>CAWUFW010005748.1:0-639114 GCA_963921515.1 Calotriton arnoldi
GCATTGTTGACCTACAAGGACAGCTACATTCACTTTCCAAGGAGACATGAATTGGCAGATGTGAAGGGGAATTTTATGACCTTGGTCACATACCTAATGTAGTTGGAGCCATTGACTGCACACACATTGGCCTTGTTTCACCACAGGCACGTGAGCACATCTACTGTAACAGGAAGCATTACCATTCAATAAATGTGCAAGTGGTATGCCAAGTGGATCTGATTATCTCCCACGTCTGTGCCAAATTTTCAGATTCTGCACATGACTCCTACATACTGCGTAACAGCGTCATCCCACACTTGATGGAAAATTTGCATCCGGAACATGCATGGCTTGTTGGTGAGTGAGCTGTGTCACGTAATGTGCTGTATGTGTGACATGCTGGACTCCTCAAATATTTCTATTACAAACCTGGTCTGTGTTTCTCACAACTAGGTGACTCTGTGTATCCCAACCGGCCTTGGTTGCTGAGCCCACTGAGGAATCCAAGAACACCGGGGGAAGTCCGCTTTAATGATGCCCATGGGAGGACACGTCGTGTAGTGTAGCGTGCTTTTGGACTTCTGAAGGCTAGATTTCAGTGTCTGGACAGGAGTGGTGGTGCACTATCTACTCTCCCCAAAATGCTCCACATCCTGGCCTTGCGCAAAGAGATCCCCCTGATTCTGGACGATGATGATCAGCAGATGCCCCCAGCTGCAAATCCACACATGCACAGTGATGATGATAGTGGTGATGAGGAAGGTCTTGACGTGCGAGAACAGCTCATCGCCAGCTACTTCCCATGAGTGTAAGTTACCATTAAGCAACTATGACTGTGTCTGTTTACTTTGCTGTTAGTGCTGAAGCATAGATGATGTGTTGGGATGCTGGCTGTTGTTGGCACACTGCTAAGGGCTAATGTGTGTGGCACAGTGTTTTTGTTTCAACTTACCTCATGTCTATGTTGATGGTGTTGGTCAGTGTTATGTGGGATGAATATTGTACGGTGTAGACTAGTGGTGTGTTGTTGCTGTAATGCCATCATATGACAACTCAATGTCATCTTCATGTGTCTTTCTAGGTTCGTCCGCCCCATCAATGTCTCATCACAATCAAAGCATGTGGTACATTTGAATCAGAGTTAACATTGTACATACTGTGATAAACATGGAACTGACACAGGTTTGTAAATTGTGTTTATTTTCTATTAGATTGTGTTAAATTTAAAGTGAATGAAAAGTTAGTTGTGCATACTTAGTGTATGAGTTGTCAGTGATGGTAACAGAGACAAATAGAGTAGTCACCACAATAATGGAATTACACAGTCCAACAAACTCCTGCCATCAACATGGCAATGTGGGATTGGATAATCAACAAAGTCAATGTTCAGTGCAACACTGGTGACATCATGGCTGGCTCAGCGACTTAGCTTTGGTTGGTGCTTTGCCACATGATCCTCCAGTGGTGTTTCTCGGACGTCCCCTCTTGCGTTTGGCAGGGGGGGCCTCTGCTGCAGACTCAGAGGTGTCTGAGGAGTCATTGTCTTGCAGCTCACCCCTCTCTGTGGCCGCAGCTGAGGTGTTGGGCGTATCAGCAGGCTGGCCTCTGGAGGGTGGCAGAACCGTCATTCGAGCAGCATGTATGTCCCTCAGAACACCCACAAGCTGGCCCATGAGATCTACAAGTTGTCCCATTCGGGTGTCCATGGACCTCTGCAGAAGGCGGAGCTCACGCAGTTCCTCTACAACCTGGCCCATCTGTCCCTGGTTCTGTTGGTATGCACCAAGGACTCTTGCAACGGTGGCCAGGGCATCTGTCTCAGTGTCCTCGTGTGATTGTCCCCCAGTTGTCCTCCCACCTGCCCTGCTGACACAGACCTGTGACGTTGGCTGTACATGCACCCGCACACTGTCCCTGGCATCCTGTGCTTGGGTGGTGATGTTGGTAACCACTGAGCCAGGGACAGTGTTGCAGGCAGCGGTGGTGATGGTGGAGGTGGCTGCAGCACAGGTCGTTGTAGCAGGGGTCAGCGTAGTTGTAGTCGCTGCTGTGTTGATAGTTGTGGTGGTGGTGGTGGGGACAATGAGGCCCTGATACGGAATGCACCCTGGCAGTCCTGAGGGGCCAGGTTGTTGCTCCTCATCCGAGAAACGTAGAGAATCAGCATCAGAGAGTTCACGTTCCGGGGGGGGGGGGAGACTGGCTCTGCTGATTGGTGGTGTTCTCGCCAGCTGTTGATTGTGAATCTCCTGTTGAACAGAGGTTAGATTGTCAATTAAGTACACTCCATAACCTTGGTGACCCAGTTTTGGATGTTTTAGTTGATACACCAAACTTTTGACATTGCAATCACTTGGTATTGGTAAAAGATTAACAACATCATGACATGATGTAGAGGTACATACATTACTTGTTATTAGTGTGACATGTAACAGATAGTGTGTTTACAAGGACATGTCATCATCTACCAACTTGGTGCACATCCACTTTGATTTATGCTGGGATATTGTAGACTTATCTGAGAATCTGTTTCAGCTATGCCAAAGCTTCCTCATTTCAGTTGGACATTTTTGTTTGGAAATCATGTGGTTTTGTTTGTTTGACAGATTGTCCATGCATGTGTTGTGTTCATATGAGCCTTCATGCTTTGAAACCATGTGACTCAAACATTGCATTGTGTGCTTAGCATGATTGGGCCCTGACTTTATTTGCATGGGACTTTGTGATTCAAAGTGTGATTTATGTGACATTTACTTGGGCTTAGCTGTGTGCGCACTGGATGTGACATATGGATCTGTATAGAGTTGGCTAACAAGTGAGGGAAGTGGTGGTCATAAGCCTCCATGCACTTTGAGAAGGATGACAGGGTGCATGCGCTGACTACCTACCTGTTAGGTGGCACTGTGGAGGCAGATGGCTGCCACATGGTTCTTGGTGGTGGGAGTGTTCCATCCTGCTCAGCTGTGAGGCAAGGGTGCCTGGTGGGAGTTGTAGTGCTGGCTGCCTGTACACACACACCCCTCCCTGTTGAGAAGGCTACCTACCTGTAAGGTGGAGCAGAGCAATGACATGGCTGCCACATGGCTCTGGGATTGGGGAGTGTTCCATCCTGTTCAGGGGTGGTGCAAGAGAGCATGAGATGGCTATCTACCTGTAAGGTGAACAAAGCGATACCAAAGGGGATGATGGACGGAGCGCTTGAGCTAATCAAACACTCACCCCCAGTCAACTGATCTGGGTTTAATCCATCATCATTCTTTAGCTCACTCCACCACCCCAGTTCAGACATGGCCATATGTAAATCAGTCTGACCCTGTGCCTCATGGGAACAGTCCAGCCCGAACTGCCAAGCCATGTCTTCCCTGGACCGGAAACAAGCATCCTGGGACCGGTTTCTGGCTATTCAGCCGTCATCAGCCAGGCTAGCTTGAATCCAGTGTCAAAGTGAGCAAGGACCCACGTCTGGGCATACCCTGCCAACTTAGGGCGAACAAAGCGATACCAAAGGGGATGATGGACGGAGCGCTTGAGCTAATCAAACACTCACCCCCAGTCAACTGATCTGGGTTTAATCCATCATCATTCTTTAGCTCACTCCACCACCCAAGTTCAGACATGGCCATATGCAAATCAGTCTGACCCTGTGCCTCATGGGAACAGTCCAGCCCGAACTGCCAAGCCATGTCTTCCCTGGACCGGAAACAAGCATCCTGGGACCGGTTTCTGGCTATTCAGCCGTCATCAGCCAGGCTAGCTTGAATCCAGTGGCAAAGTGAGCAAGGGACCCACGTCTGGGCATACCCTGCCAACTTAGGGCGAACAAAGCGATACCAAAGGGGATGATGGACGGAGCGCTTGAGCTAATCAAACACTCACCCCCAGTCAACTGATCTGGGTTTAATCCATCATCATTCTTTAGCTCACTCCACCACCCCAGTTCAGACATGGCCATATGCAAATCAGTCTGACCCTGTGCCTCATGGGAACAGTCCAGCCCGAACTGCCAAGCCATGTCTTCCCTGGACCGGAAACAAGCATCCTGGGACCGGTTTCTGGCTATTCAGTCGTCATCAGCCAGGCTAGCTTGAATCCAGTGGCAAAGTGAGCAAGGGACCCACGTCTGGGCATACCCTGCCAACTTAGGGCGAACAAAGCGATACCAAAGGGGATAATGGACGGAGCGCTTGAGCTAATCAAACACTCACCCCCAGTCAACTGATCTGGGTTTAATCCATCATCATTCTTTAGCTCACTCCACCACCCCAGTTCAGACATGGCCATATGCAAATCAGTCTGACCCTGTGCCTCATGGGAACAGTCCAGCCCGAACTGCCAAGCCATGTCTTCCCTGGACCGGAAACAAGCATCCTGGGACCGGGTTCTGGCTATTCAACCGTCATCAGCCAGGCTAGCTTGAATCCAGTGGCAAAATGAGCAAGGGACCCACGTCTGGGCATACCCTGCCAACTTAGGGCGAACAAAGCGATATCAAAGGGGATGATGGACGGAGCACTTGAGCTAATCAAACACTCACCCCCAGTCAACTGATCTGGGTTTAATCCATCATCATTCTTTAGCTCACTCCACCACCCCAGTTCAGACATGGCCATATGCAAATCAGTCTGACCCTGTGCCTCATGGGAACAGTCCAGCCCGAGCTGCCAAGCCATGTCTTCCCTGGACCGGAAACAAGCATCCTGGGACCGGTTTCTGGCTATTCAGCCGTCATCAGCCAAGCTAGCTTGAATCCAGTGGCAAAGTGAGCAAGGGACCCACGTCTGGGCATACCCTGCCAACTTAGGGTGAACAAAGCGATACCAAAGGGGATGATGGACGGAGCGCTTGAGCTAATCAAACACTCACCCCCAGTCAACTGATCTGGGTTTAATCCATCATCATTCTTTAGCTCACTCCACCACCCCAGTTCAGACATGGCCATATGCAAATCAGTCTGACCCTGTGCCTCATGGGAACAGTCCAGCCCGAACTGCCAAGCCATGTCTTCCCTGGACCGGAAACAAGCATCCTGGGACCGGTTTCTGGCTATTCAGCCGTCATCAGCCAGGCTAGCTTGAATCCAGTGGCAAAGTGAGCAAGGGACCCACGTCTGGGCATACCCTGCCAACTTAGGGCGAACAAAGCGATACCAAAGGGGATGATGGACGGAGCGCTTGAGCTAATTAAACACTCACCCCCAGTCAACTGATCTGGGTTTAATCCATCATCATTCTTTAGCTCACTCCACCACCCCAGTTCAGACATGGCCATATGCAAATCAGTCTGACCCTGTGCCTCATGGGAACAGTCCAGCCCGAACTGCCAAGCCATGTCTTCCCTGGACCGGAAACAAGCATCCTGGGACCGGTTTCTGGCTATTCAGCTGTCATCAGCCAGGCTAGCTTGAATCCAGTGGCAAAGTGAGCAAGGGACCCACGTCTGGGCATACCCTACCAACTTAGGGCGAACAAAGCGATACCAAAGGGCTTGATGGATGGAGCGCTTGAGCTAATCAAACACTCACCCCCAGTCAACTGATCTGAGTTTAATCCATCATCATTCTTTAGCTCACTCCACCACCCCAGTTCAGACATGGCCATATGCAAATCAGTCTGACCCTGTGCCTCATGGGAACAGTCCAGCCCGAACTGCCAAGCCATGTCTTCCCTGGACCGGAAACAAGCATCCTGGGACCGGGTTCTGGCTATTCAACCGTCATCAGCCAGGCTAGCTTGAATCCAGTGGCAAAATGAGCAAGGGACCCACGTCTGGGCATACCCTGCCAACTTAGGGCGAACAAAGCGATACCAAAGGGGATGATGGATGGAGCGCTTGAGCTAATCAAACACTCACCCCCAGTCAACTGATCTGGGTTTAATCCATCATCATTCTTTAGCTCACTCCACCACCCCAGTTCAGACATGGCCATATGCAAATCAGTCTGACCCTGTGCCTCAAGGGAACAGTCCAGCCCGAGCTGCCAAGCCATGTCTTCCCTGGACCGGAAACAAGCATCCTGGGACCGGTTTCTGGCTATTCAGCCGTCATCAGCCAAGCTAGCTTGAATCCAGTGGCAAAGTGAGCAAGGGACCCACGTCTGGGCATACCCTGCCAACTTAGGGTGAACAAGCGATACCAAAGGGGATGATGGACGGAGCGCTTGAGCTAATCAAACACTCACCCCCAGTCAACTGATCTGGGTTTAATCCATCATCATTCTTTAGCTCACTCCACCACCCCAGTTCAGACATGGCCATATGCAAATCAGTCTGACCCTGTGCCTCATGGGAACAGTCCAGCCCGAACTGCCAAGCCATGTCTTCCCTGGACCGGAAACAAGCATCCTGGGACCGGTTTCTGGCTATTCAGCCGTCATCAGCCAGGCTAGCTTGAATCCAGTGGCAAAGTGAGCAAGGGACCCACGTCTGGGCATACCCTACCAACTTAGGGCGAACAAAGCGATACCAAAAGGGATGATGGATGGAGCGCTTGAGCTAATCAAACACTCACCCCCAGTCAACTGATCTGAGTTTAATCCATCATCATTCTTTAGCTCACTCCACCACCCCAGTTCAGACATGGCCATATGCAAATCAGTCTGACCCTGTGCCTCATGGGAACAGTCCAGCCCGAACTGCCAAGCCATGTCTTCCCTGGACCGGAAACAAGCATCCTGGGACCGGTTTCTGGCTATTCAGCCATCATCAGCCAGGCTAGCTTGAATCCAGTGGCAAAGTGAGCAAGGGACCCACGTCTGGGCATACCCTGCCAACTTAGGGCGAACAAAGCGATACCAAAGGGGATGATGGACGGAGCGCTTGAGCTAATCAAACACTCACCCCCAGTCAACTGATCTGGGTTTAATCCATCATCATTCTTTAGCTCACTCCACCACCCCAGTTCAGACATGGCCATATGCAAATCAGTCTGACCCTGTGCCTCATGGGAACAGTCCAGCCCGAACTGCCAAGCCATGTCTTCCCTGGACCGGGAACAAGCATCCTGAGACCGGTTTCTGGCTATTCAGCCATCATCAGCCAGGCTAGCTTGAATCCAGTGGCAAAGTGAGCAAGGGACCCACGTCTGGGCATACCCAGCCAACTTAGGGCGAACAAAGCGATACCAAAGGGGATGATGGACGGAGCGCTTCAGCTAATCAAACACTCACCCCCAGTCAACTGATCTGGGTTTAATCCATCATCATTCTTTAGCTCACTCCATGTATGACATTGTTCTGCATTCTGTCCATCAATTGATGTTTTTGCATTTGTCACCCCGAGTGGGACGGGTATACCCAGACGTGGGTCCCGTGCTCTCCATGCCACTGGAGTCAAGCTATCCTGGCTGAAGAGGGTGAAACCCCGAAACCGGTCCTAGGATGCTTGTTTCCAGTCCAGGGAGGACCTGGCCTGGCAGTTCGGGCTGGACTGTTCCCATTGGGCACAGGGTCAAGACTGATTTGCATATGGCTGGGTTCAAACTGGAATGGCATGGTGAGCAAAAAACGATGGATTTAGGCCCAGATCTCTGTACTGGGGTGAATGTATGACATTGTTCTGCATTCTGTCCATCAATTGTTGTTTTTACATTTGTCACCCCGAGTGGGACGGGTATGCCCAGACGTGGGTCCCGTGCTCTCCATGCCACTGGAGTCAAGCTATCCTGGCTGAAGAGGGTGAAACCCCGAAACCGGTCCTAGGATGCTTGTTTCCAGTCAAGGGAGGACCTGGCCTGGCAGTTCGGGCTGGACTGTTCCCATTGGGCACAGGGTCAAGACTGATTTGCATAAGGCTGGGTTCAAACTGGAATGGCATGGTGAGCAAAAAAACGATGGATTTAGGCCCAGATCTCTGTACTGGGGTGAATGTATGACATTGTTCTGCATTCTGTCCATCAATTGTTGTTTTTGCATTTGTCACTCCGAGTGGGACGGGTATGCCCAGACGTGGGTCCCGTGCTCTCCATGCCACTGGAGTCAAGCTATCCTGGCTGAAGAGGGGTGAAACCCCGAAACCGGTCCTAGGATGCTTGTTTCCAGTCCAGGGAGGACCTGGCCTGGCAGTTCGGGCTGGACTGTTCCCATTGGGCACAGGGTCAAGACTGATTTGCATATGGCTGGGTTCAAACTGGAATGGCATGGTGAGCAAAAAAACGATGGATTTAGGCCCAGATCTCTGTACTGGGGTGAAGGTATGACATTGTTCTGCATTCTGTCCATCAATTGTTGTTTTTGCATTTACCTGTAATGTGAAGCAGAGCAATGAAATGGCTGCCACATTGTTCTGGGTGGGGAGGGTGCTCCATGCTGTTTGGGAGGGAGGCCAGATGGCCTTTTGGGAGTTGTGGTGTTGTTGTCAGGTCCCAAAAACCTCCTCCATAGTGAGCTGACTACCTACCTGTTAGGTGGCACTGTGGAGGGAGATGGCTGACACATGGCTCTGGGTTGGGGGAGTGTTCCATCCTGCTCAGCTGTGAGGCAAGGGGACCTGGTGGGAGTTGTTGTGCTAGCTGCCTGTACACACACACATACCCCTCCCTGTTGAGAAGGCTACCTCCATGTGAAGTGGAGCAGAGGAAGGTAATAGGTTACACATGGCTCTTGGGTAGGGGGAGTGTTCCATCCTGCTCAGCTGGGAGGCAAGGGTGCCTGGTGGGAATTGTAGTGCTGGCTATGTGTACACATTCCCCCATGGACATATTGCTAGCTACCTTTGAGGTGAATCAGAGGAAGGAAATGATAGATATGTGAGACATGTGTTGGGAAGAGTGTGTTGTACATAAGTGCATTGAGGTGTAGAAAGTGTAGCTTCATAGTTGTGCAAGACAGTACATGGCAGTGTGATGGGATACATTTGTTTGTACTTACCAGTCTCCACTCCCCCAGCTATTCCTGTGAGGCTATCTGGATGCAGGATGGCAAGCACCTTCTCCTCCCATTCAGTGAATGTTAGTAGTGGAATGGGAGGGCTACTTCCAGTCCTCTGAGCCACCTCATGGTTCCTGTTGGCACGGTATTTCACCCTGGTCTTTAGGTCATGCCACCTCTTCTTGATGTCACGCAGTGTGCGCAGGGTGGTCCCTACTGTATTGACTTTGTTAACTATCCTTTCCCAGATTTGATTTTTTTCTGACTGGTGGGGTCTGTTGGACCATGCTTCCAAACAAATGTGGTTCTACTCTAATTATCTTGTGTACCATCACTGACAACACATTGTCTGTGCATTTAGGCATTTTTTCTGTGAGATGGTGTGTGATGTGCAAAAAAGTGACAAGTGCAGGTAGGAAGGTGGTGGTGATGTGTGAGGTGTGTGTTGGAAGTGTTGGTGTTGGTGGTTGTGATGGTGTGTTTTCTGATGATTTGCCTCTCCTTTCAGCTGTGGTGTATGGACCTTCACTGCTGGTGTTGTGCAAAGGATGATGGTCAGGGAAGGGGTTGGTTTTATACTGAGCTATGTGGGAGTGTACAAATGAGGACTGCCTGTGTATTTTCCATGTCAGATGTGTTTGAGTGCAGCGGAGAGAACATGCACACTTGAGGCCTTGTTGTTTAGTTGCATTTGATCGCCATTCATCTTTTTGTGCGACCACGGTGGTAACGCAATGATCGTTACGCCTGCTTCGCCATCTCATCATAATTTAACTTGCGGTCATTCCACGTGAGGATCCATCTTTTTGATGCATTCCGCTGCTTTTCCGTGCGCCGCGGTCGGATTTTCTGTTTTTCCGGACGTGGCAGACGTATTTTAGTGAAATCCGACCGCCGCGGTCGGATTTTATTCATTGCATCGTAATGTCACCGCCGGTTTTTCCGCGGAACATGGGGGTGTTTTTTTTCTAGAGGCACGGCGGTCGGAGGGCTTTTCCGTCCTCCATCGTAATGAACCCCTATGTTTGTATTTGTTGTCAATGTACTCACTATAGAAGTCAAGCTAGGAATGTGGTTTTGTATTTAAAAAGTAAAAAAGAAAACAATAATAAGTGGCAGCAATTTGCACTTTATTTGTTTGTAGAAGGACAATTTGAGTTGTCCAGTGATCAAGTTATATGTAAGTACTGTTACAACAAATTAGAAGGAAACAAAATGCCAGCTAGAGCAGTACATAACAACTTAGGGCCCGATTCTGATGTCGTTCGGAAGGCCTCTGAATCGGATTTGGCTTTCCTGGATCCGATTCGTAGCCCTTGTTTTTGACCGAATCGTACACAGGTCCGAACGACCAAGTATGATGCGATGATCGACCGAATCGTTTCCGGGACCCGAACTTGTCCGTACGACTCGTTCGTAGCCGAATTGTGTCACGCAATGGAGCCAAATTCCAACCGAGCGAGTTCGATGCACGATTCGGACAGCTGCTTCGCCTCTGTCTCAGTGAGACAAAACAGCTGTCGGAATCGTAATTCGGGGCCCTCCGAATCTGTCACGGGGGTGTGCCCATGGGTCCCCCCGATCCAGGCATGCCCATGGTGCCCGCCACAGGGTGTACGCTTTTCCCCACCCACTCCTATTTGCTGTGGGAGCCTGTGTGCATGTCCGTACACAGGCTCCCATAGAGTTCAATGGGAGACCGAGCGGACCGAGTCCGTAAGCATACGGCTGCATCGTACTCGATCGTTCGGACTCCCGGAGCATGTTTCGCTTGGAAAGCCCTCCAGATCCGAGTCGTATGGAGGGCTTTCCTAGCGAGATCAGAATCGGGCCCTTAGAGTTGTTACCTATTCCTCAGGAACTAGCAGATTACACCCATTCAGGCCATAATTTGTATGGAGCATAAGACAGGTAAGCTGTCGCCAACAGATTTACTACAAGATCTCAAAGGAAGAGTTGTGTACTTGCCTTTAGATTTTAAGAAAAACATTACAACTGTTGATGTAGAGAGGGTGCACAGTCAAAATATCGACTTTTTAATATTGATGTACAGAAATATCGAGTTAAGTATATCGACAGTCTGAAATATCGATGTTCTGTATATCGATGTTGAAAATATCGTTTTGAAGTGTTTTGTTAAATATCGATGTTAGTAATATCAAATGAAAAAATATCAACATGTTAAAATATCGTTTTTGTCTGATATTTGAATTTCTTTAGAGTTAATGTTAAGTTGTAAATTATTTTAAATGTTATAAAATAAAAGAATATTATTATATTGTTTTAGGAGCGGGATGTTGGTTTTATAGGGGATATGGGTGGGTAGTGTATTAAAAATATAGGGGCCCATTAGGATGTCGGGCGGAAGCACTACCGCCGTGCTGGCGGATGCAAAAACCACCAGTCACCGCCTGCACGCAGCAGTCCACACGCCCGCCCGATTATGATGCGAAAAGTCAGCCAAACACCGCCGGCAAGCCAGCGACACCGTCCGCCATCAAAGTGCGCCCGTACACGTAGCGGCGCAGCACAATTGACACACACCGTCCGACGAAACACGTACCGCCCGGCGTACAAATTACGATGCCGCACACAAACTGAACCCACGGCTAAGAGACACCGTTCGTCAAACAGAAGCGGTAACACGAACGCCGAGCACGGACACCGAAGAAGCGGCACCCCCGAGCATGAATCCAGCACTGCAGGCCCTCCCTATGCTCTATCTGATGCACCACCAAGGACGCAACGTACAGCGAAGACGCAGGTAGGCACACATACAACAAGTGCACACAAACAGCGCACACAGTGCAAGGGCGGAAAAGCGGACAACCCCCACCCCGCGTGTACACGACACATCTACCATAGCACCCACACATGACACACAGGCCAAATTGTAACATCTCGTAACACATGTGTACACACCACCTGGGACTAGGAACCAACCACCCCGTCACGGCCCCAAAGCGGCGATGACGCTGCCACACATGCGCACAACGCAGAGGCCAACCGCAGCGCCATGCATGCGTCGCACACAGACACAGGGACACAACCAAGCAGCACACACACCAGCCCCACCCCGAACGCACATGACACGTGACAGGCCTGCCACAGACATGTCCCCAACGCCCAATTCACGGACAACACCCAACGTCACACAACCGACGCACACATGTCAGTGAAGTCACGCAACAGCAGGACACACCCCAGTGCAACAAACATGGCGAAGCACACAGCGGCGGCAACACCAACTAGGAGAAGCAGGGCCCCTTCGGGAAGAGGAACGCCAGTACCACACTGAAACACCCATACCACCCTGCACATATGAACAAGACATACAAAACGGAACACCAAAGAGCCCGGGGACCGACAACAGGTGGCCCAAGAATAACACTCACACACAAGGCCCAACGCAGAGCGGAAAGGCAGCCTGCCGCCCACACAAGGGAGAGCAGACAGCACTGAATGACCTTCCATTCCAACTCCAAAACCACAGCCCTACGAAAGAAGCCGGTGAATACAGCCATTGTCCAATAAAAGACCAACACAGGCATGCAGAGGAGACCGACCACAGGGCAGATAGCGCATATCACAGAAGAACACAACGGACGGGAAAGAATAAAGAAAACACTCCCCCATGTCGGCCCCATGCAAGTTAATTGGAAGGAGTCACACATCACTGACCTTGAACTGTCTGAGAAGCATGTGGGATGAGGGCCCGTGTCCTCCGCACAAGCCAACAGAACACAAGTCCTGTCTCCCTACGACTACACAGAGCTCACAGCAACCTCGGAGCGTGCACATTGCAGACTGCACACACAGCCGGAGCACGCCACCACAACGCACCGCTGCAAAATGGCAACTGCAACACACCTACCCAACTACGCCGGACAGGTCAAGCTGTACAAAACCAACCTGATACATATATTGGGATGCGAACTCCTGTCCCTGCTGAACGTCAGTTACCAACTGACTTACCGCATCACATTGTTCAGCTGCGTTATACCCGTCTTCTACTGTCGGAGGTGTCCCTACCAGCATCCCGTGGAGATGTGTCTCTCCAACCCGGCATGTCTAAAGGCGGACCTGCTAGCACTATTCCTCCCTCTGGACGCACACGACAGGGCCTGCTCTGCCTATGGGGGCATGGCGTATGTGGCCAACATCGCACCCGCACTGAAATGGGACCACTGTGCCTCCACACGACGGATCATCGAGCACAGCTACATCGAATGTCACCCAGCATGCCCCATCATGGTCCTCCAAGGGACAACTTACGAACAACACCTTGACAGCCACCATCCACTACATTGGCTGGCAAACATAAACACCACCAATGACATGGAAGCCCTGCTGGACGGCATCGCATACCTGACAACCTGTAAATTCGTCGGACCCCAACGCAGGTTCCCCGATTGACCTATGATGTCCAACCCCGCACCCATGCTTAGCTTCCGCACGGACTGGCCAGTCACCACCACAACAGCCATACCAAACGACCGGCAACAATTACCACACCATCAACGACATCGCCATGACATCGGATATGACCGGGACATGCACACTGTTCCCCATCACATCCAGGAACACCGCTTGCATCGTGGGAGGCAGTGGCATGGGGTCTGTGTATCGCACCCACATGGACGGAACTGCACGAACAACCAGGACACGACATGGATCCAGCGCCCATGGACACACACACCGCTCAGTGGACATGAATAGGTCGCCTGGAGTCTGTGGGTGCTGCACCCTCCCACCCCCGCCCCGGAAATCCCATACCAGGACCTTTGCACGGACGACAAGTGCAAACAACAACAACACGACCCCAGTGACTGTGACATGTCCAGTAACCACCACATTGCAACAACAAGTGGCACGCCGCTGCATGCACGCAAGCACATGCCCTGATGTCATCTCACATGCACGCGTGCATGAGGAACAACCGCAGCAAACCTGTCACATGGAACTGAGATGGACTGTGCCCATGATGCCAAGCGGTCTGGTAGGCTACTTGTATACCGTCTGTGTCAAAGTCCGCAGCTCCGCAGCTATACGTAAATGTACATTAGCACAGCCTTGGCCAAGCAGATGTAACTCTGAAGCCCACATCCCACATGCAACAGCCAATCACATGTAACCCCACACCCTATCCCATTTGTAATCATGCTCAGTATATCCTCAACATGTATTCCGCTGCCAGTAGTGTCCACTATACTGCATCACAGAGGACAGAAGACTCAATATAATGTTTGAAACCAAAACTGTCTCCGCTGACTCATTTCACAAGTACGAATGAGAGAGGATGAGAGTATGTGAAGTACACGGCAGTCGTGACATGACCATGTAGTCCACTGGTATTGGATGTCAACGCAAATGAGTAGCACTACTGTGGAAGACAGACATGTGTCGTGTGAAGTCGTATGGACGCAGTGCTCAGGTGGGTGGGTGCGACGGGTAGATGCGCACATGCCAAGTTGGAGCACGCCGTGTTGGGAGGGGTCATGAACAGTACACCACCGCTTCCCTGGGCATTGTGAGAGGACACCTGCCGGGGGAAGTGAACACGTGTGTGCACAGCAGCCGGGCACACGAACAATGCGGAACCAGGCGCACACGTCAGCCCACCCTCCGTGGACTAGCTGGATCCTGTTGTGCGCCCGCCATGCCCCTTGACAAGGCACACACAGCCCCAGTCGACCAGGTGTAACCCCAACATAGTCAATCCGCACAGGCGATACAGGGCACGGGATGGCAGTGGAGCATGGTGTGTGAGAGGTCTCCTCGCGCTCCTCCTGGTCATATCACGCAGGCAATAGAACCTCAACGTGTAGCATGGCACAAGTCAAATGGAAGTGTAGGGGGACGCACCTCAGCACGAGCAGCACTGACGTCACGGGAGGTGGCTCGCACCATCCCATCCATTGCCCATTATACCAACCACGCCACATGCCATTGCGACTAAGTGCAAGCGCGTGCGCCACCGCCCCCGAGCCCTCCCCAGAGAGGCCAAAGAGTGAATGTGTGGGCCATCAGTCACAGACGGACGCGGCCTGGCCGCAAGGGCAGCCACTGCCACTGGGTGTCGCAGGTGGCGGATCCGGAAGGCGAAGACTGTGATGCATAGTCCATGCAGGCCGGGTCTCCATTTGGGGCACCACGCAGGTGGACGGGCGTCCCGCCACACATCATACCCTGAGACAGCCCACTCGTGCAACTGGACCCACACATACACTCCATGCCCTCTCTGGTGCGAGCTTGGGGCTGCCTGTGCAAGCGCTAGCCTCGCAGGTGCACATGCATATTGGGGGAGCGAGGGGAGGACATGAGGGCTGGGGCGAAGATGACTGTATCACTGTCAGTGAGTACAAGGGATGACCCAGATGTGGAAAGGAAGAGACGTGTCCCGTGTGTACTGCAACTAGTCGCCAATCCAACTACCCCCATGTCCGGAATGTAAGCCCGCACCTAGGCCCGCCCATCCGCCACATCGAATATACCACCAGCACAACAACCTTCCCATTCGAAACACTGACTGGGGGTGGCGACCAGTGAACAAACATGTGTAGCCTACCCACGCGTACATGTGGGCCCTCCATGATCCATGTCACCTGCGGCAAAGTCATGACATGCGCAATGAGGGAAGTGAATTGAGCTGTCCGCCCCACGCACAGAAGGTGCATCAGCTCCACAGACCCAGCAGCGAGTCCAGCAGGGGTCACATGTGCAGGGGCAGCTGTGCCTGGTGTGAAGGCACATGCACATGGACAGCACATCGACCAATGTGTAGTCTGCCCACATCTACAGTCCATCATCATGCGGACATAGGAATTGTACACAGGGCAACACATCTTAGTGGGTGCACCCACCGTGACCAACAATGCGCAATCATCGACGTACCCGCCCTGTGCATGGCCCCCACCCAACGGAGGCACATCCAGTGCCACCATCCCACACACACAAGCCTTCCACGGAACATGCTGTGTCCAATGGTCAGTACAGAGTCAGCGCCCATCTGGTGGATCCTGAACAGGAGACACATGCACACACATGATAGCTCCCACTATGTACGTCTGCCACCTGGCACGTGCAATGTAACCTCTCACCTGTGACGTGTGACTGCAAGCACACAGCCGTCTTGACATGGGGCTGTCAATGTGGACACCTGTCAATGTTTCGGGAGGTGTGATCCGTACAGTGCTGTACATAGGGTGCAGTGCTGACACCTACTACTGTCTCATATCCCCTCGTGCCACAGGTCCCACTTGTTTTGGCCGCTCAGCCTGTGCCCACATCGTCGTCGTCGTGTGCCATACTCATCCAGCCTCGGAAGCAGTGCCATGCTCAGCAGACATTCATGTTGCCGTGGCGTTGCCGCTTGACGAATATGCAGTCAGTCCCCATCAGCACGCCCGCAAGTCATTGGGGCCTAGATCCCCATGTGCATGACCATGGCAGTGGTTTGCATCACTAGCCATTGCCATTGATGGGAGACCTGTGTAAGTGTATTGTGGCCGTGCCGTCCCTGCTTGACAGCTGGGCTGTGACTCATGTGCTTGCTCAGTCATGTCAGTGATGTGAATGCGAAATTGCCATGTGTTGTGTTGCTCTGACATGTGTCCACTGCCATCTTCCCTAGGCGGAGAACGAACATTGACCGCCCATACCAATTGCTGGCGGACATGGAGGATACTGAGGTCATAAGGAAGTTTCGGCTGGACAGGCCAACCCTGCATCGACTGTGTGCCATGTTGGAACCCCATCTCCGTCCCCGCAGGGTGTATCCAACAGCATTCACCCCCACGGCTAAGGTGATGGCCGCCATGCATTTCTTCGCCACTGGGTCATTCCAGCACACAGTGGGCAGTGGAGGAGGGATGTCCCAGCCCATGTTCAGCAAGGTGCTGAGGGATGTACTGGCAGCCATGATGCTGTACCGAAACAGGTACATCAGATTCCCCAGGGCTCGTGAATTGGCGGCAGTGAAGGGTGCATTCTATGCCATTGGCAGGATCCCACACGTCGTTGGTGCCATTGATTGCACACATGTTGGCCTTGTTCCACCACAGGCCACTGAGCACCTGTACCGCAACAGGAAGCACACGCACTCCCTGAATGTGCAAGTGGTGTGCCTTGCGGACATGGTGATAACCCACGTGTGTGCAAAGTTCCCAAGCTCGGCCCATGACGCACACGTAATGCGCAACAGCATCTTGCCACGACTGATGTCCAATCTGCAACAGGATCGTGGCTGTATTGTCTGTGAGTATGTGGAGTGGTGTAGCGTGCTGGTTGTGCGATGCTGTCCCCTGTCCAGTTGGAATAGCAACGGTTCTCTGTGTCCCTCACACCCAGGTGACTCTGCGTACCCGAATGGGGCATGGCTGCTCAGTCCATTGAGGAATCCTCGCACCCCAGCAGACGATCGCTACAATGAGGCACATGGGAGGACCAGACGTGTGGTCGAGCGTACCTTTGGCCTCCTCAAGTCCAGGTTCAGGTGCCTGGACCACACCGGGGTGCGCTGGCGTACTCCCCACAGAAGGTGTGCCAGATAGTGGTGGCGTGCTGCATGCTGCACAATCTGGCCATTCGGAAGCAGATCCCCCTCATTGTGGATGACGGAGATCAACCAGGGCCCCAGCCCGCAGACCAGGACAGCTCGAGTGAGGAGGACAGCGGAGAGGAGGAAGCTGGGAATGTGCGCCAGCAGCTCATCGCCCGCTACTTCACTTGACGGTGAGTGTCCATGTACGACGGCTGATGTGTCTGTATTTGTGCAGGTGTGTGTGTGCTGTGTCAGGGTGGCCTTTTGTTCACTGCGTGCTGTGTGTCAACGCTCCATGCCCAGGTTAGTATGCCACTGATGGTGGCTGTGGCATTGTGCCCTATTGCTCTGTGCGATGTGTGTACATTGCTTGTAGTTGTTGACATGTACTGTGTGATGGGTGTGTGACACACTCATTGAATGTGCTCCTGTTCTGTCTCCCACCCCTAGGTCCCTACAGGCCCTCCGGTTCCATTGCCATGCCACGCATCAGGTGCCGTTCCGCTCAAGGTGGCCGTTGTATTCCGTACAATTAAAACACAGGGCACAGACAGCAGTTTGTGGAAGAGGTGCATTTATTTCAAACTGTGACATGTGATTGTGTGTAAGGTGATGACAAAAGGGGTGCGTGCAGTGACAATGAGCTGTCGGTCATGGCTGCGTGATGCTCAGGGTGTACCCACTGGTTCTATGTCCATAGTCCAACACACACATGCCATCCAGATGGCTGTGTGGAGTGGGATCGTAGTCCAAGTCAATGCAGTGGGTGGTCAAGGAAGGCTGGCTGGCTGCCTCACTTGCGTCTGGAGCGTGCGAAGTCCTCCCGGGAGATCTGTTTCCACTCGGACGGCCCCTTCCACGTTTGCGAGGGGGTGCCTGCTTGCGACCTGCTGGTGGTTGAGGTGTGCTCACTGGCTGTGGACGCAGGGGAACTGGACACTGCTGCTCGACCCTGCGCCCCGGCAGGTGGTGGCGGAGGGGAGCTGCTGTCCCTGGCTGTGACCTCACCGCCACCACCAGCTGGCCCATGAGGTCCACGAGTTGGCCCATACGGGCGTCCATGGACCTCAGCACCCCCAGCACCTCACGCGTGTCTGTAGCTGACCTGGCCCTTGTCCTTGGGCCTCTTCATAGGCCCCAAGGACTCTGGCCATTTGAGGCAGGGCATGGCTCCCAGGGAGGCTGGCGTTTCCCTGACCCTGCTCCTCCTACCAGTCCTGCTGCCACCGGCCCTGCCCACTAGCCACATTGCTCACCACGGTCCTCACCCTGGCTCCCAGGGTGGATCCAGTCGTCCGGGCCACCACCTGCGCTGGGGCCAGCGAAGACGTGGTGGCGGTTGCGGCAGTGGTAGTGGCCGCAATGACCGTGGGTGTGGCCGCAATGACCGTGGGTGTGGCCGCAATGCCCGTGGGTGTGGCCGCAATGACCGTGGGTGTGGCCGCAACGACAGTGGCAGCAGGGGGCTGGGAATGTTCAGCAGCCCTGGATGATGGGTTGGTGGGTAGGAGGGGTCCTGGGGAGCGGCTGGGCCCTGCCACACTAGATGGGCCTGCTTGGTGGTCCGTGTCCGAAGAGGAGGACAGATCCCCCACATCCGTGTGTCCTCATTGGGGGCTTGTAGGCTGGCTGTGCTGGCTGCTGTCTCCATCCCCAGCATCCAGCAGTTCGTCACCTGTGGAGAGAATGAGATTTGTTATTGTGTTGCACCTGGCGAAGTCTGTATTGGTTGTCTGACATTCTCCGTTCGTGCACTCTCGTGCACGTGTGTCCCGGAGGCGGGTGTGTGGCTGTACAATCTGTTGTTGTGTGTGCTTGGCAATGGGACTGTGTGCTGTGCACATGTGGCATGGGACGGATTGGCTATGCCGATGGGTGTGTTGCTGTGCTCCTACTTATTGTGACTCTGGTGTATGCGGGCTCCAGGCCCATCCTGGGTCTGGTTTGTACTTTGCTTTTGGGGTGCATATGGAACGCTTAGGAACGCATTTGGCAACATGGGGGTCATGCCCCAGGAACGCATTTGGGATGGAATATGCTTTTGGGGTGCATATGGAACGCTTAGGAACGCATTTGGCAACATGGGGGTCATGCCCCAGGAACGCACTTGGGATGGAATATGCTTTTGGGGTGCAAATGGAACGCTTAGGAACGCATATGGCAACATGGGGGTCATGCCCCAGAAATGCATTTGGGATGGAATATGCTTTTGGGCTACATGCTGTGAGCCATGGGTGCCGAACGTGACATGTGTTGTGGCAGCATGACAGTGCATGGTCTGAGGTGTGTGCATGCCTGACATACCCTGCATATTTGCTGTCTGTTGTGATTACTGGACATGGCATTGGACGCATCGTTATGAGTGTGTGATGGTTGTGTGCCACCCGACGTATTGTAGTTGTCCCATCTCCTTGGTGTGCGTGCTGCCCTGTGCCATGTGCATCACTGCAGTGCTCGGGGGGGTGTGGCCCATGTTGTGTGTTGTTGCTCACAGTGTGGCGTGCGCTTCATTGACTTCTGGCACATGGTTGGTCATGGGCATGTATCTTAGCGTGACTGCTGTATGTGTGGCAGCTGTGCAGATGACATGCCTTTCATGAGACTGGGGCTGACGGATGGGATGGATGGTTTGTTGTATGTGCATGGTGTGTCTGTGTGTTTGATGGGTTCAGTGGTGTTCGTGTGCATTTATGTTGTTCCGCTCTGTTGCGTCTAGTGTTGTTTGTCTTACATAGGCGTAGTTGTGGGGTGTGTGGTTGACAGGCAGTAGGGGCTACATGGACAGGACTTCAATGGTGTTTCGGTTGTGCGTGATGGGTTGCACAGTGGCTGCCATGTGGTACTATATTCAGTGTGGCTTGTGCATGCAGACGTGGCTCCTTGGGTGTTGCTGTGTCTGTGATGGGTCATGTGGGGTGTGAGTCTGTGGTTCATGTCCGTGTGCACATTGTTCACTTGTTCGTGACAGTGGGCGGTGCTGCGTGTTCGTCTGCTACGTAACATGTCCCATGTGTTGGTCGTGTTATGGTCCTCATGCCTCCAGTAATCCAGCCCTGTCCAGTTTCCCACCTGCAGGTTGTTCGTGCGTGCACTGTACTGGATGCCACATGGTTCTAAGCGGGGGTGCTCCATGTTGCAGGTCTGTGGGGGTGGGGGCGGTGTTGTGGGTCGTGGTGATGGCTGGACACCCACTGACACCGATTGTTGTGGACCGTGATGTCTACCTTTCGGCTGTCGGTGTGTACTGCGGTGGCTGACACGTGGGTGTGGGGTGTGGGGGATGCTCCTCCTTGCTGTGCTGTGGGACTAGGGGCCTGGTGTGTGTTGTACTTGAGCTGTCCACCCTCCCACCCACTGCACTTTGTGTTCCTGCCACTTACCTGTTACTTGTCGGTTAGTGCAGCTATGGCGGACACATGGGTGTGGTGGGTGCTCGTTGTGGCGCTTCTGGCATACTTGGGGACTTGTTGGTGGTTACGTGGCTGGCTGAGTGTACACATGCCCCCACGTATCTTACAGTTGTTAGGTTTGGGCTGTGTGTGGTGGTGTCTGTTGCATGTGTGTGTGATGTGTTGTGTATTGTGTGCTGGACATGGGGGTGTTTGTCCCTGGGAGCTGTGGCATGGTGGTAGTGCATGTGAGTACATAGCGGTGTGCTGGTATACATTAGTTTGTACTTACCAGCCTCCACTCCCCCTGCTAATCCGGCGAGGATCTCCGGATGTATAATGACTCGCACCTTCTCCTCCCACGCTTTGAAGGTCTTGAAGAGCGCGGGATTCCCTCCGCCAGTGACGGCAGCCAGCTCTCTGTTCTTTCTCTCCTTCTTCTTGACCAGGCTCTTGACGTCATTCCACCATTTGTTGATTTCAACTCTGTTCCTGG
This sequence comes from Calotriton arnoldi, assembly GCA_963921515.1. Taxonomy (NCBI): domain Eukaryota; kingdom Metazoa; phylum Chordata; class Amphibia; order Caudata; family Salamandridae; genus Calotriton; species Calotriton arnoldi. Next base: position 21,273 of record CAWUFW010005748.1, read on the forward strand.
GCAGGGTCCCGACTGCATTGACCTGGTCTACGATCCGGTTCCACATTCTGTTTCTGGTGGCTAGTGGTGTGTGCTGGACCAGGTTCCCATAGATTTGTGGGTGCACCTTGATAATCTCGTCGACCATGACCGTCAGCTCAATGGGCGTGAACTTGGGCATTCTTTGTGGTGCCATGGTGTTTGTGGTGCTGGTGCGGTGTGTGTTGTGTAATGTGCAGGGGGTTTGTGGTGCCGGTGTTTGGTGGTGGTGGTGGTGGTGGTGGTGGTTGTGATGTGTGCGTTTCTGTGGTGTGCTACTGTCCTTGCTGTGTCACTGTGTCCTCTCCTCTCCTCTCTAGTTTGCAATGTTGCAAGGGGTTGTGGTCTGTGGGAGTGCTGCTTTTGTACTTACCTATGTGGGTGTGTCCTCATGGTCTGTTGTTTTCAGGTGTGTTGTGTCTGGTGTTCTGGCCTTTGTATTTTTTGTTTGTCCAGGGGGTGTTTTCGGGATGTGTACTGTGCTTGTGTATTTGTGCGTGCCTTGCTGTGTGGACTTGTTGGCCATGTTGTGTGCGATTGTTTTTGTCAGCGGATGGTTTCTGTGCAGGGACGTGGGCGCCATGGCTTCTGCCGTGTCAATTCTCATCGGCGTTGTTTGCGCTGGCGGGCGGTATATTTGTGGTTTACCCGCGCTCATGGCGGTGCGATCGTAATTTCACGTGCGGTGTGTCGGCCGTGAGGGCGGGCGGTTTTGTGTTGTCGTGCGTGTTTCCGTCCGTGGCGGGCGGTTTGACTCCGACTCGGACGAGGGCGGGCGGTATCTTAGTGTGGTTTTCCGCCGATGGCGGTTTTCGGTTTGTGTATTCGTAATGGCGTGGTCGGTGTTCAGACGGTGTGTGCGGGCGGATTTTTGCCGCTTTCATGCCTGGCGGATTTTTCCACGCCCGGTATCGTAATGGGCCTTATAGATTTTAATTATTAAATAATAAAAAATAAAAAATGTAATTTAAAATTGTAATTAGAATTTAGAAATATATTTTTTAGGAGCGGGATGTTGGGTTTATAGGGGATAAGGGTGGGGAGTGTTTTAAAAAATATTGTTTAAATTTGTCATAATTTTAAAATTTAAAATATTAATTTCAAATTTAATTTCGAATAAAAAAAAAAAAAATTAGGATCGGGTGTTGGGTTTATAGGGGATAAGGGTGCAGAGTGTTTTAAAAATATTTTTTCATTTGTAATAATTTTAAAATTTAAAATATTAATTTAAAATTAGTTTTCGAAATTCAAATAAAAATTTAGGAGCGGGATGTTGGGTTTATAGGGGATAAGGGTGGGGAGTGTTTTAAAAATTATTATTTTAGTTTGTAAAAATTTAAAAATTTAAAATATTAATTTAAAATTTAATTTTGAATTTGAAATAAAAATTTAGGAGCGGGATGTTGGGTTTATAGGGGATAAGGGTGGGGAGTGTTTTAAAAATATTGTTTCAATTTGCAATAATTTTCAAATTTAAAATATTAATTTAAAAATAAAAATTCGAATAAAAAAAAAAATTAGGAGTGGGATATTGGGTTTATGGGGGATAATGGTGGTGATTTAAAAAAATATATTTTTTAAATTTTAAAGATTTAAAACAATTATATATGTAAATTATAAATATTATTTCGAAATCTAAAGTATATTTTTAGGAGTGGGATGTTTATAGGGGACAAGTGTGGTGAGTTTTGGAAAAAGTAATGTTAAATTTATAATAAATTAGAAATTAGAAAATATTAATTTAAAAAAAAAATTATAATGTGTGAAATTAAATGTAGTAGTGGGATGTTGGTTTTATAGGGGCTAATGGTGTGGATTTAAAAAAATATATATATCATAAAATAATATTTAATTAATAATTTAAAAATAAAATTGTAAAATTGAAGTAATAAATTATTTACGTGATTTTGTGTTGATAGGGGATAATGTTGTGTATTTGTTGTAAATATTTAAATTCATTTTTATAAAATGCAATAAATATAATAAATATTTATATTATTATACTAAGAAAATGTAAAATTTAAATTTTGAGTTTGTTGTTGAGTTATAGGTGATAGTGTTAGGTAGTGTATTTTAATTTTATATATAAATTATTTCTATCAACAAAAATAAATATTATAAAAATAATAATGTAATGGTGAGGATAGTGTAATAATTAAGTTTAATTTTCAGTATCTACTTTAAAATAATTTTTACTGGAATGGGAATAGAAAATTAATTAAGTTTAATGTCCAGCACATATCCTAATTAAATAGTAATTGGAGTGGTAATAGTAAATTAAATAGGTTTAGGGGCCGATTCCGATTCGGGCCGGAAATCTCTCCGACCGAGCCGGACTCGGAGAGATTTCCGACCGAATCGGACCCTAGCAGCCCGACCGAACGAGTACGATGCGCACGTATGCCATCGGACTCGATTCGGTCAGACTCCCATTGAAGTCAATGGGAGCCTGTCGTACAATGCGTACGCGGGCTCCCATTGACTCAATGGGTGCGAGGCGAACAAAGGCGCCCCCTACAGCGTGTACGCAGCGAAGCGACTCGCGCCGTACACGCACAGGTAGAGGGACCCATGGGTCCCCCTGTGTGCGACTCGCGCGGCTACGCATACAGGGGTCCGACACGGACCCCCAAAGTACGGCTCCGACTGCTCCTTCGAGCCAGACGGCGCGAGTCGGTCGGACTGCTCACGGCGCGCATCGTACTTGCCCGGCCGGGGAACGTCTCCATTGCGCGGTGCGAGGCGTGTCCGAGCGAGTCGGTCGGAGCGGTCGGCTTTCGCGTACGAGTCGGTCGGTGCGGTTGGGTCTCGCGAATGAGTCGGTCGGAGTTTTCGCATCGTACTCGCTCGCCCGGATGCACGTACGAATCGGTCGGGAAACAGGGCTCCGAATCGGATCCGGTAAAGCCGAATCCGATTCGGAGCCCTACCGGCCGAGATCGGAATCGGCCCCTTAGTGTCCAGCACCTACCCTAATTAAATACTGACTGGAGTGGGAATAGTAAGTTAATTAAGTTTAGTGTACAGCACCTACCCCAATTAAATACTGACTGGAGTAGGAATAGTAATTAAATTAAGTTTAGTGTCCTGCACCTACCCCTATTAAATACTGACTGGAGTGGGAATAGTAAATTAATTAAGTTTAGTGACCAGCACCTACCCCAAATAAATACTGACTGGAGTGGGAATAGTAAATTAATTAAGTTTAGTGTCCAGCACCTACCCCAATTAAATAATCATTGGAGTGGGAATAGTAAATTTATTAAGTTTAGTGTCCAGCACATACTCTAATTAAATACTGAGTGGAGTGGGAATAGTAAATTAAATAAGTTTAGTGTCCAGCACCTACCCCTATTAAATAGTGACTGGAGTGGGAATAGTAAATTAATTAAGTTTAGTGTCCAGCACCTATCCCAATCAAATAGTGACTGGAGTTGGAATAGTAAATTATTTAAGTTTAGTGTTCAGCACCTACCGCAATTAAATACTGACTGGAGTGGGAATAGTAAATTAATTAAGTTTAGTGTCCCGCACCTACCACAATTAAATAATCATTGGAGTAGGAATAGTAAATTTATTAAGTTTAGTGTCCAGCACATACTTAAATTAAATACTGAATGGAGTGGGAATGGTAAATTAATTAAGTTTAGTGTCCAGCACCTACCCCTATTAAATACTTACTGGAGTGGGAGTAGTAAATTAATTAAGTTTAGTGACCAGCACCTACCCCAATTAAATACTGACTGGAGTAGGAATAGTAATTTAATTAAGTTTAGTGTCCACCACCTACCCTTATTAAATACTGACTGGAGTGGGAATAGTAAATTAATTATGTTTAGTGACCAGCACCTACCCCAATTAAATACTGCCTGGAGTAGGAATAGTAAATTAATTAAGTTTAGTATCCAGCACCTACCCCAATTAAATACTGACTGGAGTGGTAATAGTAAATTAATTAAGTTTAGTGTCCAGCACCTACTCCAATTAAATACTGACTGGAGTGGAATTAGTAAATTAATTAAGTTTAGTGTCCAGCACCTACCCCGATTAAATACTGACTGGAGTGGGAATAGTAAATTAATTAAGTTTAGTGTCCAGCACCTATCCCAATTAAATAGTGACTGGCGTTGGAATAGTAAATAAATTAAGTTTAGTGTCCAGCACCTACCCCAATTAAATACTGACTGGAGTGGGAATAGTAAATTAATTAAGTTTAGTGTCCAGCACCTACCCCAATTAAATAATCATTGGAGTAGGAATAGTACATTTATTAAGTTTAGTGTCCAGCACATACTCTAATTAAATACTGACTGGAGTGGGAATAGCAAATTAAATAAGTTTAGTGTCCAGCACCTACCCCTATTAAATAGTGACTGGAGTGGGAATAGTAAATTAATAAAATTTAGTGTCCAGCATCTATCCTAATTAAATAGTGACTGGAGTGGGAATAGTAAATTAAATAGGTTTAGTGTCCAGCACCTACCCTAATTAAATACTGACTGGAGTGAGAATAGTACATTAATTAAGTTTAGTGTCCAGCACCTATCCCAATTAAATAGTGACTGGAGTGGGAATAGTAAATTAAATAGGTATAGGGGCCGATTCCGATCTGGGTCGGAAAGCTCTCCGACCGATCCGTATCCGGATTGTTTTCCGACCGAGCCGGACCCCTGCAGTCCGACCGAGCGAGTATGATGCGGCCGTATGCTGCCGGACTCGGTTCGGTCGGACTCCCATTGAAGTCAATGGGAGCTGGTCGTACGACGCGTACATGGGCTCCCATTGACTCAATGGGTACTTTGTGCACATGGGGGCCCCCTGTAGTGGGTACGCGTTGGTGCCATCCGCACCGTACACGCATGTATAGGGGGACCCATGGGTCCCCCCTGTGTCCGACTCGTACGGCTACAGGTGAAGGGATGTCCATCACGGACCCCCGAAGTCCGCTTCCGAGAGCTTTTTCGTGTCGGAGGCTCAGACTCGATCCGGCTGTCCGGATCATGCATCGTACTGGCTCAGTCGTAAAACGTCTCCATTGCGCGGTACGAATTGAGTGCGAACGAGTCGGACAGAGCGGTTCGCACCCGGAAACGAGTCGGTCGGCGATTTCGCGTTCAATCGCATCGTACTTGGGCGTCCGGTCCTCAGTACGACTCAGTCGGAAACAAAGCCTCCGACTTGGATCCGGTGAAGCCGAATCCGATTCGGAGCCCAACCGACCGAGATCGGAATCGACCCCTTAGGGGCCGATTCCGATTCGGGCCGGAAATCTCTCCGACCGAGCCGGACCCGGAGAGATTTCCGACCGAATCGGACCCTAGCAGCCCGACCGAACGAGTACGATGCGCACGTATGCTATCGGACTCGAGTCGGTCGGACTCCCATTGAAGTCAATGGGAGCTGGTCGTACAACGCGTACGCGGGCTCGCATTGACTCAATGGGTGCGAGGCGAACAAGGGTGCCTCCTACAGCGGGTACGCCTCGAAGCAACTCGCGGCGTACATGCACAGGTAGGAGGGACCCATGGGTCCCCCCTGTGTGCGACTCGCGCGGCTACACGTACAGGGGGGTCCGACACGGACCCCCAAAGTACGGCTCCGACTGCTTCTTGGAGCCGGACGGCGCGAGTCGGTCGGACTGCTCGCGGCGCGCATCGTACTTACCCGGTCAGGGAACGTCTCCATTGCGCGGTGCGAGGCGCATCCGTGCGAGTCGGTCGGAGCAATTGGGACCCGCGAACGAGTCGGTCGGCGAATTCGCACGCGCTCGGATCGTACTCGCTCGGCCGGATGCACGTACGAATCGGTCGGGAAAAAGGGCTCCGAATCGGATCCGGTTCAGCCGAATCCGATTCGGTGCCCTACCGGCCGAGATCGGAATCGGCCCCTTAGTGTCCAGCACCTACCCTAAGTAAATACTGACTGGAGTGGGAATAGTAAATTAATTAAGTTTAGTGTCCAGCACCTACCCCAATTAAATACTGACTGGAGTAGGAATAGTAATTAAATTAAGTTTAGTGTCCAGCACCTACCCCTATTAAATACTGACTGGAGTGGGAATAGTAAATTAATTAAGTTTAGTGACCAGCACCTACCCCTATTAAATACTGACTGGAGTAGGAATAGTAATTTAATTAACTTTAGTGTCCAGCACCTACCCCTATTAAATACTGACTGGAGTGGGAATAGTAAATTAATTAAGTTTAGTGACCAGCACCTCTCCGAATTAAATAGTGACTGGAGTGGGAATAGTAAATTAAATAGGTTTAGTGTCCTGCACCTACCCTAATTAAATACTGACTGGAGTGGGAATAGTAAATTAATTAAGTTAAGTGTCCAGCACCTACCCCAATTTAATACTGACTGGAGTAGGAATAGTAATTTAATTAAGTTTAGTGTCCAGCACCTACCCCTATTAAATACTGACTGGAGTGGGAATAGTAAATTAATTATGTTTAGTGACCAGCACCTACCCCAATTAAATACTGACTGGAGTAGGAATAGTAAATTAATTAAGTTTAGTATCCAGCACCTACTCCGATTAAATACTGACTGGAGTGGGAATAGTAAATTAATTAAGTTTAGTGTCCTGTACCTATCCCAATTAAATAATCATTGGAGTGGGAATAGTAAATTTATTAAGTTTAGTGTCCAGCACATACTCTAATTAAATACTGACTGGAGTGGGAATAGTAAGTTAATTAAATTTAGGGGCCGATTCCGATTCGGGACGGAAATCTCTCCGACCGAGCCGGACCCGGAGAGATTTCCGACCGAATCGGATCCTAGCAGCCCGACCGAACGAGTACGATGCGTACGCATGCTATCGGACTCGATTCGGTCAGACTCCCATTGAAGTCAATGTGAGCCGGTCGTACAACGCGTACACGGGCTCCCATTGACTCAATGGGTGCGAGGCGAACAAGGGCGCCCTACAGCGCCCGTACACGCACAGGTAGGGGGACCCCTGGGTCCCCCCTGTGTGCGACTCGCGCGGCTACGCATACAGGGGGGTCCGACACGGACCCCCAAAGTACGGCTCCGACTGCTTCTTGGAGCCGGACGGCGTGAGTCGGTCGGACTGCTCGCGGCGCGCATCGTACTTGCCCGGCCGGGGATCGTCTCCATCGTGCAGTGCGAGTCATGTCCGTGCGAGTCGGTCGGTGCGTTTGGGATGGGCATACGAGTCGGTCGGAAAAGAGGGCTCCGAATCGGATCCGGTTCAGCCGAATCCGATTCGATGCCATACCGACCGAGATCGGAATCGACCCCTTAGTGTCCAGCACCTACCCCAATTAAATACTGACTGGAGTAGGAATAGTAATTAAATTAAGTTTAGTGTCCAGCACCTACCACAATTAAATACTCACTGGAGTGGGAATAGTAAAATAAGTAATTTTAATGTTAATTAAGTATTGGATATTTATGGTGAGTGGAGTAGTAAGAATAATTTAGGTGAGTGGTTTTTAAAATATAGGAAAATATTATTAATATAGTTAGAAATAGTATAAACACATTATTTATATATTTTTTTAAAACAACATTATGGGGCCGATTCCGATTCGGGCCGGAAATCTCTCCGACCGAGCCGGACCCGGAGAGATTTCCGACCGAATTGGACTCTGGCAGTCCGACCGAACGAGTACGATGCGCACGCATGCCATCGGACTCGAGTCGGTCGGACTCTCATTGAAGTCAATGGGAGCCGGTCGTACAACGCGTACGCAGGCTCCCATTGACTCAATGGGTGCGAGGCGGACAAGGGCGCCTCCTACAGCAGGTATGCGTCGATGCGCATCGCGGCGTACATGCACAGGTAGGGGGACCCATGGGTCCCCCTGGGTGCGACTCGCGCGCCTACGCGTACAGGGGTCCGACCGGACCTCCCAAAGTCCGGCTCCGACAGATTTTTCGATCCGGATGGCGCGAGTCGGTCGGGCGGCTCGCGGCGCGCATCGTACTTACCCGGCCGGGATACGTCTCCATAGCGCGGTGCGAGTCGTGTCCATGCGAGTCGGTCGGAGCATGTTGAAGCCGCGTTCGAGTCGGTCGGAGATTTCACGGGTGCCTGCATCGTACTCGCTCGGCCGGACCCGCGTACGATTCGGTCGGGAAACAGGGCTCCGAATCGGACCCGGTAAATCCGAATCCGATTCGGAGCACTACTGGCCGAGATCGGAATCGGCCCCTAAATCTCTTTTTAATTAAAATATTTGCATTTTATAACAAACAACCTAATAAAATATATTTAATAACAAAAATTAAATGTAATAGCAATGAAAAGGTAGGCCAAAAATTACAATTTTAATTTTTATTAGTAATGTTTATTAATTTCAAAAATAAAATGTCAGGTAAATGCAAAGTGTATTTTTATTACAAATTGGAAAAAACAACAATACATATATATACAGGAGAGTACATTTATTACAGAAAAAATACAGTTTACCAATATGTATATTTTAACATGTAAAAATAAACAAATATTTTTACAAATATAAATAATTGTACTTCACATTTGTTTATATATTAGAAATATAACATGATGGTTTTGCATATTTCTTATGCACATTTTAGATATTAATATATATTTTTAACAATTGCTAATTATTTGATATTTTTAACATTTTTACAATTGTTACATATGTTGGTAAGTATTTATTAACATTATATTGTAAATATTTGTACTATATATTTGAGAAAAAAAACATAGTTTAATTTTGAAATACAAACATAATAAATTTTAATTATTCATATTAATATTAAAATATTAATATTAATAATTATTACATTTATTAAGAGTTGTACAATTTATTGAAAAAGTAGATATTTTTGAAGAATTTCTTTTTATTATACATTCAATAATTGTTCTTTGACATATATACATTTTCCTAATTATAATATTAAATATTATTAATTCATAATATTTATTATTATAATTTTACATTATATAAAAAACAGATAATACATATAAATAAATCAAATACATTTTGTAGTATTTTATTAGAATATAACAGTAATTTTAATACCATTTTATAATATTAAAAAAAAATTAAGACATTTATTTAATAAGTTTACAGTTGCCATATTTGTTTGGGGCTTTAATTTAGTAACCGCTCGCTGTTGTTTTGGGTCATTTGGGAAGGAAGAAGCTCGCAGTTGGGAGCTGCTTCACGTCGAAGAAGGTAAGAGTAATTTTCTTACATATTAGACTATTTTTAGTGTATTTTAAAGGTAGTAAGGTTGTAGTTAGTGTGCGTCGAGTTATGTTTAACAAGTTATTGTGTATTTAGTGTTTTATTTATGTATTAATGATTAACGATGTGTTCCGTATTTGCGGCCTAGTTAGATTTTTTACAGTTAAGTAGTTTTTAGGTTACTATTGTGTGTATAATGTATGTAATAATGTTATTAAGTGTATTATGTGTCTATTTGTGTGGGTGGGAATGTTAGTTTTTTATTTCTAGGTTTTACGAAAAAGAAGTTTGAAATTACGGAACATTGCGATTTTATTTTTTTAAGGAAGTGTGTATTAGTTAAATTAACTAATAATTAGTTAACACTTCCTTAATTTTTCGGATTTCACGGAGCGGTTTTTATTTTAAACAATTTTTCAGGTTTTTTATGGCTACCAGATTGTCGAGTTATAAATGAAGGATTAATTTTTGATACAGTTGTATTTTTACATTTTTTGGGATTACTTTTTAATATCTATGGATTATGTACTACCTGGATTACTTTAGAAGATGTGTCATTTTTCGATTACAACTACGGGAATGGTAAGTGTTTTTAAACTTTTTAATTGTGGGAGGGAAATGATTTTAATTTAATTGCAGTTGCTGTTTATTTGCTTTAATGTTTAATTAATTTGTCTATATATATGTAAATATTAATTTATAAAATATATTAGACAAATTAATTAATTTTATTATGAAAAAAATGCACTGTTTTTTTTCTAATAATGTTATTGTTTTGAATAGTATATTTACATTGATTGTATGTTTTAGAGTAGGCTTTTGGCTATCATATTTAAGTATTCTAGGCCTCTTGTGGAAGGGTATAGCTGAACTTGCTGTTGAAGATACTGATACATTTGATTAGTTTGTCTTGAAAGTTTTGGCTTTAGTTGGGTGACAGATTGTTGCATTCTGAGTTCTTGGAAGCTTTGTTCTTTTTGTATGGCAAGTAATAGTTTATGTAGGGTAGGAGTGCTTCAGTCCTGTAGAAGATAGGAAGGCATTATGACAACCTTCAACTGCGTTATTGGTTTTAGCTTCTTGGTTAAGTGTAGTTAGGTACACGTTCCACCAAGGAATTTGAAATTTGGGTTGTCTACTATGGCCTGATCTATGTAATCTCCCCACCCAGGTATCCTCAAATAGTCTAGGAGGGGAGATAATTTCTGTTCATTTTGTTGGTAAAAGGACTTTCAATTAAAAGGTTATAATGCTCAGCCACATCTGTTACTGGCACGTAGGCCAGGGCAATTAGATTTTTAATTTGGTATGGTAATATTGGTTGCATATTCTACAGTAAGAATGGCGGATGGATCGCCCCCGCCGGGCCGGCAGTAGCCACCGCTGGCCCGGCGGGGGCGATCTGCCCGCCATCCTCACTAGAATGACCCCCCGCCACATTAGGATGGCTGGAGGTCCGCGGCGGACGGGAAGACCGTCCGCCGTTTTTCCACCAGTCGACTCGTCGACCGGCGGAAAAAGTGCCTGCATATGGTGGCGGTGTCTGCGAGACACCGCCATCCATATTACGATGCTGGCGGTCAATGGCCTTTCCACGGCGGTGTTGCCGCCATGGAAAGGCATACGGTCCTTGCTCTTGGGGGCCCGTTGCGGGCCCCCAGGGTGAAGGGGGGATGGGGGGTGCGCATGGGGGGTAGCTATGCTACCCCCATGCATTTGCATGCACAAGGTGGCAGGCACCGCGCGGTGCCTGTCACGTTGTGATGCAAATGCACAACATGTTGTTTTACATTGCGGCGGGTGCTGCTTGCAGCACCGCCCGCCGCAATGTAAAATATGCGTGATGCGCCCGCCACTGTGGCGGGCACATCGTAATGGCACAGCGGGACCGCCGCACCCCTGGTGGGCGGCCCCGCATTCCGTTGCAGTGGCGGGCAGACTTTGTCCGCCCGCCATTGTAATAGAGCCCTAAGGGCATCATTACGATGGCGGGTGGACAAAGTCTGCCCGCCAACGTAACGGCAAACGGGACCACCCGCAAGAGGTGCGGTGGTCCCACCATCTCAATTAGGATGCCACTGCCACGGTGGCGGTGGCATCCGCATCATTTACATTGCGGCGGGCGGTGCTGTGAGCAGCACCCGCCACAATGTAAATAAAGCATGTTGCGCATTGGCATGCACAACATGACAGGCACCGCGTGGTGCCTGCCACCCTGTGCATGCCAATGTAGGGGGGTACCATAGGTACACCCCAAGTGTACCCCCCACCCCCCTGGGGGCCCGCAACGGGCCCCCATTACCAAAGACCGTATGCCTTTCCATGGCGGCAACGCCACCATGGAAAGGCACATCTCCGCCTGCATCACAATATGGAAGGCGGTGTCTTGCAGACACCGCCACCATATTGTGCACGTTTTCCGCCCGGTCGACGAGTCGACCGGCGGAAAAGCGGTGGACGGTCTTCCCGTCCGCCGCGGACCCCCCAGCCATCCTAGTATGGCGGGGGGTCACTGAGGCATGGATGGCAGGCGGATCGTCCCCACCGGGCCGGCGGTGGCTACCGGCGGGGGCGATCCGCCCGCCATCCTAATAGGCCCCTAAGTGAAGATTTTTGTAGATGTCTCCATAAACATTGATTAAAATTGAAGTAACAGCCTTGTATTGATGTGTGGGGATACAATTTAAGGATATAATTTATCATAGCTTGCTCAAAGTCTATGATTATTCTTTGAGTAAAAAAATCGTTTGTTTCTTGCTTTATTTTACCTAATATTTCAGTATATGTTGTATTCTGTTTATTTGGTAACAAGGCATAAATAAAGGGGATGCAACTGTTATGATATTGGACATGGATACTGTAAAGTTGGTAGAATGGTTTGGGACATATTGTAAAGGTACCATCCATCATCCATGTTTGGCATTGTTGAAGTTTAGTTATATTGTTTGCTGTAGCAAACATAATAATTCTTTTTTCTTTGTTTTTATTATCGTAGAAAATAAAGGGTTCGTCACTGTGTGTTATAGCTAGCTCTGGGGGAATTTTTACGTCTTCAAAACATTTAGGAGTAGGTATTGTGGTTGTTGTTGCTTTTTTAGTTCTTGCTATGGTTCTTTTCATTGAAGCAATGGATGGTAATTGACCGGTTGCTTCTTTGGGTACTTTAGGCAAAATTTCTTTAAGTATAACACTTGTAGGAGTTTGTGAGTGAGTACTTAGGGGCCGATTACGATGGCGGGCGGATCGGCACCGCCGTGCCGGCAGTGGCTCCCGCCGGCCTGGCGGGTGCTGTTTTGCCAACCACGGTCGCGAATCCTTGACCGCCATATTACGATGGGCAGACATAGGCCAAATCCCTACCGCCGCGGTGTTTTTAGTACCGCCAGTACCTTGGTTCCGCGACGAGGGCGGACGTAGCCAATAGCGGGAGACCGCCATGCGGAATGACGTGTAGACCGCCGTCCGAATCACAATGCCTCAAATAGGCAATCGGACCGCAACGGAGAAACCACCCATTGAAACACTGCGGAAGCAATACTGCGGAGGAAAACGGCAATAACACACAACTCCACGCGTTCGCTACCGCAATGGATCCTGCTCTACAAGCCCTACCGCTGCTGTTCCTGATCCGCGATCAACAAAGACGCCGCCGACAACACCGCAGGTACGTCAATGCCACACCTCCACATCGGGGTCATCCATCAACAAGGTCATCACCGCATCCTCCCGGTCACGTCACCGCAGCGGTGAAGACGCGGGAAAAGTTCCGCACAATCCAGTAGGCAGGGCCAGCAGCACGCATGGGCAGTCACAGGGACGTGTAAGGATTGTGTTGGCCCTGGCCCAAATGTACATTGTGTGCCTCTGTTGGTAGCAGCTGACATTACCTGATACCATCACAGCTCCTACCATCCCACCCTGTTCAACATCAAAATGTGTGCCCATCTGATATTCAGGGATAGTGATGTATGTGAACAAGTTCATAGGTGTATTGTGGCAAAACAACACTTGCATAGTAATGCCAAATAGGTGCCTGTGATGTGAAACCCCCTTCCTGCCACTGCCAAGATGAGTAATAGGTGGCAAAACAACACCTGCAAGGTAATGCCAAAAAGCTGCCTGTGGTGTGAAACCCCCTTTATGCCACTGCCAAGATGAATATTAGGGGGCAAACCCAACCTGCAAAGTAATGCCAAAAAGGTGCTTGTGGTGTGAAACCCCCTTCCTGCCACTGCCAAGATGAGTATTAGGGGGAAAACCCCACCTGCAAAGTAATGCCAAAAAGGTGCTTGTAGTGTGAAACCCCCTTCCTGCCACTGCCAAGATGAGTATTAGGGGGCAAACCCCACCTGCAAAGTAATGCCAAAAAGGTGCTTGTGGTGTGAAACCCCCTTCATGCCACTGCCAAGATGAGTATTAGGGGGCAAACCCCACCTGCAAAGTAATGCCAAAAAGATGTTTGTGGTGTGAAACCCCCTTCCCGCCACTGCCAAGATGAGTATTAGGGGGCAAACCCCACCTGCAAAGTAATGCCAAAAAGGTACTTGTGGTGTGAAACCCCCTTCCTGCCACTGCCAAGATGAGTATTAGGGGGCAACCTCCACCTGCAAAGTAATGCCAAAAAGCTGCCTGTGGTGTGAAACCCCCTTCCTGCCACTGCCAAGATGAGTATTAGGGGCAAGCCCCATCTGCAAAGTAATGCCAAAAAGGTGCTTGTGGTGTGAAACCCCCTTCCTGCCACTGCCAAGATGAGTATTAGGGGGCAAACCCCACCTGCAAAGTAATGCCAAAAAGGTGCTTGTGGTGTGAAACCCCCTTCCTGCCACTGCCAAGATGAGTATGAGGGGCAAACCCCACCTGGAACATACACGTGTGTAGTTGGCATGTACAGGGCCACATACACCTCAACACCACTGACAAGGACAGGCCAAGCACACTGTGTGACCACTCAACTGCACACATCCAAATATACCCATGTGAGTACGAAGACAGGCCTTCACAAGATTACCACACACACACTGCTGTTCACACATCCAAACACATCACACAGACATCACCAACCTTGGACACCCCGCAAGTTAGACTGTGTGTAGAATTCACCTCTGTTGTGGTATAGCCCTCTAACATGACATGTGTACAATCATACTGAAAGCAACAGCAAATGATGATTGCAAGAGTACATCAACACCCACAAACATCATTGCACCCCCAAACCTCAGATTCAAGCAGACCAAAAGTGTGTGTTACGTTTGCCAAACAATGACAAAGTGAATGAAGTAAATGGCAATGTGGAAGTGCCATGCAGAGCATGTGGCACATTCATCCATACCCACACATCAAAATGTTTAATTAAGCAAGGGCAGTAACAAACGATACAACAGGAGTAACAGTGTTTATTGCAAAATATCCTGATAGTCACAAAATTTCAAACAAATAAAAGGCCAATGGCCAGTCCACAGTCCAAACAATGCACATGTGTGCATGAAAATGTTTACAGTGAATGTGGAACACCGTACACTGCCATGTGAATGAACAAAGCACCGTGGCTATCAAAGCTCAGTCCAGGCACCGCTGTGGGAGAGATGGGTATGGGAGGGGGTCTGTGCCTCAGACTTGCCAGTCAGTTGGACTGGGAGGTGGCTGATTGTCGTGGCCACTGGCGGAACTGGACCTGGGAGAGAGAGGATCATCAGAGTCAGAGTCAGCAGTGGCTGTGGCAGGCGTAGGGCTGCTTGGACCGGGTGGCATGGTGGCACGTGGAGGCGGAGAGATGCTGCCGTGAGACACAGAGGCAGTAGTGGCTGTGGCAGGTGTAGGCCTGCTTGTACTGGGTGGCATGGTGGCACGTGGAGGCGGAGAGATGCTGCCATGAGACACAGAGGCAGTAGTGGCTGTGGCAGGTGTTGGCCTGCTTGGACCGGGTGGCATGGTGGCACGTGGAGGCGGAGAGATGCTGCTGTGAGACACAGAGGCAGTAGTGGCTGTGGCAGGTGTAGGCCTGCTTGTACCGGGTGGCATGGTGGCACGTGGAGGCGGAGAGATGCTGCCGTGAGACACAGAGGCAGTAGTGGCTGTGGCAGGTGTAGGGCTGCTCGGACCGGGTGGCATGGTGGCACGTGGAGGCGGAGAGATGCTGCCGTGAGACACAGAGGCAGTAGTGGCTGTGGCAGGTGTAGGGCTGCTCGGACCGGGTGGCATGATGGCACGTGGAGGCGGAGAGACGCTGCCGTGAGACACAGTGGGTAAGGGTGAATGTTGAGGGCTGCCTCTACACTTCTTGGGTATCCGATATTGCAGAAGTATCTTGGGAGTAGTGGGAAGTGTGGCTGGCACAACAGAGTCCCTCTCCACCAAAGGTGTGACAGATGCAGGTGGCCCTCCTTGTGGGGATTTGCTGGATATGGACTTAGCCTTTCTTTTTGCTTGCCTTTTGCCCTCCATCCCCTGTGGCCCTGGTGAACCACTCACATTGCTCTCCTGACCACGCTTCACAGGGGTGTGGGTGGGAGTAGAGGTCCTGGGTGAAGCAGTCTTATGTTGCTTTGTGGGCTTTCCCTTCAGCGGCACCAGCACCACAGCAGGCATGCCAACTGTTTGTCTGTCACTTGGAGCAGTTGTGTGGACGGGAGTCTCTTGTGATGGGTGCAATCTTGTGGACCGTGAGCTAGAGGCCTGCTTCTTTGCCTGATGCCCCTGAGTGTCATGTGAAGGGCTTTTTCTTTGCGTCCCTGTGTGCCTGTGTCACTTTTTGGGGATGGTGTCTGTGGTCTTGCACGCTTGGAGCGCTGCTGTCGTGTGCTGGGTGTCGACGACTCGGGCCTGAGGGCTCAGTTGTGTGGTCACTCCCCTCAGGGGTTGCCACTGGCAGGGTGGTTGGTGAAGGTATTGAGGCTGGACTTGGATGCTGTGATAGCTGAATGGCTGCCGTCACGGTGGAGGACAAACCCTGGACAGTCCTGTGTAGCCCACCCACGTCTGAATGAATGCCCTCCATAAATGCCAGAACCTGTCCCAACTTCTTGTCCTGATCCTGGAAAGCATTTAGGAGAGCTGTCTGACCCACACACAGCTGGCACAAGAGTTCTACCGCCTCAACACTGAGGGCAGCAGGGGAGACAGGGGCAGGGGCAGCGGTGCCTAGGGTGAAGGCGACTCTACCCTTAACAGCCCTGCGGGCACGGACAGCACTAGTGGTAGTAGCCGGGATGGTGGGCACTGGCCGATGTGTGGTGGAGGAAGAGGCAGCATTGTCACTCCCTGTGACCACCATTGTCGCTGACTCCCCACTGGAGTCCGATGATGTTGAGGTTGTGCTTTCTGCGCGTGAGTCCTCAAGGACACTCCTGTCCCCCTCTGAGGCGCTGGTCACATCAGTGTCAGTGATCTCATGGCTATCATGCGTGCCACATGCTTCAGCACTGGTGTCCGTATCATGGCCTTCCGTGCACTCGGTAGATGCTGCAATGGACAGAGACATAGGTTCAGTACAGTGCCATACACACAAACATCAAATGCAAGCACAGAACTAGACTAGATAATGACAATCCCAAGTTGCACAACACCCTGTGCAGTCTGCATGTGCAACAATCATGCTGAACACAGAAGATGCATGGAAATATGCATTTTTTACATCAATGAGCCATGTGAGGTTCACACCGGCAAATAGCAGGTCCCTGCCTCCTTGTAATGTAACCTAAACATCTCTGCAAGCATACCCACGTGCCTGTATGTGAGAGAGGCATACATCTCAGCATGTTGCCTCTGTCACATATGGAGTCACTGTAAGGGGACAACACAGATACAGATTCAAATTTCTACTTAATAATGTCCATGAGCTACTGATGTCTGACAAGGTGAGCAATTCATCTTGCAAACTGATGCACGTTGGTGTCAGATGTGTACTTCACACCATTTACAAGTCCTGCAGTGCACACATCGTTAAATGCACACTGACATGATGCACACTGCTGTACACTGCCTGGTGATGTCCATGACACCCAGAATGCAGAAGATGTCATCAGGCCACATCTCATCATGCAATGTCAAGGGCCATTGTATGAAACACATGATCAAGTCCATCTATGGGAAAATACATTACACCTGCACTGAACACATAGGCCACTGAGAAGTAGTTCCTAAAAATGTACACACCAGCAAGATCAGCAATGGCTCCCGGTCGCCATTCATGCAGTCACTCACACCCAAAGTCAGCCTACGCAGAATACTCACCACTTACTCCCTGCTGATGGTCCCTCAAACGTTCATACAGCTCTGGCTGTGTCACAGACAAGATGCGGGACATTAGTGGAGCCATGGTTCGGCGCGCCAACCTGCCACTGTGAGGGACCAGCCCCACCGTCATCTCTGCCATGGTCCTGCTCAGACAGGAGATGTCATACCACCTCTTGTGGCAGTGTGTGTGCCGTCTGTTGGATACACCCAGAGTCCGCACCTTCTGTGCAATGTTCTTCCATGTGGCCTTACGCTGGTGGACCTTCAGCTGCAGGCATAGGAGACAAGAAAAGGAAGTATCAGAGACCCTGTGTCATTCACACTTTGTGTCAGCACAGGAGAACATAAATTCATGGCACACAAATCGCTACATCTTCATCAGAGGCCATACAGCATGACACATAGTACATGTTCATTACAATACTACACAGAAATGAATGCATGTATGGCTTGGCACACAGTACATGGCCATCTCATACACATGCACAATAACAGCACAGACAGCCATGTGCAGAAGGCCCTCATCTGTGATGCAGTATGTGAGTGAGCATGACATGCAATACAGTAATAATGAAGTGTAGTGGCAGACTCACTGTGTCCACCACTACACACCCCACGATGCCCTTGGCCTGTGAATGGCTCAATGCATTTTTCAGGAAACATATTGGGACATAATCTGATTTATCACGCACTTCTCACAATGTTAAGTCCTCGATTGTGCAATTCTCAGGACTATGATGGCTCAGTGAGTATTAAGTGTGTGGACTAAACACATGTTTGACTCAGTCCAGTTAGGCATGGCTCAGAGTAACATTGGACAGTGTCTGTGCAGGCCACAGGAACTCACAGTGTGGCTCAACATGGTCCTCAGATAAATCACATGGATGTACAGCATGAGAGGGTGAAGAGTGCCAACACATGCGAGACTGAACACATGTTCAAATCAATGTAAGGATGACATCTACCACTTACATTGATGTGAAGTGTCATAGTTGCATTAACATCAAGTGGGTTCCACTCATGCATTGGACTATTGTGCATGATGCTCACATCAACATAGTGCACTTAAGAAATATTCAACACACATAAGTTAGTGCTCCATTCCAATATACATTTCAACAATTACATATGAGGTTGTGAAGAGTGAGTGGACAGTCACATAACATGGCACAGTAAAAATCAGTCCCGACTTGTGCTGTTTCAGAACACCATCGTATCTGTGTGGCTGTTTAAACAATGCATGTCTCCCCCAACCTACAATCAACTTATGTAGGTGTGGAAATAAGCCTACAGACACCATTGACATGAAGTTAGCATGCATGGCAGTGCAACACACATTTACATCACCTAGTCTCAGCCCAACATGTTCATTAAGTTTGTGCAAGAATGGCTGTAGGAGTGTCCATTTTCTACACATAATTAAAGTCAATTCTCACAGAACATGTATGGAGCATGCCATGTTAACTATTAGGATGCCTGTACATCGACTTGCACTCACAGGCACATACTACTGCACAGCAACATCATGGTATCATTTTGATCACTCTCACACTTGGAATCAGGGACATTTACCAGTACATCTGGTGCACCAAAAAGCCTCCCATACTGTTTAAGGACCTCGTCCACCAGAAGCTCCAGCTCCTCTGTAGTGAAGGGACGGGCCCTGACATTCTCTGTTCTCGCCATCACTGGGTCCAGGATACAGCAAAATATGCAGTTGTAGAGGAATGGCAGTCAGCAGTGTCTGCCTGCATGTGAAATGTGTGGCTCTCCCACAGAGATTTATAGGCCCCTGGGTTGGTATCAGTGGCAGGCAGCTGCTGCAATTGGTCCACCTGGCTGGCATCTTTCAATTGTGGCCAATGAGCGGCCCCGCGTTGGCGGTGCACGCCTACCGCGGTTTCCAAAGTAGCATTTCACTACCGCGATCGCGGTTCCCAATGGCTGCAATGGCATTGGTGGTGTCACACCGCGGAGGACAGGCGGTCGCTACCGCTATGTTGCATCTTTCAAGTGTGGCCAATGAGCAGCCCCACGGTGGCGGTGCACGCCTATCGCGGTTTCCAAAGTACCATTTCACTACCGCGATCGCGGTTCCCAATGGCTGCAATGGCATTGGTGGTGTCACACCGTGGAGGACAGGCGGTCGCTACCGCTATGCTGCATCTTTCAAGTGTGGCCGATGAGCGGCCCCGCGGTGGCGGTGCACGCCTACCGCGGGTTCCAAAGTAGCATTTCACTACCGCGACCGCGGGTCCCATTGGCCGCAATGGCATTGGTGGTGTCACACCGCGGGGGACAGGCGGTCGCTACCGCTATGCTGCATCTTTCAAGTGTGGCCAATGAGCGGCCCCGTGGTGGCGGTGCACGCCTACCGCGGTTTCCAAAATAGCATTTCACTACCACGACCGCGGGTCCCATTGGCTGCAATGGCATTGGTGGTGTCACACCGCGGGGGACAGGCGGTCGCTACCGGTATGCTGCATCTTTCAAGTGTGGCCAATGAGCGGCCCCGCGGTGGCGGTGCACGCCTACCGCAGTTTCCAAAGTAGCATTTCACTACCGCGATCGCGGTTCCCAATGGCTGCAATGGCATTGGTGGTGTCACACCGCGGAGGACAGTCGGTCGCTACCCCTATGCTGCATCTTTCAAGTGTGGCCAATGAGCGGCCCCGCGGTGGCGGTGCACGCCTACCGCGGGTTCCAAAGTAGCATTTCACTACCGTGACCGCAGGTCACATTGGCTGCAATGGCATTGGTGGTGTCACACCGCAGGGGACAGGCGGTCGCTACCGCTATGCTGCATCTTTCAAGTGTGGCCAATGAGCGGCCCCGCGGTGGCGGTGCATGCCTACCGCGGTTATGGACACATTATGCACTAGCAATGGCAATGGTCAAATTTAACAATTGAACACTATGCCTCCATAGTGTCTTACTGCACTTGTTTTGTACAATGAATGCTGGTGTGACATTAAACTCACTGATGCCTACACATGCCATGTCTGTGGAAAATGTGACATGCATTGACATGCACTTACTCACGTCACGTATGATATGTGTGTGGATGTACATCTATTGGTTGTATGATGTTGTCTCATCTTTGGAATCAACTTAATGTGTGAGATGGCTAATCAAACAACAGTACTGATTGCCTGAACACATAATGGTGGTATGTTACTGTGCGCATAGCTGATTTAAGTAGGATATGTGATCAGCTTACACACACTGTGCACATTGTGATGATAACTAGTGGTCTGTGCAACTTAAGCAAGAAGGTGTGGCAGGTAAAGCAGCTACATATGAGTCAGCAGTGTTGCTGTCTCATACCTCTGCTGTGTCACCTACTCCTAGGCCTGGGGCCACCAGATGTATTGGTGTACCATTCACACCCTCTGAATATGTTTTTCTGGTAGTCAGTATGTACAACATGACCCCTTGTAAACACACATGTGGTGAATGTCTCTCTGCATCTGAGTTGTGGATTCAGCAATTGTTGGAGTACGTTCATTGTTTCTGCTGCGTGAGTCAAGATGTGAGAAGTCGGACACATCTCATTGTGTAATTTGAATAACATTAGTCCTCTCCCATTTCATGTAGGCGACGACCAAATGTGCACCGGCCTTTCACAGTCCTGGCGGACATGGAGGATGTGGACATCATCAGGAAATTTCGTCTGGATCGCGTTACACTGCAAGAGCTGGGTGCTCAGTTGGAGCCCCATCTGAGGCCTCAACGAACATATCCAACTGCCCTATTGTTGGAGGGTCCCGAAAGTCCCGTATTACCATTTAACAAGAAACCCATTACTGGTTTGGCACTACCCACCAAACATGATACTCCTAGGTAGGCCCTACCAGGCAGGCTCAGATAGAATGTCTTAAATTGTCCACTTTCCCTTGTCCTGGTAGCACATCTCACATAGGCCCAAGCCCAGCTCCCTAGATAAACCATATCTTACATAGGCCCAAGCATACCTTCCTAAGATACAAATGTGTAGGCCCAAAAGCAAGTGACTCTTGCTCTCATTTTCATAATAATAATGAAACAGACCTCGTAGGCCTCACTGATCTGCTAGCAGAAATCTGTCCCATCCACCCAGATACAACATTAGCCTGTCTTGTAACTTTCCACAGTTACAAGAGCAAGGGTGGCCCCCACCCACTTGACAACTTGATGGAACATCTGGCAGTGTCACATGCAAGATTTGTGATATTCTTAACTATGGGACTTTCCGCACTTGCTAAACTGGAACCCAAGGCAGGAACTTGACCAAGAATTAATATATTTAATATTAATTCTAAAGCATTTTTCACGGTAAAAGTTATCCTTTGTTTACTTTTTGCGGTCAGAGAACTCTGACCTGCTGCCACCAGTTCTGTTTTATCCTGATACCACTTCTCATATAAAATGTTCCAGTAAACCGGGTGGCCGAGTGGCCTGCGTCACATCTTGTGTCAAGCCTCGTGCACACGTAGGCAAGTTCTGCATTTAACGACAAAGTTCTGCATTCAACTATATAAAAGAGCCTCGCCCACACTATAAGCTTTGAACTCTTCCATTGCATCAGACCTTGACTGCATCTGGAGGGCTTCCCGTGCGATCGATCGTCCGTACTACTGGGCTAGAGCTTCAAACTTTCAAGGTGGTAATATTCTTTTCTTAATAATTTAGCCTTTTGGCTTTAACACCCTATCTAATGGCATAGCCTATTGGCATTGTCAGCCTATCTGATTATTTTACTATTGGTTTTGTCAGCCTATCTGATTATTTCATCATTAGTTTATTCAGCCTCTTTAATAATTTAGCCTTTTGGCTTTGACAGCCCATCTAATTCAGTTCATTCTAACCCAAGCCATTGCATTTAACTTAGTTTAAACTACGTAGTCTTGAATGGTGTTGCTTTCTTAAGAAAAGATTAGCCTTCTAGGCACTAGCCTACCCATCCTCTTTAGAGTTAGGGTTGCTCCTTGGGCAGCTGCTTATAGCATAATATTTTGGTCATATATTTGCTTCTTTGAACAACTGAGTTTGAACATTGTCGATGCATTTATTTTTTCATCCTGCTCAAATGTTGTTGGGCAACATTTAAATTGAATTGTTTTATGCTTTGACCTGATCATGTGT
This sequence comes from Calotriton arnoldi, assembly GCA_963921515.1. Lineage (NCBI taxonomy): Eukaryota > Metazoa > Chordata > Amphibia > Caudata > Salamandridae > Calotriton > Calotriton arnoldi. The sequence continues at coordinate 43,841 of CAWUFW010005748.1, forward strand.
TGATGAACACACATTTACGTTGAACTGTTTCCTGTGGGTTTGAATTGCTTAATAAAGTGCTACTGTATTTGACATCGTTGTTCCTTCCTTTCAAGAGAACGTGCAGAGCGCAGGTCTTGCTCTCGTGAGCTGGTAAGCCATGTGTGACCACTGCAGTGTCTCTCCATTTACCCCCATCAGCTGACGACCGCGAAGGTCTCGTGCGGACGGTTCCTCTGCAGTGTGGACCTGGGACACGCCTGCGGCTGCCCATGGCCTCTCCCCGCCTCTCCCCTCCACCGCCCGGGTAAGTCAGGGACACTTTTTTCCCCTGCCTTTCCTCCGGTCTCTGGTGTGTGTGGTCCGGTGGATTGGGTCCTCCGGGGTGTCGCCGTGCCCCTCCCTGGTCCCCTGTAGTTTCTGTCGTGCCACGACCGCCGCCCTCTTCCCTCTTTGTGGCTGGTCACATCTCCCCGGGGCTCTTTGGTGCTCTGCTCTTTAGTTGTCGTGGTTTCCTTTTTGCTGCGTTCTCTTGCCCATTCTGTCTTTGGCCTCTTTGTCGATGCCTTTTTAAGAAATATTGTGCTCTCACTTTCATTGCCATTTTCACTTCCTCGTTCTTGTCTTTGCCCTTTCCCTTGCATATGCTTCTGGTTACTGCTTAAGGTTTGAGTCCTGAAAGACACTTCTGTGTGTTTTTCAAATTCTGGCGTGTGCACAGGTGCTTCTGCAGCGTTTTATGTTTTGGTATTTATAGTATGTGGGGTTTTTCATTTGCTTCGTTCTGCTTGAGGTTTGAGTCCTGGAAAACACTTCTGTTTTTCGAATTCTGGCACTGTGCACCTGCGTTTGCCGCTTTCGCTTGGTTTACATATTTGGCGCACGTTTTTTGTACCTCATTATTGCAGGTCTTTGACGTTGGTTTTCAGATGACTGTTTGGATTTAGTTGTGGGCTGTTGCGCCCTTGACTCGGTGCACATGTGGCACGCGTGTCTGTAGTGTTGTTGCACTTTTGAAATTGGGTGTGTCTCGGCGCCATTTTTGATGCTCTTGCCGCCATTTTGTATTCTTCTTTCTTCAGTGCATTTTTTAGTTTTTTCTTCTCACTTTCGTCTTCTGTAGCTTTTTTCTATATTTAGTTTGGTTCCTTCCCTCACTCCCTTCCTTCTCGATTTGTTGTTCTTCATATGTTTCTCTTTCCTGACCTCCTTCCCGCCTTGCAACACCATTCTATTTTTCGGCGTCCATGCGCCCCTTTTTCCTTCGGTGTCTCTCCTGTTTGTTCACACACCCTTTCTTCACTCTCTCTAGTACATCCCTCTCTGATTCTATTTTGCATGGCTTGGGTGCCTTTCTCTTTTTATTTCTGCAATTTCTCTTAGTCTCTCCCCGGCGCCTTTCTCCTTTGTTAACCTCGCCACTCCAGAAATAGGAACAGGCCACTTGGCACTCTCTGACCCGCTGTGACATCGACCCCGCCTTCTTCTCCGATTCTGTCCCTTCACGGGACGTGGAAGTAAGCCTCGCAGCTCCACTGTAGACCCACCTCGCCCCTCCTTCCTCTGTCCTTCCAGGCTGCTTTCTCAGCCACCACTGTTACATTGATACGTATTCCTTTTTGAAATGCATTTCATTTATTTAATTATTGTTTATTTGTTGTCCGTTATGTCTGTTTCTTGTGCTTCGTTTTGTTATACATTTATTGGCCCTGCTGTCCCACCACAGTTCTCTCCCGCCACCACCCAACATCTGTTGCTGTTCTGCCGACTTTACACTCACTAGCCAAGCGGCCGACTGCTAGTTATTATTGTTGACTCAATTGCCCCCACTTTTCCTCACTATTACGGGCAGTTGCGCCAGGTAGCTGTTGTCTGGATTGTCTTGCCTTTAATACGTAGCCGCAATCCCGCTAAGTAGTTGCACTTGTCTTCATTGCACATTATCCATACATTGCGCCTCTTTTCTTCTGTCTCTCACATGTTTTGCCTACCATTTGTCCAGGCCAATTGGTAGCCAAAGTGGGGGTGGAGTCGTATCTCCATTCCTCCTGTTAGCTCCCTTAAGCCCCTTCCTCTCAGGTATGTCCCTTGACCCCCCCCCATATTATGCTTTGGCCTGATCATCTAACAGTATTTGATCTGTTTTAGCGAGACAGGAATACCTGGGCCTGCTAATGTATTTTTAAACATGTGAGTTGAGAGTGCTTGAGTTCACCGTGAATATTATTGTTATATTAGTATATCCTGTTTTCAAAGCATTACGTGTTGCTGAATACCAAGACAAAAAAGAAATTAAATAAATAAAGTGGCGCAGTATCACAGTTAATATTACATTTACGTTCCCATAAGTAGCTAAACTTTCTGATTCGCTAAAGCACACAAAGACACCCCCTGCTCCATGTCATGAGGGTAGGTTATAAATGCTTTGAAATACATTGTTACATTTAACTGGAAACACAGGCCTACAATTCTTGTTAATAAAATTTAGGCATTACTATAATAAGCTCACGAGTGGAAGGAAGTACTTATGAGGAGAACATTGGAGCGCAGCCAGAGGGCTACCACTCGGTTTACATTGTTGATGAGCACTGGGAAGGCTCACACACGTAATGATTGATAACGATCATGAAAAACAGACATATAGATGCAGTTACACTACAAGTACCATGATGTGCCTTAGTAGGCAACATGCAGGTGTTGCACCCCACATACAGCCGCAACACACGGCAATTAAGGCCCAAATAATTTACTCCTGCCTGCGTCCAATTCAACAGCCCAGGCAGTGAAAAGTGCCACCTCTTCAGGCACGGGCAGGTAGCCCAAGTACAAGCATAGATCTAGGAAGTACAGCTACAGAACACACACAGTTGGAGTTAGCTAGTAGCAAAGATTTTGAAATTGTGTCTCGTGGCCAAGGAAGTTAGTGACATTGGACTAAGAGCAACATACATCTCGGACCAGATGGTAATTATTAGAGAGAAAAGAGGAGACAAGGAGACAAATTGATGGAATGGAATGCACACTAACTACACCCATTTTTTAATACATGATAAAGTAAAAATAAGTTTATGAAAGGGATGTAATCTTTGTGCAGGACTAATGGGGGAGTAGAGAAGATGAAGTGCCAAGGAACAGGAGTGCGGTACCATGAGAGAGGAGGGAGAGGTAGTGCACATTGGGGTCCACCTCTGAAACTGGACAAATTAGGAGAATAATTTGCAAGCACCAAATGAGACACCACTTGTACTTGTCTGATGAGAAATGTTTTGTGGCTTTCAGTGAATAGAAAAGACTGAAATTGCATTTCATCTAATGGTATGTTAACAGCCCTGTCCTTCTTAAAGAAAATGTACTGCTACCCAAAGAAGGTTAAAGGTCAGTTATTGCCTGGACATTAGAAAGTGTAGAAACAAATTAATGAAGGCCACACCACCAACTTCCATAGGAAAGTAGAGCTATTTTACCTTTGATACAAATACACAGATTAATTCAGCTATATACAACAATAATATGATTAAAAACATAGGTCCAATACAATTATTATAGGCCTTTAGGAGAAAAGACTAGAATATACGGCGTTTACACAACATGCATGACACACAGAGAACGTGCTTGAGCCTGTGTTTGACTTCATGGTCATAAGTTCAGATGCTACCAAGTCTACTTAGCATTTTATCGTTCTGAAGTGAATATATGCGGGGTCTGATCAACCCTTCATCATTCTGAGGTGGATGAAATGAGTACCATTGAGTTGAGGGAACGATAAGGATCTGCTGTTTAGCGTCAAAATACCATTCTGAGTAAACGTGCACTTTACAAAAACGCCATATTATTTTATAATAAGCTATATTTTACGTACAATTAAAGACAACACGTGTCTGGATATTACGAGGTATTGAAGGGTTAAAGGATTTCTCTTGGGCTGCCGTTATATTAACGCTGGCCGCAGAGTCTGGGCGTTGAGCCAGGCCAGAAAGACACAATGCAATAGCTTCCTGTGGGTACGAACGAACAGGAAATTAAAATATATATATTTATCTGTATACAGTTAGCAGAACATGGAGAGCTGTGTGAATGGAATAACAGTTTTGATAAAAGAAAATAATAATTTTAGTGTATAAGTTTCCAGTTTAGTTCAACAGATTATGTCAAGTGCGTTGTAAACACTTTTTAAGTTTTAAAGAATGAATTAGGAGAGACTGAGTCTCTTCCCCACCATGGCAGACATGCCTATATTGAACAAAGCTAGAAAAGAGGAACATGAGAAATAAATGTCTAAGATCACACAATTTGGTGGACGGGGAGCCGAGATTAGATACAGGGTTTCAGGTCTCGCATTATGAAGTTTAGTAACTGGGTATGTATGTATGTATATGTATATATATATATATGTATATATATATGCTTCGTTCCTCTATGACCACTGTACTGAAGACACGCTACTGACTGGCAACATCTTTGCCTGGCATCAGTTTAAAGGGTTGTGCTGGGTTGAAGTGGTGGTGACGAAAATAGTGGGTTTCTTGCGGCAGCGGGAAGGCAAAATAGTTTTTTCACTACGTGCATCACCACTGCTTGAGGTAAAGTCAGCTGAGTGTGCATGGATATATAAATATACGCATGTCCTTCAGTGACACATTTTTCAGAGAGTGTTGTTTGGCCACTAAAAGTAGCTGGGGTATCACCAACAAGGGACGGTGTGTATGATGCAACTGATCCCAGCTTATTTGTTCAGTTGCGGCAACAAGAGCAGACTGTTGGTAAAGAATGAGCCTATACAGATATTGTCCGCTTTTGGCATAAAGTACATGTAACTCGGGGTTTCCATCAATGTTTAGCAGGTCATTTAGCAGGTCTAGTGGCTCAGGGTCTGTGTCCACAGCCAGCCATCATGCCATACATATCATCTCCAATGCCACGTTGTGTATATTTCAAAGGTGGGGACCACATTCCCCAGGCATGTATTGGGTGCATTACCTTTTCTATGTAGAGAGTGAGACATCACTTGTGCTGAGGGCTGATCAGCTCTGACAAGATAGGCCTTAGATTTTGGTAGTAATAGCACGGGGTGGACAAACAGGCGTGCTGTGAAAAATAAAAGAGTATAAGTAACACAATTGTTTTAATGGTTGATACTCTGCCCAAAGAGGACAGCAGTAGCATTGTCCAGAATATGGTCCACCATCGAATTCCAGACACACATCTATCTAGACTGCCACCCTTCAACTTTACCTCTATGAAATAAATTTGGATTCCTCGATATTTTAAAGTTTCCAGACATATGATGGGTGGTGATCACTGGGGCCCCTGAAAAAAATGTCATCCAGTTGAATACACCCTACCAGGTACGAACACTGGCCACCCATAGTATATATAACAACTAGATCTAGAGCAATAAGAGGCCAGGAAGCCCTGTCCGTGTCAGTACCACAAAAAGATAGGGCCACACCAATGTGTTGAATGTTTTTTATAGGTGTTAAATTCAGTGTATTTGTATATTTTATTTCTGAATGTTGTGCCTGCACAAGGGCACAGCTACTGTTGCGCACCTAGCCACAGGTCATAGACTGAGAATGTTTGGTGAAGAGTAGACAACATATTGGGTAGATGTACCTAATAAAACGAAAATATACAATAAACATAATCCTATAAATGATTTTACATATTCATTAAGTATTGTTTTTACCATTAAATCCGTTCACATCCATTTAGTTGTTAAATGGGTTCCAGCATTACCACACAGACCTACATAACCCATTACATCATATAAAAGTTCATTTCACTATATAGAGGTTCATGCATCTTTTTAATTCATCATACTAAAAAAACATATATATCTTCCCTCATTCAAACATTCATACAATTGATCAATTATTTATCCAAAATTATATACTGCTGATCGTGTATGAGGGGGGATTTTGAGGGTTACACAACAAATCCTTCCAAAATTACTTTAAAATACACAAGGGGTCTATATTAGATCAAATGTTACATCACCATAAGTTTCCCACACGTTTGGATCAAAGCTGGACCATGTGCCCACTGTGATATTAAAGCAGCAACAAATCTCAGCAGTGCCTGAACTGACTACTTAGGAATAAAATAGGCAAGATAAGTACTACAATTAAAAGAAAGAAATAAACAAATAAATATTTAAGAAAAAAAAATAAAAATAGTTTATTGCCTAGGGATCACCCTATCTTCACTAAGGCATATTCCAAGTTCTGATCAACACTTAAAGCCCCATCAGCTTGTCCCTGAACAATTAATAAATATATAAGTACCAGCAACTATACACAGAACCGACATGACCTAAAACTGACACTGAAAGTTCTTTTGTATTTATGAACAAAAATAAGAGGAAATGTGTTTGACTTAACAACGCGCTGCGAAGTTGGTACACCTACATATTTGCTCATGCTTAAATGAAGTTCACATATATGTTTTCTAGGAGTACTATTTCTTGGCCTACTTCTGTAGTCTTGTGAATTCACAAAAGTTGTATATCTGCACAAATCCAAGGACATGGGTGCACTTTTTTATTATTACTTGGCTAGCTTCACTGTGAGTGACTTCATTCTGTTCTTTCACAAGGAGCATATCGACACACAGTTGTTTCATTCTGTGCCAGTAACGACTGTGCAATGTGTGATGTTTGACACTAAAACAATTTTTATTTTTTGCTAATGTTTGTTATAATGGTGAGGGCCCAGCAGCTCCCACAGAAATATTGTAAGAAAAGGATGGGTTGCGCATTGACAGAGCCAAAGGGCTGACCAACAATTTCGGACCTACTGGCTTTGCCAATGCTTGCTTATTTATATGTTGCAAAGAAATGGTACCTACCATATTCCAGTAGTTTACTGAGCATTCTGAGAGCAGTATACATAGCCTCACATTGCTAAATATTGAACATATGTGTACACATTTTTATATTCTAATGACTGTCAGTAGTACAGTCTGAGCTTACAACATTTACTTAGAGCGCTCACCCTAATAATAGAGGCTTTCAATTAATGAACAGTAAATACAAGTTTGGACAGCATTATAACATGGACACAAATATTACCTTCACTGCAGACAGTGCCCTTACATGATCCATAATGTGGTACTGCAAACTAACAGCCAAAGGGTTTGAGCTGTAGGGGTTGGGCCTACTTGTCCCAAGAGAGAAAAAAAAGATTTCCATCTGTGTTTGCTGTTGGGACAAGCTATAGTACAATGTTTTAATTCTTCTTTTGCTTCTAGAGATAAATGAATTTCTTTTTAAAGTCTTGTACAGTGATTGCAATATAATTTTTAGGTTCTTTCCTTCATTTGGAGTTCCCTCCTTACCTCAGCTGGCCAACAAATGCAGCGTGCACCATTGATAGCTCACCTATTGCTAAACATGTTGCTATCAAAGTTTCAATTGTAGAATGTGCTGCATACACCTCCTCCAAGGACTATGTATCAAATGGTAAATAATTTATTGATGCAGATGTATAAAAAGGAATAGCATTAATTGGTTGTGAGTATACAATGGTTCAGATTGCTTCTACTACACATGATATCGTGATATAAAGATAAAGGATGATGATATGTACTGTGACCCTAAGTATATTATTGAAAGGCCTGGGTGGGAGAAAAGGAAGAAGGGAACAGGGGAGGATGTATGCAAAAAGAAAAGGAATACGGTTAGGCCCAAATGGAAAAATATGTATACCAACGATAATGCTTGGTCCCATGGCCCGTCTTTTTCATGGTTCATCACTTGTAGGACGTGATGGGAAGATCAGCCTGTTTTCCTAATGCTGTATTTCCGCTGCCCCAGGCCACTTCATTTCCCCACATTAAATGGACTTCATCAACATGACCCCTACTCAAACTACAAGTACGTGTTGGTTATTGTGTGCATGATCAGCAATTGGACTGAAGTATGCCAATCCAAGAACGGCAATACACAAATTATTGCCAAATGGCTCCTGAAAGAGTTCATACCGCGCTTTAAAGTACCTATGTTTTTGGGTTCTGACAATGGACCGGCGTTCATCTCACATGTGATTGAGGGGTTGTGCAAGGGGCCAGGAGCCACACAGAAAATACATGTGTTCCACGGAAACAACCAAATGGGAATGGTATCCCAAGCTCATCCTGAAGGGTTGCACGTGTTAAAGAAAAAGGAAGAGTGTGTAAGCGGATACCAACGATACATCAACTAAAGACGTCTGGAAAAATGTATGCCCCAACCCCTCAGTCTACAACCTGTGACAACGAGACATCTTTACCTTTTTCATCACTTTGTTTTCCTCATATCGAATGTGCCTAAGTAATAGAAGTGCTAGTAACCTCTCAAATTACTTGAAGACAGGCACCAACGGTTACTTTTTCTGTTTACAGGTATCATCTCTGAGGCTCTACCTTATTCTTCAGCAGACTTTTTGAAAAGAGTAAAAGTACAGCAGAAGATAAGACATTCTTCCAACTAGTCACACTAGCCACACGTACCAACGATTGGAACAATGCCTCAAGACTTTCAGAACAATTAGAGAAAATGATCATGGATGCTGCTAGCAGCATTGACCCCCATTCCTGCCATTATAATGACTATGCTCCTTAAAAGTGTGTTGTGATCACAGTATTATACCTGAGATACTGCTTAAATGACACAGAGATATTGTACCAAAGTGAATAAATAGCCATTGATAAAGAAGGGACAGTTGACAGGGCAGGATGTTACACACCGGCCTACAGACACAGAAAACAGCATGTGTTACAATGTCATACCTGTCTCCAAATACTTGGGCTGTGTCCTAATGTACAAAATGCTCTTCAAGTCAGAACACCATGTCCGCAGTTGCACCTCCCGAGAATAGCAGAATTAGCTAAGGGAGAGCAAGGATAGAACAGGGAATGTGAATAACTTAGCACTTATAGAAGTTGTAGAAGTAACAACAATAGGACTACACTAAGTGCAAGGATTTTGTTCAAAAGAATGAACAAGAGGAGGGAGATGTTGGAGGGTCCCGAAAGTCCCGTATTACCATTTAACAAGAAACCCATTACTGGTTTGGCACTACCCACCAAACATGATACTCCTAGGTAGGCCCTACCAGGCAGGCTCAGATAGAATGTCTTAAATTGTCCACTTTCCCTTGTCCTGGTAGCACATCTCACATAGGCCCAAGCCCAGCTCCCTAGATAAACCATATCTTACATAGGCCCAAGCATACCTTCCTAAGATACAAATGTGTAGGCCCAAAAGCAAGTGACTCTTGCTCTCATTTTCATAATAATAATGAAACAGACCTCGTAGGCCTCACTGATCTGCTAGCAGAAATCTGTCCCATCCACCCAGATACAACATTAGCCTGTCTTGTAACTTTCCACAGTTACAAGAGCAAGGGTGGCCCCCACCCACTTGACAACTTGATGGAACATCTGGCAGTGTCACATGCAAGATTTGTGATATTCTTAGCTATGGGACTTTCCGCACTTGCTAAACTGGAACCCAAGGCAGGAACTTGACCAAGAATTAATATATTTAATATTAATTCTAAAGCATTTTTCACGGTAAAAGTTATCCTTTGTTTACTTTTTGCGGTCAGAGAACTCTGACCTGCTGCCACCAGTTCTGTTTTATCCTGATACCACTTCTCATATAAAATGTTCCAGTAAACCGGGTGGCCGAGTGGCCTGCGTCACATCTTGTGTCAAGCCTCGTGCACACGTAGGCAAGTTCTGCATTTAACGACAAAGTTCTGCATTCAACTATATAAAAGAGCCTCGCCCACACTATAAGCTTTGAACTCTTCCATTGCATCAGACCTTGACTGCATCTGGAGGGCTTCCCGTGCGATCGATCGTCCGTACTACTGGGCTAGAGCTTCAAACTTTCAAGGTGGTAATATTCTTTTCTTAATAATTTAGCCTTTTGGCTTTAACACCCTATCTAATGGCATAGCCTATTGGCATTGTCAGCCTATCTGATTATTTCACTATTGGTTTTGTCAGCCTATCTGATTATTTCATCATTAGTTTATTCAGCCTCTTTAATAATTTAGCCTTTTGGCTTTGACAGCCCATCTAATTCAGTTCATTCTAACCCAAGCCATTGCATTTAACTTAGTTTAAACTACGTAGTCTTGAATGGTGTTGCTTTCTTAAGAAAAGATTAGCCTTCTAGGCACTAGCCTACCCATCCTCTTTAGAGTTAGGGTTGCTCCTTGGGCAGCTGCTTATAGCATAATATTTTGGTCATATATTTGCTTCTTTGAACAACTGAGTTTGAACATTGTCGATGCATTTATTTTTTCATCCTGCTCAAATGTTGTTGGGCAACATTTAAATTGAATTGTTTTATGCTTTGACCTGATCATGTGTTGATGAACACACATTTACGTTGAACTGTTTCCTGTGGGTTTGAATTGCTTAATAAAGTGCTACTGTATTTGACATCGTTGTTCCTTCCTTTCAAGAGAACGTGCAGAGCGCAGGTCTTGCTCTCGTGAGCTGGTAAGCCATGTGTGACCACTGCAGTGTCTCTCCATTTACCCCCCATCACTATCCCCAACAGTGAAGATCATGGCAGCGCTGCATTTTTTCGCTACGGGCTCTTTCCAATACACGGTGGCCACCGCCGGTGGGATGTCGCAACCAACATTCAGCATGGTGCTCTGGGATGTGGTGTCCGCAATGATGCTATACAAGGACCAATATATACGATTCCAAAATACAGCAGATTTGCCTGCTGTGAAGGCTGGTTTTTATGCCCTTGGCCACATTCCTCATGTAGTTGGTTCCATTGACGGCACACACATTGCCCTTGTCCCACCACAGGCACGTGAGCAGGTGTATAGGAACAGGAAGCACTACCATTCCATAAATGTGCAGGTGGTATGCCAAGCTGATATGATCATCAGCCATGTTTGTGCGCGATTTGCTGGCTCCGCCTATGACTCCTACATCCTGCGGAACAGCATTGTACCCTGGCTGATGGAAAATCTACATCCAGAGCGTGCATGGCTTGTAGGTGAGTACACTGAGTCAAGTAGTGTGCTGTGTGTGACATGCTGTTCTCGTCAACTGTTTGTATCACAACATTTCTCAGTGTATGTCACACCTAGGTGACTCAGCGTATCCCAACAGGCCGTGGTTGCTGAGCCCACTGCGGAATCCAAGTACCCCGGGTGAAGTCAGCTACAATGAGGCACATGGTAGGACACGACGTGTGGTGGAGCGCACCTTTGGCCTCCTGAAGTCCCGATTCCGGTGCCTGGACAGGAGCGGAGGTGCACTGATGTATTCCCCACGAAAGGTGTGCCGGATAGTTGTAGCATGCTGCATGCTACACAACCTTGCCTTGCGCAAAGCCGTTCCGCTGATCATGGATGATGATGAGCAGCAGATGCCCCCTCCTGCACACCCACACACTTCCAGTGCGGACGATAGTGGTGAAGAGGAAGGTGTTGACCTGCGTCAGCAGCTCATTGCCAACTACTTCCCTTGAATGTAAGTGACTTTGTAGACAAGTGACATTGTGTGTTTGCTTGAATGTTACTATCAAGGCATAGATAACTTTAACTGCTGGCTGTTGTTGTGTGTGTGATGAGGGATGATGTGTGTGGCACAGGGTATTTGTATCCAGGTACATCATGTGTATGTTGAAGTTGTTGACCATTGCTATGGGTGCTTGTTTTTGTACCTTGATGCCTAGTGTTGTATTTCTGCTGTGAAGGCGTCACCTGATAAGTAAATGTCATTCTCTTGTGTCTTTCTAGGTTCATTCACCCTCTGAATGGCTCCTCTGCTTCACAGCTGTTGGAACATTGAAATCTGATTTGTCATTGTTCATACTGGAATAAACATGTAGCTCACACAGACATAGGTATGTGAAGAGTGTTTATTTGGAATTAGTTTTTGTGCAAGTGACGGAGATATGTACATAAATGTGAACAGTGAATAAATGAGTTGTCAGTCATGGTAGTTGAGACAAATAGTGTAGTCACCACAAAGCTGAAGTCACACAGTCCAACAGACTCAGGCCATCAACATGGCAATGTGGGCAAGAATAGTCAACATAGTCAATGCAAAGGGGAACAACAAGATACCATCATGGCTAGCTCTGTGAGTGGCGTTGGTATGGTGGCCTGCCACCAAATCCTCCCCTATGGATTCTAGGATGGCCCCTGGTGCGTTTGGGAGGGGGGGCATCTGCTGCAGGGTCAGTGGTGTCTGAGAACTCACTCTCCTCCTGCACACCCCTCTCTGTGGCTGCAGCTGGAATGTTGGGCTGCACAGCAGGCAATCCACTGGAGGGGGGTGGAGCTGCACTTGGGGCTGGGAGTCTGTCCCTCAGAACACCCACTAGCTGGCCAACAAGGTCGACAAGTTGGCCCATCCGTGTGTCCATGGACTGCTGCAGCAGGCGGATCTCATGCATGTCTTCAGCAAGCTGGCCCATTACTCCATGGTTCTCTTGGTAGGCACCAAGGACTCTTGAAATGGTGGCCAGGGATTCAGGGTCATTGTCCTCCTGTGTCTCTGCCCCAGTTGTACTCCCACCTGCCCTCCTGACACGGACCTGTGGCATAGTCCCCCGACACACTGGCACACTCTCCCTGGCATGCTGTGATTGTGCGGTGGTGTTGGTAACCACCGTGGCAGGGTGTGTGTTGCAGGCAGCAGTGGTGATGGTGGTGGTGGAGGCCACACAGGTCGTAGTGGCAGGGGGCAGCACAGTTGTTCTTGCCGTGGTTGTGGTGGTGGTGGAGCCCACACAGGTCGTAGTGGCAGGGGGCAGCACGGTTGTTCTTGCCATGGTGGTGGAGGCCACACAGCTTGTAGTGGATGGGGGCAGCACGGTTGTTCTTGCCGAGGTGGTGGTGGTGGTGGTGGTGGTGGGGACAATGAGGGCTTGAGACATGTTAGTCCCTGCCACACCAGAGGGGCCAGCTTGAGAATCCTCGTACGAGAATGTTGGGGAATCTGCATCCGAGAGTCCACGTTCCAGGGGGGGAGACTGGCTCCGCATGTTGGTGTCATCCTCTGCAGTTAGTTGTTGATCTCCTGTTGAACAGAGGTGATATGGTAATTGATTTGCACGCAACAAGCTTGATGTTAGACAATTGTTTGAGACATTTGATACAACACACACGTTACAATGCAATGACTTTGTATGCCTGCTATATGCTGTGCACCATGACATGACGTTGAGGTACATACCTTATTAGTCCATGGTGTCCGTTGGGAATTGAAACTTGGTGCAGTGTACAGATAATGTAAATACACGGACATGTCCTCATCTACCTAATTGCGTGACATCAATTTTATGTTGTGCGTCTTTTCATTTAGCTTTTCATGTTATCTATTTCAACAGAGCTAGAAGGAACCATTGTCATGTTATACATAGCTTTGGAATCACATGTACTTTCCTTTTTTTCCATGTAGACCATGCATGTTTGGTGTTGAGATGGGCGTTCATGCTCAGACACCATGGCACTTCCACATTGCATTCTCTGCTGTGCACAATTGTGGGATGCATTTGTTTCACTTGTGACTTGGTGAGTATGAGTTCAAAATATGTGACAGTTACGTGCACTTAGATGTCTGCACACTGGATGTGGCATTGAAAACTACGCCAAGTTGGCTGACATGTTAGTGCTGATGTGGTTATATGGCTACATGCATTTAGATAAGGATGGCGGGGTACATGCAGTCACTACCTATGTGTAAGTTTTGGGAGAGCAATGCGATGGCTGCCCCATGCTTCTGGGTGTGGGGAATGCTCCATCCTGCTGAGCTGTGGGACAAGGGGGCCTGTTGGGAGTTATAGTGCAGACTTCACAGCCACAAAGACCCCTCCCTGTTGAGATGGCTACCTACCTGTAAAGTTACCCATTGGAGGGAAATCGCTGCCCCATGCTTGGGGGTGTGGGGAATGCTCCATCCTGCTGAGCTGTGGGACAAGGGTGCCTGGTGGGAGTTGTAGTGCAGGCTTCCCACACACAAACACCCCTCCCTGTTAAGATGGCCAGCTACCTGTAAGTTTGAGGAGTGCAATGAGATGGCTGCCACATGGTTGTGGGTGTGGGGAGTGTTCCATCCTGCTCAGCTGTTGGACAAGGGTGCCTGGTGGGAGTTGTAGTGCTGGCTTCCTACCCACATACCCCCCTCCCTGTTAAGATGGCTACCTACCTGTAAGTTTGATGAGAACAATGAAATGGCTGCCACATGGTTCTGGGTGGGGAGGAAATGCTCCATCCTGCTCAGCTGTGGGACAAGGGTGCCTGGTGGGAGTTGTAGTGCAGGCTTCCCACCCACAAACACCCCTCCTTGTTAAGATGGCTACCTACCTGTTAGGTGAAGGTGAGCAATGCAATGGCTGCCACATGGTTGTGGGTGTGGGGAGTGCTCCATCCTGCTCAGCTGTGGGACAAGGGTGCCTGGTGGGAGTTGTAGTGCTGGCTTCCTACCCACATACCCCCCTCCCTGTTAAGATGGCTACCTACCTGTAAGTTTGATGAGAAGAATGAAATGGCTGCCACATGGTTGTGGGTGTGGGGAGTGCTCCATCTAGCTCAGATGTGGGACAAGGGGGCCTGACCTTGACTGGTAGGTCGCTCCCCCACCACACAGCTCCGTCTGTGTGCCCTGCTGCTGTCCCTGATTGTGCTCGTTTTTCCTTTCTGTGCCCCCTTGCTGCCCCTGATTGTGCTCGTTTTTTCCTTTCTGTGCCCCCCTTGCTGCCCCTGATTGTGCTCGTTTTTTCCTTTCTGTGCCCCCCTTGCTGCCCCTGATTGTGCTCGTTTTTTCCTTTCTGTGCCCCCCTTGCTGCCCCTGATTGTGCTCGTTTTTCCTTTCTGTGCCCCCTTGCTGCCCCTGATTGTGCTCGTTTTTCCTTCTGTGCCCCCCTTGCTGCCCCTGATTGTGCTCGTTTTTCCTTTCTGTGCCCCCTTGCTGCCCCTGATTGTGCTCGTTTTTCCTTTCTGTGCCCCCCTTGCTGCCCCTGATTGTGCTCGTTTTTCCTTTCTGTGCCCCTTGCTGCCCCTGATTGTGCTCTGTTTTTCCTTTCTGTGCCCCCTTGCTGCCCCTGATTGTGCTCGTTTTTCCTTTCTGTGCCCCCTTGCTGCCCCTGATTGTGCTCGTTTTTCCTTTCTGTGCCCCCCTTGCTGCCCCTGATTGTGCTCGTTTTTCCTTTCTGTGCCCCCCTTGCTGCCCCTGATTGTGCTCGTTTTTCCTTTCTGTGCCCCCTTGCTGCCCCTCATTGTGCTAGTTTTTTCCTTTCTGTGCCCCCTTGCTGCCCCTCATTGTGCTAGTTTTTATCCTTTCTGTGCCCCCTTGCTGCCCCTGATTGTGCTCGTTTTTTTTCCTTTCTGTGCCCCCTTGATGCCCTGATTGTGCTCGTTTTCCCTTCTGTGCCTGTTTCCCGCCGCTGCGCCCCTGTGGCCCCGTCCCCTCACTGCCCATTCGCTGCCCCATTCCCTGCTCCTCCCTCCCACCTCCCCATTTATGGCGGCCGCTGCGTGGTGAAGAGAGCGACCCCTGACCTTGACTGGTAGGTCGCTCCCCCACCACACAGCTCCGTCTGTGTGCCCTGCTGCTGCCCCTGATTGTGCTCGTTTTTCCTTTCTGTGCCCCCTTGCTGCCCCTGATTGTGCTCGCTTTTTCCTTTCTGTGCCCCCTTGCTGCCCCTGATTGTGCTCGCTTTTTTTTTCTTTCTGTGCCCCCTTGCTGCCCCTGATTGTGCTCGTTTTTCCCTTTCTGTGCCCCCTTGCTGCCCCTGATTGTGCTCGTTTTCCTTTCTGTGCCCCCTTGCTGCCCCTGATTGTGCTCGTTTTTTCCTTCTGTGCCCCCCTTGCTGCCCCTGATTGTGCTCGTTTTTCCTTTCTGTGCCCCCTTGCTGTCCCTGATTGTGCTCGTTTTTCCTTTCTGTGCCCCCTTGCTGCCCCTGATTGTGCTCGTTTTTCCTTTCTGTGCCCCCTTGCTGCCCCTGATTGTGCTCGGTTTTTCCTTTCTGTGCCCCCCTTGCTGCCCCTGATTGTGCTCGTTTTTCCTTTCTGTGCCCCCTTGCTGCCCCTGATTGTGCTCGTTTTTTCCTTTCTGTGCCCCCCTTGCTGCCCCTGATTGTGCTCGTTTTTCCTTTCTGTGCCCCCTTGCTGTCCCTGATTGTGCTCGCTTTTCCTTTCTGTGCCCCCTTGCTGCCCCTCATTGTGCTAGTTTTTTTCCTTTCTGTGCCCCCTTGCTGCCCCTGATTGTGCTCGTTTTTTTCCTTTCTGTGCCCCCTTGATGCCCTGATTGTGCTCGTTTTCCCTTCTGTGCCTGTTTCCCGCCGCTGCGCCCCTGCGGCCCCGCCCCCTCACTGCCCATTCGCTGCCCCATTCCCTGCTCCTCCCTCCCACCTCCCCATTTATGGCGGCCGCTGCGGCGCGCCTAAGGCAAGCCCGTCTGCACCCGTACGTGCCGTGACCGCGCCCAGCGCCAGACCCCCTGGTCCGGGCATCCCCCGCGCCCGCCACATCAACAGACGCCGATACGACGCCAGCACCCTCCACGCACTCAACCCCGGAAAAGATCACGCCTGCTACCAGGCCACCCCGAAGCGCACCCAAGGGCCCTTCACCTGCCGGAACTGCAGCTTCGCCAGCACCCGCCCCGCCAAACCACCGCCCAGGAAAGAACCCAACTACCTCAGATGCATCCTCCTCAACACCCGCTCCGCCCGCAAACACGCCATCGAACTCTGGGACCTTCTCGACTCAACCTCCCCAGACGTCGCATTCCTGACGGAGACCTGGCTGAATCCCGCTTCAGCCCCCGACATCGCCATTGCCATCCCGGACGGATACAAGATCACCCGCAGGGACCGCACCAACGGAGTCGGAGGAGGCATCGCCATCGTCCACAGGAACAACCTCAGAGTCTCAACCAACACCGACGACACCCTCAGCACCGCCGAACACATGCACTTCCAGATCCACACCGATCCCAACACCACCCTCAGAGGAACCCTCATCTACAGACCCCCGGACCCCGACCACAGTTCAGCGATTCCATCGCTGACTCGTCAGCACACACGCCATCGCCTCCACGGACTACATCCTCCTCGGGGACCTGAACTTCCACCTCGAGAACAACAAGGACACCAACTCCACCACCCTGATCGACAACCTCGCCACCCTCGGACTCAGACAGCTCGTGACTACACCCACCCACGCCGCCGGCCACACACTCGACTCCATCTTTTCCGCAAGCCCACACGTCTCCTTCAACCATACCTCCGAACCCCACTGGACTGACCACCACTGCATCCACTTCACCTACAGGAAGCCCACCACGCACCACCGCACCGAACAAATGCCTCGCCGCTGCTGGAGCAGAGTCACGGAAGACCAGCTAACCACAACCCTCGCCCTGAGCCCACCCGCCGAACCCTCCGACCCCGACACCGCCGCCCGCAACCTCAGACAGTGGATCGACGACTGCGCCAACACCCTCACCCCGCTCAAGAATCCGCCCAACAGCCACACCAGCAAGAAAGCCACCTGGTTCACCGAAGACCTCCAGGCCTCCAAACGAACATGCCGAAAGCTGGAGAAGATCTGGCTCCACGAACGGACAGCGGACAGCTACGCCGCCCACAAGAGCGCCACCCGCAGTCACCATCACCTCATCAGATCCGCCAAAAGGGCCTCACTCAAAGACCGCCTAGACAACAACGCACACAACAGCAAAGAGCTCTTCAACATCGTGAAGGAACTCTCCAACCCCAGCTCCAACACCAACGACATCCAGCCGTCGCGAGACCTGTGCGACTCACTGGCCACCTTCTTCCACCGCAAAATCGCCGACATCCACGACAGCTTCAACACCACGACCGCCCCGGCAACCACCGAGACCACTGCCCCCACAACCACCAACCGCCTGCTCTCCTGGACCAACATCAACGACGAGGACACCAGCGAGATCATGAACACCATCCACTCCGGTTCACCGCTAGACCCGTGCCCTCACCACATCTTCAACAAAGCCAGTACAGCCATCGCGCCCCATCTCCGGAAAATAATCAACATCTCCTTCGAGACAGCAACCTTCCCGGAAAGCTGGAAGCACGCCGAGATCACCGCCTTACTCAAGAAACCCAAGGCAGACCCCAAGGACCTCAAGAACTTCCGACCCATCTCTCTGCTCCCGTTCCCCGCGAAGGTCACCGAGAAAATCGTCAACAAACAACTGACCCGCTACCTCGAGGAGAACAACATCCTGGACCCTTCCCAGTCCGGCTTCCGCAGCAACCACAGCACCGAAACCGCCCTCATCGCCGCCACCGATGACATCAGGACCATGCTAGACAACGGAGAAACAGCAGCCCTCATCCTCCTGGACCTATCAGCCGCCTTCGACACGGTCTGCCACCACACACTACGAACACGCCTTCACGACGCCGGGATCCAAGAGAAGGCCCTGGACTGGACCACATCCTTCCTTTCCGGCAGAACACAAAGCGTCCGCCTCGCCCCCTTCCGATCCAAGGCCACCAAGATCATCTGCGGCGTACCCCAAGGCTCCTCCCTCAGCCCAACACTGTTCAACATCTACATGGCACCCCTCGCCCACGTCGCCCGACAGCACAACCTCAACATCATCTCCTACGCCGACGACACCCAGCTGATCCTCTCCCTCACCAAAGACCCTCACACCGCCAAAGCCCACCTCCACGAAGGAATGAAGGCCGTCGCCGAATGGATGAGGACCAGCCGCCTGAAGCTGAACTCGGACAAGACGGAGGTCCTCATCCTTGGTTCCAACCCTTCAGCCTGGGGACGACTCCTGGTGGCCAACATCACTGGGAACAGCCCCGCCACCCACCGACCACGTACGCAACCTAGGGGTCATCCTCGACCCCACCCTCTCCATGACTAAGCAGGTCAACGCCGTTTCCTCATCCTGCTTCAACATCCTCCGAATGCTCCACAGGATCTTCAAGTGGATCCCCACCGAAACAAGAAAAACAGTCACCCAGGCTCCCCGTCACCAGCAGGCTGGACTACGGAAACGCCCTCTACGCAGGAACGATGGCTAAGCTCCTGAGACGGCTGCAACGCATCCAGAACGCCTCTGCACGTCTTATCCTCGACATCCCCGACAAAGCCACATCACACCCCACCTGAGAGACCTGCACTGGCTCCCTGTCAACAAGAGGATAACCTTCAAGCTCCTCACCCACGCACACAAAGCACTCCACAACTCCGGACCAGCCTACCTCAACAGACGACTCAGCTTCTACACCCCCACCCGCCAGCTCCGCTCGACCAGCCTCGCCCTCGCCACAGTCCCCCGCATCCGGAAAACAACCGCCGGCGGCAGATCCTTCTCCCACCTCGCCGCCAAGACCCTGGAACACCCTCCCCACCAACCTCCGACAGACCCAAGACCTACTGGCCTTCAGAAGACTCCTCAAGACCTGGCTCTTCGATCAGTAGCAGCACCACCCCCTCTTCCCCCAGCGCCTTGAGACCCTCGCGGGTATGTAGTGCGCTTTATAAGTGACATGATTGATTGATTGATTGTTGGGAGTTGTAGTGCAGACTTCCCAGCCACAAAGACCCCTCCCTGTTGAGATGGCTACCTACCTGTAAAGTTACACATTGGAGGGAAATGGCTGCCACATGGTTGTGGGTGTGGGGAGTGCTCCATCTAGCTCAGCTGTGGGACAAGGGGCCCTGTTGGGAGTTGTAGTGCAGACTTCACAGCCACAAAGACCCCTCCCTGTTGAGATGGCTACCTACCTGTAAAGTTACACATTGGCGGGAAATGGCTGCCCCATGCTTGGGGGTGTGGGGGATGCTCCATCCTGCTGAGCTGTGGGACAAGGGAGCCTGTTGGGAGTTGTAGTGCTGGCTGCCTATGTAAATATTGTTATGTACCTTTGTGGTGAATGAGAGGGAGTTATTGTGGAATCTGTGAGACCTGTTTGGGGGGAGTGTCGTGGACATGAGTACATTTGGGCCTAGGAGGTGGTGCTTTTTAGTTGTGCAAGCTACTACATAGCAGTGTTATGGCAGACTTTTGTTGGTACTTACCAGCCTCCATTCCCCCCTCAATTCCAGTGCAACTCTCTGGGTGCAATATGCCAAGCACCTTCTCCTCCCATGCGTTGAATGTTCTTGGTGGAATGGGAGGGCCACTGCCAGTCCGGTTTGCCAGCTCACGGTTCTTGCTGTTCTTCTCCTTGACCTTGCTCTTGAGGTCAGTCCACCTCGTCCTGATCTCCTTCCTGTTGCGTGGAACTTGCCCTACAGCATTGACTCTGTCAACTATCCTTTGCCACATTTGATTTTGCCTGGCTGATGGGGTCTGTTGGACCCTGCTTCCTAAAATATATGGCTCAACTCTTATTATCTCATCCACCATGACTGACAACTCACCCTCAGTGAATTTGGGCATCTTATGTGCCATGGTGTGTGATGTGCTGAGTGGTTAAGAGTGCAGGTGTGCAGGTGTTGGTGGTGGTGGTGATGTGTGTGGTGTGTTTGTGTTTGTGATGGTGTGATATGTGCAGGGTTGCCTATCCTTTGTGTGAGATTGTTGGGCCCTTCAGTTCTGGAGTTGTGCAAAGAATTGTGGTCATGCAGGGGCTGGTTTTATGGTCTGCTATGTGGGTGGGTCCAAACTGAGTATTCATGTCAGGTGTATTGTCTGTGTTGGGCTGGGATTTGTAGTTCTTATTTGCCAGGGGCATGTGTCAATGGGGTGTGTTGGCTGTTTTTATTGGCTGAGCCAGATACACAGCCACATTTGGTGGTTTTGTGGTGTAGTTGCTTTCGACCGCCATTACTATTTCCGCGCGGACACCGCGGTCGGACTGCAATGGTCATTCCTCCAGCTCTCCCATTCATCATTGCTGTCAATCGTGGCGGTCAGAAACAAGCGGTCGTACCGCAGGCACTGCGGTAAGATCATAATTGCACTCATGGAAATTTCGCTTGTGTATCGGCGGGTTGTGAGCTTTCCGCAGTGAATCCGACCGCCGTGGAGGGTATTTCGCATTTTCTGCAAGTGCGCCGCCGGTGTTTCTTGGGTTCCGACCGCGGCGGTCAGATTTTTCCGGTGGTGCATCATAATGTGATCGGCGGTGGTGCCGCAGGCCATGCGGGCGGTCTTTTCCCATTGCCACGGCGGGCGGAATGGTTTTCCGACCGCCATCATAATCGGCCCCTTAATTCTTTTATATTATCAAGGGTTCCTCTAACTTCTATTTCAGAAACATTAGGCGGATGGTTATGTTCCCTAGTATATAAAACAGTTGTTTCCCTGGTAGTAGCACGACCATAACATTTATTAGAATAATATTTTGAACATTTCCAATTCACTTTAAGGCCAGTTTGCTTCTCTTGGGTGTAGACATAACCCATATAACACAATAGGAATTTCCCTCTCTGAGATGTTATAAATTGGGCGCCTTCAGTCATTGTGATGTGGAAAATTCTATAAAAAATGCATATGAATATATATGAAAAAGCATAATATACATGTTTATATGGTAAAAAAGAGAATTTTTTTTATATACTTACTTACAAAGTGTGATTTAGTTGTCTTTCAATGGAGATGTTCTTTTTTAATAAATGTTGTTTGGTCGTTTGTTTCTGTGAAAGGAAAATAAAGCATATTTTATTTGTTGTTTTACAATTGTACATGGGGTGGTATTGGGGTTTAGGATAGATTAGGGGTTTAGTTGCATTTTTGTGAGATTTTAGAAAGGCTTTTTAAAGTATACTTACTTTGTTAGTTAGATGTTTTTGCGAGGTAAATTCTTTTTTCTCGTTCTTTGGAGTAATATCTGTAGTGGAAACATAAATAGATAAAATATATAAGTTAGTAATTTTAGTTAGCAATTTAAAACTCTGTTACATTTTAATTTAACAGTTTATTTAGAAATGGTAATTTACTTACTTTTTGAAAAGTGTAGTAGGCCTGAATTTGATGCGTCTTTGCTTGTAGTGAAAATCCGGCAGAGTTTCACCTTCCTTAATTCTTTTGGCTTAAGGTGTAAAATAAGAATAATTTTTCTTTGCTTATATAGTGTATTTTTAATTATTTGTTTAATTTCATTGGTTTATTTCCATTTTCTGTATTTCTATTGGTTAATTTTTATTGTGTTTCTTGGTTTGTTAATTGTTTTCCTTATATGGAAAACGCTAATTAAGAGTCATTTTTTTTTTAGGTGAGGAAGGAGTCGTTGAACTAATTATATTTTAATCAAATATATATGAGATGTATTCAAATGTTTTTATATGTTGCAAATACATATTTTAAATTGTTATTATAAGTGTGTTTATTATGTTATTATTTATTTATGTTGTAAAAAGTTATGTTTTTGGTTTAATTTAATTTGATATGTATGTTTATGTATTTAACTGTGTTTATGGTGTTTACATTTATAGTTTTAATGTATTATTGAGTTGTCGATATATTCTAAAAAACGATAATATTGATGTCTATATTTTTGTAGTCGATATTTTTGACATGTTCTATATTTATTTAGAAACGTCGATATTGTGAATAGTGATATTTATATGTGCGATATTTGTGTTGTCGATATTGTAACATGACGATATTGTGGTATCGATATTTGTGTATTTTTTTAATTAAGTATACAACATCGATATTTTTGTGAACGATATTTTTGTGTCGCTAAATTTGTAGTTCGATAATGTGTCTTTCGATATTATGTCAGTGATTCGTAGAGAGAGAGGAAAATGAGCCAGTAGTTATTCTAGTAAATGGTGTACCAACAAAGAGTAAATAATATTGCAAGAGTTTGTAGATCTTAATAAACTTGGAAATGCTACATTATACCTGGTACAGAATAATATTTATTATAAGAATGTAAATGTTGATGAACAAGTAATATGCTTACAAGATGAAACACTAATCTCAACTGGCCAAAGTGAAAATGTGGACAAATCCAGGAGTGAAGAGATTTATGAACATTATACAATACATCCTCTCCATTCAAAAGAAATCATAGGAAACACTATTGAATTATTTCAAATGACACTACTGGGGCGCAATAGTGGGTATAATGTCCAAGATTGCAGGCCAGGAGGTTCCAATGGAAGCCCGCTGGCACATTTTATGTATCACGGGAGAAGACAACTGGACAAAATATATTAAAACATGGTTAATGCTAGCAGACATGGTCGCGAAACGGAATATAGCCCGGGCATGGGGCAGGCCGCAGCCACCAACAGTGAGAGAATGGGAGCAGGACCTTGACTGGTGCTGCTTGGCAGTGAAGGTGGTGTATCAGAGCAGAGGCTGCCCCCAGAAATGGGATAAAGTTTGGGGTAGGTGGGCTGCACATAGAGGACTGTAACTGAGGAGGGAATATTTTACAGCAAACCTAGATGAGCCCGATGCCACAAAGAAAAGTAATTCAAGGATGCTCTTTAGATAATTCAGGATAAGGATAGGCTGGGATATGTACAATGAGACTTTTGTGTATTGCAATTTGTGAATGACAAAATGTGCTGGAATTGTGGTAATGTAACATGCATTAATGTGTTGGAAAAAAATAAATAAAAAGAATTTAAAAAAAAAAGAATTATTTCAAATGAAAGAAGCAAAGGTAGCTCCCATGAGGCTCCCATGAGTGTATGGGAAAAACGTTCAGAAGCTAGTTGTTTTCCATAGCTATTCCTCACTGGAGAAGGTGGACGATTTGATGAGCGAACTGTACGGATTCCAGAATCAGAATACCAATCAACAAGATTGTATTATGAAGATTCAAGATTTCAGCAGTGCATTCCATATATATTTCATCTTCTGTTTGAGAGTGATTTGTCTGCACTTTCATATGTAGTAAACCATATATTAAAACAAGAGTTCATCTTCAACATGTTTCTGCAAAAGAGTTAATGGACAAAGTTGAAGAAAGAGATGAAAATTTAAAATCTCAGTTAATCAATTTGATGGCATGCCAACGTGGCACCAATGAATATTGGTATCGATGTCACAGTGAACTTAAATGCATGTTAAGAAACCTAGGTACACCTACATGGTTTCTAACACTTAGCAGTGCTGAATATGTGTGGGATGATTTACTTGAATTAATTTGAGAAGCAAATTCAAACGTAAAAGACATTGAACTGAAAACAGCTGGAGAACTCTGTTGTTTGGATCCTGTAAATGTCTGCAGATATTTTAACCATAGGTTTCAAGCTATGATGTCATTTATCTGCAATAAAAGCATTCCATCCCCTTGGAGAGGTAACTGATTTCTTTTGGCGAAAAGAGTACCAAGCCAGAGGTGCTCCTCATATACACATGCTATTATGGATAAAGAATGCCCCAAAATTTGGAACAGATAATGCTGAAGCTGTTTTGTCTTTCATTGAACAGTATGTTACATGTGTGCATTCCAAGAGAAGGAGGAGAAACGTGCTTGAGACTACAAGTTTTATGGTTTCAAAGTCATAGATGTGGGAAATACTGCAGACGGAAATATAAATGTAAAGGAAAATTTTATACAAAATGTTGTCTTGGATTCCCATGACCTGTAATTTCTAAAGGAAGAGTAAATAGTTTTTTCTCAGCAGCAAGACATACAGTAACTCAAAAATCTCCCAAGAATACATACAACTTAAGAAGAACAGAAGCTTCAAAGTACATTAATGACTATAATCCAGTCATTTTAAAAATTTGGACATGCAAACATGGATATTGACCACAGTTCAACTCATAGTGAATAGTAGAAGGTTACAACCAGCCTGTTGCTCATATGAGGATAAAGCGAGGTTATATTACGTTAAAAATCTGAGTATAATCGATGGGACTTGAAAGTAACCAATTTCTGGAAGGAAATCATCTGCAGATCTTAATTCCTACGCCAGTCTTGGTCAAGGGATTGCTCAAGGATGGATCGGGGCTGATGTCAATGCCTTCCTTCTAATCCCCCAGGAGTGGCCTAGGAACTTCGCTAGTGTGCATGCGAATAAGGGTCTTGTGTCAGATTTCAGTACACGCAGTGCCAGTCTGAATTCGCAAGTTCCAAGCTGAATACAATTGGGGATTAGCCAGTTCCCTGGGTTTACATAAGCCGTGCAGGCAAAGAGAACATGGCCCATTGATTCTGGGAAGCAGTGTCAAGAAGGGCATCCATTGGCCTGGGCATCAATATGCAGCCAGAGTTTGTGAATGCATTAACTGGTAGATTGTCATGCCTAATATGTTGTATACATACTATCCCAAAGGAGTCCACATCTTGAAAACCTATGTCTGTATGAAATACTTCAACATTACAGGTTTAAAAGAATGTTAGAGAACATATAAAAGAAGAAAAATATGCAGTAATTGGATGTGATGGGTGTTTAGTGAAACATGTCATAGGGAATCTTCTTAACCACAGAAAACTGAGTTGGGACACTGTAGATAAGAGAGAATTTTTCTATTTAGCACTTCTGCAACTGTTCAAGCCTTGGCGTAGTGAAACAGAATTACTTGGAGATTTTGACTGCTATGAAGATTCTTTTAATGCAGCTAAAGACAGCATTCACTGTACGATTTTTCCAACTTACTCATAAATGTTAAATGATGAGATTGAACAAGAAGAAACTATTGCAACTGAAATAGCTAGAGAAAGTTCACAAAGCAGTCAAAGTTCAGGTCCAATGACTGAAGCTCCACTGGGACAACCAATTATTGAAAATGAAGCAGCAATAGCTATGAATGAACTAGAAACTGCAATGCAGCAAGCGCAATGGGATATTATTCAGTTTGAAAAGTTAGAGGAACAACTAAATATTGAACAAATAGAAATATATCTACAAGTCAAACAACATTTAGAACATGGTTTCTTCCATGAATAAAAAGAATGCCAATGTTCATTATTTCAACCTATTCTATTGTACATTAGTGGTCAAGCTGGAACAGGAAAAAGTTTCTTAATTAAAGTTTTGACCAGTTATTTACACAAAACTACAGAATCACATTTATCTTGTGTCTTAACAGCTCCAACTGGATTAGCAGCACACAACATTAAAGGCATTACTTTGCATTGATTACTTATGCTACCTGTGGAACATGATAATAAATTGGAATATCAAAAGCCATCAGAAGAATAGCTTGTTCTGAAGGCTCAAGAGTACTGAAAAAACTAAAAATCATTGATGAGGTGAGCATGGTCTCAAACTTAATGCTTGCGTTTATATACTTGCGAATGCAACAGATTTTAAAAACAGATTATGATGTGCTGTTTGGAAGAAAACATTTAATTGTATTTGGAGACCTACTACAACTTACTCCGGTTAAAGGACAACCTGTTTTAAAACACTTCGCAATGATGACACAAGGAAATCTTTGGGAAGTATTGGAAATGTAAATATTTGGTTAAACTTTCAATATAAAGAACTTGTTAAGAATATGCGACAACCAGGTGATGAAGATTATGGAAATATTTTTAAAGACATACGAATTGGTATATTGACGGAACATGGTAAATAAGCTTTAGAAAGTCGGCTACTAAGAAACTTGTTTACATCTGAAAAAACAGCGGCAGAAGTAATGTACAATATTATCATAGAAAACAAATCTATAGTTTGCCTAATGACTACACTGCAAGAGTGTTCTACATGTAATGAACAACTGCTCAAACTGGAAAAACAACAAGTCCTGGAAATTAAAGCTGTTGACAAAATCGATCACCAGGGAGTAACAATTCTTCTTACTGAGAAACTACAGGCTAAATTAGATTCTTTGGAAAAGTCTGTTTCTAAAACTGCAGGATTAGAAAAGAGTTTACATGTATGTAAAAACTCGATTAATTTTGCGGCGTAATTTGAATGTAGAAGAAAGATTAGTAAATGGAGCAATGGGAAAAGTTGTTGATTTTGTAAATTTTCAAAATAGAGATGGAATAGAATTTCTGATTATAAAATTTGACCAGATTAATGAAGTAAGACAGATTGGGCGTTGTGTTGTATGTTTTTTGCTTGTAAAGGACTTGTATGTTCAAAGACAACAGTTTCCTCTAACTCTAGCATATGCAGTAACTATTCACAAATCTCATGGGATAAGTATTGACAGAGCTTTTGTAAATATTGGAAGTACTGTGTTCAAAGAAGGAATGGCATACATTGCATTGTCTTGAGTGAGAACATTGTCCAGTTTGTATTTGATAGATTTTGATGAGAAAAAGCTTAGTACTGATGCAAATTGTTTAAGAGAGTACAATCGTTTAAGAAGACTTTATGCTCCTCATTTAGGTGAATATCCAATAAATGAGAAATGTATAGTGTGTCCAAAATGGAAATATATCAAACATTCAACTGAAGTTGAAAATAATAAAACAATTGAAGAGAAAGTTGAAGGCGTAAAGAAAAGAAAGTGGAAATTGTTGATGACATTGTAGGATACCAGTTGGAAAACAGTTCAGGTATCATCTGTTATGCTAATGTGATTCTGAATGTAGTGTTTCATTTACCACGTCTTCATCAGGAAATCATGGAAAACCGCGAAAAAAGATTCTGTTCTGCACTACATCATTTATTTCAACAGTTGGGAACTGACAGATGTAAAATACATACTGCTTCCGGCATTCGACATCTTTTAGATATTTGTACCGGTTCATTGACATTTACTCTAAACATAGATCAAGATGCACAAGAGTTTCTAATAACGATTCCTATACTTAACAATACCAGACTGCAAATCAGTACCTTTTAACAAATTGATTAAAACAGCAAATCAGGATATGACTTGTTCACATTGTAGATCAGAGATGCTGTCTACATTACATGTAGAAAGATTTGGAAAATATCTCATTTTAATGTTATAACGTTGTAGAGCAAATGGAAGACAATTGGAAACAAAAATTGCAAATTTTAAAGGAAGTCAAATATCTATTTCAAGAAGAACTTATACAAGAGTGGCTATTTTTTTCATGATGGACCTACTGCAACGTCTGGACACTATACTGTTTATTTAAAGTGTAACAATGGATGGACACATTGCAATGATGCCCACCTTGAATTCAAAACTAGATTGCATTCTCAATTAGCAAATTCTTATATGTTATTACTCCAGCCAAAGTTCTAAGAGCATCAATCGGCCTATTGGGGAAGATGTCAACAGAAAACAGAAAGCACTGCAATCTATTAGTGTTTACAATTATTGTTTTGATTATTATTTTGTCTAATAGATATAACATTTTGAAAAATGTGTATAAAAAGCAAATAGTTTATATTTTTGTTGTCAATATTGTACCAGGTATAAATGAAATTGTACATTTTTTTAAAATTTATTTGTGATAAATAATAGAGTCAATGTAGATGAAATAAGTGATCAACAAAATGTAGATAGGAAAATGCATAGTGGCACATATTGTAAATGATGTACTATGCTGATTTGAGGTTTTTTTGTACAATCAATTTGATTGTTTTTTCCTTGCTGTTCAATGATGATGCTACATTCAAGTCACTGTGTGTTTGTGAAGTTATGTGCAATCTGAGATCAGTAAAAAAGGGAAACTGAAAATGGTATGTAATTATAAAATAACGTGTTGGCTCTGTCCCCTCCCCTTCCTCTTTCGTGGATTTGACTTGCAAGGGGGTCTATAAAGTACAGAGCGTCCGGATTACAACCCAGAAGGGAAATGCATACGTCTCTTTTATTGTAAGAGAGAGAACAGCAACCAAAAAAATGCAACTAAACAATACTGCTTATAGGATAGTCTTGGGTTATGCTATTTAACCATCTTGACTAAGTCCTCCTGAAATAGCCTTCTCTTGGTTTGTTCCCAGCTTCGCCCGGGTTTTCCTTGATGTTCCACAGGTCTCCGGTTGCTGGGAGTGTCCTTGGAAAAGCCTCAGGAAACGACGATAGAAGAAGAAAACAATACCAACAAAAAAAAGAAGAGAAACAAAATACACATCGTGAACGGGCTGCAGTCTGAATATTTAACAAAGCAGTGCCATTGTCACCGCACCCGTGTCTCTGGTGTTGTTAGAGCTTTAGTAGCACTGTGTACTCCCCGCCCACCACCTGTGTGCTGCCAAAAACTTAAATAAGGAGACTTGCCTATAGCCACGACCCTCCTGGGACGTGGCCGGGGCTGTACTGGCATGTTCCTGCTTAGGGACCTCAGGGGTAACAGAAGAGCCTTTCTCTGGTCTGTCGGCGAAGGAGGACGAAGTAGCAGCTCCGGTGCCTTTGTCTAGGCTGCTCCCGCTCTCAGTTCCCTCCGCCTTCTGGTCTGGCTCGTTCAGCACGTTCTCCACCTCCTCCGGCATCCAGCAGCACTCGCCCGCCATCCGCGATGCTTTTCTGGCCTCTAGCCCCGCAGCGACGTCCTCCCCTTCCGTTTTGCGTACCGCGGACACTGGTACACTAACCTCCGGTTTACTTCGGCTATCACTGGCCGCCATGTTCGTATCAAGGGAGGCGGCCAGTGCTGTACTACACTATGTTATGTTCTAAAAAATCTAATATTATATTTTCTCTAATATAATATGGTTATATAATAGTTTTTGTTTTACTTCTTAATAGCAGGTACTGTTCAACATTTAAAACAGTTTTAATACTGTTTAGGACAAACTACTCTAAAAACATTTACTGAATGATGTATCTATATTACTTCAGATGTAAGAATACATAATATAATATTCACGATAAACTGGACAATTGTTTAAGATGTATGAATATATCATTTGTGTCTAGCACAAATAATCTACTACTTATAGACTATTTAAAAACCGTCATCCTACTCCTGAGAAGCAGTAACACACTTAGTTTCTGAGAAAATGCTGACACCAATAAAAGCGGTATAATAATGGCCTTTTATTTTGAATTAGACCTTCTATTGCAAACTGCTTCTGCTTCTAGAAACTAGTATAGAAATGTGACTTTAAAAACATGTTGAAAACTGTATTTACCTCTATCCTAGCCCATATTGCTTTCCACAAAGTATACTTGAAGTAGTATATAGATAGTGATATCAATGCTTGAAACTGAAAGTGCATTTTGTTACATTTGAAAATTTGACAATTTCCAAGTCTGACATATGTTCCCATTTGAACATGTAGTTTAACATATATCATGGAGTTAATGGGCCTAACTTAAGAACTATACAATCTGCTATATATGGCACAACCCAAGCACTCATCCATTCATCCAGACACTACCCATACACTCATCCAATCACACAGGCACTAGCAATGTACACATAGAGTCACACACACAGTAGTCATGCAGTTATCCAATCATCAAAGCACTACCCATGGACTCATACAATCACTCAGACAGTACTCATGTACTCATCCATTCACTCATGAACTACCACTGCAGTCATCTATTCGGCCAGGCACTACCCTTGCACTCATCCATTCACTCAGGAACTAACCATGCACTCATCCAATCATGCAGTCACTACCCGTTCACTCAGCTATTCACCCAGGCACTACTTATGAGTGATACATTCACTCAGACACCACTCATGCACTCACCAATGACGCAGGCACTACCTATGCACCCATGCAATCATCCAGGCACTACCTATTTTCTCATCCATTCACTCATGCACTACCTTTGCACTCATCAGTTCAGCCAGCTACTACTCATGCACTCATCCATTCACTCAGGCACTACCCATGCACTCATCCATTCACATACGCTGTACTCATGGACTCATGCAATCATGCAGTTACTACACGTACACTCATCTACTCACTCAGACACTACTCATGAGTGATACATTCACTCAGATACCACCCATGCACTCATCAATTGACCCAGGCACTACCTGTGTACCCATACAATCACCCAGGCACTACCAATGTACTCATTCATTCATTCATGCACTACCAGTGTAGTTATCCATTCAGCCAGGCACTACCCATGTAGTCATCTGTTTACCCAGGCACTAACTCTGGCACTTATCCAGTCACCCAGGCACTACCCATGCACTCATCCAATCACCCAGGTACTATCCATGCAGTCACCCAATCACCCAGGCACTATCCATGTATGTCCTCATGCATTCACTCAGGCACTACACATGCATCCATCCAATCACCCAGGCACTATCCATGCACTTATCCATTCACTCAGGCACTACCCATACACTCATCCATTCACTCAGAGACTAACCTTGCACTCATCCATTTACTCAGCGACTACCCATGCACTCATCTATTCACTCAGCCACTACCCATGCACTCATCCATTCACTCAGGCAGTACCCATGCACTCATCCATTCACTCAGGCAGTACCCATGCACTCATCCATTCACTCAGGCACTACCCATGGACTCATCCATTCACCCAGGCACTAATGCTGCAGTCATCCATTCACTCAGACACTAACCTTGCACTCATCCATTCAATGCAACGCTACTCATGCACTCATCCAATCACTGAGATGCTATTCTTGCACTCATCCAGTCACCCAGGCTCTACCCAAGTACTCATCCAATCACCCAGGCACTATCCATGCAGTCATGCAATCACCCAGGCACTATCCATGCACTCACCCAATAAATCAAGAGCTACCCATGCACTCATCCAATCACCCAGCCACTATCCATGCACTCATCCAATCACTCAGGCACTATCCATGCACTCATCCAATCACCCAGGTGCTACCCTTGCACTTATCCATTCACCCAGGCACTGCCCATGCACACATCCAATTCCCAGTCACTACCTTTACACTTATCCATTCACTCAAACAGTACCCTTGCACTCATCCATTGACTCAGGCACTACCCATGCACTCATCCATTGACTCAGGTACTACCCTTGCACTCATGCATTCACCCAGGCACTAGCAATGCACACATAGAATCACACAAGCAGTAGTCATGCAGTTATCTAATCATCAAAACACTACCATGGACTCATACAATCACTCAGACAGTACCCATGTACTCATCCATTCACTCATGAGCTACCACTGCAGTCATCTATTCATCCAGGTACTACCCTTGCACTCACCATTCACTCAGTCACTTCCCTTCCACTCATCCATTCACTCAGGAACTAACCATGTACTCATCCAATCACACAGTCACTACCCATTCACTCATCTATTCACCCAAGCACTACTCATGAGTGATACATTCACTCAGACGCCACTCATGCACTCACCAATCACGCAGGCACCTCCTATGCACCCTGCAATCATCCAGGCACTACCCATTTTCTCATACATTCACTCATGCACTACCATAGCACCATCAGTTCAGCCAGCTACTACCCATGCACTCATCCATTCACTCAGGCACTACCCATGCACTCATCCATTCACTCACGCTGTACTCATGGACTCATGCAATCATGCAGTCACTACACGTACACTCATCTATTCACTTAGACACTACTCATGAGTGATACATTCACTCAGATACCACCCATGCACTCATCCATTGACCCAGGCAACACCTGTGTACCCATACAATCACCCAAGCACTACCAATGTACTCATCCATTCATTCATGCACTAACATTGCACTTATCCATTCAGCCAGACACTACCCATGCAGTCATCCGTTTACCCAGGTACTACCCATGCACTCATCCTTTCACTCAGGCACTACCCTGCACTCATACAGTCACTCAACCAATATCCATGCACTCATCCATTCACTCAGGCACTACCTATGCACTCATCCACTTAACCAGACACTACCCTTGGACTCATCCATTCAATGAGACGCTACCCATGCACTCATCCAATCACCCAGATGCTACTCTGGCACTTATCCAGTCACCCAGGCACTACCCATGCACTCATCCAATCACCCAGGTACTATCCATGCAGTCACCCAATCACCCAGTCACTATCCATGCACTCATGCATTCACTCAGGCACTACACATGCACCTATCCAATCACCCAGGCACTATCCATGCACTTATCCATTCACTCAGGCACTACCCATACACTCATCCATTCACTCAGAGACTAACCTTGCACTCATCCATTCACTCAGCCACTACCCATGCACTCATCTATCCACTCAGCCACTACCCTTGCACTCATCCATTCATCCATTCACCCATGCACTGCCCATGCACACATCCAATCGCTCAGTCACTACCTTTGCACTCATCCATTTACTCAGGCAGTACCCATGCACTCATCCATTGACTCAGGCACTACCCATGCACTCATCTATTCACCCAGGCACTAACGCTGAACTCATCCATTCACTCAGAGACTAACGTTGCACTCATCCATTCAATGCAACACTACCCATGCACTCATCCAATCAGTGAGGTGTTACTCTTGCACTCATCCAGTCACCAAGGCTCTACCCATGTACTCATCCAATCACCCAGTCACTATTCTTCCACTCATTCATTCACTGATGCACTACCCATGCACTCATTCATTCACTTATGTACTACCCATGTACTCACCCAATCACCCAGGCAATATCTTTGCACTCATCCATTCACTCAGGCACTACCCATGCACTCATTCATTCACTTATGTACTACCCATGTACTCACCCAATCACCCAGGCAATATCTTTGCACTCATCCATTCACTCAGGCACTACCCATGCACTCATCCAATCACCCAGTCACTATTCTTCCACTCATTCATTCACTGATGCACTACCCATGCACTCAGTCAATCATCCAGGCACTACCCAGGCATTCACGCAGTCATGCAGGCACTACCCATGTATCTGTGCATTCACCCAATCACCAAGTCACTACCTGTTCACTCATTCTATCACTCAGGCATTTCACTCACGTACTCATTGAATCATCGAGGCACTATGCATACATTCTTACAATTACTCACACACTACTTAAACAGTCCAATCACACAGGCAGTACTTATGTACTCATACAAACAGTAACGCACTATTCATCCAGTCAACTAAACTTTCAAACACTAATCATACACTCATCACTAATATATACACTATTATACAAATCACTCTCCCACACACACATTTATCGATCTAATCAGTTTCACCACATACAATTTTCTAATTTTAACTAGAATAGGTGGTTCCATAAGAACCTTTTTTTCTTTACTATTTTGAGTTTTTTTTTATTTTCTAACTATTTTTTATTTTTTGGGGTGTTTTTGACATTTTTGAAGAAAAAAACATAAAGTTCAATGTTCCAAATGTAGTGTTTCTGAAAAACTATGAAACACAAGGCTGGAAATCCAACAAAAAAAATAATATTTATGTCCCTTAATAAGATTGAGGATTGCATCAATTGACTGTTTGCCAACGCATCTGCCAAATTAGGGAAGATCTGAGGTTGAGGTGTGGTGAGAACAGGTGCACCAGATGTTGAAGACTGATCGAGTTCACTTTGCGCAGCTTGCTCCCTCTTCTCCCTAGCCATAACTTCCCCTGCTAGACGAGTTGGGTGCATGGTCTCAAGATGCTTTTTCATGGAGGATGTCCCACATGAATATTTTTTCTCCGATCCTCTGGAGAGAACTTTCTGGCATAGGGAGCAGGTGACCTTCCTAGCATTTACCTTTTCTCACCCTCAGGGACAGTGAAAAAGGCCCAAACAATGCTCTCCTTACGTTTCTTCACCAGTTCTTCAATCTCTTCAATCTCTTCAAGCTCTTCTTCTTCGAGATGTGAAGATGCCATTTTCCTTTTTTTAAATCAGTTTGTCAAAACACCCAAAAATATTTAAAAATAGGTGTAGAGAGTACAAGAAAGGTATCTACAGATGCAGACATACCCAAAAGAAGAAGAAAAGAAGAGGTGTTGGAACCTCCTTCTAACAGAATGAAAAGCTTTTTAACCAATCAAAAGCTTTTTTTCATGTGATATGACGTCGCAACGGAGTTGTGTCCCCAACGTGTATACGTAGCGCATCCGTAAAATGTGCAAAATGTCATTTAAAAGTATAAATTACAATTTTTAAATTTATTTTTAAAGTATTTTAGTGAAAAGTCTTTAAGCAAAACAGATATTTAAACTTTCCTCAGTGATATTTCAAACTTTTTAAAATCACACCAGAGTCGTGACCCCTACGCAATCCCGGATATATGTGCCAGCATGGTGCACGATACCGTCATGGTTCTATAACATACTTAGAAATTCGATTTTAAATTAACTTTAAAATATCTTCAATTTTATTTCACTGCTCCAAGTGTAATTCACCATAATTTTAGTATTTCAAAAAAATATTTTAACTGTATTCAACACTGAAAAAAAATTGAGAAGTTGCAACCCCTACGGGACCGGAGAGCGATGGTGCTGCATACATAAAAATCTGTTCTAAATGTCTTAAAAATATTTTACAACTACACTAATACTATTTATTTATAAACAGTAATAAACCTCTTTCTTAAAAATATACATTATTTCAGTCAAAATATGTATTTTACACTTACATTCATATAACGGATTCATGCACCAAATGCGTAGATCCACAACCAGTGCGCGATGGAGCTGCGTCCATAAAAATCTCTTCAAAAAGTTTTTTAAAAAGTGTATAGCTTCACTAATACTATTTTTTGACATTCACTAATAAACCTCTTCCTGAAAAATATATATTATTTCAGTGTAAATATGTATTTTAAACTTACATTGGTATAACAGATTCGCGCACTGAGTGCGTAGGTCCATGACCGGTGCGCAATGCTTTTTTTAAAACAGAAAAATATATAAAGAGGATATTTATAATAATGACACAACAATACATCTTTTACTCTCTTAAAAGTAATCATACAAAAATTAATTTAGAAAAAAACTGTTAATAAAATAGCCCCAATCTATTGAATAAAGATTTTCTATTTCTCAGCTTAATTCTATCATATAAGAACATACTTTACAAAATTATAAACAATACAGCAATATTTAAATTTAAAAAAATTGAAAACTTTCAAATAAATAATACTATCAATATGTAATCAGCTATGTTATATATATTTTAAATAAGTGATTATAATTGTTTTTTTACTTTTTAAAAATACATACAAAATCTTACAAAAAATTAAACAAATAATAGTTACAGAATCTTTTAATAAGTAAAACTGTTTAAAAAACCGTAGAAATTCACTGAAAAAAACAAAGATTACAGGGACGATATAGTTAGGAAATGGAATTTAAAAAACCTTAGAATATCATTGAAAAAAGCAAAGGTTACAGGGCATCATAGTTAGGAATTAGCATTTAAAAAACCATAGAAATCAACTGGAAAAAACACAGGTTTCAGGGACATTTTAGTTAGGATTTAGCATTTAAAAAACCTTAAAAATTCATGGAAAAAAGCAATGATTACAGGGACGTTATAGTTAGGCTGACATTTCACTCATACAAAACCAGTGAAATTCAGCTGTTATAGTTAGCTTAATTAACTATAACTTGCGCCCCTGCAATGCACTGCTTATGACCACACATATTACATCACTCATGACATGGTCAGTGACATCACTCATGACATCTAAAATGACATCACTGATGACATCAGTGATGACATCATCCACATCATCTCTGATGCACCCACTCATACCCCTATAGAATCTTTAAAACACCCACCGCCACTCCCAAAAAGCCATTCACAAACCCATTAACAGAGCCATACCAGTATTTACACAGCCACTCACTAATTCAGAGATCTACACACATATCCACTTGCTCACCCATACTGCCACTCATACACCCGCTCAGTCACCAATACAGCCATTGATATATCCACTCATATACCCATACAGGCATTCACACACTGAGTGAGTCACCCAGAGAACTACTCACACGCCTACACACTCACCCATACTGTCAATCATACAGGTATGTACTAACCCAAACAGTTACATACACATACACCTACTTGCTCATACAAATAGTAACACACTCATTTACCTATGCAGTCACTGACAGAAGTATGTACTCATCCATATAGCCACTCTCACACTCTCATGCATACAGTCACTCATATACCCAGTCACTCACCTATACGACATTTCACATACACAGTTACTAACCCATAGTGACACAAGCACTCAATCACTGACACAGCCATATAGACACTCACTCACCCATACAGCTTCTCACACCTTGTTGGCCCACAAGGACCCTCAGCATCCAAGGGGACTTCATCCTCCAACCAGCACTGCACCAGGAGGCATGTTTGCAGAGTGGTGGTGAAAAGGGATGTGGCCTCCAAAGACCTTTCATCAATCCCACTATGTGGGACTTACTGGAGGTAACAGGAGGGCTTGTTGGCAACCAGGGACCCTCTGCAACCAATGGGACTTCATCCCCCAACCAGCAGTGCATCACGAGGTACCTTTCTAGAGTGATGGAGAAAAGGGGCATGGCCTTCGAAGTCCTCTCAGCAATCCTGTTGTGAGGGACTTACCGGAGGTAACAGAAGGGCTTGTTGGCCCCCAAGGATCCTCTAGAGCCAAGGGGACTTCATCCCCCAACCAGTTGTGTGCCAGGAGGTGCATTTGCAGAGTGATGGAGAAAGGGGGCGTGGTCTCTGAAGTCCTCTCTGCAATCACACTCTGTGGGACTTACTGGAGATAACAGGAGGACTTCTTGGCCTCCAAGGACCCTCAGCATGCAAGAGGACTTCATCCCCCAACCAGCAGTGCACAAGGAGGCACGTTTGCAGAGTGATGGAGAAAGGGGGCATGCTTTTGAAGTCCTCTCAGCAATCATGGGACTTACTGGAGGTAGCAGGAGGGCTTGTTGGCCCCAAAGGACTTCATTCCCCCAACCAGTTGTGTGCCAGGAGGCATGTTTGCAAAGTGGTGGTGAAAGGGGGCGGGCCTCCGGTGACTTGTCCGTCTTTTTATTTATTTTTTATTATTATTTATTTGGAGATGGGGGTCACGTGACCTCCCTTCCATGGGCCAATTTTAGTCCCAGGGACACCATCCCCCAAGGCCAGGCCTGTTTTGAATGGAGGTGGAGGGCTGCGTGGCCCCCTTACCCAGGCCAATCTTGGACCCAGGGACCCCATCCCCCAGGGCCTGGCTTCTTTTAAAAAATAATTTAAAAAATATATAAATAATGGGAGGGGGTGGCGCAGCCCCCCTCCTTGGCTGATTTTTGCCCCAGTGACCCCAACCCCCGGGGCCTTGCCTTTATATATATGTTTAAAGAAAAAGGGAAGGGGGCCCCGGGCCAATTTCGGGCCCGGGAACCCCATCCCTTAGGCCTGGCCTCTCCATTAGGGACCACGGGGGTAGCCTCAAGGCCCCCGCAGTCCCTTCCAGCTCCCTGGATGTCAAAGCAATTTTTCGATTTTGCTGCTCACTTGACAGCGGGCAGGGAAAGAGACAAATGCTCTGCTTTCAGCAAGCGAGAGCATTTGTGAGTTCTTGCTTGCTGAAAGCAGAGCGTTTGCTGTGGCATCGTGGGAAGCTTCCACCAAGCCACAGGAAACTGCAATGTCCCGGGGGTGGGCACCCCAGGACATTGCAGGAGCCCCAGGGCCATTATTGGCTCCAGGAGGGGGGCTGCGCAGCCCCCTCCAATGTCAACTTGAGCCCCAGGGAGGTGGTGGTCCCCAGGGCCAGGGATCCACGATGGACCCCCTTCATTATTTTGTTATATTTGCCCCAGGGAGGTGGCGGTTACGAGAGCTGCTGGGGGCCATATGGGCACCCTGACATTTCTTCAAATTATTTGCCCCGGAGAGGTGGCAGCACATGGAGCTGCAGGGGGGGTCTGTGCAGCCCTCAGACTGCATTCAATTAAAGACCCAAGCAGGTGGCAGTCCCTGGGGCTGGGCGGTCCACGCGGACCCCCAGCAATGTATTCAATTGAAGTCCCAGGTAGGTGGCGATGCCCAGGGCTGCAGGGGTCTGTGCAGGCCCCCTGCACTCATTTGCAATAAAGCACCGGGGAGGTGGGAGTCCCTGGGTCTACTATAAGCCCTAGGAGGGAGGCCCTGTGTGCCCCCCTCATTTCCCAGCCCCCAATGATCCCGGGACATGGCCCACCCGGGGGCTGATTAGAAACAAAGAGCTTTGTTTTTTTTAAAAGGTTTTCGGCGGGATCTTGCATTTGTTTTGCCCTGGGGAGTCCCTGTGGGACCCCCCCCACAAAAGGCCTAGGGGTCAAGGAATTTCTACCCTGCCCCCTTTTCTTTTTGTTTTACATTTTATGTGGGACTCAGCTTGAAGCCAAGTCCCAAGATGGCTGCCAACACTTCCCAGTTAAAGTGTTGGCAGCCAATCAAATTTCAGTAGGATTTTGGATACCCAGATACCTATACTATCTTAACTTATATATCTCAAAAACTACTCAACAGATTCACACCAAATCACAAAAGGCTCGCTCTCTGGACCAACATCTAGCTTTCTGCCAAATTTGGTGTAATTCCGTTCTGCGGTTCGGGCTGTAGTCGTGTTAAAAAATTGAAAAACCCCATAGATATAACATGGGGAAAACGCATTTTGGGACCCCCCTTTTTCCTCTGCCCCCGCTTGACAGACCACCCTGAAACTTTCAACACAGCAGCTGAAACAAAAGCGGACATTTTGTGAACATTTCGAGAAGATTCGTCAAGTGGAGCCAAAGTTATTGGCAAAACAATAAACGCTTTTCCTATGGAAACTTTGGTCCTAACTATAACTACCTACTGGCGACTGCCAGTAGGTTATTAATATATATATATATATATATATACACACACACACTGAAAAAACCACAGGTTTCAGGGACGTTATAGTTAGTTGGACATTTCACTCATACAAAACCAGAGAAAGTGGGCTGTTATAGTTAGTTGAGCTAACTATAACTCGCGCCCCCGCAATGCACATATTACATCACTCATGACATGGTCAGTGACATCACTGATGACATCATCCACGTGATAATCTGATGCACCTCCTCACAGCCTAATATAACCTTTGATACACCCACTCTAAAATACAGACTGCCATTCTCGAAACCATAGACACACCAATACCAGTTACAACATACCCACTCACTGTTTCCTAGGTCTACACAAACATCCACTCCCTCATCCATACAGTCACTCATACAGTGATGTCATCAGTGATGTCACTGACCATGTCATGAGTGATGTAATATGTGCATTGCTGGGGCGCGAGTTATAGTTAGCTCAACTAACTATAACGGCCGAATTTCTCTGGTTTTGTATAACCCTGGGTGGTGAACTACGCTCCGCTCGCGTAGTTTGCGGAGTTTTACGCACTCCGCGTTACGCGGAGATCGCGGAATCTCGAAAAACTCCGCCCCGCAGAG
This sequence comes from Calotriton arnoldi, assembly GCA_963921515.1. Taxonomy (NCBI): domain Eukaryota; kingdom Metazoa; phylum Chordata; class Amphibia; order Caudata; family Salamandridae; genus Calotriton; species Calotriton arnoldi. Next base: position 84,015 of record CAWUFW010005748.1, read on the forward strand.
CGGAGTTTTTTACCTCGCTCGCGTTCGTTAACGTCAAGTTGGTGACCGGGAGCGAGGAAATTCAACCTCCCGGCTAGATTTTTCCTCGTTTGCGATCGCCAACATCAAGTTGGAGAGTGCGAGCGTGGAAAATCAACCTCCCGGCAATATTTCTCAACGCGGTGGGGGTCAGGTTTCTCACTGCGAGTGGTTGCGTATGCTCGCGACCGCTCGCGTTGAGAAACACCCCGTTCGCGTTGAAAATGCTGCAGCACGAGTAAAAATCTACTCGAGGCAGAAAAGGAAAGCAGGGACCGCTTGCGCTGTGCATGGTGCCGTTCATGATGATTGCACAGTGCAGACAAGCATCCGGCACTGTGCAATCACCATGAACGGTATTTTTCTATCGTACTCCGCCGCTTGCGGAGCTCTGCATAGTGCGGCGGAGTTTTTTTTGCACTTCGCTGAGTTCCGCGTAGTGCAACTCCGCGAACTCCGCCCAGTGTTGATTTTGTACGAGTGAAATGTCCAACTAACTATAACGTCCCTGAAACCTGTGGTTTTTTCTGTTAATTTCTATGGTTTTTTAAACGCTAATTTCTAACTATAACGTCCCTGAAACCTATGCTTTTTTATGTGAATTTCTATGTTTTTTTAAATGATAATTTCTAACTATAACGTCCCTGAAACCTATGGTTTTTTCAGTGACTTTCTAAGGTTTTTTAAATGCTAATTACTAACTATAAAGTCCCTGAAACCTATGGTTTTTTCTGTGAATTTATAAGGTTTTTTAAATACTAATTTATAACTATAACATAGTAGTTGCGTTTGCAGAGTGGTGCAGAAACGGGGCTGGGCCTCTGACCAGCGCTCAGAAATTCCGCTGCATAGGACTTACAGGAGGTACCAGGAGGGCTTCTTGGCCCCCAAAGTCCCTCAGGAGTAAAGTGGACTTCATCCCCCAACCCATAGTGTCCCAGGAGGTAAGTTTGCAGAGTGGTGGAGAAAGGGGGGCGTGGCCTCCGAAGACCTCTTAGCAATCCCACTGTGTGGGACTTACTGGAGGTAACAGGAGCGGTAGTCGGCCCCCAAGGACATCTTTGGGGGCAACTACCCCTCCTATTATCTCCAGTAAGTCCCACACAACAGGATTGCTAAGTTCTCATAGCAGACCACGCCCCCTTTACCCACCACTCTGCAAACGCGCCTCCTGGCACGCTCTTGGTTGGGGGATGAAGTTCCCGTCGCTTGTGGGGGTTCTTAGGGGCCAACTAGCCTACCTGTTACCTCCAGTAAGCCCCACACAGTGGGATTGCTGAGAGGTGGGCACAGGCCAAGCCTTTCTCCACCACTCTGCAAACGCACCTCCTGGCATGCTCTTGGTTGGGAGATGAAGTCCCCTTGCCTCCTGAGGGTCCCTGGGGGCCAACTAGCCCTCCTGTTATCTCTAGTAAGCCCCACACAGCAGGATTGCTGAGAGTGGTCCGAGGCCACACCCCCATTTACACCATTCTGCAAACGCGCCTCCTGGCACACTGCTGCTCGGGGGATGAAGTCCACTTTAGTCCTGAGGTCCTCAGGACACAAGAGGACCTCATTGCCCTACCAGCAGTGCGCCAAGAGGCGCGTTTGCAGAGTGTTGTAAAAAGGGGCATGGCCTCGGGCCACCTCTCAGCAATCCCACTGTGTGGGGATTACTGGAGATACCTGGTGGTCTAGTTGGCCCCTAAGGACCCTTAGTATTCAAGGGGGCTTAATGCACCAATCCAAAATGCGCCAGGAGGCGCGTTTGCACAGTGGTGCAGGGAGGGGCGGGCCTCCGGCGGGATGCCGGCTTTTTTTAATTTGTATTTTGGAAGGGGGGCTGTGTGGCCTCCCCTTCCCCTTATTATTTTTTGGCCCTACGTACCCCATTCACCAGGGCCTGACAATTAAAAAAAAAAAAAAAAATGGGAAGGGGGGCCACGTGGCCCCCCTCTCTTGGCCATTTTCGGCCCCGTGGACCCCATCCTCCGGGGCATGGCCACATATTTAATTTTTAATTTTTTTAATTATTTTTAAGGAGGGGGCTGCACGGCCACCCTCTTGAGGCCATTATTTGCCCTGGGGACCCCATCCCCCAGGGCTTTGCCTCATTCTTTTATTTTATTTAGGGTGGGGGGCCGCTTGGCCCCCCTTCCCTGGGCCACTATTATGCCCGGTGACCCCATCCCCCGGTCCATCTAGAGCTCCAGGAGGGGGGCTGCGCAGCCCCCCTCCCAACTGATTAAAGCCCCGGGGAGGTGGTAGTCCCCGGGGCCGGGGGTCCGCAATGGACCCCTGCATTTTAATTAACAGTGCCCTGGGAGGTGGTGGTCCCTGGGGCAGTGTGGGGGGGCTTGAGCCCCCCCACACTTTGTTTTTGAAAGTAGCCCTGGGGAGGTGGCAGTCCCCGGGGCTGCGGGGGGGCCACGTGGCCACTGCATTTAAATCATGTAGCCCCAGGGAGGTGGTGGTCCCCGGGGCTTGGGGGGGCCCACGAGGTCCCCCGCCCAAAATAATTTAAAGCCCCGGGGAGTTGGCGGTCCCCAGGGCTTGGGGGGGCCCACGAGGTCCCCCGCCCAAAATAATTTAAAGCCCCGGGGAGGTGGTGGTCCCCGGGGCTTGAGGGGGCCCTCAAGGCCCTCCCGCCCAAAACAATTTAAAGCCCTGGGGAGCTGGTGGTCCCCGGGGCTGCGGGGGGCCGCGTGCCCCCCACATATGATAAACTAAGCCCCAGGGAGGTGGCAGTCCCGCGGGGGCCCCGCATATAATTTCCTCATTGCCCCCGGGACCTGGCCCACCCGGGGGCTCAAAGAAATGATTTTTTTTTTTTTTTTTTTTTTTGGCTGAATTTGTGCACCCAGCGCGAATTCGGCCGAAAATATAAAAAAAAATGCTTTTCTTTACCCTAGGGGTCCTTGTGGGACCCCCTGAGCAGGCCTAGGGGTTCAGGGTGTTTCTACCCTGCCCCCTTTTCTTGTTTTTCATCCTTATCTTTTACTGTTTTCTTGTGACTCGGTTTTACCGAGTCACAAGATGGCTGCCAACACTTCCTGGTTTGGAGTATTGACAGCCAATCAAGATGCAGCTCGTGCTCGGGAGGGTTCGCGAATCCACCGCAGTCACCAGATATCAATATTTTTTATTTTTAAATTTCCCAGGAACTACTGAACGGATTGACACCATTTAAAGCAAAGAGTGCACTCTGGACCAAGAGCTACCTGTCTGCCAAATATGGTGTAATTCTGTTCAGCAGTTCGGGCTGTAGCCATGACAAAAGTGGAGAAAACATGTTTTGGGACCCCCTTTTTTCTCGGCCCCTGCTTGACGAATCACCCCAAAACCTTTAAGACAGGAGCTGACTGGAGTGGGCCATTCGTTTTGAAAATTTCGCGAAGATTCGTCAAACGGCGCCAAAGATATTGGCAAATCAAAAAATGCTTTTCCTATGGAAACTAGCTCCTAATTATAACTACCTACTGGCGACCGCCAGTAGGTAATATATATATAAATATATATATATATATATATATATATATATATATATATATATATATATATATATATATATATATATATATATATATATATATATATATATATTATCTACTGGCGGTCGCCAGTAGATAGTTATAGTTACAACCTATTATCCATAGGAAATCCACGACATTCTATTTGAAATAACTCTCTTGCCGGTTGACGTATCTTCGCAAAATTTTCAAACTTTGTGGGGCGCTCCGGTCCGCTCCTACCCTGAAAGTCTCGGGGGATTCGTCAAGCGGGGGCCGAGAAAAAAGGGGGTCCCAAAACGCGTTTTCCCCATGCAATTTTCCATAGGAAACTTTAGACACGGCTACAGCCCGAACTGCTGAACGGAATTACACCAAATTTGGCAAAGAGGTAGTTCTTGGTTCAGAAAGAACCCTTTTGTTAAATGGTGTAAATCCGTTCAGTAGTTGCTGAGAAAATCAAAAGTAAAAAGATAGATATATCTATGGCCGCGTCGGATTCGCGCACCCTCCCGATCACAGCTGCATGCTAATTGGCTGTCAACACTCCAAATCAGGAAGTGTTGGCAGCCATTTTGTCCCTCGGTAGAACCGAGGGACAGAAACAAGTGCGCAAAGCGCACAAAGGGGGCAGGGTAGAAACACCCTGACCCCTAGGTCTGCTCAGGGGTCCCACAAGGAACCCCTGGGCAAATTTTTTTTTTTTTTTTTTAAATCGGCAGGATGCGCTCAGGGAGCGCGAACCCTGCGAAAAAAAAAAAATCCCGCGCTTCGATGTTAATTGGCCCCCGGGTGGGCCAAGTCCCGGGGGCATGCTGGGGGGGGTTAATTTTATGTGTGGGGGCCTCTAAGGGCCCCCAAGCCCCGGGGACCACCACCCCCGGGGCTTTATGTATAATGGTGCGGGAGGGCTCTGAGCCCTCCCGCAGCCCCGGGGACCGCCACCTCCCGGGGCTTCTTTTTTTATTTTTGAAAAACCTGTGTGGGGGGCTCCAGCCCCCACACGCCCGGGACCACCACCTCCCCGGGGCACTAAGAAAAATTACAATGGGGGTCCGTTTTGGACCCCCAAGCCCCGAGGACCACCACCTCCCCGGGGCTTTCAAAATGTAAGGAGGGGGCCGCGCGGCCCCCTCCTGGAGCCTGTGGTGGCCCTGGGGACCGCCACCCCCAGGGCCGGCTCCTGCAGTGTCCCGGGGTGCTGTTTGCAATGACAGGACGGGAGCCTCGCGTCTCCCGTCCTGTCATTGCAAACTGCTTTGGATATTGGAAGAGAGAGCAGGAAACCTGCTCTCTCTTCCAATATCCAAAGCTGATTGCTTTCCACATGGGGAGCAGCATGTTAGCTGCTCCCCATGTGTAAAGCAATGCCGGCTCCCGTAGGACACGGGGAGCCGGCGGGACTGTGGGGGTTTGGGGACCCCCCACAGTCCCCAACGAGAGGCCAGGCCCCGGGGGATGGGGTCCCCGGGGCCATAAGTGGCCACGGAGGGGGTCACGCAGCCCCCTCCCCAAAGGTAAAAAAAAAAAAAAGTGCAAGGCCGGCCCCGGGGGATGGGGTCCCCGGGGCCTTAAATGGCCTGAGGAGGGGGCCACGCAGCCCCCTCCAAATAAAAAAAAAAGAGGCCATGCCCCGGGGATGGGGTCCCCGGGGCCAATACAGGCCCAGGGAAGGGGGCCACGCGGCCCTCTTCCCGTTTTTTTTTAATTTTAATTAAAAAAAGGGGTAAGGCCCTCGGGGATGGGGTCCCCAGGGCCTAAAAATAGGAAAAAGGAAGGGGGAAAAAAAAAAACGATCGGGCCCGCAGGCCCCGCCCCTTCCTTCACCACTCTGCAAACGCGCCCCTGGCGCGTTTGCAGAGGGGAACGATTCCCCTTGAATACTGGGGGTCCCTGGGGGCCAACTAGCCCACCAGGAACCTCCAGTATGCGCCAGGGAGCTGCCTTGCAGAGAGGTGTACAGAGGCCACGCCCCTTTTACACCTCTCTGCAACGCAGCTCTGTGGCGCTTTTGGAGGTATATGGTGGGCTAGTTGCACCCCAGGGACCCTCAGGATTCAAGGGGAGTTAATCCCCCAACTTAAAACGCGCCACGGGGCGTGTTTGCACAGTGGTGAAGGGAGGGGCGGGGCTTCAGGTGACATGTGTGCAAACAGGCCCCGTGGCGCGTTTTAAGATGGGGAATTAAATCCCCTTCAATCCTGAGTGTCCCTGGGGGCCAACTAGCCCAACAGGTACGTCCAGAAAGCGCCACAGAGCTGCGTTGCAGAGAGGTGTAAAAGGGGTGTGGCCTCTGTACATGTCTCTGCAACGCAGCTCCCTGGCGCATACTGGAGGTTCCTGGTGGGCTAGTTGGCCCGTAGGGACCCTCATGATTCAAGGGGACTTAATCCCCCAACTTAAAACGCGCCACGGGGCGCGTTTGCACAGATGTCACCTCAGGCCCCGCCCCCTCCCTTCACCATTGTGCAAATATTCCTCTAAAATCAGCCGAAATACGAATTCTGATTTACTCACCTGTTATCAGGAGAGACCTCAGTGCTGCATCTTTCAGCCCAGTACTAATCCTGAAAAGTAATTTTAACCGTACTTACCAGTAACTTGAATTTCCTTCCATAGGCTAACATTGACTGGTTTCACTTGGAAATTCTTCTAAGTGTGGAGTTTTGGAACTTTAAAATATTCCTCTAAAATCAGCCGAAATACGAATTCCGATTTACTCACCTGTTATCAGGAGAGACCTCAGTGCTGTATCTTTCAGCCCAGTACTGGTCCTGAAAAGTAATTTTAACCGTACTTACCAGTAACTTGAATTTCCTTCCATAGGCTAACATTGACTGGTTTCACTTGGAAATTCTTCTAAGTGTGGAGTTTTGGAACTTTAAAATATTCCTCTAAAATCAGCCGAAATACGAATTCCGATTTACTCACCTGTTATCAGGAGAGACCTCAGTGCTGCATCTTTCAGCCCAGTACTGATCCTCAAAAGTAATTTTAACCGTACTTACCAGTAACTTGAATTTCCTTCCATAGGATATAATTGCCTGCTTTTGCTGAAAAAGTTTCTAAGTGTTGATTTTGAAACATACAAATATTCCTCTAAAATCAGCCGAAATACGAATTCCGATTTACTCACCTGTTATAAGGAGAGACCTCAGTGCTGTATCTTTCAGCCCAGTACTGATCCTCAAAAGTAATTTTAACCGTACTTACCAGTAACTTGAATTTCCTTCCATAGGATAGCATTGCCTGCTTTTTGCTGAAAAAGTGTCTGTGTTGATTTTTGAAACATACAAATATTCCTCTAAAATCAGCCGAAATACGAATTTCGATTTACTCACCTGTTATCAGGAGAGACCTCAGTGCTGCATCTTTCAGCCCAGTACTGGTCCTGAAAAGTAATTTTAACCGTACTTACCAGTAACTTATATTTTCTTCCATAGGAATCCATTGTCTGGTTTTCAGCAGAAAAGTTTCAAAGTGTCGATTTTCACAAACTACAAATATTCCTTAAAAATCGCCTGTATGACTTAAACGCATTCTTTCAACTGTTTACAGGAGATGCACCAGTGCTGGATCCAGGATCCAACACTGAGTAAGAAAAAGTAACGATAACAGTCTTTACCTGCTAAGTGAATTTCCTTCCATAGGATAACATTGGTGATTCTATGAGAAAAAGTTTCTAAGTGTCAACTTTTAAAATACAATAATATTCCTTAAAAATCACGACTGTAACCAAAACGCTTTTACTCAACTGTTTACAGGAGATGTACCAGGACTGAATCTAGGATCCAGTCCTGTGGTTAGAAAAGTAATCCATAAAGTAACTAATTGCATTTAACTAGAAATTCACATTGAGCTGAATGTTGCATTGTGTTTGAAAATGTGGTGCCCATTGCAACAACTGTAACTACTGTACTTAAAAGTCTATTGCCTATGTGCAAAGTATTTAAACTAAAGTAATTCATTCTGAGAAAGTATTTTTTGTAATGTAATGTATAATGTAATTACAATGTAATTTAAAAATAAAATATGTAAAAAAAAAATCTAAAAATGTAATAAATCAGTATGAAAAAAATTAATATAACAATTAATACATTTAAAAATTGTCATTTACAAAACCTTTGAAATTCACTGAAAAAACCGTAGGTTTCAGACATGTTATAGTTAGGAATTAGCATTTAAAAAACCTTTGAAATTCACTGAAAAAACCATAGGTTTCAGATAAGTTATAGTTAGAAATTAGCATTTAAAAAACCTTTGAAATTCACTGAAAAAACCATAGGTTTTAGGGACAGTTATAGTTAGTTGGACATTGCACTCGTACAAAACCCGTGAAATTCCCCCGTTATAGTTAGTTCAGCTAACTATAACTCGCGCCCGCAATGCACTGCTGATGACGTCACATATTACATCACTCATGACATGGTCAGTGACATCACTGATGACATCACTGATGACATCTCAAATGACATCACTGATGACATCATCCACGTGATAATCTGATGCCCCTCCTCACACCCTAATATAACCTTTGATACACCCAATCTAAATTACAGACTGCCATTCGCAAAACCATAGACACTCCAACACCAATAACTACATACCCACTCACTGATTCTTAGGTCTACACACACACATCCACTCACTCACCCGTACAGTCACTCATACTTATGGTCACTCAGTACAGGACAATCATATGCACTCTTACTCCTATATAGACACTCAAACACCGCCACTCATCCATAGAGGTACTCACACACCTAGTCAGTCATGCAAATAATTAAACACACTGCCATTTACTCACCTATACAGTTATACACACACCAGCTCACTTAATCATACAAATACTAGCACATTGTTACGCTCTTATACAATCACTGATACAAGCACACACTCATCCATACAGCCACTATCACAATCACTCACTCTCGCTTATAGCTATTTATATACTCCAATACACATATATACTGCCTTTCACATATGTAGTTACTCACACATGTACCACTGGGACATACATTCACTCACTAACACACTCTTACACACACTTACCCACCCAAACAGTCTATCACAGATGCACTCTTGAAACCATCCACCCAGTGAATCACCCACTCACACATCTATGCACAGTCGCACACACCCCATCCACACAAACACTCAGGCACCCATACAGATACTCAGACAACAAATCAATAACTCTTATAGACACTCATGTAGCTATTCACAAACCCATGCAGCCACTTACACAGCAACAGACAGATACAGACATTAGCCCAGTTTAGTCACTAACCCATGCATTCAGTAAGATACGTTTAATCACTCACTTATAGAATTAGTCACGCACCTACTAAATCATCCATACACACACTTATACACCCACTCATTCTTCAATACGCCTTTCCCTATATATATTAAAAATATTTAAACTTTACAGAAACACACAGTCACTGGATGATGTCATCAGTGATGTCATTTGAGATGTCATCAGTGATGTCATCAGTGATGTCACTGACCATGTCATGAGTGATGTAATATGTGACGTCATCAGCAGTGCATTGCGGGGCGCGAGTTATAGTTAGCTGAACTAACTATAACGGGGGAATTTCACGGGTTTTGTACGAGTGCAATGTCCAACTAACTATAACTGTCCCTAAAACCTATGGTTTTTTCAGTGAATATATATATATATATATATATATATATATATATATATATATATATATAAAGATCCAATGTCGTCCAGCTGGTGACAGTGCACTCTGGAAGCAGTAATCCCCAACAGGCTCAGCTGGTCACAGGCGTAGCCTGACGCGTTTCGGAATACCTCCTTAATCATAGGCTTGGGTTCAAATGACACAATGCATTACATGCCACACCTTTATTCAAGATCCGCTGCCTTGATAGCATTGTGTCATTTGAACCCAAACCTATGATTAAGGAGGTATTCCGAAACGCGTCAGGCTACGCCTGTGACCAGCTGAGACTGTTGGGGAGTACTGCTTCCAGAGTGCACTGTCACAAACTGCACTTTTGTCGTAACTTACACTTTTGAAGTAAACTTAGGACCTTATTATGAGTTTGGCGGTGCGAAGGCGGGACCGCCCGCTCCCGCACCACCAAACCCATCTTTGAACCGCCTGCCAAATTAGGAGTTTTCTCCTGTCTAGTGAATAATTCTTTGGCGTTCCCATGGCGGTGCCTATGAAATAGGCACCGCCGTGAGAATGTCAAAATCAGTACCTGCACAGCATGGACTGCTGCAGTCCATGCCGTGCAGGTACTGGGGTGCTGTCATAATTCCTCTGCAAATCGCAGAGTCATTCAAATATAAAAAACCCACCCCTATCCCGTGCAACCAGCACGACCGGTTGTGTGGTTAGTGTTTATAATGCACATGACTGTATTTGCAATTCACGTCATATATTGTTTCAGCACTGTAAGTAATGATTTATCAATAAGCACGATAAAACATGTTCTGTGAAATAATGAGCACAAACGTTTTCAGAGGAGATTCTTGTGTTAAGTTTTTTTATGCAGATTTTATTCTATGAAGAAATCACAGACTTCAATTGCGCAAGGTAAAAAAGAACTCTAACTCAGACCAGAGTCAAGTTTCATGTCCGTATCGCAGCCTTAGACAAAGAAAAGGACTGAGAAACGCTGCACGCCGCTTCACGCAGAGCGTACGTCAGCGTAGGGGCCATCTTGGGTGCGGCACTACTATTTAATGCCACACCCGACTTCTAGAAGGTGCTTAGCCTTCCACCGGTTGCCAAGACGAGTGCTGGTTTCCAGGGACGCTTACCTGGAAGTCGTCGCAGCACCTCTTCGACTCCGTTTTCTCCTGAGAAGACATCTCGGCTGTGCAACAGCATTTCGGTCTTCTTTCCGCTTCAAACCTGTGGAGGAAAAGAAAAGGAAAGTTAAGTGGTTTACTTCATTTTTTGGCGCCCATCGCAAGACAGTAATAACTGTTAGGATGTTTGAATAAAAACCTAAAGACAATTTTTGGAACGTTTTTTCTTCAACAGGAAAAAACAAGTTTGGACATTTGTTTTGAAATAACACTTTAAAGAAAAGGACAGCATTAAGCAAGATAAAGACTATGAGTGATGAAAGTATAATATTCTTGTCACATGTCACAATGCAGAGTGTTTTGTTTGTTTTTTCTCTTTTGTTTATTTAGTTCTAGTGATGGAACACGCCAGGGGGTAACATTGAAAAGTAAGTGTTTAATAAAGAAAAGGACTTGAGACAACATAGTTTAAAAAACAAATACCTTGCAGTAAATGGTTTATAGAAATAATTTGATATTTATTTCTTCAAGACAATGAAGACTGAAGAACACCTCGCTCGACAACACGCCCCCTCCTGTAAATAAATCAACATGGTGACAAAATCCAACCATCACAAGACTACTAGGACGCAGTGCCCATCCTCTCAAGTTCGCAGGTAGGAAAGTTAACCAACATAATTATTTTAATTAGAAAGGAAGGAAGGGATTAGTTGTGCGTTAAAATACAACAGATACACTAAGGTTAACTAAATCTTGTTGCCTTGCAGGTCGACAACAAGAGCCCATCAGCGTCCAGTATCCGGCCCTCCTCCCTGAACCCTATTACGTAGCTCTAGTGGAAATAGACACACTGGTTATAAGGTAGGGTACTGGGAAGTTGGTCCATAACGTCTCTGCGAAACTCAACTTCGCACATTCAAGGTAAGAGTGATGGTTGGTTTGACAGAAGGGTAAGCCCACGTAGAACGTTTCGCACAGACGCAATGGATCAATCTCAGCAAATATCTCTGCAGGATATAGCCACCATCTTAGCTGATATTAAGTCAGGAAACGCAGCGTTGCGCAGAGACCTTTCTGCTTTATAAAGTAACATGCAAGAGCATTCAGCTTGGAGTTTTCCCTCAACGCAAAAACCTCTCCTCAAGCCACCTAGCTTTCAGCCTGTGACTCAGACATTACATAGCACTACAACCACTTCACCTATGCAGATACAAGTGGTAACCCCTGTCTCAGTTCCCTTGGCACCCCCAGAAAGATTTCATGGAGATAGCAGTAAATTTACAATTTTTCTTAATCAGTGTCATTTACATTTCATAGCAAAACCTACAGCCTTTCCTGATGATTCTTCTAAAGTGGCCTTTATTTTGTCCTACTTAGGAGGAGACGCAGCGTTGTGGTCAGTTCCTTTAGTTGAGCGAGATGACCCTCTCTTATACGATTTTAGACAGTTTAAAGATACTATGAAAAAACTGTTTGCCAAACATGTGTTTGTGCAATCTGCAGACAATGAGTTACTCAATTTAAAGCAAGGCTCTTCTGACCTACTCCATTACATTTCCGTGTTTAATATGTTAGTAATAGAAGCGGAATAGCCTGAGGAAAAACGTGTATCCCTCTTTTATTGAGGGTTACGAGATGAGCTTAAGGACATGGTAACTCAAATCCTAGATCCACCAGATGACTGTAGTGAGTTTATCGATCTGGTAGTGAAATTTAACCATCGATTATCAGAGAGAAAAGGTGAACGAGGAAGAACAGAACATAAGATGTTGCTGTTTAAGGAAAGACATAGTACCAAAAGTGATTCTGTTAGTAAACTTGATATGGGTAAACCAATGCAAATTGGGACTATTAGAGGACCCCTTACTAAAGAGGAAAAAGATAAACGCAGTAAATTAAACCAATGTCTTTATTGTGGAAAGACTGGACATTTTGTAAAAGAATGTCCTACCCGTTCAAATATAGGTAAACCAAAAACAACTGAGGTGGTCGCTGTTCAACATTCGGAAAACAAAAAAGCTCGACGAAAGATGAGGTCAGTTTGTCGAGTGAACTCTCTAGTTTGGCCTCCACAGCTCCTGAAGTCGCTTTTCATCATCTTAGTATTCGAGTAACATTAAAATCACTGGATAGAGATGCACATTCATGGTCCGTAGACTCCTTAATTGATTCAGATGCCACCGGTAATTTCATCGACACACAGCTTTTGCAGGACTTAGGATTAAAAACACTACCAAAATCTAGACCAGAAATTGTAAGGCCTGTAGATGGTAAAGAGTTAACATCAGGATTGATACAACATCACACCGAGAATCTTGTTATGATGTGTTCCACAAATCACAGTGAACATATCACGTTCGATGTAATTGATGCACCTCAGTTTCGCCTCATTTTAGGAGTCCCATGGTTGGTTCAACACAACCCCAAGATTGATTGGCTAAAGAAAACAATATTGTTTAATTCTACTCATTGTCATAACGTTTGTTTCCAACACAAGGTAAGGGAACATCTTGTACAAGGTTACGATTTCCCAAAAGATTCAAAGAGTGTATTAATCCTTGATGGTGTTCCACAAGAATATTCGGATCTCTTGGATGTCTTTGACAAAAAGAAAGCAAATACCTTACCACCACATAGAGATTACGATTGTCGTATAGATTTGGTACCTGGGGCAACTTTACCGTGCAGCCGTATATATGCCCTCACCGAGAATGAAAATGAGTATTTACTGAACATATCTAGATGAATACCTTGCCAATGATTTTATTAGACACTCTAAATCTCCTGTCTTATCTCCTCTTTTCTTCATACCTAAGAAGGGGGTGAGTTGCGCACGTGTATAGATTACCACGCTTTAAATAATGTGACGATTAAAAAACGTTACCCGCTTCCTTTGATACCAACTTTGTTAGACCAGATAAAGGATGCAACCATTTATACAAAACTTGATTTGCGTGGAGCATACCATCTTGTACGATTTCGTGAGGGCGATGAGTGGAAAACGGCATTCCGCACAAAATTAGGCCTCTTTGAATATCAGGTCATGCCCTTCGGACTCTGCAACGCTCCAGCCGCATTTCAATTTTTTATAAATGAAGTTTTGCTGGACTTTTTGGATATCTGTTGTGTAGTGTATATAGACGATATACTTATTTATTCTAAATCTGTAACTGATCATGTACAACAGGTACGAGCCATTCTTCAGCAGCTTTTACAAAATTCATTATATGTCAAATTAGAGAAAAGCATGTTTCACACCTCAAAGGTTGACTTTTTGGGATATATCATTAGTCCCTCAGGGATAGAAATGGACCCAAAAAAGATAGAATCAGTACTTACCTGGCCAAGTCCTTCTTCTGTTAAACAAGTTCAAAGTTTTCTTGGATTCGCCAATTTTTATAGGCGATTTATCCGCAATTTTTCTCAGACTATAAAACCAACCACTAAACTTCTCCACAAAGGTGTAAAATTTTAATGGAATGACTTAGCAGAAAAAGCTTTTCAAGCATTAAAAAGACAATTCACTTCAGCACCCATACTAATGCATCCTGATCCTTCTCGCCCGTTCATTGTTGAGGCGGATGCTTCGCAGTTCGCTTTGGGGGGCATTTTGTCACAAAGGCATAAAGACACTGGACAAATGCATCCCATAGCTTATTATTCCAGAAAAATGTCCCCCGTTGAACAAAATTATGCTATTGCTGATAGGAAATTTTTGGCCATAAAGGCTGTTTTTGAAGAATGGCGTCACTACTTGTTAGGAGCAAGACACCCGATCACAATTTATACAGATCATCGTAATCTCCAAACTTTGCGATCTGTTAAAGCTCTCTCTGCTCGTCAACTTCGTTGGACGTTGTTTTTTAATGATTACAATTTTGTTATCACATATCGACCAGGAAAGGAAAACAATAAAGTGGATGCATTATCACGCATTGGCATAGATGATGACATTTGTAAACAGCGAGAGGAATCACAGGTCATTTTACCCACACATTGCTTTCAAGCTAGTATCACTATTAAAGATGTGGTATTAGAACTACAACAGGAATTAAAAACAAAGGCGTTACTGGAATGGCATGCATTGTATCCATCACTCCAGTGGAAAGATGATGTGTTGTTTATGAATAACCAAATATTTGTACCATCAAAACCATTACAAAATCAAGTTATACAATTACATCATGATACCCCTTTGTCTGCACATCCTGGAATTACAAAGACTTACCAATTAATTAAACTAAAATTTTGGTGGCCTTCCATGTTTAATGATATTCAGGACTATGTTGATACATGTGTCATATACATTCAAAATAAATCTTCACACCAAGCCCCTAGTGGTTTGTTACATCCTTTACCAATACCTCCACAACCCTGGTATACTGTTTCCCTTGACTTTATTGTAGAACTCCCTCTTACCAAAACTGGTTACACTACCATCTTAACGGTGATTGACCATTTTACACGCATGGCTCATTTTATACCCTTAAAAAAATTCTCTTCAGCAATGAAAATGGCTCAGGTATTTATGCAGGAGATCATTCGTTTACATGGAATCCCGTCTATCGTTATATCTGACAGGGGTTCTGAATTTATTTCCCATTTTTGGCAAAACTTGAGTAAATCATTAAACATGGAAGTGCGTACCTCCTCAAGTTATCACCCGCAAAACGGATGGTTTAACTGAATGCACAAATCAAACCATTGAACAATATTTGCCTTCTATGTTGGCAAATTGCGACCAAGAATGGTCAGACATTTTATGGGCTTTGGAATTTGCTTTTAATAACGTGGAACATTCATCTATTGGTATGTCACCATTCTTTTGTGCATATGGATTCCACCCAAAGAATATTCCAGGACAACTTTCATCTCCCTTGATGATTCCATCCATCAATGATTATGTAACTAGTTTAATATCCATTCAGCAAAAAGTCCAGTTTCAATTAACAAAAGCAAAAGAAAGTCAAAAACACTCAGCAGACTTACATCGCACTCCACAACCCTTGTATGCCATAGGAGACAAAGCTTGGTTATCTACAAAACATTTACGGATAAAAAGTAACAAAAAATGTTGTCCTCGGTTTATTGGACCATTTCCCGTTGAAAAAATTGTTAACCCAGAAAGTATCAAATTAACACTCCCGCCAAAATATCGTTTTCACCCAGTCTTTCATGTTTCGCTCTTAAAACCTTACAATCCAATGACTCGTACAAAAGCACCTCCTATAGAAGGAGTACCTGAATTCGAAGTGAAATCTGTGCTTGATGCTAAAAGAGTACGTGGGAAGTTATATTATTTGGTGGATTGGAAAGGGTACGGTCCAGAAGAACGGTCTTGGGAACCTCTTGCTCATTTGAAAAATGCCCCACGTTTGGTTAAAGGTTTTCATACACGATACCCAGACAAACCAAGACCGATTCCTCTGGTTTTAGGGGGGATTTTGAGAGGGGAGTACTGTCATAATTCCTCTGCAAATCGCAGAGTCATTCAAATATAAAAAACCCACCCCTATCCCGTGCAACCAGCACGACCGGTTGTGTGGTTAGTGTAATGTTTATAATGCACATGACTGTATTTGCAATTCACGTCATATATTGTTTCAGCACTGTAAGTAATGATTTATCAATAAGCACGATAAAACATGTTCTGTGAAATAATGAGCACAAACATTTTCAGAGGAGATTCTTGTGTTAAGAAATCACAGACTTCAATTGCGCAAGGTAAAAAGAACTCTAACTCGGACCAGAGTCAAGTTTCATGTCCGTATTGCAGCCTAAGACAAAGAAAAGGACTGAGGAACGCCGCACGCCGCGTCACGCAGAGCGTACGTTGGCGTAGCGGCCATCTTGGGTGTGGCACTACTATTTAATGCCACACCCGGCTTCTGGAAGGTGCTTAGCCTTCCACCGGTTGCCAAGACGAGTGCTGGTTTCCAGGGACGCTTACCTGGAAGTCGTTGCAGCACCTCTTCGACTCCGTTTTATCCTCGGAAGACATCTCGGCTGTACAACAGCATTTCGGTCTTCTTTCAGCTTCAAACCTTTGGAGGAAAAGAAAAGGAAAGTTAAGTGGTTTACTTCATTTTTTGGCACCGATCGCAAGACAGTAATAACTGTTAGGACATTTGAATGAAAACCTAAAGACAATTTTTGGAACGTTTTTTTCTTTAACAGGAAAAAAAAGTTTGGACATTTGTTTTGAAATAATACTTTAAAGAAAAGGACAGCATTAAGCAAGATAAAGACTATTAGTGATGAAAGTATAATATTCTTGTCACATGTCACAATGCAGAGTGTTTTGTTTGTTTTTTCTCTTTTGTTTATTTAGTTCTAGTGATGGAACACGCCAGGGGGTAACATTGAAAAGTAAGTGTTTAAAAAAGAAAAAGACTTGAGACAACATAGTTTAAAAAACAAATACCTTGCAGTAAATGGTTTATAGAAATAATTTGAATATTTATTTCTTCAAGACAATGAAGACTGAAGAACACCTAGCTCGACAACACGCCCCCTCCTGTAAATAAATCAACACGGTGACAAAATCCAACCATCACAAGACTACTAGGACGCAGTGTCCATCCTCTCAAGTTCGCAGGTAGGAAAGTTAACCAACATAATTATTTTAATTAGAAAGGAAGGAAGGGATTAGTTGTGCGTTAAAATACAACAGATACACTAAGGTTAACTAAATCTTGTTGCCTCGCAGGTCGACAACAAGAGCCCATCAGCGTCCAGTACCCGGCCCTCCTCCCTGAACCCTATTGCGTAGCTCTAGTGGAAATAGACACACTGGTTATAAGGTAGGGTACTGGGAAGTTGGTCCATAACGTCTCTGCAGAACTCAACTGCGCACATTCAAGGTAAGAGTGCATGGTTGGTTTGACAGGTGCATGCACACAGGGGGGCACAACATGTTCCCCCCTGCATACATCCCGGGATGCAGAGGCACAAGGGGGCCCTGTAGGGCCCCCTCTGTTTCCTCATGTCACACTTTTCATGGCATGAAAAGTGTGGCGTCGAGGAAACTTATATTATGCTTCGTGGGGCCTCAGCAGCCCAGCCAAACATACTGCGGCCTCAAGACCACTGTGCCACCACCAGGAATCTCTGGCAGTTGCAGTGGTCCCAGGGCGGCCCGACCACCCTGGTCATAATAGGGTGGTCAGAAGACTGCCACCACCGCGAGTCTGGTGGTCTGTGGACCGCCAGACTCCTAATAAGTCCCTTACGCTATTGTAGTAAGTCTCTAACTCCATTATTGTCTATGGAGTGTGTTGCAGTACCAGAGATTGCCATTTGTAGTGCTGGACTTACTACAAAAGTAAAAGGGGCCGATTCACAGAACTAATCTGAGACAAAATCCTAAACTTACTAATTTTGTTATTCACAGAAGGCACTTACGATTTTTGGTATTCACAGAATTTACTTACGACTCCTAACTTTACGTCTGCACTCGGGCCGGAATTTCCACTCCCGGACAGTACTTTCCGCACCCGGACCGTACTCTCCGCACCCGGACCGTACTCTCCGGCTAGGGCTGGACTCTCCGGCTAGGACCGTACTCTCCGGCTCGAGCGGTAATCTCCGGCTGGGGCCGGATAAAGTGTAATCAATGGGTCGGATTGCAATTTTTACAAAAAGGAACATTAGGAATGTGTGATAAATGGTAGAGGAGATCATGAAAAACAGTCACTACACTACAGTCAGCCCCTTAGTCTTAACTGTAGTTTTGACACCGCAGTCAACACTGAGGGGAGCGTAAATTGTGCACTGCATGTACCATGATGCAAAGGTGAAAACTTTTCTGGGTTATGATGTAGTGTCTGGCCGTACCCTTTTCCCTGCCCAAACTGTTTTTCATGACCTTCTCTACCATTTATCACACATCCCTAATGTTGCTTTCTGTAAAAATTGCAATCCGGCCCATTGATTACACTTTATCCGGCCCCTAGCCGGGGATTACGGCTCGAGCTGGAGAGTACGGCCCTAGCCAGAGAGTCCGGCCCTAGCCGGAGAGTACGGTCTGGGTGCAGAGAGTACGGACTGGGTGCGGAAATTCCGGCCCGAGTGCGGACGTAAGGGTAGGAGTTGTAAGCACATTCTGTGAATACCAAAAATCGTAAGTGCCTTCTGTGAATACCAAAAGTAGTAAGTTTAGGATTTTGCCTCAGATTAGTTCTGTGAATCGGCCCCTAAGTTACTAGAAACATGCAGTTTGTGAATACTAAAAAGTTGTAAACTTACTTAAAAGTGTAAGCTTACTTGAAAGAGTAAGCTACCTTTTTGAATCAGGCCCACGGTGTATATCGCAGCAATATGGATTATTAATAGCACTCTAAAATGGGTACATAAATGAATAAAATATTGACGCTGAAACAGTACTGAATTGCCAGCCCAGGAGTGACTGTTTTTTCTTAAAATGGTCAAAAGGCATACTGCTTTAATTTTTTACAGATTAGGTAGAAAGTTGAAATTGATTAAACCTCATGAGTAACCGGAAGCATTTTATTCCGACAGAAGATAAAAGGAGATCTTGATTGAAACGTTATCCCGAAAGCCCTTTACACAGTGCGTCAGCACATGCGGATGCACGGACAAGACAGATTGAAACAAACGGCTGGATTCAAGAGCGAGTGAAGAGAAAGAGGCATATATTTTCAATTCTTATTATAAGCTCTAGTACTTGTTAGGAAGATGTTGAATATTGGCTGTACATCATCCAGAGGTGCCGGCAGGTAACAAAGAACATAGAGGAGACTACATTATTGCCAAGAGTGTGAGTCTATTTAAAAACTAAAGGGCTGATTCACCCTCAAAAAGGCATAAATCTACTGCTTAATTTGTAAAAGAGTTAGTGCTTACCCCAGAGTTCTTCACAGATGCCCATTGCTGGGGTTATTGAATGTCAATGTGCTGAATACCAATGCTGCATAGTCATAATTCCACCGCATGCCATTTTCATTCACCACCAGACACTCCCTGCCTCTTTATCTCAACTTGTAGATCCCTTGTTTTACTGTTTGTCACTGTTTTTCCATATTTCTGTTCCTCCTTCTTTCTCCCTTGTGTATTTTCCCTCTCTTGCTCAAAGTCTGATGAGGAAAAATAAGTGCAGCCATCCGCAAATGAGTGTCAGTGGGCCCCACCTGGAACCTCTGACTCACATTAAGCACTGCATGTATCTGCACCCAATGGTTCAGTATCTCGCATTGCTGCAGATGTACTACTTTCAAGCACTCATAATGCTTTACATACATATATTTGGAAATCAGCAGCTGTTATCTTTTGAGAATAGCTTGCACTCATAAAGTGAGAGATTGCACTTGCGAGTAAGACTTACACATGCAAATAGCTTTGTGCAGTCCCTCCTGGTATGAGTCTGTTTTCATTGTTATTGGCCATTGGAATTATGCAACAGGGGTGGACCAAATTACGAGGTAGGGTAGACTAATTTAGGCAGCAAGAAAAGAAAAATATATGGAGCAATGTAGCACATTGTGCGATAGGATTACCGCATCATTTTCAGTTTTTTCCACATGTTAACATTCTCTGGGTAGAGGTATCACCACATTAGTAACAGTTCTGCACCTGAATGCTGTGGTAAGCAACTGAAAGGTGACAAGCTAACCTTAGTGAAGGGCCTTACACTGTGCAGAAACATGTGCCATTGCATTTTAGTAACTTTTGATCCACCTGAACTAGAAACAAAATGGTATTTTGTTAAAATCTGCAAATTATATAGCAGATGGACTATGTGGCAAATGTGGCAAACCCATCATTTTGTGGAAAATGCCTCAACTGCAGAGTTGCATAATTCTAATGGTCCTGGTTATAGGTTTTTGAAGCACTGTGCACATCACTTCATGGAGCAGTGTTATTTTGTTGGTGTTGTGGATCAAGCTAATTTATTGTGAAACTGATATTAGGGAGGCATCCTTTGATGTTAGCCCCTACTTGGAAATGAATCCACCTCAAAGATGCTAATATGTTGACGGTTAGCACAGGACAAGAATGTGTGAACTGATCAGAAAATGTCATTATGTTTGTGCTTTACAGAGCTTGAATAACCAGCATCCGTGCTATTGCTATGTTGAAACCACATTATAATGTGATGTAACCTTCATGAGTCTAGAAAATGAATTCCAGCGGCTAGAAGTATAATGAGATTCTTGACAAATGTTCATCTACAAATAGGAGCATTAATGACTACTTGATGAGATGAGTGTCAGAATTATAAGAGCTTGACAGAGTAATAACGTAAAAGGCACTTAATGTTCAATGCATAAAAACTGTATAAACTGGTGCGCTTCAATCAATTATTGTCATTAGGCAAATATGATCATCAAACCAAGCAACAAAGGGTCCAATTAGGAACCCTTTGATAAAGATGGCAGTAAATGCTGGGGTGGTTATATTAGTATCACAGTCGCTGGCGCAGTGTTAACAGGATTTCCGGCTAATTTAGGGGGATACAAATGCAAAAACAATAATTGATGGACAGAATGCAGAACAATGTCATACATTCACCCCAGTACAGAGATCTGGGCCTCAATCCATCGTTTTTTTGCTCACCATGCCATTCCAGTTTGAACCCAGCCATATGCAAATCAGTCTTGACCATGTGCCCAATGGGAACAGTCCAGCCCGAACTGCCAGGCCAGGTCCTCCCTGGACTGGAACCAAGCATCCTAGGACCGGTTTTGGGGTTTCACCCCTCTTCAGCCAGGATAGCTTGACTCCAGTGGCATGGAGAGCACGGGACCCACGTCTGGGCATACCCGTCCCACTCGGGGTGACAAATGCAAAAACAACAATTGATGGACAGAATGCAGAACAATGTCATACATTCACCCCATTACAGAGATCTGGGCCTCAATCCATCGTTTTTTTGCTCACCATGCCATTCCAGTTTGAACCCAGCCATATGCAAATCAGTCTTGACCCTGTGCCCAATGGGAACAGTCCAGCCCGAACTGCCAGGCCAGGTCCTCCCTGGACTGGAACCAAGCATCCTAGGACCGGTTTCGGGGTTTCACCCCTCTTCAGCCAGGATAGCTTGACTCCAGTGGCATGGAGAGCACGGGACCCACGTCTGGGCATACCCGTCCAACTTGGGGGGACAAATGCAAAAACAACAATTGATGGACAGAATGCAGAACAATGTCATACATTCACCCCAGTACAGAGATCTGGGCCTCAATCCATCGTTTTTTTGCTCACCATGCCATTCCAGTTTGAACCCAGCCATATGCAAATCAGTCTTGACCCTGTGCCCAATGGGAACAGTCCAGCACGAACTGCCAGGCCAGGTCCTCCCTGGACTGGAACCAAGCATCCTAGGACCGGTTTGGGGTTTCACCCCTCTTCAGCCAGGATAGCTTGACTCCAGTGGCATGGAGAGCACGGGACCCATGTCTGGGCATACCCGTCCCACTCGGGGTGACAAATGCAAAAACAACAATTGATGGACAGAATGCAGAACAATGTCATACATTCACCCCAGTACAGAGATCTGGGCCTCAATCCATCGTTTTTTTGCTCACCATGCCATTCCAGTTTGAACCCAGCCATATGCAAATCAGTCTTGACCCTGTGCCCAATGGGAACAGTCCAGCCCGAACTACCAGGCCAGGTCCTCCCTGCACTGGAACCTAGCATCCTAGGACCGGTTTCGGGGTTTCACCCCTCTTCAGCCAGGATAGCTTGACTCCAGTGGCATGGAGAGCACGGGACCCACGTCTGGGCATACCCGTCCCACTCGGGGTGACAAATGCAAAAACAACAATTAATGGACAGAATGCAGAACAATGTCATACATTCACCCCAGTACAGAGATCTGGGCCTCAATCCATCGTTTTTTTGCTCACCATGCCATTCCAGTTTGAACCCAGCCATATGCAAATCAGTCTTGACCCTGTGCCCAATGGGAACAGTCCAGCCCGAACTGCCAGGCCAGGTCCTCCCTGGACTGGAACCAAGCATCCTAGGACCGGTTTCGGGGTTTCACCCCTCTTCAGCCAGGATAGCTTGACTCCAGTGGCATGGAGAGCACGGGACCCACGTCTGGGCATACCCGTCCAACTCGGGGGGACAAATGCAAAAACAACAATTGATGGACAGAATGCAGAACAATGTCATACATTCACCCCAGTACAGACATCTGGGCCTCAATCCATCGTTTTTTTGCTCACCATGCCATTCCAGTTTGAACCCAGCCATATGCAAATCAGTCTTGACCCTGTGCCCAATGGGAACAGTCCAGCCCGAACTGCCAGGCCAGGTCCTCCCTGGACTGGAACCAAGCATCCTAGGACCGGTTTCGGGGTTTCACCCCTCTTCAGCCAGGATAGCTTGACTCCAGTGGCATGGAGAGCACGGGACCCACGTCTGGGCATACCCGTCCCACTCGGGGTGACAAATGCAAAAACAACAATTGATGGACAGAATGCAGAACAATGTCATACATTCACCCCAGTACAGAGATCTGGGCCTCAATCCATCGTTTTTTTGCTCACCATGCCATTCTAGTTTGAACCCAGCCATATGCAAATCAGTCGTGACCCTGTGCCCTTTGGTTTTGCTTAATTTAGGGGGATAGCCAGCTGGAATGCCCTGTAAGTATATGAATACACTCAAACATATACTTTTCTGGGTGTTCATATAATTTATGTTCCAAGTCATTCTTACCCTGAAAACACTTTGCAGGATAGAGAGGGAAGAGCAGTAACCACAAATTTGGTTTTGCTTGGGGAGGAGGGGGGGGGAGGTGGGGGAGGGGGGGGGGTTCTTCACAGAAAAAATATTTTCTCCCTGAAGAAAAAAGGAAACAATAAGTCTGCAAGTACAATGGCGTTTGCTCAGTTGAGTTTTTCATGTGAGAATAGACATATTGAGCTTCATGTACTAACGGTATTCGTAGATCCTCTGATTCAGTAAATCAGAGGGTTTGCGGTTGCCAGATCCCTTTTTAAACTGTACAAAGCCCATTTAATGATTTGTAAAAGGCTATCTGAAACATTAAATGGGTTTAGGAAACCATTACGTATCAGTATTTGGAAGGGGTGTGTTGAGAGTGTCCCTTTTAAATACCGATTCATTATAGTATGTATTAATGTTTTGCCACCGAAATCCGGCCACAAAACATTAATATTTTACCACCACCTCAAAGGAGGTGTTAACTTTTCGTAAATGGGAAGGGGCTCCCATTTGCCCGCTTTCCCTTTGTGAATATTTAAAAAAACATTTTTAGGAGTAAGCAGTAGTCTATGGGATCACTGCTTACCAGTTGCGTCCGGCATGGCTTGCGGGTGGGGGGGGCGGGCGGTCGCAGAGGGAGTTACAGGAGTGAACCACAGGGGGTCACGCTGGGGGCGTTCGGGTTCATAATTTTTTTAAAAACATACCTTGAGCCGGGTCCCACGTCTTCTCTGCTCCTGCTCTCCTGCCTCGGACAGGAATAGGAAGCATGCAGCTAAGCTCCCTCCCCTGACCAATCACAACGCTGCAATGCAGCGTTGTGATTGGTCGGAGCGCTGTGACACGGTGCTCAGCCAAGGGCTGGAGGAGTGGGCATGTTCTCCATGCAGGCTGCAATGCAGCCTGCATGGAGAAGGGGAAAGTGTGCATGACTGGTTTGGGCTGCCCGAGAGGGCGACCAAACAGTCATTGCGCACTCAGGAGTGGGCAAACCACTTCTCCCCTGCTCGGAAAGCAGAGCAGCCACACCCACCCACCCGCCGCAGAGCTGCAGCACAAAAAACATAAAATTACAATAACTAAGTTATTATCATTTTAAGTTTCTCAATGCTTAAAAGCAGTGGGGCGACGCTCCTCCGCCATAGCGGAGGAGCCGCCCCCGCTGCTTACCAATAAAACATGTTTGTAAAACATGCAACTTTTATTTTTAAATGCATCCTGTTTTCCGTTTAGGAAAACGGGATGCATTTTCATAAAATGTTGCTTTATTAAAAAGCAATTACAGACATAGTGGTCTGCTAACCCCAGCGGGCCACCATGGCTGTGATAGTAGCGCATCGCAGTGCCTCACAATTTGTAACCTACCTCATTAATAGTGAGGTAGGTCGAATTGTGACTCACTACGATTCATAAGTCGGGTCTCAAAATAAAAATGCATTTGGTATAAGTCAATGTGCAAATTGCAACAACTTTTAGCAATTGCATTTTTAGTACATGAGGCCCAGTATTATTTCGTACAAAAATGTAATCTACAAAACGATTCCAATATTATGATTGGAAAGCTGCGACTGGCACCGTTTTCTATATGTAGACTACAACTCTTTTGTGAATTCATCTAAATCCGTTATAGTGTGATTTACAAAAAGTGCACCTAACCATCATATTTGTGATGTGTTGCCTCCTTAGAATCGTAATTTTGTTGCAAACAGTTTTTTGACATTAATCTTATCAATGTGCTTAAGATGCCTGGAAGCTTTTTCTTAGCTGGCCGTCTTTCCTTATCATTTTGAAGAAAAAGTACAAAAATATTGAAGACTAGTCAGTAGCCACTAAAAGTTAATTTTGGACATTCTAAAATTCCATCGAACTTACAAATGAAACATTTAATACAATTCAGCAATAATGCCAGTTAAAACGCTAGTTTAATATAAAAAGCGCCCCTCAGTCAGAAACACACCAGAGAAAAGCAGCAGGTCACACCATAATTAAGGTAGGACCCAATACTTCATGAAGACTTCTAATACAGAACTCAAGAACAACCCCCTTTCACAGGACCAGAATTTTAACAAAGCTATATAAATCAGTTTCCCAGCTCTACTAAATTTCCACACATCATCTTTGTGTTTCACGCGCTTTCAGAACAGAAAACTGCTTCTGCTGCACTATATCTGGATTTTTCAGACCTCTTGGTTAAGTTGACCATGCAATCAGGACTGGCTCGTGCAGGTAAGAGCAGTGGAACGGGGGAGGAGAGTTGGGGGGGGGTCGACAGTCGACGATGACGTAAAGTTAAATTTAAAAAAAGAAAACCACTTACCTTCTGAGTCAGCGAGCACAAGGTAAGTGGTTTTCTTTTTTTAAATTTAACTTTACCTCATCATCATCTGTTGACTCCCCCTCACCCCACCCACCCCCCTGCTCTCACCTGCATGAGCTGTTCCTGCCATGCAATAGTGTACTTTCACTATCTTGGACGGTTTACATAGGTCTAAAGCATCAACTTAGCTACATGTGACTAATTCTGATAAAATAGTATTTATCCTATGTTTCCTCAAGCAACAGATGAAGGACATGAAAATAACAAGCATTGGAAAAGCCAATAGGTCTGGCATTGACCACCAGCCTTTTGGCCGTTTTTATTTTGTTTTGTCATGGTGGTTGCAAAACTTTATTGTTCGGGAAGCTGCCAGGCCCTCATCAATCTAAACAAAAACATTGGCTAGAGGCAAAAATGTTTTGGTCTCATAAAAGTCCACATTGGCATAACACTCCCTGGCACTGGAGGGAATTGCTTTGTGTGTGTTGTGAAAGGGCTAAATGCAGTAACTCAAAGTGAAGTAAGTCAATGGCTGAAGTATGTTGACCCACTGCCCCATGCTCTATGCTGTAGTGGCTGGATGCAAAATGTGGATGACACAAGAACAGACTAATGGATGAAGAGAGGTGAATGAAAGCCCCTTTATGTAAGTATATTACACATATAATTAACGTAAAATCAAAAGGTCTTGGCTAATAATACGATACAATTATAAAGTGGAAGGAAATATAAAGATTATCTGAGTATTTCCTCACTACTATGTATCATAAAGCATGTAAAATACAGCCACATACAACGCAGCAGAGCAGCGATTATAGTGCGCAGTGTATACCATTCCTGCGTACATGCCAGAGCAGCGGGGTCAGCAGTTTCAGTGCGTGAGGGGTCAAGCATCTGCACTCACCTGCAAAGGGGGAATAGCCTTGCTACGGGGTGACTCTCTTTTCCTCAGCTGCGGGGAAGACCCCCCGAGAGAGGAGTTTGCAGAGCAAACACAAAGAAAGGACTAATCGGTTTGTTCCTGGTGAAATTCTCTGCAGCTAACAACATTAAAGACGGACAAAGAAGGAGCAAATAAAGGAAAAAGACTCAGGACACAGAAGAAAGATCCAGCCCCACAAATTTCGTAGTGTGTTACATTTAAAGTGGTTTTCAAGCATCAGAATGGCCATGGCAAACAACCAAATGGTGGCTGCTCTTCCAATGTTTTTATCACAAGCAGGACCACATGTAATTGGATGGGAAGAATGGATTGGAATTTTTGAGAATTATTTGGAGGCTATTGATGGTTTATGGTTCTCAGTCTCCAGGAAAAAGGCTTTGTTACTTAATGTGTTAGGTAAGGAGGTCAGCATGTTTTAAAATGTTTCCCAGAGGTCATTTGTGCTGATGGAGAGCCTATGGAAAACACTTATATGGAGGCAAAATGAAGATTAGAAAAATATTATGGTAAACAATTGAATATAGTGATGCAGCATCATAAATTCTATTCGCAGCCACAACAATCACAGGAATCGGTAGACCAGTTGGTGACAAGATTGAGAGAATTGGCCGTAAAGTGTGACTTTGGAACTATGACTGATTAGATGATAAGAGACCAACTGATAGTACAGTGTAAAAACAAAAGGATGCAAGAGAGGTTGTGGACTGCAAGAAAAACAACATTACAGGAAGCAATAACGATTGCAAAAATAGTGGAGGAATCTGGCATTTGCATGAAGGAAATGCAAAAGTTGGAATTTAAATTGGGAGAAGGTGTTAATGTAGTAAATATGAAGGAACACATTACAAAGGGCGATGTTAAAAGTAGACAAGCTGGGGAAGTTAGAGAAAGCAAACAATTTGTTGATAAGCCCAATGAGAAAGCAAATAGTAACATGAAGTCAGGATTTAGAGGATGTTACAGATGCGGAAGCATGGGACATGCTGCGGATTTTAAAGGTTGCTTTGCCCGTGACAAGGAGTGCCGGAGGTGTAGGAGAAAGGGTCATTTGGTGAGAGAAAGCAAGGATGTTTCCAGGAACAGGGTGGCCTGTGTTGCAGAGGATGAGAGCACTCAGGATATTGTATTGTGTATTGAGGGTAATAAAGGGATGAGAATGAATAGACCAAGAGCAGAATTTATGGTGAATGGTGTTCAGATAGATTTGATGGTTGATCCAGGGTCTATGTACACAATTATACCTAGGGAGATTTTTCATTAAAAGTGGCCGGGGGTGGAACTACAACAGGGTGATATTTATCCAAAAGGCTATAGTGGAGAAAGTTTACATTGAGGGATACATGGAGTCAAGATTTGAGTTCAAGGGCAGGAAGGTGTCTGGTAGAGTGTATGTCACAAGGCGGACCAGCTATTTTAGGCTGGGTGCAGCAGTACAATTTACATAATGTGTTGGATCGTAGGTCAAATGAACAAGTCTTGGCCATTCAAACTCATGAAAGTTTGGAAGTCATTTTGAAGAAATTTTCCAAGGTGTTCAGGGATGAGTTAGGCATGCTGTAGGGGTATGTCCACAAAATAAAAGTCAAAGAGGGGGCGGAACTGGTTAGACATGCAGTCAGAAGAATTCCCATAGCTGTACGTGGGGAAGTCAAAAAGGTGTTGGAAGACAAACAAAAAAGAGGGTGTCATTGAATCGGTGGAGGCGTCAGAGTGGCTGTCTCCAGTGGTTATTACAAAGAAACGGGATGGCAAACTAAGATTTTTCTGTAGATTTGAGATCTTTGAACCAATGCATTGTGATGGATAGCTTTTCGCTACCGAATATTTCGGAAATGGTGTTGTTGCTGAATAACGCAAATTCTTTACGAGACTAGATTTGAAGTCGGCCTATCATCAAATCAAACTGCATCCAAAATCCAAAGCATTCACAGCAATTATTACAATGGAGGGGGTCTTCCAATTCAAGAGACTTCCGTTTGGGCTGGCATCAGCTTCAAGCGTTTTCCAACGGATGATGCATAAATTATTTGGTGATGTTCCTAATGTGTGTTTCTTTCTGGATGATACTTTAATAACTGGAGAATCGGAGGAGGATCACAACAGATCTTTGGTCAAAACATTGAAAGTATTGAGTGAAGCTGGACCAACATTACGTAAAGATAAGTGTCAATTTTTATTGAAAGAAATTGAGTACTTAGGTTATACGATTTCAGAGCAAGGGGTCAAACCTAAGGAAGATTTGGTGACGTTTATACGCCTTGCTCTGACCCATGAAGGGAAAGATCAATTGCAGTCCTTCATGGAGTTAATTGAGTATTATGCGAAATTTGTTAAGAATTTTGCAGGGAAAATAGAAGCATTGAGGGAGTTATTGAGAAAAGGCAAGGAGTTTGTGTGGGAGGAGAGACATGAGAAAGCTTTTGTGATGATTAAGAATGAAATAGTCAGTGCAGAAATTCTAACCCCATTTGAGCCAACGAACAAATTAACTGTTGACGCCAGTGCTTATGGTGTTGGGGCTGTGTTAACACAGAAAAAGAATGGTGTGGATAAACCGGTGGCTTTTCCTTCAAGGACCTTGTCTCAAACCGAACGGAAGTATGCCGTAATAGAGAGAGAGGCCTTGGCAGCAGCGTGGGGGGTGGAGTACTTGCGCACATATCTTTGGGTTAGGCAGTTTACGTTACGGACTGATCATAAGCCATTAGTGAGAGTGTTGAGACCGGGAGGTGAAAGTAAGGTGCCGATCAGATTAGCACGCTTCGCATCCAGGTTACAAGATTACAGATATGATCTACAATATGTGGCCGGGTGGAAGAATGTGTAGGCTGACTACTTATCAAGATTACCATTGAGAGGGTCAGATGAAGACAAAAAGGAGGAGGAATTGGTGTGCGTTGTGGCGAGTATTGAGGATGCGGTGGAAGGAGAATTTGGGTCCCTTATTCAAGAAGAGTGGAAGGCAGCTGCAAAACTGGATGAGAATTTCAGAGATTTGGTGAGAAGTATTTGTGAGGGTTGGAAACGTGAAGGGGATGTGAGACCTTCTTTAAGACGTTTTGTGAAAATACAAGAAGAATTGAGTAGTGGGGCAATTTAATTTTTGGTATTATGAGGGGAAAGATATGTGCCTCTGAAGGGAGTGAGAAGGAAGTTGATCATGCTAGTGCATGAAGGCCATTTGGGACAATCGTTGCCAAAAAAACGCTTGAAGGAAAGATTTTGGTGGCCCGGAATGGATGATGATGTAAAGGTATAGGTGGAAGAATGCGTACTATGTAGAGAGAATGTGAAGCGGTTGAAGGTGGGAGCGCAAGGTATTGGATCTATCAGTGAAGCACGTGGTGCGTGGTCTAAGGTGTGTCTAGATTTTTTAGGTCACATGGAGTTTTTGAACGAGCCTTGAGGTTTGCAGGGTAATAGTTGATGTATTTTCAAGGTGGGTGATGGTGGAATTTATGAGAAATATAACTACGGATAGTGCCATCAGACAGTTAGAACAAATCTTCATGAAAGAGGGGTTTCCGGGTGTGTTGCTTACCGACAATGGGACACAACTGACATCTAATGTCATGCGAAGTTTTTTGAGGAAACATGGAATAAAACATGTATTAACGTCACTGTACAACTCACAAGGAAATGGAATGATTGAACGGGCGAATTGTGTGGTCAAGGGAACCGTACAGATGGCAGTTAGTGGTGGAAAGGATGTGAAGAGAGCGGTGGAGAATGTGGTGTGGGCATACAATACCACTGTGAATGGCGCTACATGGGAAACTCCTTTCAAGAGAATGAGAGGAAGAGAAGAGAAGAGAGGACAACGTAAGTGCCTCAGTGGTTGGGGGAGAGTGGTATAGTAAGGAGTGAAAGGAGTGACACAATGAGTTGGAGAATCACAGCAGGGGATTTTGTGACGGTCAAGTTAGGCGAAGGGGAAATGGAGCAAACAAGTTTTCCATTCCAATGGAAGTGCAAGATGTGCGTGATTGGCATGTTGTGTTGAAGATTGGGCAGAGGTGGAATAAAAGGAGGGTTGCTTAGTATTGCAAGTGGGGCGATCAGTGTAGCAAGAAGTGGGAAGGCAGGAAAAGAATGGAGCAGAGTGGTAGTGGGTACATGATGATGGATAATGAGGAGATGAGAAGGGGAGGAGGTGCAAGTGAGGTGAGGGAATAGAGTGTAGAAGGTGACAGCATGCATGGAGAGGAGAGTGAGGTCAAACAACGTGGCAGACAACATCGTGTGCCCGTGAGGTTTCATGATTATGTTATGAAATGAAGTGTGTTTCTTTTGGGTATTATAATTCACCATTAATGTTTTCTGTACAAAGTCTCCAAGAGGTGGTGAACCTCCTAAAAAAATAGTTGCATACAGTTGTAACAGTTTAGGCCAGGTTTTCCTGGTCATGGTTATAAAATGCATATGTTTTGATGTTTTCCTGTATAATAAAAGGAGATGTGTTGTAATTTCATTGTCGCGCTCCTCTGCTTTTGCTGTTGCTGTGGCGCTCGGTGTAATGGTGGCGTGTGCCAGGATTCCACGGAGCCCGAAGTGACAGTTGGGCATGGGCAGGTGAAAGGAGACTCACGCTTGCGGTGGGAGACAATAAAGCCTTTTTAAAAGATGTTGGGAGTCCGAAACCATTACTACAGAAAGCATGGCACATTTCTCTGACTAATTTAGTCATGGTTTTTTCAAATCTGTTGAAGTTCACATGCCCCTTGCACTTCCATAATGGTCGGCATAGAAACAACTTAGATAAATTACACCCCTTGTATTTTTCTCTGTTAAGAGATCCTCTTCATGTAAATCACCCTCCTTGTTCAAATACATTAGACATGGTCACATTTTTTATATATGTCCTTCAAGTGACTCAATAATTTACACTGTTTTTTGAGTAATGTGGGAAAAAACCCAATATTGAGCCTATTTAGGATTTTCATGAAATACATTGTTAATTGGTCAGTTGGTAATTTGGATTTAAAGCCCTGAAAAAGTGAAATGAAAAGCCATATTACATGTGTTGGCTTCCAGAAGAGGCTGTTTATCTTTATGAAAGGATCAAAACTACATCTTTGGACAGACTCTATCTGCTTTTCTTTATCACTATATCAGGAGAATTACGAGTGCCTACTATACCCACATTGACTTGATTTAAATAGAACAAAGGAACATTTTTCAAATTCAGGACATTGCTTTGCTACATTTGTATGTATATTATTGATCCTTCGATAAATCTGTATGTATTTATTTGATATCAATTTCAATGGAAATAGGGTTTTTATGAAAACACTTTATGCACATTTGTTTTTGAAAGTATATTTTAATGTGGCGTGATTTAAATATAGTTCACTATACTTATTTGTTGTGTCAGCATTGTTTATTGAATAATATGTGAGAAATAAAATTTCATTGCATTATGTTTCTCTTCACCATATAAATTTCATTTTATAGGGCAATAAGAAACATGCTGAAAGACTAGAACTTCAGTGTCAAAACTGTAACCGGTCTTCATGTGGGGTCTACGATCTGGTGTAATAACTTCATTGATCATAATGGTGGTATTATTGGACATTCTGCATAAACACCAAAATAATGAGTGAAAGCCAAATCTGAAGAAAAGGCATGTTGCATTTTGACCCCCTGAAACTTCAAATATTTGATTGACCAACATGAAAGGAAATGATAAACAGTACTACATGAAATTCTTTATAATCTTATTACTCATCAGACAGTTGATCTTCAACTTGCACCTTCATTCTTTATATATTTGAAGATGTAATCGATTTTCATACCATTGAGAGATTCAAATAAAGGGTTGTCCTTTTGATCTCAGAGAAATCCATAGTCATTGAAGATATGTGTGACTGAATCTGAGGTATTTTAGTAAAATAAATTGTGTTCAAACATCCACCCTTCAGTTGCACTTGGGATCCAGCAGAAGTTATTAGTCACTGCCATAATTAAACATTGCAGTGGTGACTCCTCCATTGGGATGTTGGGGCACAGCACAACCCTGCTACTTGCCACCACTTGAATAATTGAAAGGTGCAAGTGTTTTTCTTCCTTTTACCAGCTGCGGCACTTCTTTGGCCTAGTGTCAGTCTAGTGGGGCTCACCCAATCCTGTTGATTTGCAGGCAGCAGGGATGGTCAATGGTTTGTATCAAGTGCGCATGTCGGGTATGATAGATCCTTTGCTTTGGTTAGCCCGAAATGCGCACTTAAAGTCTATCGAACCTGCGATTTGTTAAGGAGATGGGGGAACATAGCACAGCCCACCATCTCTTTTGGAGTGCTGGGTTCCCCTTAACCATAGCAAAACCAAAGGGGATGATGGACGGAGTGTTGAACATTGCAAGCACTCACCCCCAGTCAACTGATCTGGGTTTAATCCATCATCATTCTTTAGCTCACTCCGCCACCCCAGTTCAGACATGGCCATATGCAAATCAGTCTGACCCTGTGCCTCATGGGAACGTCCAGCCCGAACTGCCAAGCCACGTCTTCCCTGGACCGGAAACAAGCATACCGGGACCGGTTTCTGGCTTACAGCCGTCATCAGCCAGGCTATCTTGAATCCAGTGGCAAAGTGAGCAAGGGACCCACGTCTGGGCATACCCTGCCAACTGAGGGCGAACATAGCAAAACCAAAGGGGATGATGGACGGAGTGTTGAACATTGCAAGCACTCACCCCCAGTCAACTGATCTGGGTTTAATCCATCATCATTCTTTAGCTCACTCAGCCACCCCAGTTCAGACATGGCCATATGCAAATCAGTCTGACCCTGTGCCTCATGGGAACAGTCCAGCCCGAACTGCCAAGCCACGTCTTCCATGGACCTGAAACAAGCATCCCGGGACCGGTTTCTGGTTTACAGCCGTCATCAGCCAGACTATCTTGAATCCAGTGGCAAAGTGAGCAAGGGACCCACGATATGCAAATCAGTCTGACCCTGTGCCTCATGGGAACAGTCCAGCTGATGACGGCTGTAAGCCAGAAACCGGTCCCAGGATGCTTGTTTCCGGTCCAGGGAAGACATGGCTTGGCAGTTCGGGCTGGACTGTTCCCATGAGGCACAGGGTCAGACTGATTTGCATATGGCCATGTCTGAACTGGGGTGGCGGAGTGAGCTAAAGAATGATGATGGATTAAACCCAGATCAGTTGACTGGGGGTGAGTGCTTGAAATGTTCAACACTCCGTCCATCATCCCCTTTGGTTTTACTATGTTCGCCCTAAGTTGGCAGGATATGCCCAGACGTGGGTCCCTTGCTCACTTTGCCACTGGATTCAAGATAGCCTGGCTGATGACGGCTGTAAGCCAGAAACCGGTCCCAGGATGCTTGTTTCCGGTCCAGGGAAGACATGGCTTGGCAGTTCGGGCTGGACTGTTCCCATGAGGCACAGGGTCAGACTGATTTGCATATGGCCATGTCTGAACTGGGGTGGCGGAGTGAGCTAAAGAATGATGATGGATTAAACCCAGATCAGTTGACTGGGGGTGAGTGCTTGCAATGTTCAACACTCCGTCCATCATCCCCTTTGGTTTTTCCCCTTAACCATCCAATACTTGTACTGCTTTCATGCTGTCTACTAATATGAGCAGCAGCAGAACAACATCTAGATTGGTTCTCGTCATTGCAGTTTAGTTTGGCCTGTGTCTGCGGGACAGTATTCTCAAGGAAGCACTGGGACGGGAGTATTAAAGGACATGGCTAGCCACTGTGTGACTTACTACCACCAACAATACCACCACCACCAATACCACCAATACCACCACCAATACCACCACCACCAATGCTACCAATACCACCACCAGAACCACCACCAACACCAATACCACCACCACCAAAAATACCACCACCACCAATACCACCACCTCCACCACCACCACCAAATCCACCACCACCAATACCAACACCACCAATACCACCACCACCAATACCACCTCCACCACCAATGCCAACATCACCAATACCACCACCACCAATACCACCACCAATGCCACCACCAATACCACCACCACTACCACCACCAATACCACCACCACAAATAACACCACCACTAATAACACCACCAATACCATCACCACAAATACCACCACCAATACCACTACCACCACCACCACCAGTACCATCACCACCACCAATGCCACCAGGATCAATACCACCACCACCAAACCAATACCACCACCACCAATATCATTAGCACAGTCAATACCAATACCACCACCACCAATAACAATACCACCACCACCAATACCACCACCAATACCACCACCACCAATACAACCACCACCACCAATTCTACCAATACCACCACCACCAATACCACCACCAATACCACAACCACCAATACCACCGCCAATACTAATACCACCACCAATACCACCACCACCAATACCACCACCACCAATACCACTAATACCACCACCACCATTACCAATACCACCACCACCAATACCAATACCACCACCACCAATACCACCACCACCACCAATACCAATACCACCACCAGTACCACCACTGCCACCACTACCACCACCGGTACCAATACAACCACTAATACCACCACCACCAATACCACCACCATCACCAATAACACCGCCACCAATACCACCACCAATACCACCACTACCACCACCACTAATACCACCACTACCACTACCAATACCACCACCACCTATACCAATACCACCATCATTACCAATACCACCACCAATACCACCACCACCACCACCAATACCACAACCACCACCAATACCACTACCACCAATACCACCACCAATACCACCACCAATACCACCATTACCACCACCACCAATACCACCACCACCAATACCACCACCAATACCACCACCAATACCACCACCACCAATACCACCAATACCAATACCACCACCACCAATACCACCACCACCAATAACACCACCAACAATATCACCACCAATACCACCACCACCACCATTACCCCCACCACTAATACCACCAATAACACCACCACCAATACCACCACCCCCAATAACCACCAATACCACCACCACCACCAATACCACCACCAATACCACCACAAATACCACCACCAATACCACCACCACCAATACCACCAATACCACCACCAATACCACCATCACCAATACCACAATCAATACCAGTACCACCACCACCAATACCACCACCAATACCACCACCACCACCACCAATACCACCAACACCACCACTACCACCACCACCAATACTACCACCATCAATACCAATACCACCACTACCAATACCACCACCACCAATACCACCATCAATACCAATTCCATCACGAATACCACCACCACCACCAATACCACCACCCCCAATACCACCACCTTCACCAATACCACCACCACCAATACCACCAATAGCATCACCAATACCACCAATACCATCACCACCACCACCAATACCACCACCACCAATACAACCACCACCACCAATACCACCACCGATAATACCACCACCACCAAAACCACCACCAATACAACCACCACCAATACCACCAATACCAATACCACCACCACCAATACCACCACCAATAGCACAACCAATACCACTACCACCACCAATACCACTACCAATACCACCACTAATACCACCACCAACACTAAGAGCACCACCACCACAAATACCACCACCAATACCACCACCACCACCAAAACCACCACCTCAACCACCACCAATACCACCACCAATACCACCACCACCAATACCACCACCACCAATTCCACCACCATCAATACACCACCACCAATACCACCACCACCACCACCACCAATACCACCACCACCACCAATGCCACCACAACCAATACCACCACCAATATCACCACTGCTAATATCACAAATACCACCACCACCACCACCACCAATACCATGACCACCACCACCAATGCCACCACCAATACCACCACCACCACCACCAATACCACCACCACTACCACCACCACTAATACCACCAATACCAATACCACCAATATCAATACCACCATCATTACCAATACCACCACCAATACCACCCCCACCAATACCACAACCAATACCACCACCACCAATACCACCACCAATATCACCACCAATACCACCAAAACCACCACCACCAATACCACCACCACCAATACCACCAATACCACCACCAATACCACCACCACCACCAATACCACCACCACCACCATTACCCCCACCACTAATACCACCAAAACCACCATCATCAATACCACCAATACCACCACCCCCAATACCACCAATACCACAACCACCACCAATACCACCACCAATACCACCACCAATACCACACCAATACCACCATCACCAATACCACCACCAATACCACCAATACCAGTACCACCACCACCAATACCACCACCACCACTAATATCACCACCACCACTACCACCAACACCACCACTACCACCAACACCACCAATACCACCACCACCAGTACCACCACCAGTACCACCACCACAAATACCAATACCAACACCACCAATACCACCACCACCAATACCACCATCAATACCAATACCACCACCAATACCAATACCACCACCAATACCACCACCCCCAATACCACCGCCTTCACCAATACCACACCACCACCAATACCACCAAAAGCATCACCAATACCACCAATACCATCAATACCATTACCACGACCAACAATACCAATACCACCACCACCACCAATACCAACACCACCAATACAGCCACCACCACCAATACCACCACCGCCAATACCACCACCACCAAAACCACCACCAATACAACCACCACCAATACCACCACCAATAGCACAACCAATACCACTACCACCACCAATACCTCCACCAATACCACCACTAATACCACCACCACCACTAAGAGCACCACCACCACCAATACCACCACCACCACCAAAACCACCACCATCAATACCACTAATACCACCACCACCAATACCAATACTACCAATACCAATACCACCACCACCAATACCACCACCAATACCAATACCAATACCACCACCACCAATACAACCACCACCACCAATACCACTGCCAATACCACAACCAGTACCACCACCACCACCAATACCACCACTGGTACTAATACCACCACTAATACCACCACCACCATCACCAATATCACTGCCACCAATACCACCACCACTACCAATACCACCACTACCAACACCACCAATACCACCAATACCACCACTACCAATACCACCACCACCAATACCAATACCACCATCATTACGAATACCGCCGCCAATACCACCACCACCAATACCACCACCACCACCAATACCATCACCACCAATACCACCATCACCAATACCACCACCAATACCACCACCACCAATACTAATACCACCACCACCAATACCAATACCACCACCGATACCACCACCACCACCAATACCACTACCAACAATGCCACCACCAATACCAATGCCAACACCACCAATACCACCACCACCACCACCACCAATACCACCACCACCAATACCCCCACCACTAATACCACCAATACCACCACCACCAATACCACCACCACCAATACCACCAGCCCCAATACCACCAATACCACCACCACCACCAATACCACCACCAATACCACCACCACCAATACCACCACCAATACCACCACCACCAATACCACCACCAATACCACCACCACCAATACCAGTACCACCATCACCAATACCACCACCAATACCACCACCACCAATACCAATACCACCACCACCACCAATACCACCACCAATACTACCACCACCACTAATATCACCACCAGCAATACCACCACCAATACCACTACCACTACCACCAATACCATTATCACCAATACCACCACCACCAATAACACCACCACCAATACCAAATCCACCACCACCAATACCACCACCACCATCAATAGCACCACCCCAATTCCACCACCTTCACCAATACCACCACCACCAATACCATCACCAATACCAACAATACCATCACCACCAATGTCACCACCACCACCAATACCACCACCACCAGTACCACCACCACCACCACCAATACACCACCAATACCACCACCAATACCACCACCACCAATACCACTACCACCACCAATAACAATACCACAACCACCACCAATACCACCACCAATACCCCCACCACCAATACCACCACCACCATTACCACCAGCACCAATACCACTACTACCAATACCAGCACCACCAATACTAATACCACCATCATTACCAATACCACCACCAATACCACCACCACCACCACCAATACCACAACCACCACCAATACCACCACCATCAATACCAATACCACCACCACCAATACCAATTCCACCACCAATACCACCACCACCGCCAATATCACCACCAGCAATACCACCACCACCAACACCACCACTACCACTACCACCAATACCACCATCACCAATACCACCACCACCAATACCGCCAATACCAAATCCACCACCACCAATACTACCACCAATACCACCACCAATACCACCATCAATACCACCACCACCACCAATACCACCACCCCAATACCACCACCACCAATACCACCACCACCAATACCATCACCAATACCACCAATACCATCACCACCAATGCCAGCACCACCACCAATACCACCACCAATACTACCACCACCACCAATACTACCACCACCACCAATACCACCACCAGTACTACCAGCACCACCAATACCACCACCACCAATACCACCACCAATACCACCACCAATACCACCACCAATACCCCCACCACCAATACCACCACCACCAATACCACCACCACCAATACCACTACCCTAATACCACCAATCCCACCACCACCACCATCAATACCACCAATACCACCACCAATACCAATGCCACCACCAATACCTCCACCAATACCACCACCACCAATACCAATACCACCACCAATACCAATACCACCAATACTAATAACGCCACCAATACCACCACCACCAATACCACCACCGCCAATACCACCACCACCACTACCATCAATACCAGCAATACCACCACTGCCACCAATACCACAACAACCACCAATACCACCACCAACAATACCCCCAATAGCACCAATACCACCACCAATATCCCCATTACCAATACCACCACCAATACCCCCAATAGCACCAATACCACCACCAATATCCCCATTACCAATACCACCACCAATACCAGTACCACCACCACCAATACCACCACCACTAATACCACCACCAATACCACCGCCACCAATACCACCACCACCAATACCACCACCACCAATACCACCAATACCACCACAATGAATACCAGCACCACCAATACCACCACCACCAATACCACCACCACCAATACCACCAATACCAATACCACCACCACCAATACCACCACCAATGCCACCAATACCACCACCACCAATACTAATACCACCACCAATAGCAATACCACTACCACCAATACTAATACCGCCACCAATACCACCACCACCAATACCACCAACCTCACCACCACCAATACCACCACCACCAATACCACCACCACCACTACCATCAATACCAGCACCACCAATACCCCCACCGCCACCAATACCACCACAACCAACAATATCACCAATACCACTAACCCCAATAGCACCAATACCACCACCAATACCACCAATACCACCACTACCAATACCACCACCAATACCAGTACCACCACCACCAATACCACCACCAAAAATACCAATACCGCCACCAATACCACCACCACCAATACCACCAATGCCACCACCACCACCAATACCACCATCACCAATACCACCACAATAAATACCAGCACCACCAATACCTCCACCACCAATACCACCACCACCAATACCGCCACCAATGCCTCCAATACCACCACCACCAATACTAAAACCACGTGCACCAATACCAATACCACCACCTCAGCGCCTCTTGCTCACTAGTAATAGCAGGGGCACTGTATGAGGCCAGAGCTGCAGCCGAGACCATCCCTCCCTCCATGTCTGCCATAAAGCACAGCCCGCCCTGCACCAGGAGGTGAAGCCAGGGCCCTACTACAGCTGGAGTGTTTTTTATTAGGCCAAAGGTAGCAATGACATTACGCTATGCCACACTGCACACTCAAATCATGGAGAGGGCAGGAAATAGCACCCACACCCGCTCTTCCTCCTGAGCCGCGACAGTGTAATCACAGAGTGACAGGTGCTGGAGCGCTTCGTTAGTGTTTATAGCTCAGATCATATGTAACACTGACTTCACACTTTGTGTCTGTGTAATTTACAACACTTACACATCTTCTTCACTGCACTATTCATAACTACTTTGAAGACGTCGCAGGCCGGTCTCTTCCTCTGATATTCACAATCTAACAAGCAGTCGAGAAGGCCCTTTATTGCAATGCAATAGGTCTCGGAGGAGTTTAAGCTATTAGTATTGTAAATGACAATGCCTTTTATTTCTGTTTTAAAACCCAAAATATAAATAAAAGGCATTGTCATTTACAATGCCAATAGCTCAAACTCACGTGACTGCGAGACCTATTGCATTGCAAATGCTTATTTTTCTTCATTATCACCTCTAACAAATGCTGCTCAGTGCAGCAAATTATTCTGATATAGTAATGCCAAACGTTTCCTCATGTTAAAGAAATATACTTTTGAAGAGATTTTATTATATTTTTACATGTTGTCTGTTGCACAATATACATAACAAACATTTTCATGGCTCAGCTCATAAATGGGATCTTTCAGCCCAAACACACCTTTGGCTTGACACTGCTCTCACTGTTAATGTTTTGGATTTGTGTTAAAAAAAAGTAATGCACATCCAACTCAAAGTGTTTGTAAATCTGGGCCTTAATGTACCATTATGATTTGACACATAACCAGGTAAAGCTACCCCAGAATTCAGGGTATTTTGCCTTCTGGTCTCCCCATTATGTTCTGTTTGCTTATATTAAGATGAGTTGCATTCTTCAATAGAAAGAGTTTTTGGTTTTGCCCTTGCAGCTACTTTTGGTTCTGAAACAGTTTATCACTTAACACGCCTATATGTGCTGCTTTTTGTTGCAAAGCGCCATTTAGCATTCTAAGAGCCCCCTGCAAAAGAATAGTAAATCGTAGCCTAGGTTTAAAAGAAAATGATACTTGTTTTCAATGCAAGTCTTCAAATGGTACTTTGGATCATTTTCTTCCTTTCTGAGAGCTACTCCTTTCAAGCATGCATGATCCTTCCTACCTTCCTACCTTCCTGCACAAAAACAATCCAAAGAGGCATTTTCCTCTAGATGTGATGCAGACTGCATCATGCACAGAAGAAGGAAAAAAACAAGGAGAAAAAATACCTTTTTTCCTCGATACACCATCCTCTTGGAGGCATACAGATTTGACACAATCCCAGCTTTGCAAACCTTTGTAAACATGGAATTGCCCCAAATCCATTGTTGGATGCACTGGAACGCCCATGCTCCACCAATGGAGCGCCACTCAGCTCAACCTGTAATGTAACGTAGCTCAAGCTGCTGTGTTGCATTACATTTCTTCACAAAGCCATGTAAGGCAGCGCAAATCACCCCCTCTGTTGCTTTGTAAATATCACTCAAGCCTTTACTTTGTCCTGCATCGCCCTGCGCGAGGCAAGGACAACACAAAGGCTTACTAAATCTGGGTCTTGGTTTGAAGACGCGGAAAGATAGTAAGGGATGTGGAAGGTTAGTCATTTTCTGTGCATCAAGGGCTTGATTTCAGATATATTTTCACAGTAAAACATTTCTGCATGAACAAGGAGCCACAAACATGAAAATATGAGTTATGCTTAGAATTATATGTAGATTTCGGTTTGTTACTCTTCTCTTTCTTTTCCCCTCCTGTATTGTCGTGTAAATTGTAATGGATTTGTATCAGATTTAATTAAGTTATGTTTTCATTTCAAATAATTTATTAAAAGGTTACAACAAACAGATCTCTACAGAGTTTGGATTCATGTTAAGGGTAATATGAAAACAGACCTTGCCTGTGTATGTCCACCCTTCCTGATGAGAATTGAGTAAAAAAGTAAAAAACATTTTTTAAATTTAATTAGACAAATGGGAGACAATTTGTATTGATGAAAAAGGCAACACAGTGAGTAGGTAGGCCAGAGCTTCCACGTAGAGGGATCTTGTTGAACCTTTTGTAAAGTTTACTTAGTATTTGCTTGTTATGTTTGCACTCTCTGTATTACTTTCTCTATATGTTTGTCATTGTATGAAACCAGACTATTAATCTCTGTATGAGAGATGCTTCCGTCCTCATATAATCAGTGGCTTAACTTCCATAAGAGCAAAATCAAATTTCCAATAAGGCAACAAGACTATGGAAGGAATCTGTAGCTAGCCCTTGGTAGCTTTGTACAAGCAGCAAAGTCTTCGTCACAGAGAGTTCCATGATTGCAGGTTTTGCCCAAAATGTGAGATCAAAGAGCTATTTTGAAGACTCACATTTAGAATTTTATTTTTTGCTGCCCCCCCTCCTCCCCCAGTGAGCACTTTACAACTGCTCAAGGTTAAATCAGTTATAGAGGCCACCGAAAATGGGAGAACCACGGAGAGAATCGTTTGGATATGGTTATGGAGGTTGTACTTCTTGTCACATAACAAGGATAAAAGAGAATTCACAAAGTCGTTTGGGACATGTGTGGGCCTCTCCTCCTGTGGGGTTGGGGTTTCTGTTCATTTTTGAATGTCCGATACTATCTTATTTGACTTCACCTGTGTGTAAAGCAGTGGTTTCCTAAATAATTTTTGTCACAGTGGCCATTTCTTTTTTCATTTGGATTTGTTTTGGATGTAGAAACATGGTTTGAGATCTGGTGTTGAAGAGTCTGGTTTATTTAGGGAGTCTGGGTCGGCCTTTGATACTGTGATAAATGGTATGCGGACTGTGTCTGGGAGACTGCTGTGCATTGATGGGTCGAAAGGCTGTTGACTAGTCTTTATTGTTTTCGACTAGGATTGTCTGAACTACTTCAGGCACTTCTCCTAATTTCGACAAAAGTGCTGAGCAGTTGCAGTTACAGAATATAACATCAGTGCCATGACATTTTATTAAGTCCATCAATGCCTCTTCCATCAGTACCATTCTCTTGTCGAATATGGCCACACTGGATGCAATTGAATGCATGATCAGAGTATGGACCTCCATCTTTGTTGACTGCAGTGTTAGTGCATTTGCTATGGCATCAAATGTTTTGCACATAGATTTCATGAGTGAGAGCACAGGTTGAGCAGGAGGAGTCTCATCCGGCTTGGTATTCTGCTTAATATCTTGCTCCTAGCTGTTTACTCTTCCCAAGATAGTGCTGGAAAGAGATTTATAATCCTGTAGGCTATGCACTGTATACTTCAGGAATGAATTAGAATTGGGAGTAATAGACAACGAAAAGCAAATGTGTTCATCTTATCCATTTCATCATCATCTATGTTGAATGAATCTTCTATTAAGGTGTTTTCTATGGTTGGTCCTGCGTTTACTCTCTATGTCTATGAGACCAAGAGTTGACTTACTACTGTACTTACTAGATAGTGCACTAGTCATTGGTGCATTTAAATATTGAGTATGCTTCGGAGGGGCCTCATGAATTTTGATCTTAACTATCTCAATATTTTTGCTTTTTGGACCTTTGTTAGACTCCTTTGTTGAATCCTTCTGAATTTGCCAGGTTGATTGCACACCTTCCTCCGATTTACTCGTCACTTGTGGATGCAAAGTAGTGTGTGTTTTCTTTAGGGCCTCTCCCACGGGTTTAACTGGTGAGTATTTGATAGGTGATGTTATTTCACTAGTCCGATTTTTAATTTCTACTTTCCCTTTTTTGAAATATGAGATTACTCAGGCCCATGGTCTTGGTTTGAAAAGTCAAAGTAGTAGGTAGTTTTGAAGTTATATCTGAAAGTATGGGGGATTGCTGGTTGTGAATTTCTTTTTCTAGTGGAATGGACATTTAATGGAGTTTTGCAATGTCAGTTAGGTTTTTCATGATTTGCCGAGGGGACATTAGAAAAAAGTGGGTTTCCTTAGTGCTGTTAGGCTTTCAGTGGGCAATATGGGTGTAGTGTGCATTTCTGCCGCTGCATGGCCTTGTGTTTTGACTGTTGAATATAAAGTATATGCGCTGGTTGCTAATCAATTCACATATAATAGCTGTAGAAAACTGATTTAGGTTAAAAGGTATCCTAGAGTGCCAGGGGGGGATTCAGGAGGTCGAAGCTAAGGTGCGCTTGATAATTAAGGTGAAATTAAGTGATTGTAGTTATAATCCTCAAAGACACAGAGCTTGTCTTTCCGCTGGGCAACATTGCAATAAGAATCAAAGGGTCCCCCTTATTAACAACTTTTTTGTGACTTCCCTCTACACTCTATAATCCACAGAGCCCAGTCTTCCACTCTACTCGAGGGAGGGCAGAGTGTAAGCAAAACCAGAAGGCTATTAAGCTCTTAGTCTAGTACAAAATCTCTCTTGAGTCTTCATACCAGTCTTTTGGGTCATTTGGAGGCATATTTTATTATATTCTCCCATGTTTCCCCCAGCTTGCGACGATAGGAGTAATGAGGGGGCCCAGTCCAACCCAGCCCGACACAATGAGGTGCAGCCTGCAAGCTGCACCGAGAGCTGCCTTTGTTCTGGTAAGTT
Organism: Calotriton arnoldi; assembly: GCA_963921515.1. NCBI lineage: Eukaryota > Metazoa > Chordata > Amphibia > Caudata > Salamandridae > Calotriton > Calotriton arnoldi. The sequence goes on from CAWUFW010005748.1 coordinate 128,971, forward strand.
GCCCTTCTCCTAAAAGGCTGTGCCACCCGCTCAAACCAATTTCAGCTACACTGTGTCACACTTACTGGAGGTCTTTGCTTCTGAGAACGACCAATAGTAACTGTTTATGTGGATTCCCAAGGCTGGCAGGGAGGTAAAGAGGCTGAAGGACCTGGGGGGGGGGCAGAAAGTGGAGAAAACCAGCAGACACAATCACTCACAGTCGGCCATGATCAAAAGTGAACAGCCACAGACCCCGATCACCCACAATCCAGGAAACAGCGATTAGTAATCAGCAATCAGCGTCTGCACCTACGCCAATATCAGCATCATGGATTCACTGATCTCTAATCCTGTATCTATTTAAACATGTTGAAGACTAAGCAAAGTAACAGCATGTACATGAGTTCCTTGAACTGATCAACTCCATAGTCTGTTACCTTCCAACTTTTCCAAATGTCTTTTTTCTGACACACAGGGTACCCTGCTTGCTCCTTTATTTGATCTGCAACAAGTAATACAATTGTATTGTCACGCTCAGTTTCAGTGAAAGTGGTAAGGTATGTGAAGCTTATTACTGGACATTTTGGACATATTGCCTCCACAAAATCACACATCCCTTGCCCTTATACCAATAAACATGAATGGAGGTTAAGTGCCCACACAGCTGCCTGAATACAAGCTATAAAAGACCTCAAATATACTTGAAGTCTTATGAGAGAAGATCCTTGATACTGACATGGTTTTTTCCAGTCGCAAAATGGATTGTTGCGAATGTGCAGAGGCTTTAGAGAAGGTGACTAAACTACTATATGATGATGGCTGCTAGATTCAGAGATGACATCTCTGCATAATTTAAAGGTGCATGCAGGGTTGGCTTTCATGTTATCATGATATCTAGGTGCCAGTTCATCATCATCTTTCCCTTGACTAAAAATATTTTGAGTGGATAAAGAAAAAAGAATAGCTGCTACTTTCCACCTTTCATGATGGCCAGCCATTTGCCTCAATGCTTATTATTCAGTGATATTACTCCTTAGTGTTATAATGAGAGCCCCATGTCCCATGATAAACCATTTGCTTTCATATTGTGCAGAACATTATGTTTTCTGAATTCTGTTTGATTATAAAGAAATAACAGACCAATGTTTGTGCCTTGTGATAGTGGCACAGTAATTACTTTTACTGCTAGAATCAATGGGTATGGAATCGCATGACCCTACAATTGTTGGATTTGTATCTGTTTGTTGACATTATGGCACAGATTTTTTTGTTTACTGGTTATGGGTGGTAATATGCCTGCATCTATTGATGAACCCTGGCTTTATTTCCTTTCCTTTGATGGGAAAATGTAACTTATTGCAACTGGTAAAATGTCTTTTTCAAGATCTTTTTCTCATCATTAGTATCTGTTGATATGATGTGCTGTGGAATCATGTCCATGATCATCACATTCTCCATGTACTTCTTCTGGGACATGTTATTCATCCTCATCCTGAGATTTATATAGCACTTATGGTCATAGGGCAGCCAAGTCTACTTGAGAAAGAACTGGCAGAAGATTCCTAGAATAGGATCATCTTGAGTAGCTTTCTGAACTGCAAGAGCCACTCACAGTTGGTCTAGAAGAGCCAGCGATCACTCAGGCAGAACAGAAATGTTCACATATTGCAAGTCAGGTGCACTTAGGGATGACCAAGAGCTTTTCGCCATTGCAGAGTAAAGTGCAGCTTGAATGATACCTATCAATGTTGTCCTTTGACACATTTCCATAGAATGCCTTGTTTGTTGTGGTTCTGATACTCCCCATAGCACTACCAGCACTTAAAGGCTTTCTTGTTTCATTGGTGAATGATGCCTTTCATTAACCACTTGTCATTTTGCTACATTTGATGGGTCCTCTAGGCAACTCAGGCTATGATTCACTCATTTGTATGGTTTCAGATGCATTGATCCAAACCTGCACCTCACAGGTTCTCATCTTAAAGCAGGCCAACTTTATCCTTCTTAGATGCCAAGTTCAGTTGAGGAAATATTTCTTCTTCAGGCAGCATTATTTTTTCTTTTCTGTATTTTTTTGCAGTTTTATATAGTGTGAACTCAGCCAGCGCTTTCTGTGAGCACCGGATTATGTTACACAAGGTCAGATTCATTTTTTTTAGGCACGGGAGATTAAGGCCCTGATTTAATTCCTGGCAGGTGGCTCATCCTCCACCAGGGCAATGGAGTAAATTATTCCGTCGCTCTGAAGGAGGTATCAACTGCCAGATCTAGAAATGTCCACTGGCCCAGCGGACATTTCTATAATTGACAGGAACAGCTGTGACTTCGGTGCCTGTGAATGTATTGTATTTTTACTGTACGACTCTGTCAACATGATGGAGCCTTACAGCAAACTTACCATGCATTTATTAGTTTCAAAAAGAAAATCCCAAAACAGGATTTTCTTTTTTTTTTTATTAAAAAACACAATGGCATCCTTGCCATGGGAGTTTCATCCAACTGTGAGGGGGACATTGAGCACTTTTCAGTGCCTGTTACTGCCAGGTTTATCCTGGCTGTGATGGGCATTGAAAAACGGCTATATGTCCATTGATAAAATTAGGTGGGCCGACATATAGCCAAATCTCTGATGGCCCTTACTCCATTGGGTAGTCGGAGAAGTTTGACCACACTGGAGAAGGAGTATTCTCCTCTAAGTCAAATTATGGTCTGCCAGCATTTCAATCGGATAGGAGGACCATAGTTTTGGTAGAAAGGGAACTCCGTCACTGCTGCAACAGAGTTCCCTTTCCACCAAAATAAAATCAGGCCCTAAATGATTTGCCCAGAATCATAGGGTTTTGAGCTGATGCTGGTTCTCTAGTTCCAAAGTCAGCAGCTCTCGCCATTATTCCACATCTCTGGCATACATGCTAGAGGAACAAGTGTGCAGTTACACAACACTAATACCATAAATACAAGGTGGATGTCTAGAGATTTGCTAGATAATATCTATTTAAATGTATTCATCAAAAATTGCCTTTCTTGGCCTTGTGAAAAGATCAATGAAATCCAACGATTCAACAGAGAAAATATCTGACTCAATGCGACTGACCCCAACATCTTAACACAGACCCATGTGAGATCCATTCTATGCTAAGTGCCCATCCAAATGCACACTGACGAAAATAGAAATGCACCTTTGAGCAAATAAATGACTTCTCAGCAACTCTTCTGTTGCTTATCAAGCCTTTCTCATTCACTCAGAGTGTGCCTTATCTGCAGTGAAAAATATGTATCCCCAGTTATAGGTACTCTCCCACAATCACAAAATTTTCATTCTATTTGAACATGACAAACCTACAAAAAATGCAATGAAAATATTGTTAGCTGTGCACTCCAGACTACCTCTACCCATTCATTATGACACAAAGTAAATAAATGCCCCCTCAACAAAGTGAATATTTTGTTTTTGTGGCAACCACCCACCCTAGTGTATTCTCATTTTGTCTATATCATCTTATAAACAAATACAGCAATGAATATCCTCATTTTGTCTATATCATCTTATAAACAAATACAGAATTGAATATCCTCATTTTGTCTATATCATCTCATAAACAAATACAGCAATGAACTACACAAAACAAAGTAAACCTATTCACATATCTCAAAGACATACAGTTTTCCTCTGCACTCCAAATCATGTGCTTAAAGAGGAAGAAAGTTAACCTGGAGGCATATATACATGCACACAAATCGCAGTGAACATAAAACAGGTCCCATACACATACAGCTTCACAGGAGTCTCTCCTCTCCAGAATGACCATCCCTAAAAGAATTTAACAAAAACATTGGGGTCCAATCAACCTTGCTAGACTCCCACTAACCATGCATCAAATCAGCAAATGCACATGTCAATGTCAAACCCCCACCCCACAAAAGAAAATATGAATATTGATGATACCATTTATTCCCAACACTATCCACATCTAAATTGGCTAGAATTATGACTAAATCGGTTATCTTATACAGATTCACAAGGAATAGTGCATGAGAAGTGCAACCCTCTCCACAGTCCCAAACAACCTGTGCCTATGTGCATTCAGCTCTTCCAATGCCTGCCCTCCCAAAATGGGAATTATACATCCCTTATAAAAATGTCCAATAAAAATATTATGATTAGAGGGCTATAAGACCCCCATAACGTACACATTATGTCAGCAGATGAATAAATAACAACCTCCTGAAAGTCCCCAAAATATTTAGGATCCCCTACAATGCCAGAAACCCACTGCCTCCGCGGAATTTAAGCAAAAACATAATTCACAATCCGAAAAAATGTGACGTAAATAGTGAGACCCCAACAGGCCACATTCCCATTGACTAGCCCTCAGGTGTCCGACTGTGGGGGAAAAAAATTGGGAAAAAAAAATATGCTTCCCAGAATGCCCCACCTAAGTAACATACACGCCTCATCCTCACAAAATATAGTGAAAATAAAAACAGGATATTTACTAGATACAATCAAATCTAGATGTGGAAACAGTATACTCATTGCCCCGATCCTGCTCATCACATCTGCCTCATATCTCTTCTCTCTCTATGACCCATTGTAACAGAAAAAAAACTTAGGGGGCAAGTCGCAAAAACATTAATGAAGACATATATTAATACTTCTATAGTATTATTTTACATGGTCATAAATGCAATTCACAATGGTATGGTCCTTGGTCCTATGCCTGCCCTATCTTTCATTTGTGGAGTTTTCCAATGAGAGTGCATAGAACTATGAACATACAGACTGGCATTTCAGTTGTTAATGTTGGAGTGGTAAGGGGGAGGAAAATGGAGACTATCTACCACAGAGTGGGAGGAGGAAAGGGAAACTTCAGGAGGAGTACAAGGAGGGACATGCAAATACAAAAACACACCGACAAACGTCAGTTGAAATTCATAAAAGTTACACCAACATCTACCAAACAGGATAGAATCTCTCCAGTAAAGTCTTGGAGTAGGTCTGACACCACACATAGCCAATCACAGAACTACTGCTACTACTACTAGGTGTTAATCTCCATCGAAGGTTGCTGAATTGCATCTAGGCAGATATTTACACCGTGCAAAGGAGTATATTTTACATGTGCAGAGATCTCTACAAATAGGTTTTCCTTTGTGAATTGTCTCATAGGTATTGAGAGAGGTGTAATATGGGAGAGTGAGATGAAATACACAGGCCATTAAGCATCAATGTATCAAGGATAGCCTTATATGAAAGATGTGGAATGGCAATTGAGGAATTTTTGTAAGACAGAGTTCTAATGCAATAAAAGCTTATATTAGTGTCAAATGAGCCAGTAGGACAGCATGGTTAAAGTTTATTGGGTCAACTAGGATATGTTCCAGTGATTGCATAGAATGCAAAAAAAATCTTATTTTTAAACAAGGAAGATCAAACGGTGCCTCAGTATATGTTTTGTTTGTCAGGTAATTACCAAAGAGTTTTGAGTTCCAGTGTGACTTTCTTTTTAAGTTCCAAAGATTTTAATATTTATCAAAGGAGTAAGACACAACATCTACAAGCGAGTCACAGTAATATGGATGGTTACCAGCATAGCATTATGACTTCAATGTTGAATAAATCAGCTCTCAGAGAAGCGACGCACAAAGTTTCAATCATCTGACATTTGACATATATCACAAAAAAGTTAACATATTATTCGAAATCAACAGTAAGCACCATTGTGCTAGAGAATGGGAGGGATCGAAGTTGTCGGGGGAAGAAAGTAGAGGAGACGGGGGAAGAACCTAGTGGTCAGAGAAAGGAGGAGAAGAGCCTTCTTATGACAGCTCAAGAGGAAGGGAAACTTGGGAGATCAGAGCATTCATTGCATGTTGGCCATGATGCTATCAAGGGTACTCCAGATGTTCTGTGATGTTCCAGGATTTCCCGGTGAATTGGACAGATTTTTGTGTGTGCTTCTAAGGTATGTAACCCATGCCCACCAATTTATGGAATGACACACTGTTAGACGATTTACATTCCAGAAAACCGATTTTGATTATGACAGTTAGTAGGAAATCCAAGGGGGTCAAATCCGTATTTGAAAGATCTGGTGGATTAGTGGTTGCATGTGGGCCTAAAAAAGTGAAATCTAGAGTGATAGTCATGTTGAAATCATATTGGGGTGCTTACCTATGGTATCCCAGTATGAGAACGGCCTGGTGAAGAACATATGTTCTGGATCTCCACGGGCCATCTTACTGGACCAGTAACAACAAAGGATCCGCGGGTCTAGAGAAATATATATGTAGACAGAGAAATCGAACAGCCAAAACTGGGAGGAGTGATATCTTGTAAAGGAGTCTCATTTAAGAGGACAGATTCCCAACACCCACCGAAGTGGCATGCTTCATCATTCGGGATCTCCTCTTGGCTACAAGCTACTGCAACCAAGGAGCTGCAACTCCTTGCTAGTATAAAGGAGGAGCTCACGCATGTTTTATTAGATGATTCGGGACTCAATCACCTAGGATCGATGAAGCATGAAACAGTGTGGTGAATAAGTGGTGCAGTGTTCAAAGTGAATTAAAATTGACTAACAGGAGAGAAATAAGTTTATTAAGTGTCTCATGTTGTCAAAGATTAAAAAGCAGTGAAAGCGCGATCTGAGTATATGTGCGAACGCGCCGGTAATGCGGTCTACATGTTTCAGCCAATCGAGTTCAGATTGTGATCATGGCTTTCTTCAGGACCTAGATGTGACTACTGCATATATTATACGGATTTTAAATGGATTTAAATAATGTTTATACGATGTTTTATGTTTACAGATGTTTTATGTTGTACTTTTATGGCTCTAACCAGCCGAATAAAGTTGATTTGACTGACTGACTGACTGACTACTGCACTATAAGGTGAGTGAAAAAGTTATTAACACCAACTAAAGTAGAAACGATACAACCATATACCTGCGTACATCACTGTTTGGGCACAGGTATTGTACTCCTGTTGGAAAAGAAAAAGAAATTCATATGTACAGGCTGAAAAGGAAGTCTCTGTCTATATACAAAAACCACATTGACTTACAATGTGAACATATCAATGTCCTCCTAATGGACAGATAACACTATATGCAACAAACACATTACGCGTGTCAAATCGGGAGGGAACCCACCACTCCTGGCAACTGCTCAGGGCGTGAGGCAACGCTCTGTGAATGGAAAAAGAGAGAACGAAAAAGTTCAATCTACTTGGAGATTGAATTACAATTAAAAAGTGGTGGGCTGGTGTTGCTCAACCACTATCAGTGTTTACATTTTTGTCATTGATTAGGTTTGTCGAGATTTTTGGCAGGAACATCATAGTGTGGGTAAAGTAAAATGTTCCGAGAGAAGCCTTACCAGGCGCTGCATGGCCAGCTACACATAACTAGCTTAAGGTTTAAGGCAATATGGAAGTAGGCATGGCACATCGGTCAAGAGATGACAGTGTCGCGTCTTTATTATCAAACTGGAGGAGTTAAAGCGAGGGAACTGTGCAGATACTTGCTGCCCCGAACCACAAACACTCAGTAACAGTTGTAGCGGTATGGAAGAGGGCACATCGCTTAAATCAGGGAGGCGTTTGTAAGATAGAGTGTTTGGAGTAGAAACTCTCCAAACACTTGTTCCAGCTCCGCATAGCCAACTGGGAGTGAAGGCAGTGCAAAACTCGGCATGACGTACGAGTCAAAGGGGGCGCTTCCTGCCTAACCTCACAACACCACTTGGGAGTCAGAGCATTGCAGAAAAGAGCGTAGAGCGGGCAGTGGTAGCGCTCGTCCTTACCTCGTCCGTCGTTACCCCGGGCTGGATCCTGAGAGTCACAAGCGGTGACCTCCGGCTGGGGTGGAAAGTTTAAATACAAGTCTCGATTCCTGGTAACTAGCGTCACCTGTGTGGGTTATGCCAGTTGCGTCGCGTGCTAATGACGCATGACGTGACCCGCGTAAAAACTACAAAAAAAGGGGGAATTATAGTTTATATCTGACGAAATATTGTAAATGTTGATATCTTGTGTATGGAATATATCAACCTCCTCATGTATCAATAACGCATAATATGTTCCTCATTAAGACTGCGAACTGTTTAAAAACTACCGGAAAGTGTAGTCAAGAGGTGAAAACATACGTTTTGGAAAGTGGAATCATATGGGAGACGTCAAATGCGTCGTGTGCTGATGACGCATGACGTGTCCCGTGTTGGAACTACGAAAAGAGTATTGGAACATGGGGAGTTGTAGTTTTTTTACCGATAAATTGTAAAAGTCAGTATCTTCTATGACACTAGTATCTCATTTGAGATGGCACATGGCGTGTACCTCATTTGAACTACAGAGGGTTTGGAAACCAACGGAAAGTATAGACAAAGTTGGAAATATATGTTTTTGAAGGTACAACTACATGTGGGACGTCACGAAAAGGCGGAGCTTAGCTACATAGACCTTTGGACATTCCACCAAAAATAGTCTTGAACTGAAAACATTAACTCACTTTCGGGCCTACATCTATTGAAGACGTTATGTATGGCTTGAGGACCCTCGATAGTTTCACATAGTTAATAAAGTGAGTATTGAAGCAACAAGCACAGATACAATGATGTTCAACACGGTACAGACAATAATGGTCGATAACTCAAAACTGGGATTGGTAGGACTAGATCAGGGTCCACAGGATATCATCATTGAGCCCATCTACATCGCTACGTAATTTGAACACCCAACGTTGCTCTTTCTTAAACAAGAATGTAGTGATATCAGTGATCTGTCTCGGTAAGTGTGGTTGTTCAAGAATTGTCCAGCTCATATCCTCAGGTCTATGGTTGTTTTCTAAAAAGTGACTAGTCAGTCGTGTTGCTTGCTTTTTGCACCTAATGGTGCTCTTATGTTCCATTATTCTTTGTTTAACTTTCCGTGTGGTCATGCCAACGTACTTTTTAGAGCAGGGGCATGTAATTAAATAGATAACCCTCTCACTATTACAGTTGGGATGCCTGGTTTGCCTCCATGGTCTCTGGGTTCCAATGTCTAGCTCAGTAGTGTGTCTGGTCTGGGGACATACAGAGCAGGTGCCACAAGGGTAATGTCCCTGGACGGCTGGCATATTCCAGAGTGTATTATGCCCTGATACCGGAACATCTCTTGGTCGTGTGTGTACAAGGCAATCACGTAAATTCTTACTGCGTTTGAAAGAGAATAAAGGTGGAGGTATTTTAGTGTGCCCCACATTAAGAATGAGCCAATGTCTCCGTACAATCTTTTGAATTTGGTTAGATTGTGTGCTGAATGTATTAACACAAGTAAGTCTGGTGAGTGGAGGCTTAGGCACTGTGGGTTCTATGAGTGCTTCACGATTGTTATTTGCAGCTCTTTTGTAAGACTGTCGTATTAGCCTCTTGGGATATTTTCTTGCTCTGAGATTTTGTGAAAGCACCGAGGCATGTTTCTTGAAATCTTCAGTGGAGGAACAGTTTCTGCGCAACCGCAGAAACTGGCCAAATGGCAGTCCTTTGCGTAGAGATTTCGGGTGGAAACTATCGAAGGTCAGCAACGAATTTCTGGCCATGGGCTTGGTATAAAGTTCACTTTCAAGGCCCCTAGATGATGAGTAAATGCGTAGGTCTAAAAACGGCAAACTCGTCTTGCTCACTTCCATTGTGAAGTTCAAGTAGTTGTTTTGGGCATTGAGCCAAACATGGAAAGTATTGAGTGTAGCCATGTCACCTCTCCATATGACGAGTATGTCGTCTATGTAGCGTTTCCACTCAATGATGTGGCTGCGGAAGGGATTCGCATCCAAAAGTACACAGTTTTGTTCGAAAAGATGGACATAGAGGTTCGCCAGGCTGGGGGCAAAAACACTGCCCATCGAAGTACCCGATGTTTGTAGGTACATTTGATCTTCAAATCTGAAATTTTTTTCAGTCATTGCCAGCCTGGCGCATTCCATGATAAAAGGAACTGGTGTACTATTAGCCTCTGGTCTTTGGTCAAGGAGTACTCTGACCGCATCTAATGTTTCTACCTGGGGGATGCAGGTATAGAGGGATTCTACGTCGAAACTGACGAGGAAATCCGTCTCCATGTCAAACTCTATCCCTGGTAGTAGTTGTAGGACATCCTTCGTGTCTTGAAGGTAGGTGGGCATTGTTTTGACCAGGGGTCTTAAAAAGTGGTCAACAAAGGTGGAAAGGGGTTCCAGCAACGAGCCTATCCCCGAGATGATGGGTCTGCCAGGAGGGAGACGCTGAGGCTTGTGAACCTTAGGAAGCACGTAAAAATAGGGCATTACAGGGTGGGAGGTTACAAGAAAGTTGGCCTCATGAGTCGACACCCATCCTTCGATTTTGGCTTCCTCAACTAACTCACTGATTTCTTTCGTGAGTCTGTCTGTCGGGTCTGTAGACAGCAAGCGATAGGACCTGGCATCCGTCAATTGCCTGAGGCATTCGTCTCGATAGTCAGAGGCGTTCAATATGACAATGGCCCCTCCCTTGTCGGCAGGTTTGATGGTGATTAAGGGATTTCTGGAAAGGGAGTCAAGGGCTTGCTTCTCCAACAAAGGGAGATTATGGTAGTGATTTCTAGAGTCCACGCTCAAGTTGGAAACATCAGAGGTGACCGCTTTCTCAAAGGTTCGAACCTGATCAGGTATAGATTGAATAGGAGGACAGAAAGTTGATTTGGGTCTCAGTCCGCTGTCAATGTCCTCGCCGGGAGGCTCAATATCATCAACTGTTCGGTCCTTAAAAAAGAAGTGAAGTCTGATTTTGCGAAAAAAGCGTGCCAGTTCGCATTGAATGAGGAAAGGATCACCAGTGTTGGTGGGGACGAATCCCAAGCCTCTGTTAAGGACTGTTTCCTCCATTCCTGTGAGAATGTGTGTGCTCAAATTGACCACTAGTCGCTGCTCGATCCTGCCACTGGTGGACCTTTCTTCATGCTGCGTAGACTCCGGGGTGAGGTGGGAGGGCTCCAGTGCACTTGGGCTTGTTGACCCCGTATCCTTCCTCGGGAACGTCCCCGGCCCTGTCCTAAAAAAGACTGGTTCCGGAAGTACTGATGGGGTGGGTTGAAAGGCATCATTTGTGGATGAAAAGGTGCATTGGGGTAGTGCCAAAGTGCCGGCGGCCACCATGGAGCCTGCTGTTGGCCTCTCCACTGTCTCCTATTGTTGCCGCCTCTCCCTCTTGGTCGTGATGTAGCCTGTTCGGAGGAATCTGAGTCACTAGACCATGGTTCTGATCCTGACGATGAATAGTTGGAACCATATCTTTTGCCTCTTTTATTGAACTCAGGTGGTTCATAGCTCTCGTGAGTATAAGGATATACCTTTTCAGATGAAAAGCGGGCTAAATCCTTTGTGAACTTCTCGATCTTAGTGAGAAGGATGCTGTCTTTAAAATCCTTATTTGATTTATTAGTTTCCTCAAGGTTTTTCTTGAAAGCTACATTAGTTAGTGTGGTTTTTATCTGGCCCTCAAGTACCTAAATTTCAATCAGTATAGCATCGGCGATGCGTTTCGCGGTACTGATGATTAAAATCAACCAGTCGCGAGTGCAGCGCCATGCTATCAAAGACCAATCCTTAAGAAACTGTTTGTCTTTCAAAAACAGTCTGGGGGCATTTGTTAGAATGAGGCCCGTGGGAGCACAATTGCCACGGAGATACTCCGTCATGATAGCGCCGTGAATGCTTGTACGAGTATGTGATTTTTTGAGAATTAAAAGTTTACTCCAATCATCCCCAGTGTTGACCCCTATGGTAACAGTCGAGTCAATGATGCTGGGAGTGGTGGACACAATGGCTCTTGCCATATCATCATCATATGCCAATCCTGCAAACTCAGCCATGGTATATGCACAAGACAAACCCAAAAAGGCAAAAAGAAACAACAAAGGAAAAAGTTGTGGCGTGATTCAACTAGAGCGTAAATTGGCCCCACAGTGATACTGTGTGCCGTGTACATGGACCCGCAGCCGAAGCTGCACAAGAACAATAACTACCAGGTAACAAGAGGGTCCTAGGGAATATTTATAGACCTGCGCGGATAAGTCCCCAAACCAATTATAGTAACAACAAAGGATCCGCGGGTCTAGAGAAATATATATGTAGACAGAGAAATCGAACAGCCAAAACTGGGAGGAGTGATATCTTGTAAAGGAGTCTCATTTAAGAGGACGGATTCCCATCACCCACCGAAGTGGCATGCTTCATCATTTGGGATTTCCTCTTGGCTACAAGCTACTGCAACCAAGGAGCTGCAACTCCTTGCTAGTGTAAAGGAGGAGCTCGCGGATGTTTTATTAGATGATTCGGGACTCAATCACCTAGGATCGATGAAGCATGAAACAGTGTGGTGAATAAGTGGTGCAGTGTTCAAAGTGAATTAAAATTGACTAACAGGAGAGAAATAAGTTTATTAAGTGTCTCATGTTGTCAAAGATTAAAAAGCAGTGAAAGCGCGATCTGAGTATATGTGCGAACGCGCCGGTAATGCGGTCTACATGTTTCAGCCAATCGAGATCAGATTGTGATCATGGCTTTCTTCAGGACCTAGATGTGACTACTGCACTATAAGGTGAGTGAAAAAGTTATTAACACCAACTAAAGTAGAAACGATACAACCATATACCTGTGTACATCACGGTTTGGGCACAGGTATTGTACTCCTGTTGGAAAAGAAAAAGAAATTCATATGTACAGGCTGAAAAGGAAGTCTCTGTCTATATACAAAAACCACATTGACTTACAATGTGAACATATCAATGTCCTCCTAATGGACAGATAACACTATATGCAACAAACACCTTACCCGTGTCAAATCGGGAGGGAACCCACCGCTCCTGGCAACTGCTCAGGGCGGGAGGCAACGCTCTGTGAATGGAAAAAGAGAGAACGAAAAAGTTCAATCTACTTGGAGATTGAATTACAATTAAAAAAGTGGTGGGCTGGTGTTGCTCAACCACTATCAGTGTTTACATTTTTGTCATTGATTAGGTTTGTCGTGATTTTTGGCAGGAACATCATAGTGTGAGTAAAGTAAAATGTTCCGAGAGAAGCCTTACCAGGCGCTGCATGGCCAGCTACACATAACTAGCTTAAGGTTTAAGGCAATATGGAAATAGGCATGGCACATCGGTCAAGAGATGACAGTGTCGCGTCTTTATTATCAAACTGGAGGAGTTAAAGCGAGGGAACTGTGCAGATACTTGCTGCCCCGAACCACAAACACTCAGTAACAGTTGTAGCGGTATGGAAGAGGGCACATCGCTTAAATCAGGGGAGGCGTTTGTAAGATAGAGTGTTTGGAGTAGAAACTCTCCAAACACTTGTTCTAGCTCCGCATAGCCAACTGGGAGTGAAGGCAGTGCAAAACTCGGCATGATGTACGAGTCAAAGGGGGCGCTTCCTGCCTAACCTCACAACACCACTTGGGAGTCAGAGCATTGCAGAAAAGAGCGTAGCTCGGGCAGTGGTAGCGCTCGTCCTTACCTCGTCCGTCGTTACCCCGGGCCGGATCCTGAGATGACGTGACCTGATATCGACATTTACAATATTTCGTCAGATATAAACTACAATTCCCCCTTTTTTTGTAGTTTTTACGCGGGTCACGTCATGCGTCATTAGCACGCGACGCAACTGACGTAACCCACACAGGTGACGCTAGTTACCAGGAATCGAGACTTGTATTTAAACTTTCCACCCCGGCCGGAGGTCACCGCTTGTGACTCTCAGGATCCGGCCCGGGGTAACGACGGACGAGGTTAAGGACGAGCGCTACCACTGCCCGCGCTACACTCTTTTCTGCAATGCTCTGACTCCCAAGTGGTGTTGTGAGGTTAGGCAGGAAGCGCCCCCTTTGACTCGTACGTCATGCCAAGTTTTGCACTGCCTTCACTCCCAGTTGGCTATGCGGAGCTGGAACAAGTGTTTGGAGAGTTTCTACTCCAAACACTCTATCTTACAAACGCCTCCCTGATTTAAGCGATGTGTCCTCTTCCATACCGCTACAACTGTTACTGAGTGTTTGTGGTTTGGGGCAGCAAGTATCTGCACAGTTCCCTAGCTTTAACTCCTCCAGTTTGATAATAAAGACGCGACACTGTCATCTCTTGACCGATGTGCCATGCCTATTTCCATATTGCCTTAAACCTTAAGTTAGTTATGTGTAGCTGGCCATGCAGCGCCTGGTAAGGCTTCTCTCGGAACATTTTACTTTACCCACACTATGATGTTCCTGCCAAAAATCTCGACAAACCTAATCAATGACAAAAATGTAAACACTGATAGTGGTTGAGCAACACCAGCCCACCACTTTTTTAATTGTAATTCAATCTCCAAGTAGATTGAACTTTTTCGTTCTCTCTTTTTCCATTCACAGAGCGTTGCCTCACGCCCTGAGCAGTTGCCAGGAGTGGTGGGTTCCCTCCCGATTTGACACGGGTAAGGTGTTTGTTGCATATAGTGTTATCTGTCCATTAGGAGGACATTGATATGTTCACATTGTAAGTCAATGTGGTTTTTGTATATAGACAGAGACTTCCTTTTCAGCCTGTACATATGAATTTCTTTTTCTTTTTCTTTTCCAACAGGAGTACAATACCTGTGCCCAAACAGTGATGTACACAGGTATATGGTTGTATCGTTTCTACTTTAGTTGGTGTTAATAACTTTTTCACTCACCTTATAGTGTAGTAGTCACATCTAGGTCCTGAAGAAAGCCATGATCACAATCTGATCACGATTGGCTGAAACATGTAGACCGCATTACCGGCGCGTTCGCACATATACTCAGATCGCGCTTTCACTGCTTTTTAATCTTTGACAACATGAGACACTTAATAAACTTATTTCTCTCCTGTTAGTCAATTTTAATTCACTTTGAACACTGCACCACTTATTCACCACACTGTTTCATGCTTCATCGATCCTAGGTGATTGAGTCCCGAATCATCTAATAAAACATCCGCGAGCTGCTCCTTTACACTAGCAAGGAGTTGCAGCTCCTTGGTTGCAGTAGCTTGTAGCCAAGAGGAGATCCCAAATGATGAAGCATGCCACTTCGGTGGGTGATGGGAATCCGTCCTCTTAAATGAGACTCCTTTACATGATATCACTCCTCCCAGTTTTGGCTGTTCGATTTCTCTGTCTACATATATATTTCTCTAAACCCGCGGATCCTTTGTTGTTACTATAATTGATTTGGGGACTTATCCGCGCAGGTCTATAAATATTCCCTAGGACCCTCTCGTTACCTGGTAGTTATTATTCATCTTACTGGACCAGCAAGAGTCGGTTTCCATCAATTATAATTTGAAAAGTTTTGTTAGGGTCCAGTACAAAAAGTGAGATGCAAAACATTTAGTTTTGGTTAGTCATGGTAGGAGTTCATTTTTAAGTAGGTTAGAGACAATTTTGGGACAGGATTCATCTGGGGGAGGGAAAAGTATTAGTATCTTGAAAATATTTAGGCCACACCTTCTGAATGGGAGAAGTGGAAATAGATGGGGGTTGCACAAAGTTTTATATATTTCAAACACCACATGTGCCCTAGCTGGGATCAACTAAGGAAGTAAAGCATGATTGGGTATTGAAAGAGTCCCAGTTTGGATATATATATTTTTTTATCGTTAAAAAATTGTAAAAGTCCATATTGTTAAGGGAGGGTTTTTTTCTTCAGGCATGCAAAGGTTAGGGGTTTCTTGTCCGCAAAAAGGTCAGAGACCAAGCTAATGGCCTTGTCTGGCCAACTGGGGCCTATGGTAATAGAATTACAGTTTCTGTTTTCATATTATTCCATAGGGAGAGAGCATATGACCTATTAATATTAGAGGATAGATTTTTGTCTATCAATTGCATGACTCTGATAGCGTCCAGGTATATGTGTTTTGAGTGGGGAGAGGTAGGATGAGATATTGTTAATGTCACGATCAGTGGAAAATGTAATGAGCAATGGCGTTTAACAGTGAGCCATGGAGGGCTAGTGAAGGGATCAACGGCTAGCCAACGGGAGCTATAGGCAGACAAAAAGGTAGTCTCATAATCAGACCATATCAGGAGATTACACCCTCCTTTATCATAAAGTAGTTGAAGTTTTTTGAGGGCGAGTCTTGGCTTGACCATAGAAAGTCAAAGGGAGCTCTATCCATGGCAGAGAAGAATGTTTGGGAAAGGGGAACTGGAAGCAAGCTTGAAAAGAAATTCACTAGCGGGGTTATCATCATTTTCAGGGTTGCCAACCTACCCCACCATGACATATGTTTAAGGGAGCACAAGGAGAGTTGGTCTTTAATTTTGCTCACTGTTTTTGTTCATTGTATAAAACCAACTGTGAGAGGGCTCTAGAAAACCATAAACCTAGGTATTTGATACATTTGGATTGCCATTGAAGGCCGGAAGGCTCAATACATGAACGATGATGATGGACGATGAGGGGTGACACTTTGTTTTTACTCCTCAAGGAGTATCCCGAAAAAATTAGAGAATGTGTGTATGATTGTTAATATAGACTGTATGGCAGCATCTGGCTCTTCAGAGAAAATTAAATCATCGTTTTCGTATGTAACGACTTTAACATCAGGTGAATTATTAATCAATATTTTCAAATATTTTCAGGATTTCAAATGGCTCCCCATGCACACAAGACACACTGTCACCCAGGCCCTCCTAACCAGTAGGCTTGATCATGGAAACGCACTCTACATCGGCATCTCCAATCAGCTCACGCAAATACTCCAGATCAGCCAAAACACTGCCATCAGACTCATCCTAGACGTCCCCAGAAGTTCTCACATCACTCCTACCTCAATTAACTAAATTGGCTTCCCATTCAGAGACGTTGTCATTTCAAGCTGATCATCTATGCCTACAAAGCCATTCACAACACTGGACCAGCATACCTCAATGACCGACTTTAACTCTACTAGCCCTCTCTCTCTCTTGCATGAGTCCCCCCCATTCGCAGAAGCAAGTCAGGGGGGCATGCCATCTCTTTCATTTCCGCCAAGAACTGGAATGAATTTCCTCAACGCATTACAAAAAATGTTATGAAAGAAATTCAACTAGGGACAGCACCCGGCCTATGTTCCAGCTCCAGAGCCTGGATACCCTCACAGGTGATAACTTGCACCATACAAATCAACCCAACATAGCAATAATAGCTGGGGATCTATTGCTTTAAGAAATAGAAGTGAGGAAAGAGGACAACCCTGGCGAGTCCCTTGTCGTAACGAGAAAGAGGTGGAGGTAGCACGGTTAATTCTAATTCTTGCTATGAGTTCCTTATATAATTCCATATACATTCTTTGGTAAAATTCACCTAGGTTATATTTTCATAACTTTGCTTTTAAATATGGCCAGAAAACGTATTGAATGCTTTCTCATTGTCTAGTCTAATGGTTATCGTACTAGGTGATTGGAGAAGAAAGGATTTTTCAATTACATGGCAGAACAATTAGGTATTGTCACTTACTAGCAGTAGCGGCTCCTGGAGGGAGTGGTGCGGGGCGTTGAGGCGGGGCGGGGGAGGGGCAGGGTGGGGGGTAGTAAACTACGGTGTACGGCCGAACAGATTTAAGTAACTAAATAAATAAATAGAAACGAATTATATTGCACGCGCTGCATCGCCATTTGCGATGCAGCGCGCGCAATGTAATTAGTTTTATTTATTTATTTAGTTACTTAAATCTGTTCGGCCGTACGCCGTAGTTTACTAACCCCCACCCTGCCCCTCCCCCGCCTCACCGCCCCGCACCCCTCCCTCCAGGAGCCACTACTGCTTACTAGCCTACCTTCATCAAAGCCTGATTGAAAAAAGTGTATTAATATAGTCATATAGTCATAAGTGATTCAAGACTTTTGGCTCGGATTTTCGTATGTATTTTTGCCTCCATATTTTTCAGTGATATAGACCTGTAGTTTTTGGGGTTTGAGTGTCTTTTCTTTCTTTAGTGATGACAACAAGAGTGGCTCCGGCCTCATAACCAGACAGCTTACCAGAAGAGGCAAAAGGTTTAAGTAGTGATTCTAGAGGATGCAAAATCATGTGAGCAAATGTTTTCTAAAAGTTAATGGGTAAGCCATCAGGACCTGGGGCTTTGCCTTCTGCAATGAGTTCAATTGCATTCAAAATTACACCTCTTTCAATTAAATTGGTTTGTTTAAAGAGAGCTTATCTGTATCTGAGCGCTATTTATTAGGGATCATTTGCAGGAAGTCTAAACATGCTTTCCTAGTGACAATTATACTGGGGTTATAAAGTGAGGCATAGAAATTCTTAAATATTTCTGAGATTTCAACAGTCTGGGGGCATATTATCAAGAACGGCGTTAAAATTATCGCCGCTTTAGTGGCAGAAAACTGCCGCTAAAGCGGCGATAATGGGCTTGATAATATGCCCTTGAGAATTCCAATAGAAGCCCATGTTGACACCAGAACATGGGCTTCTATTGGAATTCTCAAGGGCATATTATCAAGCCCATTATCGCCGCTTTAGCGGCAGTTTTCTGCCACTAAAGCAGCGATAATTTTAACGCCGTTTCTTGATAATATGCCCCTGGGTTTTTTAATAACTAGATGATCTTTTATGGATGCAATTAGATTATTATTATGTTTGAATAGTATGTAGGTCGTCAGAGACTTCCCAGCTTTATTCAGATAGAAGAGTTTTTGCTCTTTTGAGCCTGACCTCCTAAGTGTGCTCTTTTACTGATAGTTGTGCTGTTTTCATATGTAAGGCACCTGAGTTCCGCAATTAGCATAGAATCTTTCACTTTAATATCCTTATAGAGGACATTTTTTTATATCTTTGTTTCGCTTGGACATGGGGCTGACACAATGTCTTCTAAAACGCATTTCATATCGTCCCAAAATATGACTGGTGAGGATGCAGAATCTGTGTTTTCTCGAATGAATAGCGTTAGTTCCTTATTTAACAAATATATGTTCATTTCAGATTCTAAAATTTCAGTGTTTACACGCCAAGAGCCTTTTTTGGGATGATCAGAATAGAACCTTATCAACTCAGTAACTGCAGCATGTTTGGAGATTAGAATAGGTTCAATTGAGGCATTTACGGGATCATGGAGTTAGGGACACATCAACTAGTAAATAATCAATCCTAGAGAAACTATTGTGGGGGGTAGAAAGAAGGTAAAATCGCTGCCTGTGGGATTGTATTGTCCTTAAAAGTCAGAGAGCCCATGTCAGGAGCAAAGGCTGAGCATGCTTTTGTGAGCTTTGGGTGATCTGTATTTGGAAGCTGAATGACTTTCTATAATGACATCAATTGGCAAATTAAAGATGCCATCTAAAATAATACTGGGTGACTGAGGAAGAGTCACCAATTTGGCATTCAGGAGTAGACCAAAATTGAGAATCATCATTGTTAGGGTCATAGACATTTTGCGTATAATTCCATCTCATTATGCTGTGGTCTTGAAATTAGCCATCTGCCCTCATTATCGTGCTCTACAGCAAGTATAGGTAGCCCTGAGTTTTTGGAGATTAGCATGATCACTCTGTTTTTCTTTTAGATTGCCACTCATGGACAGAGCGCCTTTCTATATGATTTTAGTTTCTTGAAGGAATATTTGATCGCCCTTAAGACTATAACAGTAGTCCGTAATCTTTTTTTACTTTCAGGGTGGTCATTAAAGAATCTTAGTTGGGCATGATGGGTGATGTGGTAAGTTGAGGATATTAATATTGAGCTGTATTTAAGGCATGTTTAGTGGGACAGTTCAGTTGAGTACCGCATGGATGGGCGAAAAGTAGAGGGGACAGGGAGAAAGTGATTGTCTAAAAGGACACAGAACAAACAAATAACACCCCTCTGAGAAGAGAGGGAAGATCCCAAGAGACGAGGTGTAAGAACCAGGAGCTGTGGGTTCTAGGTGAGAACAACTAAAAGAAACTGCGTGGGTAAAGTTGCAAAAACCAGGAAGACACGCTACAAACAGGGTGCAATGATCACAGTAATGGTATGTTGAGTACTGTAAAACAATGATTCGGAAAATCAAGACACCTCTGAATAAACAAGAGAAATATGGAAATCAAAACATGAGCAGAACACTCTGGAGCTATAGTATAACCACCTAGATATATGAAGTCCACTTTGCAGGAAGGTACAGAAAACCTGTTAACTATATACAGTCAGAGCATAAACCAAATTCTGAAGACTATGTTCAATTAACCTCCATCAAGGTTCTAGGTGATAGCCATAGCTAAAAGAGCCTCAGCGGTCAAAGTTAAAAACCAGGGGTTTTCGATACAAACAGGGAGCCAGTGGTTGCAATTTGAGTGCTGTGAATCAGAGATTTGGATATCTGAGACGCTATTGAACAAACAAGAGAAATACAATAATCAAAATATGAGCAAAACACACTGGAGCTGTAGTGTAACAACATAGAAATATGAAGACCATCTTGCGGGAGGGTAGAGAGAACCATGGGACAATGCAACCTGTTACATGGTCAAGCACACTGCCATCCGTCAGAGCAGCTTGTATCTGACAAAGTCCTCAAGTAGGAAGCAACTGAGCTGATCAAGAAGGGACAGTTTCATCATCCACCCATGTTTCATAGAAATTTTTCAAAAACGTACTGAGTTCTAATGGTTCAGTAAAGATCAGTGACTTGCCTTTGAAGATGATTTTAAATATGGAAAGGCAAATGAAAGAATGTTGTTGCGATTTTTTCAATGAAATTGTTCCTAAAAACCAGAAATCCTTTTCTCCTTGTTACTGTGTCTCTGGCACAGACTTGTAAGATGGTATTCTAGACCCTGCCATGAGATCACTTTGGCCTTCTTCATGTGAGCAACAATGATTTCTGAGAGCTGGTGATGGAGAGGCTTGCAAATTAGTAGACACAGTGAGGAGGAGTTTGTGGGTTTGAATGTGGGAATTTGATGAGCATGTTCAAGTTCAAACTCCTTCGAAAAGGAGATACTCAGTGTTACAGGGATCCAAGTTTCTAAAAACCTTCTCATCGAAGGTGTAGTATACTCGACCTCCTCTGGAAGACGGAAGATCCTAATATTGCTCCAGCTGTTCTGATCTTCCTGATCCACAATGCTGTGTTTAAGGGAGCCGATTACGGATTCTGATCTCAGAACTTGTTTGGAGTGGACATTGTTGCGCTGTTCAATAGCAATTACTCTGCTCTCAGCATGCACAAGTCTGATGTTCAGGTCTCCAAGATCCTTCCTAATTCCAGCCACTTCTACTTTCAATAAGTCCATATTTGTTTTAGTGCTTTGGGTAATTTCATGGACAACATTCAGCTTTTTAGCTTCCAGTGTAGGCGGGCTGTTATTCTTATCCTGTGTTGGAGAATTGGGCACCAGAGGTTTCTGTTTGATCCTTTTTCAGTTTCCTTTATTTTCTTTTACTTTGAGATCCTTGAAGTCAGTCATATTGCATATGGTAATATTCTCAGAGGAGCTACAACCGAGGTTGAGTAGAATAGGTAACTGGGTGTCATTCTTAGAGTCGTTCTTCGAGTGACCAAGCAATCCAGTGGAACAGGAAGGCTGAAAGTATGGTTCAGGGTATGGAAGTAAGTAGGGCCCTCAATATGCAGGGAGTTGAAGATCAGCAGTCTTTTAGGTAACAAGTATTAAAGAATGAGGAACTGTGACTCTATTGCAGTATCGCCTACACTGCAACCTCTTCATAAGTGTGTTTCTGTGAGTAAGATCTGTTATAAACACATCGATTATTTTTTCGCTAATGGAGTGGATTCATACACTCTAGTCGATGGTGGAGGGCACCCAGAATGTACTATTAAATTTGTTTATGGTACACAAGAGATTGGCTAGTGTAGATTATCCTTGGGTGAGGAAACTTGTTGTAGGTGCTGCACACATGTTATAGGATCTCAGTAATAAGGCTTCAGGCGGCCACCTAGCAGTTGTGGGCCTGGAGTAGCATGTGGAACGAACCTTCTTTGTTGGCAGCTATTAGAAAATCGTAAAGTACCTTGGAGGAGAGAGGAGCCAAGTGACCTCAAGGTATCCAAATAATACAGCAGTTCATTTCGGCTGCAGTGGTATTGGCAATCACTGGAAGGACACAACTGCCACCCAGATCTCAGTGTGAGATCACATTTAGGCTGCTACGGTCACGTTGAGTGGGATTTGGCACCACGGGCTCCCTGGAGCTCAAAAGCCAGCCGCCATCTTGCGCTGAGTAAAAGCTCCAGAGTGTGACTTCTTTACTCCACTATTGGATAACCGTTCCTTATTTATGACTTCCCGCATCTAATATTCTAACTAACAAAATTCATGCAGGCTTTGAAGTTTTTGAACTTCTAGGGAACTAAGGACACTCTCATTTATTGTCTCTAGTTCAAAATGGTCATATGCTGCAGGTCATGATTTTGTAAATTACAGTCTGTGTTAATTTCTGAAGGAAGTTTGGGGAATCACTGCAAATAACCCAAATAAATAATTATAATAATGTACTACTAGAGGCAATGGAGATCTCTCTATCGAAGCACAGAGACAAGTCAGGGCCTAGGCATGATAAGTATGTTTCACGGAATATATTCTGTGTTTCTTGAAGAATATGTATTCTTTATACACAACAATATATTTAATTGATTTTGTGATGCACAAGCCCAAATTGCAAATTCCTGCAGGAAGGTATCTCAGGTGTGACACTGAAGAAAATTTGAAACATACCTTTGGGCACTCACCATTGCTAATGGTGTCTTAGACCAAGATATTCTCTTTGATTTGATGTCCTTCAGGAGGTTCCACCTACAATGAAGATAGTGAGAATAGAGCAAGAGGAGAGAAGAAACAATTAGCGCGTTTGACTTTTCATATGCGACCACTGGTGCTCCTTTAATGATAATGTGGTAGTAGAGGACCCCCCTTTGCACATTTTAAGGGGTGGGCTTGAACACAAGTATTTGGAGCGGAAAATTATATGTTTACGTTTACTGATAGAATGAAATACTGTGAAGGATTCTGAAAGGATATGGTCAGATTATCAGCTATCTACGTTCTACTCACCACTGGGACATCATTGGCACTTGTCCTCCCAGCCCCTCATCGCCTTCGATCATCTTGGGGCTGGATTTATCAAAGTTTCATGCAACGCAGCAAGATACCTTGATGTGCTGCATGAAATAGAGAGGGCAGGAATGCGCCATATTTAACATTATTTGGAGCAATCCTGTCCTCTCCTTTCGCTGGTGCACAATGTGCTCTCTTACGCCAAAGCAAGCACCCCAGCGGATTGTTTTACTGCAGGAAGGGCTACCGTTATGCACAAAAACAATCCTCGAAGGCATTTTCCTCTAAGTGTACTGCATTCTGCTCTTAGAAAGAAGAAACCACGAAGAGAAATAAAGATATTTCTCCTCGCCGCACCTCTGGTGGCAAGGCATGCAATTCTGATGCATTCCCACGTCTATCAGTGTTGGTAAATCTGCAAATGCATCTGAATGTATGTAATGCCTCCACCACCCACTGTAATGCAATACAGCGTCTTTTGCTGCCTTTCATTACAGTAGATTTACAAAACCACGCAGGGTGGCCTTGCACAGGTTGGTAAATCTGATTCTTGATTTTGCATCACCCTACATCGCCTTGTGTGGCACAAGAGCGCCACAAAACAATGGCAAAACTGCCATTGTGTGACTGTGTGCCTATTTGTTTTGGGTGTCTTGGGTATGACACATGATCTTGCCTTTACCTGACAGCTGGGTACTGGACATTTCTGTACACGTATTCTGTTAATAAGTATTGACTTTAGAAGAAATCCCTCTCTGATCAGGCTCACCCTCCTTGAAAGTAGACTTTGTTACTCACATTACTGAATTGCGGAATAATTGTTCAAATTCCCAAATGGACAGAGCTGACCTTGTTGCTCAAATATACCTTGTTCTGATTTTGCCTATGTGTCACTGGCTAAAGTGAATTACTCGGTGAAAAATGTGTGTTTAACTTCTTCCACTCTAACATAGTCACAACCAAATGCTCCAATGAGTGCTTACTTTGTAATCCATGTATTCTTGCTCAAAATGGTTTTTCCTCTAACCAGCGGTTCATATTTTTCCTTGCAGTTTAAGTGTGATCCTGTTGCTGACAGAGAAGGAGGGATATCTGAAGCCTGAAGGTACAAGTAAAGATAAGTCATTTTCGGAAGGCCACGATGTATATCCCTGAACCATACACAACAGCTGAGAAGCAGCACCGGATGAACAGACTTGTCCTTTCATACAAGTGCATACAAATTCGGAGCAAGGTTGCCCTTGCAATGTAGAGATCTCTTGAAAAAGAAAGGTTCTAGGGAGAATTTGTCATTGGAAGGACGCAAGGCATGGAGTTTTTAATCTGAAATTGTCCTGCTGTTGTGGTTAGTTTTGAGTCTTTTTTTCGTCCACGCGTGCCGTAATCGGGACCATTGATTCCTGTCTCTTTCAGCCGCTCAGATATGTCCCCGGTCCAGTTTACCCACTCGAGTCAGTGGAAATCAATATAAGTTTGAGGCTGGAAGAGCAAAACTAAAAACTCATCCTTAACAAAAAAAGAACTTGTCACCGAGCTTTCTCCGGCGCTGCCCCAAAGATATGGAACTCTCTTCCACCGGAGGTACGCAGAATCTCTTCAACGAAGGCTTTCAAATTGGAAGCTAAACGATTCCTAATGAACAAATTCTTACCCTAAGAGGGATAGGCTCATGTGCTCGTTGACATTGTTCCCACTATCATGGTACCTCCATTTGTAACAGCTCCTCTTTAATGCACACTGTGACCCCCCCCTCGTTGCCCGTGTACACCTGCTTATTGTAATACCCTCCTGGGCGCAAATGTCCCGCACTCTGCGACCATTCCAGTCTTTTTTTTTTTTTCTCTCTTTCTCTCTATCTACCGGATGTTGATATTGCATTTATGTTCTTCCTCCCATCATATTGTGAAGCGCTCTGATATCCTTCGGGATCTTGTTCGCGCTATATAAAACTTTATAAATAAATAAAATAAAATAAATAAATAAAGGTACAACTCATAAAGTTGCATGTTTTTGTACATTAAATTGGGTAGATCTTGTATAGGTGTCAATGATTTTTGTGTTGAATTATTTCTATTTGTATCAATGAGTTTTGTTTTAAAGAACAATGACAATTATTTACTCAAAACAATTACAAACAGGAAAAAATTCTTTTTTTTTTTGCAGATTTATATAGCGCGAACTCGACCCGAAGGTATTGGAGCGCTTTACACAGTAGCGGCTCCTGGAGGGAGTGGTGCGGGGCGTTAAGGCGGGGCGGGGGGTAGTAAACTACTGCGTACAGCTGAACAGATTTAAGTAACTAAATAAATAAATAAAACGAATTAGATTGCGCGCGCTGCATCGCCATTTGCGATGCAGCGCGCACAATGTAATTCGTTTTATTTATTTATTTAGTTACTTAAATCTGTTCAGCCGTACGCCATAGTTTACTACCCCCCACCCTGCCCCTCCCCCGCCCCACCGCCCCGCACCACTCCCTCCAGGAGCCGCTACTGGCTTTACATGAGCACCGGTTACGTTACACAAGGACACATTAATGTTTTTTTGGTGGGCACGGGGAGATTAAGTGATTTGCCCAGAATCACAGGATGTGGACGCGACCCCGAGGCTCAAACCTTGGTTTCCAGTTCCAAAGTCGTCAATCTAGCCGTCAGACCGCATCCTCTCACCTGCATGGGAATTTTGTGCAACTCTGCAGATGGACAAAACAGTTTGCACATGTTGTCCTAGCACAGTCACACCAGTCAGGTAGGACCAACTTTGGAGGTGAGAGCTTACCCCATCTTTTTAGTTCAGAACAGCAATAAGTAGTATTTGGCTGAAAGGATATTGACAAGATTTATTTTTGTTCTAGTGCACATTTCCTCCCTGATGAAGGATTTTAATGATATTCTACAAACGTAATTAACAGGTTGTGATTAATTAACAAGCATATGCCTTAATGAGTAAAGCAGCAGTTTCTGTTACAATTTTAGAAATGCAATGAAAGTTTTTAATACTTAGAAATAAACTTTGAAGTGCTGCCTCCTTATGTGCTAGACTAAAAAGTAAGACAGTTGCAATATTGAAACATGAAAAATAGCTGGAAGAAAATATGGAAAGATTGACTAAAAGAAAATAAATATATGGTGTTACACCTGTTAATACACAACCAATGTATTATAGCCCTATAATGAGAAAAGAAAAACCGTTTAACTACATACATCTTCAAGCACTAGCATTTGGAGGATTGAAGTATAATTTAATCTGTATTTCAGCCGAATTTTCAGCTTCATACCATGGTAGATGAAGACTTGTGTATTACAAACTTAGCAAGAAAGCAAAAGAGCACAGCACATAGGCAGGATATATAGTGTAAGCATGAATAACGAGGGGAAGATGGTAAGGTGATTTACAGCATGAATGAGATGATGGAGAAGGGAGAGGACAAGAGGTCAGTAAGGGAGAAGTTGAGTTCAGAGATAGAAATGTTAAGATTGAGGGTATTCTCTCAGGTACAGGACGAGGAAGCCATAATGTGAGAGGCTAGTAATTTTGTACCATGACCATTGCAGGGACTGTGCTAAGAGCTAACATGAGACCACCTGGATTGGGAAGGGGAAGATGTCATTCACAGACCCGAGCACCAGGCAAGCTGGAACTTTTGTGTTAACTGTGAGGGTTGAGGTTGTTTGTATCTGATGTGTTGGGATCCTTCTTACTACGACTCTGCAGACTGGATCAAGTACAACACCTTCCATACTTGACTCTCTGTGGTACTAAGGGTGAGAAGTCACAAACATCTTAGGGATGTAGTGTTGGGGTACTCCTGCTCAGAACTAAACAAACACATAGCAGCATAATAAATGATTGTCTAACCGAGTGCTTGACTGTCAAGAAGAAATTAACTTTAATGTCCACTAGAAATAACTACTCCACACTCAAGAATGTATACTATACATTTTAGTATCATCAAATTGCTGTAGCCCTGTGCCTTCCAGCTATGGGTCTCAGTCCTTTTTTGATGAACCAGGTGGTTCCCTCTCCAGGTTAATATCCAGCAGGAATAGGCTGAAGTGCAGATTACTCTGTACTCTTATTAATGTTCTGTGTCTCTTAATTCACTGGTTTAAACCGAATGAGTCTCTCAGTGCACCATTTTTCACCCATGTGGTCTCTCAGTCTTACCCAGCAAGTCTTCCAGTGAGTCAAGGCTTCCAGATGGCTGCCTTTCTCTTTATCAGCTCACAGCTCCCCCTCTTCTGGGCTAAGCTTGCGCATGTAGTTTTTTGTGAACAGCTCAGAAGGCAAAGATGATGCGACTCCTCTGATGGTCAGGGATGTGCTGGCTTTTTTTGGTTGGTATGGCAGGTGCCTGATGCAGCCCCACTTGAGCTCATCAGATCTGCATTGAAACAGTCACGCACAGCCTGGCTCAAGCAGGAGGTATTGCATTCTGGGCTGGATAGGGATCACGGATCAGGTCATGCCACGGTCTTATTTCGGGAATAATTCCGGATTTGGCTAGAGCAGATCAGGTCGCGCTGCAGATTCCAAGTTCTCAATTTGAGTGCACTAACTTAAGCTACACAGCAGATTCACAATTCAGGTGCAGTGGCTAAGGTCACGACACAGTGTCATACTTTAGGCACATAGGTTGAGGTCATGTTGCAACTTCACGATTCCCTCCTGGAATCTCACTGAAAAGTTTGGAGCACCCGACAAGGACTCACAAAACCCTCTCTTGAGTCTTCCTCTTTTGCACACCCACTGCACCAGGGTCATACTGCACCTCACTCCTGGAAAGTCACTTCTATTGCAAGGGTGGCAGGCTCCTTCCCTCTCTTAGCAGGCAGGCTAGCTTCTAGTCATGTCTGTGCAGCTGACCAGCTCTTCTGCAAGAGGTACATTTAGATACAATCCCTTCAAATTTGGGAAGCTGGCTTTCATGCAGATACCAAGTTTGGCTGTACAGCAGTCTTCTAAGCATACAGTAGAGCACTCCCTGCCTTGACCTGATAGATTTGGAACCACGAGTGGGTCATTGGATCCCACTTATATACAGTCAAAACAGACAGTAGATGTGTATCCATTGTCAGCACTTTCACTTTAGCTGGAGGTGGTTCTATTATCAAGTGTCCCTTCCAGGCTTTGTGTAGAGTGATGCTTCTCATAGCAGGGTAGTCTCCAGTTCAGAATACCCAGAACAGAGACAAAAAGAGTAATGAGGTTCTGCACCTGGATATCATCAACCAAATTAGAGTGTTCAGAGCAGTCAAAATGCTATGCCACACCCAGGGGGTCCTCGTCATCTTGCACAACACAGTCCACAGTACCATCCTTCAACCCAACGATCTTCCAAATGGAAATGCTTTGGACAGATTAATTAGCAGATCCCTGCTCTGCAAAAGGCTTATGGAATTTCTAAAGCAGCCTTGTCTCCTCTCCCTTCACTTAGACTTCAGAGTCTAGGTCTCCTCTCCTTTCATGTATCATGCAAAGACCAAAATGGATTTCCACATGACTCCATTACTCTGACACACTTTTATGCACCATGCATGTACCACACAGACCACATACACAGAACACGCACACATACATTTTGTGCTAAGACAAGGGTAAAGGCACTGAAGTAAAACCTGTGAAAACATTTTTGATTTGATATATCATATCCAATATATTCATAAAGAGAAATGATTGTATGCAATATATGGAGTAAGACAAGGGGACGTAGCTAAGCCAGCCAAGATGGCGGATGCAATTATGTGAGGTTCCGCTCACCGGCCCGAACATCTGCACCCATCCGGACTTAGTGCCCTCTTGACGGATGACTGGTGGCCAGCGATGAGTCAGAGTTCCCTGGCACCTCCCCCAATAACGATCTTCACAGAACCTAGCGGGCTCTAGCACATCATTTCCGGACCAGGGGCTTGGGACCTGCCTGGCTCTGATCAGCTCAGGATGGACTGCGGCTCACCTGGCAGACTACCCGGTGCTGCACCCAGCTCCACCGACAACAGAGGGAGGCCGGGGGCCGCAGGTGAGGAGTGGTGGGGCCTCCCTCTTTGACATAATAATACCCCCATCCACCAGCACAATGTTGAGGCCTGTTGCGGCCCATGGGCCAGCGCCTGCCCAACCTTAACAGACATGAGGCCGGCTGCGACCTAGCCCACAGAAACAAGACATGAGAAGTTCCGGAGCTAACCCCTGATGACACCAGCAAAGGCTGGGGACACCAGGTGAGATGTAGTGCCCCCCCTAGTGAGATGACCCCCCCGGAGACTTTGCATGCAGTCAGGCTGTGCCGTGGCCCTCGGGGGCCCATCATTGCCAGGACGCACTGTAACCCCAGGCCTGGCACCTTGGTGAGGCCAACAGAGAACAAGGGTCCCGGTGAGATGCATTGATGGCCCCCCCACTGAGACAGCACTGGTGTGTAGCTGCAATACAGTGCAACCCTCAGGGGCCCAAGGATGGTGGCACCCTTCCCTCCTTAGTGGGGGTGCCCCTGACCACCGTGGGCAGAGGCGGGTGAGGCTGCTGCCCTTCTCCTCCAGACATCGGCTCCCGGAACAGGGCACGGTGGAGGGCCCACTGTTTCCACAGCAGCCCTTGACACTGAAGCATGCTCCCTCGTCTCCAGGCGCGAATCCGGGGGAACAACACCTCCCTCCTCTCCACTCTAGATGGTGCAGGCGAGGGGGAATGCATCCATTGGCGGCGCGGGTTCCTGGTGGGTGAAATATCGCTGCACATCTGACCCTGCTCCACGGGCTGGATCCTTCCTCAAGATACTCTCTGCCGGCACACAACGCTGGCCTTCTCCCCTGTCTGGTGTTCTCCAAGGGGATGGGGCAAACCGTGGGCCTTCTCATTGCTGCGTGACCTTGGCTGGGGGCCTGCTGCCACCCCTGCAATCTGGTGGGGACCCCGTCCATTCCCTCTCATATCGGTGCCACATCGATGCGCGTGAGGGGTGGCAGTGGGATAGAGCACTAACTAGAACAAACTGGCCCAACCATTATGCTATAACAAGATAACTACATCCCTTGATTGTAAGCCCTACCAGTCCTACCAGTCACGTGCTAGGACACCAGAGGTGCTGCAAAAACAAGTTCCTTGCTGCCCCAACCAGCCATAGCTGGAGTAAGTGGAATACCCCCTGGTTCACCCTTGAACCCTACTCAGCGCCTAGTGCATATAACACCTACTGTATTGCCTCCTCCACCTCTGCATTGGGGCTAGGGTTAACGACCACAGAGCAAGACTTCCATAGACACTGGGGCCACCTCACCGGTCCCCCAGTGACTTTATCAGTAGTTCATCCTAAAAGATCTACATCACCCTCTTAGGAGTCAGGGGTAACAGGACTCATCCTGGTATCCCACGATTGCCAGGGTAAGAAAGCATCCTTAACCTTTCAACATGGGCAGACTCTGATCAAACACCCCAGGCCCATCTTCCACTAGCACAGCTCCACAGTCAGCCATCCCAGACACACCAATGGCAGACTCTGCCCTGAAGATGTCTACTTCCGATTGGTTTGATCAGGTGTTGATGGCCATGGAACACTCTCGCATTACGATGGAAACCTGCTTTGGCACACTGACTACCGAGCTCAGCTTCCTCCATCACAACCATCAAAAAGGTCTTGGAATGATCATGAAGGGCAAGCAAAACTTCACAAAAGCAGTGAAAGATAACAAATATGCCATCCAAGATCTGCAAGAATGGGTCTGCTAACAGGAGGGGGGAGCACAGAACATAGAGAGCCGCTCCCGGAGGAGCAACATAAGAATATTGGGGATGCCTGAGGGAGTGGAAGGTCTAGACCCCATCACGTACTTGGAGGACTGGTTAAAGTCTTTCACCCCTACATCAGATCTCACTCCCTTCTTCACGTTGGATAGAGCGCACCGGGTGCCAACCAGACGGCCCCCTTCTGGATCCTCCCATCATCCAATCTTGGCAAAGTTGTTTCACTTTAAGGACCGGGATTCAATTCTCTGTGCTGCTCGCCACACTGGCCCTTTTGGGATTGAGGAAAAAATGATCATGGCGTTCCCAGACTACACCAGGGCAGTTCAACGTCAGTTAATATTTTATTAACTGATTTAGACCTCTACTGAGGTCAACAATTAAAATATTAAAGATACATACATATAATTACATGATAGCAATAAATACTGTTTATATCTAAAACAATGATAAAAATGATTTTAAAAATTTGTATAGATTATAACATACAAATTCATTTGGAGGAAAATTGATAAGAGCGATCAGATCTTCTACTACCACTTTATTTGGACACATATATAGCATGTGGGCTAGATATTGTTCCCCTCCACTTAGGGGCTTACATAATCATGTATTATCAATTCTTTTATCCCAATGCTTAGTATAGGAGTTCAAAGGTAAGATCCCCAAGTGAAGCATGATAATACAGCATCAAACGTTGTGTACAAGTGTGAATCTCAGATACTGCTGATAGATTTTATACTCAAGAGAAGCCAAATAGGACCTATAATGGGATACCTGAGAGCAGTAAGCTGAATCTATGTCAAAACTAAGGTGTGGTGTCATATTTTTTAAGAATAGCTTTAAATGGCCCGCGTCCAGGACTGTAAGAGTGGAATTGTGCATTTAAAGTGTAATAGGGCTACTTCAAGATTTTTATCAAATATAAAATTGCTAAACCAAACTTCAAAGGTTTCTTGCTTTAATAAAGCTATCAAGGTATCTTTGCCTGTGTGTAGCATATTATATGCCAATCTAATTATATTGGCCAGGGCAATTGTATATGCACTTGTCAGTGACAGTTCTGATTGGAGTGCCTGGACTGGGGTAGTTTGACTAGTGTTATTTTCCATAAACATTTCCCTTCACACTTATGCAGGAAATGCCATTTATCTATTGGAAAATATTCTAGTGCATATGTCAGGGCAGAAGAATTTTTGCTCGATATATTTCCAAGAGTGGGTAAAAATGTCTCTTTCCTGAGAAAGCATAAAATCTTACGTGGGCCATTGCTTTTGATTCTAGGTGGCGAGGATGAGAATTATTTTCAAGCATCTGTGTGAATATTTTCCCTAGATATATATACTCTTTTCCAACCTCTACGGGTTTCCCTCCCAGCTTTCACTTAAAGTGGATATGGTGTTTCTTTCCCCTGAATGGAACCACTTTTGTCTTTGAGATATTTACTTTCAGGACATTTTCTTCAGTGTAAATAAAGAGAGCATCTAAATTGCGTTGTAGGCCGATCGGTGTTAGGTCAAATATGACAACATCGTCGGCATACATTAAGGTGTGTATTTCATGAGAAGCTATTTTTGGAGGGAAGTTCTTTATTTCTACTAAGTACTCAGGTAAGTCGCTTACAAACAGGGAGAAATATAAAGGGGCTAGCAGACAGCCTTCCTTAAGGCTGTTTGAAGTGGGTATCCTGTGAGTTAAACCCTTTTCTCCCCCATCTGCACTCTACACACGTTGCTTTATGTAAGACCACGATTAACCTTAAAAGGGCGTCAGGGACCACAATTTTCTCCAATTTCCTCCATAAGCAGGGTCTATCAACCCTATCAAAAGCTGTTGAGAAATCTACAAACAGACTATAAATTATCTGTGATTTTGCTATAACATATTTGGGAATTATTGATTGTAAGAGTCCGATGTTATCGATGAATGAGTGCTTAGGACAGAAACCTGCCTAGGCCATTGGAATCACACCCCTAGAAAAGGCCCAGTCTTTCAGATGGTCCAAGATACTTGCCACAAAGATTTTCCCAGTTGCGTCCAACAGAGCAATCTGTCTGTAGTTACAAGGAGAAAGTCGGGAGCCCTTCTTCAAGAGTGGAATAATGATACTCCCAGTCCACGATTTGGGGATTTGACCAGTTTTATAGCGGTATCTGAACAGTGGTGCCAAAATCTTGCACCTTCCTTCGGGGTTGCTTTTAAGGACTATTACAGGGATTTTATCAGGACACATTGCTGCAGAGGCTCTGGCCTTTCTGATATATGATTTAATTTATTCCTCCATCGGGGCACGTATCCCTTGGTCTACTTCTCGACCATGCTTCATTATTCGAGGAGCTCTTTGACTAAGTTCAAATTTGCTTTATAGAGCTCTAGCAGATACTTTTCCCAATCATTTTGGGAGACCGGAGATGCTGTTGGAGGTTTCCGGGCCCCGGTTGCTTTAGCTATTAGACACCATAATTGTTGGTTATGAGAAACTGTCATCTGCAAGTCAACCCAGTTTTTATCCATAATTTCTCTTTTTCCCATCAATTTCATTCTTTTCCATTTTTTTTGTAAGATGGAGATTTCTTTTTTCCTAAGAGCTGAAAACCATAAGAATTGAACTCTGATTAAGCAGTTTATCCATCTTGAGGTACCATCTATAGGGTTACTTGGATTGTTTAGGGGGATTTTGATTTGTTATCGAGGACAGCTGGTTTCTGAATAGCTTGAACTACCGCCAAAAGGATCAGTTTGAAGTTTAGGACTGAATTGATTTCCTTATTAGATTGAAACAGCTGTTGAGTAATAATCAAAGCGTTCAGCTTATTCAAACTGTAGGTGTTCCATATGACTCTGCCCAACGTATGGGCTATAAGAATATCTCCATTCATATGTGATAAGGACCAAGAGGATGGAGATAGGAGGGTTAACTCAATTTTATATTTCAGTATTGAATGATCACTGCTTTGTGTAAAATGAACGCTTAGGTGCTGTGATTTCTGAAACTGGTCGTGGCTACAGATGATGTAATCTAGAATAGACAGACCGGTGGCTCCCATTCATATAAATGATGCTGGAACATCACCTTCTGTTCTGCCGTTCAGGATTACTCCAATAATTCAGTTGACCAATTGTAAAGCCAATTTCACTCACTTATTGCATTTCATAGACTCCGGAAAAATAGGGTTTGGAAGGGACCAAAATTCATCTAATTCATTACTCCTAGATGCTGTTATCATGATGTTACAAATGTTCACATTGAAGTCCCCCAGAAGAAGGATTTGCGAATGGATTCCTGAGTCTAAAGTTGATTCGACTAACCCAAAGATGTGTACCAGAAGTGGGTTATATTCTAGGCCAGGAGGAGCATAAATGTTAAACAGATATAGTGTGTCTGCAGAGGTGGAACTCTCCTTAGGTATTTTTATCTTAAGATACTGGACGTTTTTGCTGGGTAGGTGAATTATTTCAAAGTCCCACTTGATTTTCTCTGATAACAGAGTGGCTAGACCTCCCTTTGTGTGGCCGCGCCTCACCCTTACTGCTGGTATTTCAAAGACAAAGTAGTCTTTTTGGTTGAACTTTTTAAAGGCCTATGTCTCTTGAAGGCGTGCAATTGCTGGAGATGTTTCTAACAGATTAGATAATTTAGAGGATTCTAACCCTGCCATATTCCAGGAAACGGTGTCAATAGTCTTGCTGAAAGGGAAATTTAGATCCTTTTCCTTCCTGTTGCCATTTAAAGAGCTTGCGATCCAGGACCAAGAAATATTAATTCCCAGAGTGAGAATGAGTATAGTTCCAGATCTTCCGTCTCCATCCTCAAGATAGATTAAGATATCTGCTGATGCAGAACATTAATACATTTTCTGATGATTGCTTTGCAGTTGATGTATCTTTTCCCAGATTTGTTCTGTGGTTCTTGAGGAAATTATTTTGGGGTTGACTCCAATAACGTCAAATCCTTTTTAGGTAGTGTCTCACTTTCTTTTAGCACTATCAATGGTACCACATTAGACCAGAATTCCACTCTTGCTGTAGCCACAATAGACTTATTTGGGAAGGAACCTAATTTTATTTCTGGAGATGAGAATGATTGAAGAGTGGGGAGATTATGTAGGAGGTTTAGGATCTGTTGGCGATTTAAGGGATCATTACCTTTCACAAAAAGATCCAAAATCTCTAGAATACAAATGGCGTTCTGATGATATCTATTTTCTAGAAAAGGATCTAAAGTATTTGAGACTGGAATTTTTTGGGTAGTTGGGTAATAGCCATTTGGAGTGATTTGACTTGTTAAGTTTTCAGCTTGAGGGTTCAGATGCCGAAGTGCATCCTCCAGAGGAGATTTTTGTAATGGTCCCTTTTCATAATTGATATTTGGTTTTAAGGGTTTCCCTGCTTTAGATCTGTTTTCCTCTTCTTGTGGGTCAATTGACAGGGAAACAAGTTATGGAAACTTTATTTTCTGGAATTTCAATTTTGGGAATCTTCAATTCTTTTTGTTTCCCTTCTATGTAAATTATTTTGGTTGCACTTTCTTCTTAACTTTAAAATTTTCTTTAGATGTTATGTTCTCAATTGACTTGGATCCTAAATTATTTAATGTTGTGGCAGAGGTTGTAGGTTGTTGTAATACCTCTCTTTGGGTGAATATTGGATAGCTTGGGAGGGATGGATTGAATTCACTCTCACCTTCCGGGTCCTGAAAACGTTTTCAGAGCGAATAGATGGTATCACCATTTCCTTTAGTTTTTTCTGCTACCCTTCTGTTTAAACTACAAGTTTGCATTGCTCTTGCTCTATTTTGTGTCCTTGAATGTATGACCTCCACCGATATAATGTTGTGATAGGGTTTATCACTCAACCCTCCATCTTGCTCTTCTTTTCTGATCTGTGATGGTGATATGGTTTGTTTATTTTGTTGAGTGACCAGGTATTGTAAAATGTAATTACAGTTTCCAATAAATGATAAGAGTTTAATGTGGTTTTTTGCAACAGTGAGATAATCGATTTGAGCACCCTCTGTAGTGAAAGGAGTGACACTGACAGGATATCTGATGGATTATAGACTGAGGAGATTAAAGTAGGGGGAAGTCTGGTGAATGAGATAGCTTTTCGTTTGAACCTTGATGATGACTGGGAGTACTATTAAATAACTGTATGGACTCCTTCGGAACTTGGTGCACTGCTAGATGTTTCAGCTTACTCAAACTTATGTCCAGTAATGTAAAGTCCATATTTGCAATATCCTTTGTAGGTGCTTGTGGTAGTGACTGTTGCTGGTCCGCTATAGTTGGTGGATTTGTTTCATCCTTGTCATCTTGTCTTGGGACATTTGACTTCCTGCTAGTATTAATTTTTCTCTCTATTTGATCGGCTGTATCTTCCGACATGGGGGCATATCAGCAAGGGCCGGCGATAATTATCGCTAAGCGCACTTAGCGCTAGGATAATTATCGCCGGCTATCGTTGCTTTCTATCGCGGAGATAGCGTGCTATCAGCAACGCTTATCTCCAAAGCGATAGAAATGCAAGCGATAGCTGGAAAACAGTGTGATTATCGCTGGGAAACCAGCGATAATCGCACTGTGACCGGCGATACCTTGCTGATAGGGCAGGGTGGTCTTAGCCATGTAATCCACCTCCCATTGGATTACATGGCTAAGTCAGAATTAAAGCATGCGTAAGGAAAGTAGCGATAACCGTGGTTATCGCTACTTTTCTATCGCTATGCTTGTTAGCGATTCCCTTGATAATAGGAGAAATGTCGCTTAGCGACATTTCTCCCATTATTCTGGGGGGGGAGCGCCCACTTTGCATCTCATTAGAGATGCAAAGCTGGGCGATAAGGAAAGGGCGAAGAAGCATGGATTCACGCGTTAGCGTGTCCTTGCTAATAGGGCGTTAAAATTATCGCCGCTTTTCGTCCAAAAACGGACGCTAAAGCGGCGATAATTTTATCGCCAGCCCTTGTAGATATGCCCCATGGGGCCTAGATTTTTTGTTTCAGGGAATGATTTTGCCAGGGAAAAGTCAGTTATTGAAGGGATCCCTGAAAGTGTTATTTTGCTCTTTCTTCATGTTTGCGCAATTCCCAT
This sequence comes from Calotriton arnoldi, assembly GCA_963921515.1. Classification (NCBI taxonomy): domain Eukaryota; kingdom Metazoa; phylum Chordata; class Amphibia; order Caudata; family Salamandridae; genus Calotriton; species Calotriton arnoldi. The sequence goes on from CAWUFW010005748.1 coordinate 165,827, forward strand.
TCTTTTCATATAAATTGTGTTATTTCTCAACTTTTTAAATGCCATTTCGGTCTCCTTGATTGAGAAGACCTATGATATTGATGAAGCAGAATTTAGGAACTGGTTTTAATGTTTGAGAGATCCTTCTCGTGATGTACTGAAGGGTGCTGGGGTAGATTCTGTCCTACAAGCTGCAGTGATTCGATTCAGTTAATACCACTACCCAGCAATTCTCGAGATGCGGCTAGGTAACAAGTTCAAGGTGCAGCGTGAAAATAAATGTGAGATTTACCAGCCTCTAAGATGGCTACTTATTACTCCTGGATTACGCCACAGGGAGGGCGAAAAGTCCAGGCGTCTACTCACCTGGCTGATACAACAGTATTGCATAATTGCGCCAATCACAGAAATAATAAAACCTAGCGGCACCACGGTCCACATGCAGGAAGAGATCCTCCAATCCTTGTATGATTATTACTCAACAGTCTATAGTGCACCACCAAACTCCCTAGAGGAGCACTCAATAAATTTCCTTGCCGGGATTGATCTGCCCTGAATTCCCACTCATGTCAGTCAAGCCCTTGATACTACAATCAATGCAGAAGATGTGACACAAGCAATTCGAGACCTTGCACACAACAAGCGCTTGGGCTCAACGGCCAACCATTGGAAAATTATAGCACCTTCTCGACACTCTTGACGCCTGTTAGAAATGGGGGGTCTTTAGTTGGCAATGGTTTGCACCTGTGTCCAAGTAGAGACCCTTCCTTCTAGTCAGGATAAGGGAGTTACACTCCTAAAATAACCCCTGTTCACCCCCTTGGTAGCTTGGCACGAGCAGTCAGGCTTATCTCAGAGGCAATGTGTAAAGCATTTGCACATAACCAACAGTAATACAGTGAAAACACTACAAAAGGACTCCACACCAGTTTAGAAAAATATCCAATATTTTTATATATCCAAAACAAGACCAAAACGATAAGAATCCAACATACGGTACTTAAAAATACATGCTTTAAAATTGCAGAAATATCTCAAAAACACAGTTCTTCCGGTGCTATTGCGATACTGAGAACAACAGAATCCAACAGCTCCATCTGACTGCATCAGTCGGGGTGTCGGCAGACTCGTAAACAGTACCTTTCTCATTGCAGCCACCACGTTAGTGCGATCTTGTCATGGCAACCATCGCGGTTGTGACGTGAAGTGAAGAAGTGCAGCGCGCGGTGCCCTCAAGGTGCTGTGCAGGCAGTGGCTCGGTGATGGTCTGCCAGCAGCGTCGATGAGACCAGGGCTACGATGTGGAGTGAGGTGGTGCTCGTTGTGGTGCTGGCAGGTCACGGTGCAAGCGACAGAGCCGGTTACCAGGAGCTACCGTAGGTCAGCCCAGACTGTGATGTGGGATGAGGCGGTGCATTGTGAAACTCACAAGCGGTGCCCCCAGCCAGGATGCGGTCACGGGTGTCGAAGTCAGCAGGCGGTGACGGCGTTGTGAGACCAGGACGGCGAAGTGAAGCGAGGCAGTGCGGAGTGCGGTGCCCACAGGTCATGGTGCAAGCAGCGGCTCGGTGGTGTCGGTCGTCGTCGCCGGTGAGACCAGTGTTGCGGTGCGATATGCGGCGGTGCCTTCTGCAGTGTCTTCAGGGCACAGAGCCAGCGACGGAGTCGGTGACGGAGTCGGTTGCTTTTCCCTTCTCTGTGGCCACTGAAACAACGGTTACAGAAGCAGTCCCCAGAGGTTGGTGTAATCTTTGCGGTCCCTGAGACTTCAGAACAGGAGGCAAGCTCTACTTCAAGCCCTTGGAGACACTCAGCACAAGTAAAGAAAGTTCAGTCCAGTACTTTCACTGCCCAAGGTGGAAGCAGCAACTGCAGGCCAACTCAACAAAGCAAAAACACAGCAAAGGGGCAGTACTCCTCCTGGCAGCTCTTCCAGCTCTTCTTCTTGGCAGGTTCCTTGATTCCAGCGAGTTCTAAAGTTCTGGGGTCTGGGCCCCAATATTTATACTCAAAATTCCTTTACTCTCTCAGGCAGAGAGTGTCTGGCTTAGTCCAAACCAGTTTTGTCCTCTATTGCCCAGCTTCCCAGCAGGAGGTGGAGACAGCATTGTCTACAGCAAACCAGGCCCATTCAGGTGTAAGGAAATCTCCTCCCACTACTCTAAATGCAGCCAGGTCTATTCAGCCCAGTTCTGACTCATCCAGGAAAGACAGGGCACACCTCAACCCCCCCAGTGGCTGTCTGAAGGGAATGCACATATCCAGTCCCTGTGACTCCAAAGCCAGACAGTCAATCTACAAACCCAGCAGAGGCACAAAGAATGGCTAAGCAAGAAAATACCTACTTTCTAAAAGTGGTATTTTTAGACACAGAACATAAAAATCATCTTTTACATTCTGAGACCAGGCATACTAAACTCCATTTCCCTATCTTGTCCCAATAGGAAGTTATGCTTATAAGATGTTATCAGTAAAAGTCCCATTCTATCCTATGGGACAGATAGCTCCATAGCGAAAAACGAAATGCACTGTAATTCACTACCAGGACATGTCAGACACATCAGTACATGTCCTACCTTTAACATGCACAGCACCCTGCTCACAGGGGTACCTTGGGCCTACCTTAGGGGTAACTTATATGTAAGAAAAGGGAAGATTAGGGCCTGGCAAGTGGGTACAGTTACCAGGTCGACATGAGAGTTACATACTGCACGCAGACACTGTAGTGGCAGGTCTAAGAACCCTTTGAAAGGCTGCTTGTGTGGGTGGCACAATCAGTGCTGCAGGCCCACTAGCAGCATTTGATTTACAGGCCCTGGCACACACAGTGCGCGTTACTAGGGACTTACCAGTAAATCAAACATGCCAATCATGGAGACACCAATCCATAACAAAATTTACCTGGAGAGCATAGGCACTTTAGCACTGAATAGCAGTGGTAAAGTGCCCAGAGTCCTAAAACCAGCAAAAACAGGGTCAGAAACAGGAGGCCAAAAAGTCTGTGGGTAAACCCGCCAAAAAAGCCAAGTCTAACAGCCCCCCACTTGGCCACGATGTATGAGGCATTGCTATCTGCAGGGGAGCTCCCTCACTCATTGCATGAGTCCCTTATGGTCTCTCTATGCAAACTGGGCAGAGACCCCTTGCGCTTAACCTCTTATATCCCAATAGCAATACTAGGCACAGATTTCAAAATCCTTGGGAAAATCCTCCCTGACTGATATGTTTGCGTCCTCCCAGAACTGATCCATTCTGATCAAATGGTTTTGTCCCTGGACACAGTACATCACAAAATATTCACTGCCTCTTCCATGTCCAAGACCGCATATGGGGCCGGTTCCCACAAGCTGTCTGCCTGATACTGGACCTGGAGAAGGCGTTTGACACACTGACATAGTCATACCTTTACCATGTACTCACTTGCTTGGAAGTGGGCCCCAGATTACTGGCTTAAACCAGGATACTATATATTGGACCGACCTCTAGAGTGCGACTGGGCCGACCTGTCTCTGCCTCCTTCCTGGAGCACTGGGGAACCACAGGGGTGTCCTTTATTGCCTCTGTTATTCGCTCTTGCGATGCAGCCCCTGGCCATCAGACAGCAGACAGAGGGACGAGACTGGGATATACCACCATCAGATAGGATACACTCGGGTGTTGTTATATCTAGACGACTTACTGATATATCTCTGGGACATCAACTTGGATCACTCCTCGATAGGGACTACCTTGATCGAGTTCACTGCGGCAATTGGATTCCGTGTGAACTGGGAGAAATCTGCTATATACCTCCTCATCCGTCCCAACCTGCATGCCCAGTCTATCTAGGAGAAACAGCCCTCTGTTGGCAGGCAGTGGCAATCTGGTACATGGAGATACAGCTGTATAATACCCCACTGGACCTGTACGAGGGCAATCTTCGCGCTGCCTTGCCTGGTATTAGAGCCCAAAGACATTTCTGGCAATCCTTCCCTTAAGCCCCTGTAGGTTGGAAAGCCCTTGCTAAAATGGTTCTGTTCCCCCGGCTATTGTATTATTTTGCTAATCTGCCAGTCGTCCCACTGTGGCATGTTATCAAAGAATTGAATACCCATTTAGGCAACCTTATCTGGGACACCTCAAGACATAGAGTTGCTCTTTGGAAACTACAGTTACCAGTGGACCGCGGGGATCTGGGTGCTCCCTCTTTTGAAGCCTACTTCTTAGCAGCTCATTTATAATGGTTGCCACGATGGACCGTCGGTCGTTATATGGGAGTGATTTGCGGTGTTGAGGGAGTCCTTTCCCATCCACAACATGTGGCTTCTTACTACTGATGGAGCAGGGTTTCGAGAAAAGAAACCTGCTCGAATTAATACCCCCATAATATGTACTAACAGTAAGTAGTAAATGAAACTAACGTACACATTACACCAACACATGGGAAAACTGCTATGCGCATGTATACACTAACAAGAAATAACATGTGGAAGATTTAAAACCGTATTTACATTATGCATGACTAGGCCGCATGTGCATTTCGCAGTTTGCATGTTGCACTTTGCTTTAAAATAATAAGTAATGCTGCTTTCTGCTTAAAGCTTATGCTAGGTAACCCTGGATGAGGAATAGTGCAAAGGTGGGTGGTAAACAGTGAAGGTTTCATTATCATATCATTAATAAATGTTCATATTTCTTTGCTTTAGTGTACTGGAAAAGGGGCCATCTTTATTAAGTTGGCCGAAATGGGAGGGGTGAGCTGAGGAGTGAGTCCGATCTGTCAGAAGCAAGACAGATGCACTGTGCACTGCAGAGAAAAAAAAATGTACGAGTTGAAGGACGAGATGATGACTGACTGCCAAATGCCATGACCAGTCGTGGGACCAGAGAATTGTTCTGCGGATAATGTTAATTTATGAATGAAGATTTGTCTAAATGTAACATGTCTAGAAATCGTGAGAACGAGCTATTAACCAAACCCTGGGAATGAATGTAGAACAATAAGTTAACTAAATTGTACGTGAAGTCACCATGGTGTGACAACACCACCTCCCAAGCCCACCAATCCACTGGCGAGTTACATGAAAGTTTGCAACAAATGTGGGATGGACATGTCAGTTTTAGGGTATAATTGGGGTGCCTTTAGGGGTGTGTTTTTTACGCTTAGGCTGGCAAGAGAGAGAGAGAGGGAAGATGCGTCGCTGTCCGTCAGTTTGCAGAGAGGCCTAGCTGTTCCAGACCTGTCCTGTTACTGTCCTTTTAATCTTTGTTCCCTGATCCTATTTCCCATCATCTCCTAGGCCGAAGGGGTGGTTTTCCCTACAGACCGATAGGTTTGTATTTCAGTCTCTGACTCATATATGCAAATTGTTTGCAAATGTACTTTATCTCTGAAACTTTTGTCTCTCCATCTATCCACTCCGTCATTAATGCATTGAACGTTATTATATAGAGGGAAAACTTTTGTCTCTTCATCTATCCCCTTCGTTAGGTGTATTCAGTTTTTGCATATGATTTTGCTGAAACTTTTGTCTCTTAATCTATCCACTCCTTCATGCGAAATGTAGTTAATTTGAAATGAGTTTGTAATCATTCGATGATTGTTGATGTTTATCTCTCCCTTTGTGAGTTACATTATTTGCACTTGTGACTGTATGCATTGAGCGATCTGCATTTAATATAAGAAAAAGCTTTATAACTTTACAGAGTGTCTGTGGTTATTTAGTTAACTATAGAGTTAATTTAAATAGGATAATCATTATCATCAACTATTCAACTAATTGGTTCATCGACCAAATAGAAGAAAAGTTGATTAATAAAATTAGTAAGCGGACTAATGACATTATTTCATGATTTACAAAGAATGAAGCATTGTAAGTAACAAATTGACCCCAGCGCATCAGGGATTCTGGGTGAATGTGTATGGGCCATTGTAGTAGTATGAATTGAGTATTGATCCCTGATCAGGTATTGACCATTGCGCTGGATCAGTTTCTTGGTAGCAGAGGACGGTTAATTTTTGATTAGTTTGGTAATGATTATTGATTATTGATTATATGTTCTTAACATGAAAAGTTAGTGTCTCGTTTCATGTTGTCTGGATGTTCAGGTATGGGATACCTGAGGAATCCCGGGAATGGAATTTAACCTGAAGTAGGCAGAAGAAGAGTGTGGTAATGAAGCCACACTGCAGAAGTACTTTGTCTGTTGTAATAATACCTAAAAGCTACGGAGGGCTGTAGGTGTTATATTAGGGAAATTTTGTGTATAAGCGGAGTGACTGAAATAGCGAAGGGTCCACTTTCGAAACTCTAGCCTTATCCCCAGGAGAGTAACAAGACCCCTTTTCGCACCAAAAAGTCCTGTTGTGAAATCTTGGCCTTATCCCTAGAGGAGTAATAGGTCCACCCGGAACTTGTTTGAAGAGTAAAATAGCACTGGTCGTTATTAGAACTCGTAGTGAGAAAACCTCTTGAAAAAGTGAAAATTATCTCTTTATTTAGTGGAACAGACAAGGTAGCATTGTCTTTGTGTTGTTACTAACAGAAATTTTGGTTAAGAAAACTTAGAAAATATTGCCGTCATATTTTGTGAAGGGAGGGTCAGTAGAAGGAGTAATACTGACGTCAGAAAAGGCGTCGCTGGCATTGGTCAGGCAGCGGGCGTGTACTGTGCTGTGATTAGTTGGTTGATGTGAGCCGCGCTAGTATTGGTCGAGACCTTGCTTACGTAGTGGTGCTCTGATTGGACGGTTAGTGTGAGTCGCGCTGGCATAGGACGAGAGCTGACAAATAGAGTATCTAGAATCACGGAAAGTTTCCTTGTTTATTTTGGTGAGGTACGCTAGTGTAAAAGGTTTAGAGAAAATGAAGCTGTTAAAGAAAATAAAGAATTTTTTCAATAAAGACAAGCCAATTGTGACTAGGGAAGGAATTCCTATTCCACCCCCAAAGACACCTGCTTCTTATATGATGTTGGAACGAGGATATCATACGTGTATGTGGTTAGAGAATTGGGTGGAATATACAAAGGATGATGGTGTCATAGCTTTTCCACAGCATGGTACGTTTAATGTAAGGATATTGCAGAATCTGAGAAATCGAATTAATGCACTAGAACCAAATCCTAGATTGACGCAATACGAAGCATTGGAAGAATGGGAAGTTGAGGCATTTGAAAGAGAGAGATATAGAGGAGGTAACAGAAGATACAGGAGTTGGATGCATGGATATCCTTTTGAAAGTAGGGAAGAAAAGTTGAAAAGATGGAGGAGAGCTGTAGTAACCGAAGGTTTGTATCCAGTTTTAGTTGCTGATGATCAGACTGGAGGAAAGTGTAAGGAGAAAAAGAAGAATATAGAGACTTCCAGTTTTAGAGATGACCCGAATAATTCTGAGGATGATGAGTTGTTGGAGGATATGATGACTAAAAGACCTCCGCCTTATGAAGAAAATTCAGGAGAAGTAACCCTGAGTGCTCCACAAATGAGAACTCCCTTGACCCCCCAGGTTACTGAAATAGCTAGAGTAGTGCGAGAAAATGAAACGAATTTGTTGAATAAGGCAAGACTAGAGCAGGTTCAAAAAATGAATCAGTTGAGCCTGAATGCAGAAGCATTGACAGTACCAGTAACAATTGGTCCTGTAGTTCCCTTGTATGGGGAAAGACAGAATTTGTCAAAAGTACATTCATTGACAGTTCCGAGAAGTGGTAACAGGAATGGGGTGGTCGCGGTAATGAATGAGAAGGATCAAGATGATCAGAATGCCACATTGATAGATCTTCCGGTTTATAAGTTGATAACGGAGACCCCTCAAAGAGGAATACAATTAGATCCAAGGAGAATAGGGCCAAATGTTACTCCAATAGCAGGGAGTTCAGCAGGTCCATCACCAGAAGAATTGAATAATTGGATAAAGGAAATGACAAAACCGAAACCACAGCCACAGAGTATTAATGTGAGTCAATTAAAAGTAGATTTGGAAGAAATGATTATTGGGACAATAAGTCCAGATAGATTAGGGACTTACCGAGATGATGAATTGTTGTTTTTATGCAAGAGTATTACTTGGAGAACAAAGAACTTACATGAAAAGATAACTGAGGCTGCTAGCGAGTATGGAGTAGAAATAGAAAAATCGAAGGTGTTACAGAAGTCATACAGATTGGCTTTTACTGACAAGGATTTAGAGAGTTTGAATGCATCTGGAAAAAGATTACAGATAAAAGAATTGATGAACATTGTGAAGAAATGGGGAGATGTAGATCGATGGAAAATTAGATGGGCGAAGAAGAAGGAAGAAGCAGTTAGTAAAGGAACATCTATGTTTCCGTTAAAATAAACAGAACAAGTTGAAAGGGTGTGTCCGATGAGAGAAGTACCAGGTGGTGGATATGTTCATGTTCCATGGTCAAGACAGGATATATTGTCCTTCACGAATGACTTTCCAAGGTTGAGAGAGAAACTAGTTGAATGGTATAAACAGGTAGAAAGGTTTGTGAAAGTCTCGAAGGTTTTGTTAAAGGATTTAGATGGGTTATTTGAGATTGTTGTCCCAGCAGATTTATTGACAGAATGTAAGATCACTGTTGATTGGCCAAAGGAAGAATATCCCAGAGACCCTAAAACAGGTGCACCATCTGACGAGGTGATGAAAAAATATAATCAGGTAATCAAGTTCCTTAAGGGAAACATTTCCCCAAAGGAAACAGATTGGGTTAAAATTGACAGAACAACCCAGGAACCAAAAGAGTCAGTCCATGCCTATTATGAAAGGTTGTTGCAAGTATTTAAACAGTATAGTGGATTTGAAAATATTGGAGACAAAGATATGGGACATTTTGTGTATCGTTTTGTGTTTGGATTGAAACCAGAAATTAGTAATATGATTCAACAGCATTTGATTTGCTGGCAGAGCAAAACGATAGACGAAATACTGAGGTATGCCAAGTATTGTAGTGATGATATAGAGTTGAGACATAAAAAGTTAAAGGAGAAAATGATGTGGGCGCAGGTGAAAGTGGCAGAGCAGCAAGAGGCGAATAATAGCCCTCAAACTGGTAATCAGATAGGTGGACAGAATCAGAATGGACAAAATTCCAGTGGAGGGAAAGGAAGAGGAAAAATTAATAGAGAGGAAGCTATGAAGAAATTTCCTTGTCATGCGTGCGGAAAGCTTGGACATTGGAAGAACGAGTGTAGATCTGCCAAAAAGATTAATGGGGGAAATCAAAATTTGATTCCACAGATGCAGAATGAGGTGGGTGTAAATCAACAGCCGAAGCAGCAGATAGTTACTCAGCAGTTACAGGTGCCACAAGCTCCCATGCCAAATAATGCGAATGCTCAAGTGCAGAGGCTCAGTGTGAGTACTAGATATCACGGAGGTGACCAGATTGGTAAGAATCAAACTGTACAAATAGTTCCACAATATTGGTTGCAGTGCAATGAGAATGATTCAGACTCATCTCAATGACGGTGCCTGAGGGGGGAGGAGGAGTGCGTACTTGGCGCATCCTTGGCGGTAGATCAGTCAGGTCCATTTGTCGACGGAAAGGTGGAAGGGAATGATATTGCATTCTTAGTGGACACTGGTGCTACCCGTTCTACTGTGAGAGCAGCAGAAATTCCAAACCTACCCTTCTCTGGAGAAACTATCCAAATTGTAGGAGTCTCGAATAAGCATATTAGAACACCAGTCACAAATCCAATTGAAGTTCACATTGGTAACTTCAAAGACATGCATCGGTTTGTGGTATGTGACTCAAGTCCAGTAAATCTCTTGGGAAGAGATTTACTGTGCAAAATGAACTGCACCATCTACTGTACACCGGATGGTATTGTATTTTAGACACCTGATGAGGATGTCGAATTTAAAATGATGTTAGCAAAGCAAGGAACAGAGGTGGATGAGTTGTATTCACTTCTTACAGAAGATAATCTGCCTGAAGAACTAAAAAGTGCAGTAAGATCAGATGTGTGGGATTTTTCAGGAAAGGAAATTGGCTTAATGACAAACGTGGATCCAATTCAGATTACAGTTAAGGATGGTGCTATTTATCCAAGCACACCTCAGTACAAAATGAGTCCAGAAGTAATTGCAGGAGTTGCTCCGGTGATTGATCAAATGATTGAACAGGGAATTCTGAAAGAAATACTGAGCAGTCCTTGTAATTCACCTATCATAGGTATTAAGAAACCCAGTGGGAAATAGAATAGTGCAGGATTTAAGAAAGATTAATAAAATTGTAGTGCCCTGTTGTCCAATAGTGCCAAATCCAGCAGTGATACTGTACCAGATTCCCTGTGATGCTGAATGGTACACAGTGATTGACTTGTGCCAAGCCTTTTTCTCGATTCCCTTTCATCCGAAAAGCCAGTATTTGTTCGCATTCCGGTTCGGAAACCGTGTTTTGGCATGGTACCAAGTTCCTCAAGGGTACACAGAGAGTCCCTCGATCTTTAACCAGATCTTGAAAAAATGTTTGGAGGCTCTGGTTATGCCAGGAAATTCGGTTTTGGTTCAATACATTGATGACTTACTGGTGGCATCAAAGACACGAGAAGCATGTGTGACAGACACAGTTGCTTTATTGAACCATTTGGCGGAAGGAGGACACAAGGTGTCCCCAGCAAAATTACAATTTTGCAAACAAGAAGTCCAGTACCTAGGACACAAAATAGAAAAAGGAGTTAGAAAGGTGACACCTGAAAGAATTAAAGTGATCAAACAGATGAACCCACCCAAAACTCAGAAAGAAGTACGAATGTTTCTGGGAATGGTTGGATATTGCAGGCAGTGGATCAGTGGTTTCTCACTGATTGCAAAACCTCTACAGAGGTTGACACGGAAGGATGTGAAAGATCTGATTGAACTGGATGATGAAAGTATGGAAGCTTTTGTGAAATTGAAAAACGGTCTTTGCCATGCACCTGCATTAGAAATGCCAGATTACACAATGGATGTGCGCTTTCAGTTTTGACTCAGAAACATGGAATGGCATGATGTCCAGTAGCATATTTTTCTGCTACTTTGGATTCAGTGGCTGCAGCATTACCAGGATGTTTAAAAGCAGTAGCTGCCACTTGTATGAGTCTGGAACAAAGTGAAGCGATTGTGATGGGATATCCAGTAAAGGTGTATGTGCCGCATTCTGTTGAGATTCTTTTGACTCGTACCTGTACACAGTACTTGACCTCTAGTCAGCTGACTAAGTACGAGAGAGTGATTGTGGGTGCTGAGAATGTGACTGTGTTGAGGTGCACAACTGTAAATCCGGCAACTCTACTGCCTAATTCTCGTTGTGAGGAAGTGAGAGAGGAAGTGGATCATCATTGTTTGGATGTGACAGAACTGTGCACAAAACCCAGGTTTGATATAGAGGATGTTCCCTTGGAAGAACCAGACTGTGAGATATTTGTGGATGGATCATGTCTAAGAAATGAGAAAGGCGAATTATGCACTGCCTATGCTGTTTGCACCATAGCGGGAGTTCTAGAAGCATCCTGTTTAAAAGGGGTAAACTCTGTTCAAATTGCTGAATTGGTAGCTCTAATCAGAGCATGCAAAATTTCTAAAAGCCAGAGGGTAACCATATTCACTGATTGATAGCCAATAAGGGTTCGGGGTTGTCCATGACTTTGGACAGCTATGGATGCAAAGGGGATTTCTGACTTCTTCAGGTTCCCCTATTAGGAACAGCAAAACTATAAAAGAATTATTGGATGCTTTACAATTGCCCAAAAGAATTGCAGTGGTCAAATGTGCCGCACATAAATCAGGAGATGATTATGTGACGAAGGGCAACAGATACGCTGACCAAATAGTGTGTTTCTGTGCACGAAATTCAATGGCTTTAAACAGAGCAATTGAAAGAGAAAATACTGAATGCCATCTTACGTTTACAAACATTTATGAAACTTGGGATGAAGTGAGGCAGATGCAGGAAGAGGCAAGTGATGAGGAAAAGGAAATTTGGAGAAATACAGGTTGTAGAAAGCGAGCAGAAGACGAAGTGTGGGTATACTTTGACGAAAGACCAGTCTTGCCAGATTCTTTACTCTCCCATATGGCCAGGGTATATCATGGAATTGCACATATTAGAAGAGATGCAATGATCAGCCTCTTCAAGCAGTCATGGTATAACCCAAAGTTTAGGGTCATTGCAGAGAACCTTTGCCAGAGGTGTATCATTTGTCAGAAGCAAAATCCAGGCAGAAAAACAGTTGTCAGTTGGGGACGAATTGGAAGAGCAGGAGGACCATTTACCTGACTCCAATTGGACTTTATTAAATTACCCCCATGTGGTGGGTTGAAATATGTGCTGGTTGTTGTCTGTTTGTTCTCTCGCTGGGTGGAAGCCTATCCGACAAGAAGGAATGACAGTTTAACTGTCGCAAAATTACTTCTAAGAGAACGAATTCCTCGATACGGATTTCCAGTCACTTTAGAGACAGATAGAGGAACACACTTTAATAATGAGATAATTCGGATGATTTGTGCAGCATTACAGATTGAACAGAAGCTGCATTATGCCTATCGACCTGAAGTATCTGGAGTGGTTGAGCAGATAAACGGCACAATAAAATCTAGGTTAGGAAAGGTGTGTGCATCCACAACACTGAAATGGCCTGATGCTTTACCCCTTGTATTAAAGAGTCTTAGAAGCATTCCTGACAAAAAGACGGGTTTGAGTCCACATGAAATCCTAATGGGAAGAGCAATGAGACAAGCATACATACCAGCGAACAAACTTATGAATATATCTGATGATCTAGTGCTTGATTATTGCAGAGGATTGGCTGATCTGGTGCGTTCTGTGTCTCGCCAAATTGGAGAAGATGCCACAACAACACAGCCGAATCAAGCTCATGATCTGAGTCCTGGTGAGTGGGTTCTCATCAAGAAACATGTGAGGAAATCGTGTTTAGAACCCAGGTGGAGCAGTCCTTACCAAGTTATTTTGGTGACGACAACGGGCATAAAGTGTGGTGGTCTGCCAAACTGGATTCACGCAAGCCACACTAGACGAGTCCCAAGTCCACTTGAAAGACAAGAAGAGCAGCAACTGGTAAACAAATGTCAAAGACCAGAGGTTGAAGTGTGTGAAGCTGAAGCATCTAGAATAACAGATTCAGAAGAACAAGCTGATGACGAACAGCCGAGCACAAGTCAAGTAAAGTGGGCACCAGCTACTGGGTCTCGGGAGACTGCTGTTGAATCAGAAGAAAGTGAGACTGCTGTTGAACCAGGAGAAAGTGAGTTCACTGCTGAACCAGAAGGGAGTGAATTCACTGTTGAGCCAGAAGTCAGTGAAATTACTGTCGGAACAACTGAAACAGAAGTTACTGAAAATCCAGAAGAGGAAGAAGAGCAGATAAAAGAAAGGCCAAATAAAAGAACCTATGAACCAGATACTGAAGGTGAAAAAGTAGTTCAAACCAAGAAACCAAGAAAGGGTGATAATTGGTCAGGTGGAGTGAAAAGACTGAAATACACTCTTGTGAGAAGAAAATCAAAGAAAAGACCGGAACAAAGTAATGAGGTCTCAAGTCAGACAGAACAAGAAGAGTCAGGAGAAGGATTAGTACGAAAGACCAGGAGAATAAGAATTCCAAGCAGAAAATACAAAGCACCAGAATGGACCTAGGTCATATTGGAAGAAATTGAAAGTTCTGATCCAAGTGAAGAAAAATACAGTTCTGACACTGAGCATGTTGATGAAAGCAAATTGAGACCACCTTAAAAGAACTGTGACAAAAGAAACTAAGGTGCGACATTGTCAGTTGGGAGAAGAAGTAAAGAATTCTGAAGACCAAAAAAAAAAAGAAAAGAAATATAAAAGAAAGGGGTGAAGAAGAAAGTCTGAAGTGTGGGATTACACTATTTTTTTCTTAGAATTTTTTAGTAAAGTTTAGTGCCTATAGATTTAGATAAAAAAAATTATTTTTATAGAATACAGAATGGCTAAAGCAGAAGTGACTGAACATCCAAATCTAGTTTAAAACGTAGATGTATTAAAGCTTGCCTATGTAATGTTTTACTATTATCATTCATGTGGGTATTACTAACTGTCCTTGTACCTATTCTAATGGTAACTAATAATGGAAATAATACTAATGATGTGACAAGTAAAGGAGTGAATGATGTTACTAATGAAACTCCTAATACTAAAATAGAACCAATGGATGGAAGTATTCTCCATCATGATAAATCAATTAGTGATTTCTCATTAAATGTGTTTACTAAATTGTTGTACGAATATACTGAAACTATGAATGTGAGTGATTGTTATGTGTGCATGCGATTAAATTCGTCTGTCTCAGAAGGGGTGACTTACCATCACCTACCTTTAACCTATGGTGTGTCTTGCAGTGTACTAACAAGTTTATTTTATGTGACAGGAAAACTTGAATACCACTATTCTAATATAGATTTAGTATTTCCAGAAATACCGGTTATTAAAGAGCTAAATAAGGTTTTAAGTAGCAAAAATGCACGTTATATGGGAGAGTTCTTCCATAGCACCAAAACTTTAGATATAGAATATGCTTATAGAAATAACCTGGCTTGTTGTTTGCGGGCGGAAGAAAAGATTTTTATAGAAATGGTAGAAGATAGAAGATAAAGTTTCCAAAGAAAGGCTGCTGAACAGAAGTCACAGGTACCACCGTGGGTTTTTAGAGAAGGAGTTTATGAGAAAGGTGAGACATACGCTGCAATGTCCCTGGACTGGTCCCAGAAAGGGAAAATATGTTTGCTTAGAACGAAAACTAACTATAACAATTATTTCATTGGTAGTAGTGAATGTGAACATACTTTCCAAATTACTGGAGGTTGGGGATTAAAGGGTGGAACTGATCCTGTCTTTCCAGGAGTTTATTATGTGTGTGGCAAGAAGGCTTACTATAGGTTGCCTGCAAATTGGTATGGTAGCTGTTATTTTGCAATTGTTTTTCCTAAAGTCTACCATGTAGACCGAAATAGTAACCAACTAAATGAAATAAAGCAAGGACTAACACGCAATAGAAGAGCTAGTTTCTCAGAAATAGTAGGTGATATTTTTGGTGCACTGATACCCTCATTTGGAGTCGTCCTAAATTCACACGAAATTCGAAAATTGTCCACAGTGGTTGATCGTTTATCAACGGATACTGCTGGTGGGTTCTTGATGATTGACACGGAAATGGTTGCAATAAGATCAATGGTTTTTGCAAAATAGACTTGCCCTTGATATATTATTGGCAAAAGAGGGTGGAGTCTGTGGCATGTTGAAAATCCAACACTGCTGTACCTATATTCCTGATAAAAGTAAAGGAATTGAGGGATATATTAAGAATATTACGAAATTACATGAGGACTTGACCCAACTGGAGGTTGATGGTGTGTGGGAGAAACTTTGTAAGGGTTTCTCCTCTGTGATTAAAGGGTTTTCTACCTTTGGAAGTAGTTTATTAGGGAAAATAACAATGCCACTTATTTCAATAGCCATAGTAGTATTAGTGATGATAACGACATATAAATGTTGTAAGGGTAAAGGTAAAAAAAGAGAAGTGACAGAATTAAGGAATGAACGTAGAGCAAGAAAGAGAAAAAGAGAAGAAATAGAACTAGAAGAAATGAAAGGAGAATACTATGATATGATGAAAGACTTAGATGAGGGTGCCATAAAAGAGAGAAGAGTACTGAGTTTTAAATAAAATGAAGATGGCACTCGGTATGGTAGGTATTTTATGATGGCTCCAGAAAGCCATCAAAGCCGGGATTGATGGAACATAGGTTCGAGAAAAGAAACCTGCTCGAATTAATACCCCCATAATACGTACTAACAGTAAGTAGTAAATGAAACTAACGTACACCTTACACCAACACGTGGGAAAACTACTATGCGCATGTATACACTAACAAGAAATAACATGCGGAAGAATTAAAACCGTATTTACATTATGCTTTGAATGAAACGAAAAACAATGCATGACTAGGCCGCATGTGCATTTCGTAGTTTGCATTTTGCACTTTGCTTTAAAATAATAGGTAATGCTGCTTTCTGCTTAAGGCTTATGCTAGGTAACCCTAGATGAGGAATAGTGCAAAGGTGGGTGGTAAACAGTGAAGGTTTCATTATCATATAATTAATAAATGTTCATATTTCATTGCTTTAGTGTACTGGAAAAGAGGCCATCTTTATTAAGTTGGCCGAAATGGGAGGGGTGAGCTGAGGAGTGAGTCCGATCTGTCAGAAGCAAGACAGACGCACTGTGCACTGCAGAGAAGAAAAAAAATGTATGAGTTGAAGGACGAGATGACGACTGACTGTCAAATGCCATGACCAGTTGTGGGACCGGAGAATTGTTCTGCGGATAATGTTAATTTATGAATGAAGATTTGTCTAAATGTAACATGTCTAGAAATCGTGAGAACGAGCGATTAACCAAACCGTGGGAATGAATGTAGAACAATAAATTAACTAAATTGTACGTGAAGTCACCATGGTGTGACAACACCACCTCCCAAGCCCACCAATCCACCGGCGAGTTACATGAAAGTTTGCAACAATTGTGGGATGGACATGTCAGTTTTAGGGTATAATTGGGGTGCCTTTAGGGGTATGTTTTTTACGTTTAGGCTGGCAAGAGAGAGAGAGAGGGAAGATGCGTTGATGTCTGTCGGTTTGAGGAGAAGCCTTGCTGTTCCAGAGCTGTCCCGCTCCTGTCCTTTTAATCTTTGTTCCCTGATCCTATTTCGGGGAACCCCCATCATCTCCTAGGCCGAGGGGGTGGTTTTCCCTACAGACCGATAGGTTTGTATTTCAGTCTCTGACTCACATATGCAAATTGTTTGCAAATGTACTTTATCTCTGAAACTTTTGTCTCTCCATCTATTCACTCCATCATTAATGCATTGAACGTTATTATATAGAGGGAAAACTTTTGTCTCTTCATCTATCCCCTCCGTTAGGTGAATTCAGGTTTTGTATATGATTTTGCTGAAACTTTTGTCTCTTAATCTATCCACTCCTTCATGCGAAATGTCGTTAATTTGAAATGAGTTTGTAATTATTCGATGATTGTTGATGTTTATCTCTCCCTTTGTGAGTTACATTATTTGCACTTGTGACTGTATGCATTGAGCGATCGCATTTAATATAAGAAAAAGCTTTATAACTTTACCGAGTGTCTATGGTTATTTAGTTAACTATAGGGTCAATTTAAATAGGATAATCATTATCATCAACTATTCAACTAATTGGTTCATCGACCAAATAGAAGAAAAGTTGATTAACTCCTTCGATGCTCATGACGGAGCGGTTCCGTCATGAGCATCGGTTGGGCTGTGCTTATGACGGAACCGCTCCGTCATGTGCACAGCCCCTGGGAAGCGCTGGCGCTCCCCCTGGGGCATCGATCTTGCTCCCACAGAGGGGATGGCAGCGGAAGAGTTTCCGCTGCCACCCGGCCCCCCACACTTCCCCATGACGTCAGCGCGCGCCGACGTCATCAGGAGCGCTGGACGCGCTGGAAATCATTTCTTTCTAGCGCGTCCAGAGGGAGGGTGAGTGTTTGTTGGTGCGGTGGGGCGGGGCCCAAATCTGGATGCCTTGAGGCATCGGGGAGAGGAAACTGTGTTTCCTCTCCCTGATGTCTCAATGCAGGGCATTCCTGGTGCACGATCGCGCACAGCGTCGCGATCGTGCACCAGGAATGTCCCACTAGACACCAGGGATTCCTTTTTTTCTATAAAGGAGCGACCCCTTGGGCAAGGGTCGCTTCCTAAGGGAGCAAATAAATTAAAGACTTTTCTGCCCCCTGGGGACAGATCGGCCGATTTTTGGCCGTTTGTGGACCCAGGGGGCAGAAAAGCCCACTAGAAGCCAGGGATCTTTTGTAAATTAAATTGGAAGCGACCCTTGGGCAAGGGTCGCTTCCTGGGGGCCAATTAATTTATAAGTATATTCTGCCCCCGATCGTTTTTTTAATTTGGCCTTTCTGCCCCCAAGGGGGGGCAGAAAACCCCACTAGACACCAGGGATTTTGTTTAATTGTAAATGGAAGCGACCCCTTGGGCAAGGGTCGCTTCCAGGGGCTAAATTTAAAAAAAAAGTATATTCTGCCCCCCCTGGGGACAGATAGCCTGATTCTTTTGGCGTTTCTGGACCCAGGGGTGGGCAGAAAAGCCCACTAGAGGCAGGGAATTTGTTTTTTTTTAAAATTGGAAGCGACCCCTTGGGCAAGGGTTGCTTCCAGGGGCCATATTTAAAAAATATTATATTCTACCCCGCCCTGGGGGCAGATCGGTTTGTGTATTTGGCCAGGGGGGGCATAAAACCCCATTAGACACCAGGGAGAGTTTTAAATTTTAAATGGAAGATCACCTGCATTTTATGGCATTTCTGGCCCGGGGGTGGGGGGCAGAATAGCCCACTAGAGTCAGGTATCTAAAAATAAATAAATTGGCCGCTTCCAGGGAACATATATTTTTTATGTGTATTTGGCCTTTCTGCTCCCATTTGGGTAGTGACATAGCATGTTATAATGTTGTTTTATTTCTTGTGAATTGCAATTGTAATGCTTTATTTCTCCTTTTTTGTTAGGTCAAGGCTTTTGCTCTTTAGACTGTTCCAGGTTGCGGTTTCGTTACTGTTTGCGTAGTTGCATGTGTTTGGTAAGAGACTTTTTTGTACAATGTAAATGAGTTTTATTTCTCTGCATGAATGTGTTTTTGCGAATGGTGTAATAATAGCAGTATGTTTGGCTTCTGTTTTTGAGTGTCAAAAGCTTTTTGCATTTGTGCTCGATGTGTATTTTGTTGTATTGCGAGTAATTGGTTTTGTTTTTTTCTTTCTAGTGGGATATTGTTGGTTTTTGCTGTGTCTCTGCAGAGTAGGTGCTGGTGAGTGTAGCTGTCTCTTGTAAGTTAATCGTATAGTTTTTGAGTATATAGATCTTTGTGATAAAGGCACACATTTTTTTACTTACTTGCTTTGCACAGTGTTGGTTGTTGTTGACTTGTTTGTGCAGTCTCCTTTCTTAGTAAGGATAATGGCTAGCACGCAGGATTACTGCTCAGCAGGTTGTTGGTATGCTTTTGAGTCTTCCTCTGACCATGGTTCAGAGACTGACTCTGCATCTGAGGCAGAGGAGGCAGGGGACGATTCAGGCAGTGAGTTTTCTCTCCACATGGAATCATCGGATGATGAAGCTACTCTCAGTGCAGATGAAGTGCCTGTGTTAGAGGAGGACATTGATGTGCCGATAGTGCGGCAAGAGGCATCTGGGCTGCAGCCTGGGGCTGCAAGGCTTCCTGTTGGTGTAGTGCGGCAAGAGGCATCTGGGCTGCAGCCTGGGGCTGCAAGGCTTCCTGTTGGTGTAGTGCGGCAAGAGGCATCTGGCCTGCAGCCTGGGGCTGCAAGGCTTCCCCTTGGTGTAGTGCGGCAAGAGGCATCTGGGCTGCAGCCTGGGGCTGCAAGGCTTCCCATTGAAAGTGCTGACCTCGCCCCAGGCATGGTGCAGCCGGCATTGCCAGACTTTACTGGTGTTCCAGGGTGTAGAGTGAATACTGAAAACATTTTGCCGATAAATTTTTTTCAGTTGTTTATGGACGATGTGTTTTTGGCAGAGATTGTTGAGCAGACTAATTTGTATGCCGAACAGTTTTTGAGGGACAACAGTGCCAGCCTTAAGCCCCACTCTAGAGCTACCCGGTGGACTCCCAGAAATTTGGAAGAGATGAAGAAGTTCTTGGGTTTAACTTTTTGATGGGCTTGCTAAGGAAGCCATCAATGTCTTCATATTGGTCTACTAGTCCCTTGATGGCAACGGCTATATTTCCGGCAGTCATGAGTCGTGATAGGTATTTGCTTCTGCTTCGGATGATGCATTTTGTCGATAATGGTTTAGCGTTGCCACGAGATCACCCTGAATGTGACCGTCTTTTTAAGATTCGGCCTGTCATTGATCACTTTGTTGATCGATTTTCTGAGATCTATGCTCCTGGGAAGGAAATTGCAGTGGATGAGTCTTTGGTGTTGTTCAAGGGCCGCTTGGTTTTAGGCAATACATTCCTAGCAAGAGGGCACGCTATGGAATTAAGCTGTATATGCTGTGTGACAGTAGGACTGGATATGTCTCTAATTTCAGGGTGTACACCGGTAAGGAATCCAGGATTAACCCCCTGGTTGTCCGTCCACTTTTGGAGTGACTGAGAAAATTGTGTGGGAATTTGGTAGAGGATTTTTTAACAAAGGCCACCATTTATATGTAGATAACTTCTACACTGGTGTGCGGTTGTTCAGGGAATTGGCCAAAGTGGACACTGTTGCTTGTGGCACAATCCGCTCTAACCGTAAAGGTTTCCCAAAAGAACTTGTTTGCCAAAAGCTTGTGCGGGGACAGTGCAGTGCGTTGCGTTGCGAGGAGCTTCTAGCTGTGAAGTTTTCAGACAGGAGAGATGTCTACATGCTGACTACCATCCATGATGAAAGCACTGCACCTGTGACTGTTTGGGGTCACATTGCTGAAGTGCGCAAACCTGTGTGCATTTTAGACTATAATAGGCACATGGGTGGTGTTGACAGAGTAGATCAGAGGTTGGAACCTTACGCTGCTCTTCGTAAGGCTTACATTTGGTATAAGAAGTTGGCTATCCATCTTTTCCACTTGGCAACCTTTAATGCTTTTGTTGTGTTCCAGGATTCTTGTCCTGAGTCAAAGATGACTTTTGTTAAGTTTTAGGAGTCTGTAATAGGCAGCCTTGTTTTAGTGGAACAGGCAAGTGTTCCTAGAGTTGGAGTGGTGGAGGATGTTGCTAGATTGAAAGATCGCCACTTTCCTGATCACATTCCTCCCACACTCTCAAAAGACTTTCCCAGTAGGAGATGTAGAGTCTGTTGGCGAAGAGGTATGCGGAAGGAGACTCGTATGTACTGCCCCGAGTGTCCTTCTAACCCTGGGCTGTGTGTGCCTGCTTGTTTTAGAATGTACCACACGCAAAAGAATTTTTGGGAGCATCCATGAGTGGTAAAGTGAACTGCCTGGCCTCTATTGTTTAATATTTTTTGTTCAGTTTCAAGGTTGGCATTTGTGTAGTGTATTTAGTTTCAGATTTTGTGTTAGTAGATTTGTATTTATTTGCAATTTGTTTGTGTTTTCTTATTTATATAAAAAAATCCTAAATGTGATGGCGGTGTGCGTGGAGTGGCGCTTGTGTGGTGGTGTGCGTGGTCTGGCGTTTGGCTGGCGGTGTGTTTGGATTGGCGCTTGGCTGGTGGTGTGTTTGGATTGGTGCTTGGCTGGCGGTGTGCGTGGACTGGCGCTTGGCTGGCGGTGTTTGGACTGGCGCTTGGCTGGTGGTGTGCATGGACTGGCGCTTGGCTGGTGGTGTGCGTGGACTGGTGCTTGGCTGGCGGTGTGTGTGGACTGGCGCTTGGCTGGCGGTGTACGTGGACTGGCACTTGGCTGGCGGTGTGTGTGGACTGGCGCTTGGCTGGTGGTGTGCATGGACTGGCGCTTGGCTGGCGGTGTGTGTGGACTGGTGCTTGGCTGGCGGTGTGCGTGGACTGGCGCTTGGCTGGCGGTGTGTGTGGACTGCCGCTTGGCTGGTGGTGTGCATGGACTGGCGCTTGGCTGGCAGTGTGTGTGGACTGGCGCTTGGCTGGCGGTGTGCGTGGACTGGTGCTCGGCTGGCGGTGTACATAGACTGGCACTTGGCTGGCGGTGTGTGAGTAGTGACTAGCTGCTGGTCACTACACACACTGCTAGCCAAACGCCACTCAACGCAATCCGTGAGCTGGTGTGGTTGCTGTGTCAGGAATGTGGGCATGTGAAAGTGATGGGTCCTTGAATGGCGCTGTCTGCTGGTGTGAGTGTTGTAATGTGCTGGGCCCGCAGCTGGCGTTGTGAATGGTTTTGTATGTGTCACACGTATGAAAGGTGTATGAATGGCCTGTAAAGAGGTTGGTGCCTTGTCGTGGCTTTACAGCTCACGAGCTGTGAGTCAATGGTTCAGTTTCTCGTCCTTTCAATTAACAGTGCATTTCATTTTTGTGAAATCTCTGGTTAATACAACTGTATATACTGAACCATCACTCACCCTCGTGCCAAATCCAACCAGTATGTATGTGTGCGTGAGGAATAGGTGGTTGTGCATAAAAATGTCTTTTCTATTTTTGTCAAGCAGGGTGTACCTTGTCCTTTTTGGTGAATGTTGTAATGTGTTGGTTTTGTGCCTGGTGGTGTGAATGGTCTTGTGTGTATCATGTATGAAAGGTGTGTGAATGGCCTGTAAAGCGGTTGGTGCCTTGAAGTGGCTTTACAGCTCACGAGCTGCGAGTCACTGGTTCAGGTTTTTGTCCTTTCAATTATTGACAGTGCATTTCATTTTTGTGAAATCTCTTGTTAATAAAATTCTATATACTGAACCATCACTCGCCCTCGTGCCAAATCCAACCAGTATGTGTGTGTGCTTGAAGAATAGATGGCTCTGCAGTAATCTTTGTCTGTTTTGTCTCTCTGCCAAGCTGTACATTTCATCTAAGAATAACCTAACAACTGTAGTTTTTGTCGTAAACTAAACACCCATGGGAGTGCATGGTGATGTCTCTCTTGTGGATTCCAACAAGTTATCTTACCCACAATGTCCTGCAAACCTCAAAATGTGACTGCGACATTTTCCTTGCATTATTGTGTCCAAATTTTCACACTGCAGAAAGTAACAACAAATTTCCAACCCCCAGCATTTCTCCAAGTATCCCAATAGAAATGGTACCTCACTTGTATGGGTGGGCCAAGTACCCGCTGCAGGGAAGGGCCCAAAACCTATTGATGCGACATTAAAATTACCTATCACAAACCAACCTGGTTTTGCAAGGGGGGTCCCATGAGTTTTTGGCCCAAAACACACATTTCTGGAAACTAGACACCCGGGAGAGTCCAGCGAGGTATGGCTTGCGTGGGTCCCCCATCAGTCTCCTACCCAAAATCCCCTGCAAACGTCAATTTTTGCTGAAAAATTCACTTTTTTCTCACATTTCTGTGGTGGAAAGTTCTGGAATCTGCGTGGATCCACAAATTTCCTCCCACCCAGCGTTCCCGCAGGTCTCCTGATAAAAATAGTACCTCACTTGCGTGGGTGGGTCAAGGACCCGCGACAGGCAAGGGCCCAAAAGCTATTGAGGCGACATCAAATTTACCTATCACAAACCAACCTGGTTTTGCATGGGGGGTCCGATGAGTTTTTGGCCCGGGGCTCGCAGCCATCTAAGGAAACCTACCTAACCCACACATTTCTGGAAACTAGACACCCGGGAGAGTCCAGCGAGGTATGGCTTGCGTGGGTCCCCCATCATTCTCCTACCCAGAATCCCCTGCAAACCTCAAATTTTACCGAAAATTTCACTTTGTTCTCACATATGTGTGGTGGAAAGTTCTGGAATCTGCGTGCATCCACAAATTTCCTCCCACCCAGCGTTCCCCCAGGTCTGCCGATAAAAATGGTACCTCACTTGCGTGGGTGGGTCAAGGACCCGCGACAGGCAAGGGCCCAAAAGCTATTGAGGCGACATCAAAATTACCTATCACAAACCAACCTGGTTTTGCATGGGGGGTCCCATGAGTTTTTGGCCCGGGGCTCGCAGCCATCTAGGGAAACCTACCTAACCCACACATTTCTGGAAACTAGACACCCGGGAGAGTCCAGCGAGGTATGGCTTGCGTGGGTCCCCCATCATTCTCCTACCCAGAATCCCGTGCAAACCTCAAATTTCGCTGCCAAATTCACTTTTTTCTCACATTTCTGTGGTGGAAAGTTCAGGAATCTTTGTGGATCCACAAATTTCCTCCCACCCAGCGTGCCCCCAGGTCTCCCGATAAAAATGGTACCTCACTTGTGTGGGTAGGCACAGTGGCTGCAGCAGGAAATGGCCCAAATCGTACTCTGGAGACTTCAAAATTACCTACAGCAAAACTACCTGGTTTTGGTGGGGGGGGCACCTGAGATTTTGGCCCCGGGCTCGGCGGCCATCTTGGGAAAGTACCAAACCCAAACATTTCTGAAAACTAGACACCCGGGGGAGGCCAATGAGGTATGGCTTGCGTGGATCCCCCAACGTTTTCCTACCCAGAATGCAATGCAAACCTTAAATTTAGCTGAAAAAACCACATTTTCCACATATTTGTGTGTGGAATCACCGTGCCGGCACAAATGTCCAACCACCCAGCATTCCCCTTGTTCTCCCGAGTAAAATGATACCTCACTTGTGTGGGTGTCCAAAGCAGAATTTGCTAAAAACGTATTTTTTTTAAAAATGTAGCGCTGAGAATTCTCGGTGCTATACTCTAAATCCCTATGTTTTGGGCTCTTCCTAGCCACACGCCTTGAGGAAAATGTGTTTTTTTTGACAATTGTTTAGGTTTGCAAGGGATTCTGGGTAACAGAACCTGGCGAGAGCCAGTCAAGTCACCCCATCCTGGATTCCCCTGGGTGTCTAGTTTTAATAAATGTATAGGTTTGCTAGGTTTCCCTAGGTGCCGGCAGAGGTAGGGTTCAAAAACTACAGCTAGGCACTTTGCCAAAAAAGGGTCATTTTTCACTGCGAAATTGAGGTGTGTCCACGTTGCGTTTTGCGCCGTTTCCTGTCGCGGGCACTAGGCCGACCCACACAAGTGAGGTACCATTTTTCTCAGAAGACTTTGGGGATCGCGGGGCAGGTGGAAATTTGTGGATCCACGCAGATTACAGAACTTTCCACCACAGAAATGTGGCGAAAATTTGATTTTTTTGGACACTTTTTTAGGTTTGCAAGGGATTCTGGGTAACAGAACCTGGTGGGAGGCAGTCAAGTCACCCCATCCTGGATTCCCCTGGGTGTCTAGTTTTCAAAAATGTATAGGTTTGCTAGGTTTCCCTAGGTGTTGGCAGAGCTATGGTTCAAAAACTACAGCTAGGCACTTTGCCAAAAAAGGGTCATTTTTCACTGCGAAATTGAGGTGTGTCCACGTTGTGTTTTGCACCGTTTGCTGTCGCAGGCACTAGGCCGACCCACACAAGTGAGGTACCATTTTTCTCGGAAGACTTTGGGGATCACGGGGCGGGTGGAAATTTGTGGATCCACGCAGATTCCAGAACTTTCCACCACAGAAAGTTGGAGAAAATCTGGTTTTTTTGACAATTTTTTAGGTTTGCAAGGGATTCTGGGTAACAGAACCTGGTGGGAGGCAGTCAAGTCACCCCATCTTGGATTCCCCTGGATGTCTAGTTTTCAAAAATGTATAGGTTTGCTAGGTTTCCCTATGTGCCGGCTGAGCTATGGTTCAAAAACTACAACTAGGCATTTTGCCAAAAAAGGGTCATTTTTCACTGCGAAATTGAGGTGTGTCCACGTTGCGTTTTGCACCGTTTCCTGTCGCGGGCACTAGGCCGACCCACACAAGTGAGGTACCATTTTTTTCGGAAGACTTTGGGGATCGCGGGGTGGGTGGAAATTTGTGGATCCACGCACATTACAGAACTTTCCACCACAGAAATGTGGGGAAAATGTGGTTTTTTGGACACTTTTTTAGGTTTGCAAGGGATTCTGGGTAACAGAACCTGGTGGGAGGCAGTCAAGTCACCCCATCCTGGATTCCCCTGTGTGTCTAGTTTTCAAAAATGTATAGGTTTGCTAGGTTTCCCTAGGTGCCGGCAGAGCTAGGGTTCAAAAACTACAGCTAGGCACTTTGTCAAAAAAGGGTCATTTTTCACTGTGAAATTGGGGTGTGTCCACGTTGCGTTTTGCGCCGTTTCCTGTCACGGGCACTAGGCCTACCCACACAAGTGAGGTACCATTTTTCTCGGAAGACTTTGGGGAACGCGGGGTGGGTAGAACTTTGTGGATCCACACAGATTCCAGAACTTTCCACCACAGAAATGTGAGGAAAATGTGGTTTTTTTGACAATTGTTTAGGTTTGCAAGGGATTCTGGGTAACAGAACCTGGTGGGAACCAGTCAAGTCACCCCATCCTGGATTCCCCTGGGTGTCTAGTTTTCAAAAATGTATAGGTTTGCTAGGTTTTCCTAGGTGCCGGCAGAGCTAGGGTTCAAAAACTACAGCTAGGCACTTTTCAAAAAAAGGGTAATTTTTCATTGTCAAAATGTGGTGTGTTCACGTTGGGTTTTGAGCCATTTCCTGTCGTGGGCACTATGCCTACCCACACAAGTGAGGTACCATTTTTATCGGAAGACTTAGGGTAATTCAGATTTGTAAAGCAACTGTTATTACCTATTGACTTTCGATGCATTCTGCCTTCCAAATGAAAAACATTGTGTAAAAAGAAGTCATTTTAAAAAATAACCGATAATTCTCATGCTAGTATGAGTATTCCCAATTTCGGAAATGTGCAAATATCTACTGTTTCTAAACTCTATATTTTGTTCCCATTTCAGAAATGCATAGGTGTCTTTCATACCGATTTTTCCATGTATACATTTTCCCACAATAATTGCTATATACCCGGTACATAATAAAAAACCATTGCAAGACGCTGCTCAGTTATTGGCTCTGGGTTCGTCGGGTTCTTGGTGAACCTACAAGTCCTATATATCACCACAACCAGTAAGGTCCAGCGGATTTAACTGTATATTGCTTTCAAAGAGCTGTCATAATTAGAAGAAGTTACAGGTGAAAACGTTGACACAAAAGGCTGTTTTTTTCAACTAATTTTCAATTTTTCCTATATTTAACTGTTACTTTCCATAAAGAAACCTTGATGGATCTACACAAATGACCCCTTGCTGAATTCAGAATTTTATCTACTTTTCTAAAATGTATAGCTTTCCAGGATCCATTATTGCTTTCATACCCATTTCTACCATTAACTGGAAGGAGGTTAAAAGCACAAAAATAGCAAAAATAGGCTATGTTTCAGAAAAATGCCAAAACTGTATAAAAATATTGGTTTTCTGACAAAAGTCTGTCATTCCCTAACAGCTGGGAAAATGGTGATTTCAGCCCGAGAAACCCTTTTTTGATACCATTTGCAGGGAAAAACCCAGACGCTTTCATTTGCAGCCCTTTTTTCGCATTTTTCCCAAAAAAAACGGAAGTTTGCTGTATTTTGGTTAATTTCTGGGACCCCTCCAGGGGAATCCACAAACCCTGGGTACCTTTAGAATCCCCATGATGTTGGAAAAAAAGGACGCAAATTTGGCGTGGATACCTTATGTGGTTAAAAAGTTACAGGGGCCTAAGCGCGCACTACCCCAAATAGCCAAAAAATGGCTTAGCACAGGAGGGGAAAAGGCCTAGCAGCGAAGGGGTTAATAAAATTAGTAAGCGGACTAATGACATTATTTCATGATTTACAAAGAATTAAGCATTGTAAGTAACAAATTGACCCCAGCCCATCAGGGATTCTGGGTGAATGTGTATGGGCCATTGTAATAGTATGAATTGAGTATTGATCCCTGATCAGGTATTGACCATCGCGCTGGATCACTACCCAAATCCATGCCCTCCTCTGGGCAACCTCTACAACTGGCAGTGGCTCAGACGTGCATATCTCGCACATGCCGCATAACGAAGAATACTCCAGTGTATTTCCCCTTGTAGGTCTCCTGCGCTTCCCCGGTACATATTCGCACTGAGACATGGCGCCTTGGACAGCTCAGTCACTTCAAACCATAGGCGATTTATTTGCAGATCGACAGCTCTTTTCGTTTGACCAGATGATATCGGATAACAATCTGCCTCCTGGTCAATTTCTGCTCCATAGACAGTTAGCGCACAACTGCCATACTTTTTGGGGCACTACAGACACGGAACCACCCACCCACCAGTGCAGACTATTCTTGTAATAGGAGACGGCCGGCATCTCATTGCCTGGCTTTACAGAGCCATGTGGGACTTGACAGCGGTCCCCCTGGACTCACTTCTGCTGAAATGGGAGGATGATTATGGCAGAGTGTTACATGACAAGGAATAGACACAAGTCCTGTAATTCCCCACACAGGTTTCTCGAAATGCTCGTTTCAAATTGCCCCACCGACACATCCTGTTGGAAGGCAGCCACAGCTTCAAGTCACATCGGGAGCCCAGTTGAAGTAAAGATTCATGGGTAAGTATTCTTTCAAAAATCTACTGGAGTGACGCAGTGCTCAATGTGGCTCTCTTCCAGGCAGTACAGACTCTCTTATTTTAAAGTTCCAGCACAGAGAAACAGAGAGGCCAGGTAAGGGGAAGAGTTTTGCTGAAAGGGTCAGCTAGGTAAGAGACCTGAAGTGACAGAGGTAAAGATCGTAGTTGTCAAAATAGAACTCACCCTGTGTATTTCAGTGTTAGTCTTTGTAAATTGAAAATACCTTTTCACCGATAATCTCCTGAACCCAGTCTTGGATGTGGCTTGGGAAGTCTATGCTTTTAACTGCTTCAAACAAGAACAAATAAACTGAGAATTAGCATATGACCATGAATCTGATGTACACAACTACATTGCTTTCATCACCTTTTCCAGTTTTTTTGTTCACGGTTTTATTATAACTCCAAATAAGCCCTTCACATTCATATCCCCTTTCATCCACTGTTCTTTGTGAAAGTCTTATAACACTATCACCCTTATCTACAAAAATAATAAACCATTAATATTCATGCGTGATGGGCCTTTGTGTTACCAGTAAAGCAATAACTTAAACTTTGTCAAGTCTCTTTTGGTGTCAACCTAGAATCATGAACTTCACCCTCAGCATTTTAACCAGACTACTCAGACCTGTGCTCAATTGTTCTTTCTCCTAAGGTTTGAAAACATAGGGGCAGATTTACAAGCCCCTTGCGCCACTTTTGCGTCACTTTTCCCATGTTAAAAATGGAGCAAAAGTGGCGCAAGGGCCTTGTAAATAAGCCCCATAGTGTGGTGTGCTTCTGCACTCCTACCTGTTTGCAACTTTTGTAAGTAAGAGACTGCCTTATAAATAGTTTCTGGAAAGAGTGTACATACACCTTCCCAAATCTGTATTGAACAGGATTGTTGGTTTCAAGAATGGCACCCTATCTTCACATCTCTCACCTCTGCTTCCTTCTGCTACTGTTGACAGCAAAATAAAGTTTTTATTACATGCTGAAAAGATCATGTCAGAGAACCCAGCAGATAGACCTCTTCACTCGACCAGGAAACCTTCAATAAGGAGCATGTGAGTCAGGGCGGTCCCATTTTATAGGGAGAGTCACCAAAGAAGGTCACTGTTTCGGCATTCCGGGAATTGTAATGTGCACTTCCCATAGCAGGTTACTTCAACCATACAGCCTCAAAATAATATTCAACAAACCTAATGATTCAAGACTAACAAAGTATAAACCTCTTATATGTATAGTGTTCCCCAAGCAAAGGTTCTATAAATATTTGTAAATGTTTGATCTTGACGGGAACACAATTGCACACCACACACAGGACAGACCAATCCCAACACACACTTTCTCCATCAGCACATTGCCAGGCACACACAGACTGATGCTGAGCATACTTGCTACCAAGGTCGGTTTTGACACATCTGTGCTTGTAGTCACTCAGAGGCATTTTCTGTGTGTCATGTGGAGCACTGAGTGGGAAGAGTGGCAGCAGCACCCATATTTCTGAAAGGCATGTGCAATACCAAAAATAGACTTCTTTTTCCTTAAATAAATGCCATTAACTCTTGAGAATGGAGGAACCAAATCTTATAAATAGCACTTTCCAAGAGAGTAGACTGCCTATTGTGAGAATGCAATTTTGCAGAGTCTCTTCCTGTGATGTCTATTCCTGGTTGAACCATAAATTAAGAAGGTTTTACGAGAGGAAGATGCATCCTGATACATTTGGTTTACCTGATTTTTTCTTGTGATCTTCCCCCTTACTTTTATTTTTGTCCCTGATTTTTCTTCAAGCAAATCCAATTGTTTTCCTTTTGGGATCATCATACCTTCTCTTTTCCCCTTCCAGAGGTCAGGAAGAATTTGGTGCCTTGCTTATTTGTCCAGTGCTTCCTTCCTACTTAATCCAGAATTAAAGCTTGCCAAAGTAGGTGTGTACCCCTTTGTGTGGGTTTCCTATAAAACGTACCTGGCATCTGTCATGTATATTATTCTGTGCAGGGTAGCATTGTGGCTACTAGGAGGCTTCACCCTTTCCTTGGGTAATCCAGAACTGTATTCAACAGACTTTCTCAGAATCCAAATCTTGATAAATTGCAATGCCAATAACTTGTAGCATTACGCTCATGTCCTGGTAAAGGTAGGAGGACAACCATTGTGCCTGAGAATTTGGGGTGAAAACAGTCCCTGGTTTTATAGTCTATATACAACCCAATGGTTCCTGCAAGTGCCCATGTTGTTTCTCGGATCCAGATAAAGTAAGAGAGTTTTTTAATTGCCATATGGTATATTTTGCTTTTTGCTTAATCAAGATCAAGTTAAAATGGGTTACCTGTTTAGTTGCCTTACTGGATAGTGTTGGCTTGGTAAATTCTGTTAGTAACCAACTTAGATGCTTGTTTACAGCCTTATGATGCCCTCCTACCAGTTTTTTTCGAATCTGCTTCAACATTCTGATTTCGGGTACTCAGTTGAAGAGGCTTATTATATGGTATACAGCAAGGACCATTGGATGTATTAACTTACGTTACTTGGTTTCATCAGCAGCTGAAACTGCGTGAGTTGCAATAACCCAGTAGATATTGTTTTAAATGACGATATTAAAGCAAACAATATGTAATCACAGCCTCCTACTTTTGTTTTTGAACTTAATGATTTACCACATTTGAACTTAGATTAAAACAGAGATGAAAGGAAAGCAATGTAAATTTTTCTAAAATTCCTTCATCCAGTCAGTCTGAGATTTTTGTGGACACAGAGTCTAAAGATGAGCCACTACAGGTTGGAGCAGTGAGAGGTGTTTGACTGAAACTGAGCAAGCACATTGGCATAAAGCTGGTTTATGTCTATGTTGTGGAGCTGTTGGACATTATGATTCAGGGCTTTCCTAAACAGTCCTTGAAGAATGAAGAAATATTTCAATCTTCTCCTGAGAAAAGAATGGGCAGTGTTCTGGCCCACTTACATTGGATCTTTTATGAATAATTCTGGAAATCATTTGTTTCTTGTAAAAAATGGGGTTATTGGTTGAGGGGTGTGGAAGGCCCACTTAGGCAACAACCACAATCCTTGTCAGAGTGAACCACAAAGGTCACTAAATTAACCTGTGAGTAACCCTCTGGTAGCTTGGCACAAAAGCAGACAGGCTTAACTTAGAGTCAATGTGTAAAGTCTTTATGCAGCACACAAACAGTAATAAAGTAAAACATTTATAAAGTGAAATTTAGAAAAATATATTAGGCTTTAAAAAATAAAAGTGTTATATATAGACAAGGGAACCCAATTGGATCGGTCAGGGACCATGGGTACTAGAATATTATATGAACAGTGGTCCCTCACACGAAGGATAACGTAAGAAAATCATTATAGAAGTACAATAAGATCTAAATTATGTTGTCCAGCTGGACAAAAAATATTTTTAATATTCCAAATATACATAAAGAAAACAAAACAATGCAGTGGAAACACAAACCCGGCAACAGTTAAAACATGAAAAGGAAACGCAGGCATTTCTTGGTGCTTGAAAGAAATCAGGGAATTGTCAAGCATAAATTACGGAAGACACCTTAGCACACATCAATAATGCATAAAACAGTGTCAAGGTGTTAAGGAGTCGGTGACGTTTCGATCCCATACACAGAGGTACCGGGATCATCATCAGGACTTAAAAAATATTGGCCTGAGATTAGTATATGTTAAAGTGAGGAAAGATGTGGAGGAAAAAAGGGGGAGGGGGAATAAGAGAAAAAGAGGGGGGTTAAAATTAAGGATTGGAGTCAAAGTAAAAATATCAATAAAAATGAAAAGAAGGAAACCATGCCGAATAGGGGCCCATGAGCAGTCATGCTAGCATCGTGAAACTACCCGTTAAAGATCAGAGTAGGAGGTAAACAAGCATATTGACTAACCGAGTGGTTGTGAGTGATGGTGGGTATAGATTGGAAGGGACTTATTTAGGTGAGTCTGGCACGCTCATAATACTAACAACTGAGTAAGTGAAGAGTTGCGCTAGGGGGTGAACCAGTGAGGCATAACATTTTTAAGGAACAATGCGGGAACGAGTGCTTACTGTTTCCGAAAACGGTCGTAGTCCCGGAGGAGACTAAGACGAATTGAAGAGGCAATCGATTGCCAACTTTGAAGCCTACGATAAAGTGATAAGGATGCTTTAGAAGTGGAGCCAGTGTGGAAATGGCCAATAGTGTAAGGAGTGAAGTGGAAGAGTCTTTTGATAGTCGGGTTAGGAAAATGCCACAATGAGCAAACTGTGGAGGAAGGAAAAGTAATCACAATGGAGGAATGAGTGTGTTGTGTGCTCAGTACTATGTGGAACAGTCTAGTGACTTACCGAAATTTTGTATAAAGCCGGGCAGCAAGGGCGAAACCTCAGCAGTAAAGGTAATGAAACCGAACAGTGCGACCATGGGTGTCGGAAAAAAGTGATTGAGGGATCCATGTTTTGAGGACACGGAGTCATGTATCATGTGACGGCAGCACATCGGTGACATGGGGGAGTGATTGTGTGCGGTGAGCCGGTGAATGGGAGGAGAAATTAAGCAGCCATATTGGTAGTGGGAAAGAGGGAAGTGAGAAATAGAGTTTGTATAGGAATGAGTCAACATTCTGAAGCAAGGCGGTCGTTGACATTAAACCTGGGATTTTGGCATTGCATACAAACATTGTCATCAAATGAGGGCGAAAATCGTCTCCAAAATTTGGCAATACATCGACAGTCATCATATGGGGGCATAAAGCATGTGTGACTAGATTTACATATTCAGGGCTAATTATGTCATGGTGTAGTAGACTATGATTGAAGTAGTTACTGAGGTCCAACGTTGTTACATTGTAAGCCTACAGCTCAATTAGGCATAATGCATGCAAACTGAATCAATTTGGAACATGTTGATAATCAAGGTGGAGTAGATAACGCTCATTTGAGCAAAGAGATGCCTAATACATGTGCCACAAACACAGAGCATTGAAACAATAATTTCCATTAACAGTAATCGCATAAAAAATGTGTTGCTGATAATCAAGTAAGAAAGTTGAGTATGCCGGGGGAAAAAAGAAAGAAATACTGGGCCATATAGCCATTTTGCCTCTTAGCAGTGATGTGGCTAGAAAGGTAACGGACATCATGTGTGTAGATTCTCTAAACTGAGAAGTACAGATTATTTCACAATAGGATACACAATTTGTAAGTGTGGTTGCTTTGACAGTGCATAGAGTCAAAATGGTTCAACAGATTCATAAAAGGGTGGTCCATTCCTCCATTCTATTGAGTCCTGTATGGAGGCTTCCAGTGCGTAGAATCAATTTCAATTCCTCCTTGTTTAGAAGTTGGCCAATGTCTGCGCCTCTCGGTGGGGGGTTTTATTATGCTGATGGCCAACCATCTGATGCCATTTTCTGTGTGTCCTTTTGAGGTGAAGTGGTCCACCAGTGGTGCATTCGGTGTCTTACACCGTAGGCGGCTGCGGTGCTGGCAGATTCTGATCCTTATCTTCTGGGTGGTTTGCCCAATGTAAATCATATTGCAAGGGCAAAGGACAGCATACACACCATTTGTAGTATTACAATTGGAAAATTGTTTCAATTCTATTTTTACATTGTCAAATAAAAATTCTTTGCATTCAATAGTATATTGACATGCCACACAATTTCCACATTTTGCATGCCCAAATAGAGGTGTCAGCATCCAATGATCATTGAGTGTCACTATAGGTTTTTGGGGGTTGAGCTGCTCTCACCAGGTGATGTTTTTATTTTTACGGAAAGCAAAGAGAGGCTTTTCAAGATTCAGGTTCCCAGCATTAAGGATGTGCGAGTGTTTGAGAATACATGTTCTCACTATGTTGGAAACTGGTGAGAATGTGGTGACACATACCATTCGGTTCTGACTCGTTTTAGATTTAGGAGACAGGAGGGGCTCGCGTGGGCAATACCACACCCTTTTCATTGATGTCTGTATCAATTTGCGACTGTATCCTCTTGGCAATAGCTTTTTCTGATAGATTGCGAGACTACTGGAAGTAATCTTCCTTGAATGAGCAGTTTCTCCCGATCCGCAGAAATTGGGAAAAGGGGAGAGAGTCACGTAGGGCTCTAGGGTGGTGGCTTTCATATCTGAGCAATGTGTTGTGTTCTGTGGGTTTCCTATGTAGGCAGGTTCACCATCTATATGCTTAACATTGAAGTCAGGGAAGGCAATTTCTGACTTGTCATGTGAGAGAGTGAATCTGAGGCCGTTACAATTGTTATTGAGCCAGTGTGAGAACTGTGTCAGGGTGCTATCGGTAAGTCGCTAGACTGTTCCGCGTTGTACTGAGCACGCAGCACACTCATTCCTCCATCGTGATTGCTTTTTCTTCCTCCACAGTTTCCTCATTGTGGCATTTTTCTAACGCGACTATGGTAAGACTCTTCCACTTCACTCCTCACACTATTGGCCATTTTCACACTGCCTCCACTTCTAAAGCATCCTTATTACTCTATTGTAGGCTTTAAAGTTGGCAATCGATTGCCTATTCAGTTCATCTTAGTCTCCTCCGGGACTACGACCGTTTTCGGAAACAGTAAGCACTTGTTCCAGCATTGTTCCTTAAAACAATTTATGCCTCATTGGTTCACCCCTTAGTGCAACTCTTCACTCACGTAGTTGTTAGTATTATGATCGTGCCAGACTCACCTAGATAAGTCCCTTCCAATCTATACCCACCATCACTCACAACCACTCGGTAAGTCAATATGCCTGTTTACCGCCTACTCTGATCTTTAACGGGTAGTTTCACGATGCCAGCATGACTGCTCATGGGCCCCTAGTCGGCGTGGTTTCCTTCTTTTTATTTTTATTATTATTTTTACTTTGACTCCAATCCTTAATTTTAACCCCCCTCTTTTTCTCTTATTTCCCACCTCCTTTTTTCCTCCCCTTCTTTCCTCACTTTAACAGGTACTAATCTCAGGCCAATATGATTAAGTCCTGATGATGATCCCGGTACCTCTGTGTATGGGATCGAAAAGTCGTCGAATCCTTAACACCTTGACACTGTTTTATGCATTATTGGTGTGTGCTAAGGTGTCTTCCTTAATTTATGCTTGACAATTCCCTGATTTCTTTCAAGCACCAAGAAATGCCTGAGTTTCCTTTTCATGTTTTAACTGTTGCAGGGTTTGTGTTTCCACTCCATTGTTTTGTTTTCTTTATGTATATTTGTAATATTAAATATATTTTTTGTCCGTCTGGACAACATATTATAGATCTCATTGTACTTCTATAATAATTTTCTTACTTTATCCTTCTTGTGAGGGACCACTGTTCATATAAAATTCAAAAATAAAAGGACACAAAAATAATTAAATCCAAGTCATAGAACCGGAGTTATGGAGATTTAAAGTTTCTATGTCAAATAGCCCCAAAAGCATGAATGCTAACTGTGGCCTACTGGAAGGTATTACTGGTTGTTCTTGGGGCTGAGATGCAACGTCCTGCACTGTGCAGCACCAAGATGCGTTGGTTCCGATGAGGCCACTGATTAGGAGATGCGAGGGGCAGCTATGCAAGGTTGTTTTGAGTTGTGCTGGTTTTGAGAGAACCCTCAGTTGGACAAGAAAAAGTACACTCTGATGCCAGCTAATGGTCCAGGAGCTTGGGTGCCTTTTAGGGATCAGGACTCACTCCAGCAGAGGATATCAGCACGGCACAGGGAGGTCCAGTTGGGTCTGGTCAGCTGGGCAGATGTAGAACAGGTCTCTGAATTTTGTTGTGTCCCTGTAGCTCAAACAGGATGCCAGCTGGATAGCCCCACTCTAGTGGTCCTGGGTTAAAGAAAACAGGTTCCGTCTCCATTCCTCAGGCAGAAAAATAGCAGGGTAGACCTTTTAGCAGCAGGGCACCAGAGCAGTCCTTCTTCTGAGTCTTCCACAGGTCCAGGAGTGATCTGATGAGTGGCTCTAGAGGTCCATTATTTATACCTGGTGCTATCATTTGTTAGGAAGGACCACCTGTCTTACCCCCACATTTGGTTCTGGAAAGCCCTGTCAAGGCTCCATACTGTCTGGGGATAACAAAAGGCAAGCAGACCTGGTGTTAGATTCCTTTTAGTATGTGTGCGACAAAGCCCTTTGAAGTGCAAGTGGGACTGGATATAGCCCCTGCCAGTGATTCTGTAAGGATGGCTTATGCTGTCGGCACCTAAGCCCCCTCTGTATAACTGTCTGGAAGGAAAACACAAAACCCAGCAGCACAGCCATTCACAGTCATGTGGCCCAGGACACTGGCAGAAGGTACAAATGGTTGGAACAATAAAATGCCAACTTTCTAAAAGTGGCATTTTCTGAATTGTGATTTAAAATCTGACTTAACCATTAAAGAAGGGTTTACATTTCAATTAATCTCAGTGTGAACAGCATTTCTCTATCTGCTTCCAATCCAAAGTTAGATGTGACAAGGTAACCCAGTGTTAGTTAATGTGAGAGATAGGCCTTACTACAGTGATACCCACAGTCGGAACTGGGACCTAGTTCTGTTCTTTAAAGTATAGTTTACCTTATGTTCTCATGCCTGGGTAACGAAGCTCAACTGTGAGTAC
Organism: Calotriton arnoldi; assembly: GCA_963921515.1. Classification (NCBI taxonomy): domain Eukaryota; kingdom Metazoa; phylum Chordata; class Amphibia; order Caudata; family Salamandridae; genus Calotriton; species Calotriton arnoldi. Next base: position 202,472 of record CAWUFW010005748.1, read on the forward strand.
ATCTGGAGCACCAAATACCTGGCCTTCGCCATGAAATGGGACGCATGGTGAGAATACATGGCTGCAGCAACTGAAAGGGGACGGACCAGGTGTGCGCACAGAAGTAAATATCTATTATATTACTGTACATCACAGTGTTAATAAGTATATGTAACCCGATGGCAAGTAAACAATAAAAACTGTTTAAAAAAAAAAAAAAGATTTATAAGTAATAAAACGGAGGGTTAAACCTGGCAAAAGGTTTATTTTAGTCAGGTCGAATTAGCAATTTAAAACTGCACTACAGACTACTGGCCTCAGACATGTTTTAAAGGGCTACTGTACTGGGTAGCACAATGAGTGTTGCAAAGCCACTAGCAGCATTTCATTTACAGGCCCTGAGTACCTGCAGGACCACTTACTACAGACTTATAAGTAAATTAATTGTGCCAATTAGGTGTAGGCAAATTTTGACGCGTTTTAGGGAGAGGACACAAGCACTTTAGCACTGATTAGTCATGGTAAAATACACAGAGTCCTAATATAAACAAAAGGAATACCAGCAAGATAGGAGGGATGAAGGCAAAAGGTTTGGGAGACTACCACCCAAGGTTGTCAGGTCTAACATTTCTTGTAGCAATTGTACTGAAAACAGAAAAGCACAAGTTGTTTATACCACTGACTCGTTAGACAGTGGTGCTTATGGGATGTTAATTTTTCAGGATGGGCCGCAAAGAACAGTATTGCTGTGAGACTTAAGAACACTTGTGTAGTGATTAAAACTGTTGATTTTGTTTTGGAGATCATATTGAGGCATTATCCTTTGACCTTATCCCTCTCCAAATTGCACTTTAATGTTTGGAATTCCTTGGTTAAAGAGGCATAATTCACATGTTAAATGGGCACCTCAAACAATTTCCTTGTCATCGCAGTTTTTTTATGACCATTGTTATGCCTCTAGAAGTTATTAGTCACTGACAAATGAGAAGGGAAATACCATTTGTAAATTGACAGTAGTTAACCTGTCTCCAGTGCCAATGCAGTACTATGCTTTGTTTCTCGTTTTTGGTAGGCTTCAAGTCTGCTCACTTCTTCTTTACAGGGAATATCATTGTACTATGCCAACTGAACATAATGCCTTTATTCATTTTGGATGTATTAGTTCTCTAAATGAGAAAGAAAGAAAAAAATAAAGGCTTAATTAAAGGACAAATTACTAAATGGGTTAATTGTGTCATCTTTAGCACAACGCTGGGACATCTTTATTTTTTGTAACCAAGAAAGACCAAGATCTTTGACCTTGTATTGCTCATGGAGGCCTAAATAATGGCACGTTCAAGGATAAATATCCTTTTCCTCTTATAAAAGACATGTTGGAATCAATCCATAAAGTATGAGTCTTGCTAAACTAGTGTTATACAGGGATTAGCAATTGCTGTGTATTAATGAAGATGATGAGTGGAAGGAGGGGTTTTGGACCAATTTTGGGAATTTTTTATATTGTGTGATGCCGTGTGTGTTATGGAACGTTCCTGCCATTTTTCAGTGCTTCATTGATTCAGTATCCTCTGATGTCTTGAATCAGTTTGTTTTTCTGTAGTTGGATGAAACTTTGGTGTTTTCAAAGATTAATGTGGAACTGCAAGAACATTTGAGTCTGATGCTGTCAAGACTCCAGCAACTTCATTGTTTATGTAAACCTGAGAACTATGAGCTTGAGAAAGAAGCAGCATATTTTGGAATTTTATTGACTGCCCCTGGCCTTTCAGTTGGTCTGAAGAAGGTATCATCTATTCTGGATTGGCCTTCCCTACAAGTGTTACAGATATTCAAAGATTTACAAACCTTTTTTTACAAACTTTTATTGTCAATTAGCTAAGACTTTTGCACCTATAACTGGCAACATTACTAGAATCCTAAAAAGGAGACTATGAAAAAGGGTTTATGCTTGAACAATCAAGGCAAAAGAACTTTCAATACCCTAAAACAGATGCTTGTTCAAGCGCCTTCTTGGAAATTCCTGATACTCCAAAGAAGTTTATTGTGGAACCGGACTTTCAACTTCTGAAAAAGCAGCTGGACCAGTTCCATTACAGAAGCAGAAAGAGGATAGACAAGAACAGACTATATTTTATCTGTCTCATGTTCTGTCCAGGTCAGAATGGAATTATTTGCCTGAAAAAGAGCTCTTGGCAATGAAGAGGGTGAATACTGAACAGAAATTTTTTGGTGAACACTGAAGAAGTATTTTAAATTCAAACCAATGATAGTTATGTGCAGCTTTTGTGACATATTCAATGTAGGAACAGTCCTCAGGCACGATAGGCATTGTTGCATTTTTATCTAGAGTTATCACTGACTGATAAGCATTCTGCGATTCCTCCTCTCCATGTTGTTGGAATAGATATATCCTTTATATACAAGGTCAAGATAGCAAAAGAACAGATGGATTCAAGGGAGTTAGAAGATCTACATCTAATTTCTCCCTTAGTTCAATTAAATGACCTGAATATTAGTCAACAAGCTATCTGTATTTCCATAAAATATTTAAAAATGGATATTATGATAATGTGCTAAGAGTCAGTTATTGCAGCTCATAAAAAGGTTAAGACTACTTTGCATTTGGAACAACAATCTTTTTTGTGTTCAACTGTTCATTCTGATGTCAAGGAATATATATTTGCTTGTCCTGTTTCTGCCCATCATAAATCCTTATATTTGAAGCCTTTTGGATATTTGCAGCTTTTATCAGTGTCCCTTGATGCTTGACATATGATTTCTACGTGTTTTCTAAAAGATCTTCTACTCATGTGATAAAAGTTACTGTAGACTCCTTCTTCAAACATGGCTCATATTTATCACCTGTTTATATTACCAACACCCAAAGAAACGTCTGAGTGCTTTGTTACTGATATTTTTCTCCATCCTGGATTGTCACGTACAATCATCTATAATAAAGGGTACTCAATATATGTCACAGTTCTGGAAAGCCTTGTGTAAGACTTTAGGAGCTGCACAAGCATTTCTTTTGGTTTTCATTCCCAACTTAATGGGGAAGCACAGTGAAGTAATTATATTATGGAACAATACTCATGATCCTACATTTAATACAACTCAAGACAATTGGGCTTTTTGTTTGCCAATTGCATAATTCTTTTACAATAACACAACTTTTTGTGCTACCGAAGATTTGCCTTTCTTTTCATTCAATAGTTTTTACATCTTTTTCTTAATCCTTTAGTTCATTCTGGTAGAGAGTATGAGTTAGTTGTGGAAGCATAGACAACTTGCTTCAGAAAGTTTACATCATTCAAAAGTCAACATGAAGAAATATGCTTATAAATCAAGACTAAATTCTGATTCCTTTTTAACCCATGAGAAAGTCTGTCTCTCTTCTCTTTTTCTCACAGTTCAGACATTGTCAGTAAAATTTCGACAACAATTTTTCATCTATTTGTAGTAACTCATCAAATCAGTCCTTTGACTTTCCGGTTGAAGTTGCCTTGTACCTGGAAGGTTTATTCTGTTTTTCATTCATCTCAATTGAAGCCATACATTCCATGCTAATCTCAATCATTATAGTCCAAATACAGCCTGAATATGAGGTTTATGAAATTTGTGATTTCTGGAAGTATCAAGGTGGCCTTCAATTTTTCATCAAAAGGAAGGATTACCATCCCTGTGTGTGCTCTTGGGAAGGTGCTTCTTTTGCTCATGCCCCAACATTAGTTTGCCATTTCTTTCAACAGACCCTTTATAAACCAGACCTCAGGAGGGCGATATACTTTTACAGTTGTACTGCGATTGGTGCAGAGGACATTATCAAGCGATCACTTGAGACTGTCTGGGTCCAGCAGGGGGAGATGTTATTAGCATGCTATCCATTAGCCTATTGCATGACGCCACACTCAGTCTAATGCTGAGCATTCTCGCCACCAGGTTTGTTCTGATACTTCTGCACTCAGAGTGACCCAGAGTGGTTTTCTGCAAGCTGCGTGAAGTGCAGAGTGTGAAGAGCACCAGTGCGACTCCAGATTTTGGCGTGGCACACATGATGTTGAAGTTGGGATTATTCTTTGCCTCAACATCATTAGCTTTTAGAAAGGGGCAGAATTACATCTTATTAATAGGTCTTTCCAAGATGGTAGTCTGGATTCAGTCGCGGATCCTGCAGGTAAGATCGGTGGGGTGGGGCGGGTGAGTGTCGACAGACGATGGAATAGGGAAAGTTAAATAAATCCTATTCCATCGTCTGTCGACATCCGCCCACCCCACGGCGCTTACCTGCAGGAGACGCGCCTGGTTGGATTGTTTTTCCTCTAGAACTTTTTCTTGGCTTACCCTCACTCTGTCTCCTTCCTGATGACAGGAGTAGTTGGGTGCCTTGCTAACTTCTCCAGTACTACCTTCATTGTAAACCAAGAAATACAAGCTTGCCAAAGGAGGGGTTTAAACCTTTGTGGAACCACTGTAGGAGACAATTTACACCTTTCATCTACTCAGTGCAGGGTGGTTTTGCAGCTACTGGGAGGAGTCACACTCTTCTAGGGCATTCTATTAGGATCATATTCAACAGAGTCCAGACCTTGACAGAGGTAATGCTGTCTTGCAGGTTTTGGGTGGACTACTCTTCAGATAAACCTTTTCGGTTAAGAGGAGGAGGGAAAGTGTTTCGTAGATTTCAAATGGAACAGCATTGTACACCATTAAGCAGAGCATCTGAAGGCTTGGCACACATTTTGCACTTCCTGTTCTCTGATCTACTAATACCACTGCTGTGGTCGAGGGAAGTTCTTTTGATTCCTTGAATTTGGCATCCATTTAAAGTGGGGCACTGCCACTGACTGCCTTATAATGGATGCAGCATGACTTGAAAATGATGAGACATAAAAGGGGCACCACTCTATGTCTCTGAGAATAGGCATTATCTTATCAAACATTCTGAAGACTTTGATGAAATATGCTGCAGCATGCACAATGCTCCTTGTAGGTGTCAGGTGGGTCTCTCTGTTGCCAGCTTGAAAAACCTTTCCTCTGTTGAGATGTTACAGGAGCAACACTTGGTCAGTTATTTTGAAGGCATCTTCTGGGAGAAACAGCTCCACTTTGTTTAACAAAGATAATTCTAGGCAGTTTAGGGCTTCAAAAACATGGCTCCAGTAGTAGAGTAGTGTGCCAGTGTGGAAACCATGGGATTTTGTGTTGTCGGCAAGTTGGGGTTTGAATTGGAAAGTCATTAATTATAGACAGTTCTAGACCTAATTCTGCTTTATTGGAGAAAAACCTCATCTTATTTATTTTCATGTTGAGGAAGGCTTTGAACATCCATTTTGGAATGAAGAGAAATTATGTGTTACCAGGGTGATTTAGTTGCTAGACATGATCCATGTATCCTTTCATGATATCGTCTGTTGTGGTTATAATCTAGAGAGTCCTGCAGTTTTGGTCTCTTTTAAATGTACTGGCACATGATCTATAGTAAAGCTGCGGTTTATGAAAATGTCAAATAAATTGCAGATAATCTGGGCATTGACCACGGATGTTCAATTCAGTGCTGACTAGTAGGAGTCCCAGGGTTTCCATGTACATGTTGAAAAGCACCAGTTAGAGGAAGGAGTCTTGCAGAGCATTACCGTCCATGTATAACCTACTCCGGGCAATTCATTAGTAAGTGGGAATCGAGTCAGATCTACTCAGAGAAAATTATTTGTGAATTGGGCATGTGGGGTTACGACATGACATCAAAGGCTAGTAGGGCCATGTCAGATATAAGCATTTTTTATTATAAGAATCAGCAATGAGGGTAGTGCAAATCACTACAGTGATCCAATAACCTTATAAAGTCATTAAGCATATGGCGAGGTGCCTCTACTTTGTTAAAAGACCCCATATTGGTGATATTTTATCCTATGACTGCCAATAACTGAATGTCAGGGAGTCTGCATTTAGGAAACTGTTTTACGCATTATGCATGCCCCTGTTGTGGGCAAGCAGTTAATAAAAAGAAATTTGAAGATAGTAATAAGATTCTAATATAAAAATTAATGGAGTGTTGGGTCTTATAGTTGAATTTAGGAAACCTCAACTTAAAAACACTGAAGTAGTACACTTGATAGAGCGTTAAGCTCTCGTGAAAATTGTAGGGGTGCATCATAATCACCGTTAGTCTGCACCCGCATATATCCAGTTATATATCAGTGAATGGCTAGTAAAATGTAGTTTTCACTTGCATTATTGGAGTGAATAGAAGAGTAATTGTGCTATTATGATCCTGCAAATGTAATGCTTAACTGAATCGTGTTTAAATGATGCATTAACGAATCAGCCAATGCGTAATCGAGATGCAGTAGTTTAAACGTGTATCATATTAAGTTGCACGTGTAGCTCACTTTTCGCATATGAAATGTATGTATCAATGCTTATAGAGTGATTAAGAATTGTGTGTTTAAATTGTGTAAAGGCCTGACTGCATATACGCCAAGGAAAGGCCTGCTTGTTCTTATGTTAGCTTATTTTGTAGGCAGAGAAGGTTCTCTTGGAAAGGCTCTCTGGGCACCGACAGTAGAATTAATTAGCACAGTGGAAAGTTTCTGTTGAACGTATCTTCTGTTGCAGGTGCAAGGACACATGCCTCGTTAGTAAAAGACTGGCTCTTTGTTTTAGGAGTTAGGATGGTGGGAGACACTGAGATGGGAGTATACTGGAATGCATGGATGATACTTTCAGCGGAGAAGGTGCCTGGGACTCAAGGTCATCGTAACCGCCCTGGATGAAGTAAGAGTTCGATGGAAAAGTACGAGAAGGAAGACCTGGCCGAAGAGGCGTGACAAGGGCGTGTTCAATTCTATGTGCATTTTGTATTAGGGACAGTGCCCCGAGGGGGGAGACTCAGAGGAGGTAGAGGAGACCAGAGAGAAGGGCAAGAGAGAGAGAACTATTAGGAAGGAGCATCTTAGAACGAGCTCGAAATTGCTAAGTGAGTGCACTTCTTAGGAAGTCTTCACAGCTGACACCTTTTCTTTTACTCTTGCCTGGGAAGTTCGTTAGTAGGTATGCCACCTTAGTGATAGAGTAGGGACAGCTAATGGTTTTATGTTTAATTAGGTAAATGAAGAATAATATAGAGATCGGAGCAGTTATCGCTTGTCTAATACTTCTGGAGCTAACGATTCTTCTTATCCTGAGTCGGATGAGACTCCTGCGTAGGATGCTATTTGTATTAGTGCCCATCTATTTCTTTAACCTCGTGTTGAGGTGCTTGCATGTGCAGTTATTCTTGGCTGTAATAAACCTACAAAACTGAATTCGGAGTCAGTGGTTTTTAAGGTAAACTGGATTTTTTTCCCTTCACACTATTTAGCAGGTAAAAAGATCCTGGCGACCTGAAGATTCTTAAGGTGATAAGATAAGAATCAGCGTTATCAGTTGGTAGCAGAGTAGGATGGTTTCCTCTGATAGTAAGGGGAGATCTAGACTAGGATAAGAGACTATTTGCCCCATAGAGCCCGAGTGATGGTGATCCAGTGGATCCTAAGAGGAGGACAACGGCGGTTGATGAGAACTGACATAGAGTGACGGTGTGGCGGAAGTAGCAGTTCGTGGTAGAGTGAGTATGAACAGGGTGATGTTTGTTAGATTGCGGTGTTTAATTGTTGTGTGATGTCTTGCGGAGTTGGAAGGAGAGTCGTGTAATTGAGGATCGGACCGTGAGCGTGCGCGGGACCGACAGATTTGATTATGGTGGTGTAGAAGACACCCAGAGCTGAGATCGTTGACCAGAGATTGTGGGGGTCATGAGACGTCGTTGATTAACCCACGGAAGATAGGAAGCACATGTGTGAGTGTGTGAATAACCGACGCTGGTCGTAGGTTGTTGTGTGCAGAACATTGAGCGTTTGGATCCTATCGATTGTGTCAGAGGTGATTGTCCGGTCGTTCGCGGACAGACAGTTGCCAGATCGAGGTCAACAATTTCGAGAGGCTGGTCGGTCATCGGTGGACCGACAGTCAGAGAGGTAATTGTTCGGTAGGACGGATAATTGCTTCAGAGTGTGATTGGGACACGTGCAAGCGAGAAAGGGTGAAAGGAGAAGGAGGGGAACTGCTGCGAGCGGAGGAAGAGTGACGTCAGACAGTGCCGCGCTGCGATAGGTCGGTTGGTGTGAGCCGCGCTGGCATTGGTGGATTGAAATCAGGAAGTATAACCGAAATTTTGTGCGCGAACGGAAATTTGATTCATCATGAAATGTTTTAAAGATTTACGAGAACTTTGCAGAGGTGATAGACATGTGGTTACTCGGGGTGGGGAGGAAGCCCCTCCCAAGGATACGCCGGCACATTATATGGCTAAGAATGTAAGATTGCATACTATAATTTGGCTTGAGAATTGGCATAAAATGACAGAAGGAGAAGGAGAATTGACTTTCCCATGTTATGGCACTTTCAGGTTGGAAGTGTTGTACCAGCTAAAAACTGTGATGTCTTCTTTACGACCACTGCCTAGACCGACACAGTTTGAGGTGCTAAATGCATGGATTAGGGCAGCGTACGACAGGAAAAGAGATAAAAGTCAGGAAAGGGTGAAGAAATCGATAAGGGCAATCCAAGATACGAGATGGGATGCATTGGAGAAAAGGTGGAGAGTGGAAACTATTGAGGGGGATAGGCTGTTTCCACTACTGATAAATGTAGGAGAGGCTAAGAAGAAGTGGGCCGAAGAAGACGACAGTGATACAGATGACAGTCTGTTAGATAGGTTACTAGCAGAGAGACCACCTCCATTCAATCCAGATTCAGAAGAGGGAAAATCAGCTTCAGGAGTGGAAACCGGCGAGTTACGGAATCAGACAAACATGTGGGTAGTAGGAAAATTTCCACAGGGACGGAGGGAGTGGGAACCCAGTCTTCCATTGGGAATATGCGGTTACCGGACTCCCTGACGGTACCTGTCACCATTGGTCCTATAGTACCTGTATATGACCCAGATCAAAAAGGTGAAGGAAGTCCAATGCAGACGACAGGGGGAGAGGGGACCAGCGTTGGAGGGAATGGCTTAGGGGTACAAGTGGTTCACCTTCCGAAGCCCATGGAAACGAGCACGCCATTGCCAGCCACCGCAGACTCCTCTTTTGGACAGGTGGATGTGAGACCAGTAAGACCAAGGCCCTTAATCGAGTCCAGGTCAGACTTGAGGATGTGGGTACCACCTGTAAGGAATCAGAGCGATAGGATGCCAAGAGATGTGGAGCAAGGCAACTTAGGAGACAGACCAGGTTCCAGGAATACAATAGAAGAGAGCAGGTCACGAGAACAAAGCAATGATTATGACGAGCGGAATGGTGTGGCTTGTCAAGAATCACTGAGGAGTGCAGTGCAGGCAAGGTTGCTGGATGTAGTAAGACTAAAGGCGGAGGTAGACGAAATGATTAGTGGGAACCTGCCTTTGGAGAGAATAGAGATCTATGGGCCAGACGAGCTGCTTTTCGTGGCAAAAGATGTGACTCGTAAAGCAAGGGCTGCACATGAGAAATTGACAGAATTGGCAAAGAGATATGAGGTGGATGTGAATAACACCAAATCGTTGCAAGGGTCACATAGGTTGCAGTATAGTGATCAGGAATTGGAGGAGAAAAGAATCATAGGATTAAGGACGCATACCAAAGACCTAATTGTAGGGATGCGTATATGGATGATGTTGGGTAAATGGGAGGAAAGGTGGTCAAAGAAAAGGATTACAAAAAAAATTGTAGGAGAAATGCCACCTCCGGGGGGAAGGGCGACGGGCATCGGGAACTATCCCTTACGGGAAGTACAGAACGGAGGGTACGTGCATGTGCCGTGGAGTAGAGGTGACTTGGCTGTGTTTACAAATGATTTTCCTCGGCTGAGGGAAAAACCCGTAGAGTGGTACAAACAGGTTGAGCGTTTCGTTAAAATCTCGAAGGTACTATGGACTGATTTGAACACTTTGTTCGATATAGTGGGACCAGGAGATTTGTGGACAGCTTGTAAAATTGCAGTTGAGTGGCCGGCCTTCGAACCTGAAAGGGATGCTGTTACGAATGGTCCGTCACCCATTGTCATGAAAAAATTCAAGCAAGTGATTACATGGTTGAAGCTGAAGATTTCACCTCAGGATATCGATTGGGTTAAGATAGATCGAACTGTGCAGGAACCCAAGGAGACAGTGCATGAATATTATGAAAGACTCTTGCAAGCCTTTAAACAGTATAGTGGACTAGACGCCTTAGACCCCAAGGATATGGGACAGTTTGTCTCAAAATTTGTCTTGGGATTGAGACCAGAGGTCAGCCTCATGAATGATACAGCACCATTTGATCTGTTGGCAAAACAAGCCGGTAGATGAAATCTAGCGGTATGCGAGGTACTGTAGCGATGAAGTAGACTCGAAGCACCGGAAGCTAAAGGACAAGCTGATGCTTGTTCAGATGCAGACAGCTCAGGTTCAGCCTAGTGGAGGGACGCTGGGAAGGAGACAGGGAAATTATCAAGGGAACCAAAATGGGCAAGGACAGGGAAAAGGGAAACCTATAGATCCCAAGACGGGGGTGGATGTGGCGACATTGAAAAAGACCACTGCGTGTCATCTTTGTCATCAGATTGGACATTGGAAGCGCGAGTGCCCTTTGAACCCAGCCAATCAGGTGGAGCAGGAAGTAGAAGAGGTTCAGGCACCTGTGCCGGAGGTAGTTAATACTGTGATGAGGCCCAGATCGATGAAAGGGGGGACGTATAACCCACAAGTGCAGGTCCCCCAGCCACCAAGAATTTCACAAGGAATACGGACTTACCAGCAGATGCCCCTTTTTGAAGGGTATGATGAGTACAGTCCAGACCCGTTATCCTGACGGTGCCTGAGGGAGGAGGAAGACTGCACACTTGGAGCAGTCTTGGAGGTAGACCAGAGAGGACCTTATGTGGAGGCAGGCATTGATGGTCATCCTACCACTCTTTTGGTTGACACTGGTGCTACCCAGTCTACTGTAAGATCAGCAGTAGTCCCCAACCTACCCCTCTCGGGACAATCGATCCAAGTTGTTGGAGTGGCAAACAAAAAGATAACTAGCCCATTGACCGAACCGATTCCAGTGAGAATAGGCTCCTTCCAAGCTAAACACAAGTTTGTGGTGTGCGATACGAGTCCAGTTTGTCTTTTGGGAAGAGATCTGTTATGTAAATTGAACTGCACTATTTATTGCACACCAAGGGGAGTGGAGGTTCAGACGAAGGATGATGATGCTACCTTTAAAGTTGCTAATCAGCATCTGTGTATAGACTTGTATCCATTGGTGACAGTGGAAGAACTTCCACCGGACTTGAGAGACACTGTGTCACCAGAGGTGTGGGACTTTACAGGAGAAGAGATAGGACTGATCAAGGGGGTTGAACCTGTCCAGATTCAGGTTAAGCAGAATGTCGAATTTCCTAGGACACCACAGTACAATCTGTCCTCTGAAACGATCGCAGGAATTAAGCCTGTAATCGAGTCTATGATTAAGCAAGGCATTCTGAAAGAGATAAGGGGTAGCCCATGTAATTCACCTATCATGGGACTACAGAAACCGAGCGGGAAGTTCAGGATCATGCAAGACCTGCGAAAGGTTAACACGATAGTTGTCCCATGTTGTCCAGTGGTACCAAATCCATCAGTGATACTGTTTCAGATCCCGTGCGAAGCTGAGTGGTTTACTGTCATTGATTTGTGTCAAGCATTCTTCTCGATACCGCTCCATGAGGAAAGCCAATTTCTTTTTGCTTTCCAGCTGGAAAATCGTGTGTTAACATGGTGTCGTATCCCTCAGGGGTATACAGAGAGTCCATCGATCTTTAATCAGATCTTGAAGAAGAATCTAGAGAGTCTTGCAGTGCCACAGAACTCGGTCCTTGTGCAGTACATAGATGACCTACTTGTGGCATCGGAAACAGAAGATGCTTGCAGGATAGACACGATAGCTCTACTGAATCATTTGGCAGAAAATGGACACAAGGTGTCCCCGAACAAATTGCAGTACTGTCTGAACGAAGTTCAGTATTTGAGCCACAGACTGGAAAAAGGCAAGAGGAAGGTGTCACCAGATCGAATTGAGGCAATAATGAACATGGCAGTGCCCACCACTCAAAGGGAGGTCAGGATGTTTTTGGGGATGGTCGGCTATTGTCGCCAGTGGATTCCCAGTTTCTCCTTGAGAGCAAAGCCTTTGCAGAGGCTTACGCACAAGGATGTGAGTGATCTGGTACCATGGGATGAGAAGTGTTTGATGTCATTCCTAAGACTGAGAGAAGAGTTGTGTTCTGCACCTGCTTTGGGAATTCCTGATTATAATAAGGCTTTCTCACTGTTCTGTTGCACGAGAGAAGGTTGTGCATTAGCAGTTCTAGCTCAGAACCATGGAGGTGTCCGTAGACCAGTTGCCTACTTTTCAGCTACTTTAGATCCAGTAGCTTCTGCGTTGCCCGGAGGTCTCAGATCCGTTGCTGCAACAGGTGTCAGCATTGAAAGATGTGAAAGCATTGTAATGGGTCACCCACTAACAGTTCATGTACCACACTATGTTGAATTGTTAATGACCAGGACAAAGACTCAGCATCTAACAAATAACAGGTTAACGAGGTATGAGCAAGTCATACTTGCCGCAGAGAATGTGACTCTGAAGAGGTGCTCTGTCTTAAACCCTGCGACATTGATGCCTATACCCAATACTGATGGTGAAGATTGTGAGGACCATGATTGTCTTGATGTGACTGAACTATGCACCAAACCGAGACCTGACATTGTCGATGAACCACTGACTGACCCAGATGAAATTTTCTTTGTCGATGGTTCATGCTTAAGAGACAGTGTTGGCCAGCTGAGAGCAGCGTTTGCTGTATGTACCATTTCAGGAGTGGTTGAGGCGGCTTGCCTAGAAGGAATACATTCCACGCAAGTAGCTGAGATCATTGCCTTGACTCGTGCCTGTTTGGCCGCTGATCAAATCCGAATCACGATCTACACGGATAGCCAGTATGGGTTCGGTGTGGTTCATGACTTCGGACAGTTATGGTCACAGAGGGGATTTTTGACCTCATCTGGTTCACCCATTAGGAATGGAGAACATGTAAGACAACTGTTAGATGCATTGCAATGTCTGAAGGAAATCGCAGTGGTCAAGTGCACTGCGCACGGAAAGGGGGATGATTTTGTCTCTCTGGGGAACAATTATGCGGACGAAGTCGCCCGCTTCTGTGCAGAACAAGGATGTATATTTACAGAGGGTTACACGGGAGAGAGCCAAGAAGGAACCGAGCTCAACATGATGTTGGCCATGGCAGACACTTGGGAGGAACTCAAGCGCCTGCAGGATGAGGTGACAGATCAAGAACGGAATGGATGGATCAAAGCAGGATGTGAAAGAGGGGATGTGGATGTTTGGGTTTCCAATGAAGGGAGAGCTGTACTGCCAGAGAATATGCTGAGCCCCATGGCGAGATTGATACATGGACCTGTACATCTTGGAAGAGATGCAATGATGCGTGTGTTTAGACAGACATGGTATAATCCATGATTTCGTGCGGTTGCTGAAGCAGTGTGTCAGAGGTGTGTAACGTGTCAACAGATGAATGCTGGAAAGAAGACTGTAGTCACATTGAGTCACATTGGAAGGTCAGGAGGACCCTTCAATAGGATGCAGATAGACTTTGTGGAAATGCCCAAGGGCAATGGGTTGAGGTACATTCTAGTGGTGGTGTGTGTATTCTCACGGTGGGTGGAGGCTTACCCAACACGCAGGTGTGACACTCTCACAGTGGCTAAGTTATTGTTGAGAGAACTCATCCTGAGGTTTGGTTTCCCAACCTCTTTGGAATCAGATAGAGGAAAACACTTCCACAGTGAAATCATGAAGTTACTTGTGCAGCACTGAATGTCGATCAGAGACTCCATTGCAGTTATCGACCAGAGGCTTCTGGGATAGTGGAGCAGGTTAATGGGACTTTGAAAGCTCGAATGGCAAAAATGTGTTCGTCAACGTCTCTGAAGTGGCCTGATGCGTTGCCACTTGTTCTCATGAGTATTCGAAGTGTCCCCGACAGGAGAACTGGGTTGTCTCCCCATGAAATTTTGATGGGTAGGGCAATGCGGTTGCCAGCAGTACCAGCTACAGCTTTGATAAACATCACTGATGACTTGATTCTGGATTACTGCAAGGTAATCTGATGTGGTCCGTTCTGTGTCCCAGCAGGTCCATGCTGCAGCTGTTCCAGCCTCGAGTGATCTGTGCCACAACCTGTGCCCAGGTGACTGGGTGTTTTTCCGAAAGCATGTGAGGAAGAGCTGTTTGGATGTTCGGTGGCGAGGCCCGTACCAGGTGATACTGGTAACGAACACAGCAGTGAAGTGTGGAGGATTGCCGAATTGGGTGCATGCTTCCCATACCCGCAGAGTTTCAGCACCCTCAGAAGAAACAGCTCCTCTCGTAAATGAAATTCCAGCTGATGTGGCAGGGCCACATGAGAGGACAAGTCAAGCTGTGAGGGCCGCTGATGCAGCTGGTTGTGCACCAGAGCAAGCAGAAGGGGGTTTCGACAACCAGAACCTCGACTCTGACTCGGAAGACAGAGGTGGTGCAGTGGGTGGAGTGGAGTCAAATCCAGCAGAAGAAGGAAGTGGTGCACAGGGTATAGAAGGGGAAGGCGGAAGAAGAATCAGAACTGAGGAGGCTTGGCCTGAGAGACAGAGGCGACTGAACCTGAGGTTGACACCTGAAAGAGATCTTGCTCCAGTGTCTGAAACGTCTGAATCAGAGGCAAGTGACAGAGAGCAGACTCAAGAGGGTCGGAGGAGGTCGAGAAGAACAAGAGTGCCTTGCCAGAGATACGCTACCCCAGAGTGGACTTACATAGTGACTGATGCAGGGGGTAGTGAGTACAGGGAGGCTGAGGTCTGTGCAGGTGGTCAGCAAGAGCCCGAATGTGGTACTGAAGGTGGTGCTGTTGTTGCCAGGGCTCGAAGTCGAAGGAATACTGACCCTCACCGTTCCGAATCCCCGGCTTCTGAGTAAGGTCCGAGAACTGGTTCTGCATCGACTCGAATTTCCGACCTTTGGATTTGAACCGTATTCACATGAAATGGTAATTCTTCGTCTTGAACTTTTGTATCACGTTTTGGAAGCGCTTGCAGATGATCTTATCGTGGATGAAATGTAACCTGTTGTAAATAAAAAGTCTAAAAAAGAAGATAACCTATATCCGAGTGGAAGAAGAATAAACTTAGGGACTTTCCACCGAAGAGGAACGAAAACTTAGGGAAGTCTTTTTCTGGACTATGTAAATAAGACCCTGTAGCTGAAAAGGGGATTTCCAGAGGTTTCGAAGTGTTGCTCGAGTTGGTTAAGCAAGTCACGTGTGGAGAAGACAGAGACTTTTTGAGTGCTCATTGCTGGAATCGCGAACTTTGAGAACGTTCGAGACCATGGAGACTGGAGATTCACACCGTAGATCCAAAGTGATTGTAGGCACCTTCATAGGGGGTGTGATAGTTTCTATAATCATAGTAGTTGTAGTTTCATATACGGTTCCACACAAGCTAGAAGTGCAGGGGGTGCCAGGAACTCCTACTCCTACACCTACCACTACACCTAGCAAAAAGGAGGGAAACATAGGAGCTGATCGAGCTTTGATCATAGAAGAGAGTCGTAGATTGCATGTAGATTTGTCTAGAAGTGATTTTAAGCTGAATGCGTATGCCAAGCTGCTATATGAGTATGTGGATGCGATGGATGCGAAAGATTGTTATGTGTGTATGCAGTTGCCAGCTTCTAGCTTTTAGATATCACCATCTTCCACTGACGTATGGAATTTCATGTAGTCTGTTGCTTAGTATATTTTATGGAAGAGGCCAGTTAGAGAATTTCTTTTCCAATTACGATGTAGTGCTTCCTGAAGTCCCAGCTTACAAACATTTGAATAAATACGACTATTATAAGTCAGAGGATAGGCTTAGGAAGTATTTCATACCGTCTTTGGAACTAGATACAGCATATGCCCACCAACATAATTTGACGTGCTCATTGTCAAATGTAGAGAAGAAGTTTGTAGATCAGGTAGAAGATAGACATAGAAAATTAACACAGACACAAGACACAGGAGGTAGTCCAGTAGATTGGACAGACGAGGAAAGATTGCACCGAACAAAAGGGAGTTATGGTCCTATAGCATTGGACAAGGAACAGAGGGGAAAGTTGTGTGTGAGACGCTATCAGACTTACTATGAAAAGGTCTCGGTGGGACAGAGTACGTGTGATCATTTCTTCACCATGGAAGATTCAGCAAAGAATTTTCTGCCAGGCCCTGTACAAGTGATACCTCCGGTGTATTTTGTGTGCGGAAGGAATGCTTATGTGAGGTTGCCAGCGAACTGGTATGGTACTTGTTACTTGGGAATAATATTTCCAAAGATTTATCATGCAGAGGATTTGGAACTTTTGGAAGATGGAAAGCATTCGAGAGTGAAGCGAGGTGCAAGTGCAGGAGCTGTAGTAGGAGATATATTTGGAGCAATGATACCAAGTTTGGGAGTGATTTTGAATGACGTGAAGATCCGGAGATTGGCGACTGTGGTTGATGAGTTATCGATGAATACAGCAAAGTCATTGATACTCGTGGATGGAGAGATGTTGTCGATAAGGACAATGGTTTTACAGAATCGCCTTGCGTTGGGTGTCCTATTGGCAAAAGAGGGCGGAGTCTGTAAATTATTGAAGGTTCAAGAGTGCTGTACTTATATACCAGACCACAGCAAGGATCTGGAGAAATATATAAGTAACATTACTACGATCCATACGAAAATAGCGGATCTGACTGAAGAGGGAGTTTGGGAGAAAGTTGGAAAGGGATTTGGTCAAGTAGGGAGTTGGTTTGCAAGTTTGGGAAAGGGATTCCTTGGCTATGTTCTGAGACCTCTCATTATCGTGGTGGTTTGTGTGGTTTGTCTGTGGGGTCTGATCAGAGCATACCAGTGGTATCGAGCAGGCAGAGCTGAGAGGGCTTTGAGAGAAAATGAGACAAGAATGGCCAGACTGCAGGACAGTCACTATCGAAACATTATGAGTTTGGAGAGATTCCGACAGGGAAGAATGGTAACAAGTTCTGTTTAGGTCAGTTCTTTCTCCAAGGGAGTTGAAGATTATGATGACTGGAGTCATCAAAGGGGAGAACTGATAGAGCGTTAAGCTCTCGTGAAAATTGTAGGGGTGCATCATAATCACCGTTAGTCTGCACCCGCATATATCCAGTTATATATCAGTGAATGGTTAGTAAAATGTAGTTTTCACTTGAATTATTGGAGTGAATAGAAGAGTAATTGTGCTATTATGATCCTGCAAATGTAATGCTTAACTGAATCGTGTTTAAATGATGCATTAATGAATCAGCCCATGCGTAATCGAGATGCAGTAGTTTAAACGTGTATCATATTAAGTTGCACGTGTAGTTCACTTTTCGCATATGAAATGTATGTATCAATGCTTATAGAGTGATTAAGAATTGTGTGTTTAAATTGTGTAAAGGCCTGACTGCATATACGCCAAGGAAAGGCCTGTTTGTTCTTATGTTAGCTTATTTTGTAGGCAGAGAAGGTTCTCTTGGAAAGGCTCTCTGGGCACCGACAGTAGAATTAATTAGCACAGTGGAAGGTTTCTGTTGAACGTATCTTCTGTTGCAGGTGCAAGGACACATGCCTCATTAGTAAAAGACTGGCTCTTTGTTTTAGGAGTTAGGATGGTTGGAGACACTGAGATGGGAGTATACTGGAATGCATGGATGATACTTTCAGCGGAGAAGGTGCCTGGGACTCAAGGTCATCGTAACCGCCCTGGATGAAGTAAGAGTTCGATGGAAAAGTACGAGAAGGAAGACCTGGCCGAAGAGGCGTGACAAGGGCGTGTTCAATTCTATGTGCATTTTGTATTAGGGACAGTGCCCCGAGGGGGGAGACTCAGAGGAGGTAGAGGAGACCAGAGAGAAGGGCAAGAGAGAGAGATCTATTAGGAAGGAGCATCTTAGAACGAGCTCGAAATTGCTAAGTGAGTGCACTTCTTAGGAAGTCTTCACAGCTGACACCTTTTCTTTTACTCTTGCCTGGGAAGTTCGTTAAGTAGGGATGCCACCTTAGTGATAGAGTAGGGACAGCTAATAGTTTTATGTTTAATTAGGTAAATGAAGAATAATATAGAGATCGGAGCAGTTATCGCTTGTCTAATACTTCTGGAGCTAACGATTCTTCTTATCCTGAGTCGGATGAGACTCCTGCATAGGATGCTATTTGTATTAGTGCCCATCTATTTCTTTAACCTCGTGTTGAGGTGCTTGCATGTGCAGTTATTCTTGGCTGTAATAAACCTACAAAACTGAATTCGGAGTCAGTGGTTTTTAAGGTAAACTGGATTCAAAATTTTGTCATATAACTGAAAAGGATTTTCTTCCCTTCACACTATTTAGCAGGTAAAAAGATCCTGGCGACCTGAAGATTCTTAAGGTGATAAGATAAGAATCAGCGTTATCACACTTTTACACTCAGCCTGGCACAGTCATGTGATTTCCAGAGATCCGGGTGATCTATTTATATTCATACTGTATAACATAATTGTATAGGAAAAGTAAGAGATGAAAAACAAAACAATGTGATTCATTTTAAGGCTATAGAAATGTTGGAGATAAAAAAATAGTTGGTACATTTATTTTATGTATTTGTAGAGCAAGTCTATAGGTTTAACCCCTTGTGTGCTCATGACGAGCTGGACTCGTCATGGCACACAGTCGCCGTGTGCTCATGACGAGTCCAGCTCGTCATGACACCCACCCACGGGGGAAGCGCTGGCGCTCCCCCCGTGGGCGGTCGATCCCAGTGTTTGTACCGGGGAAGGCAGGGGAAGACCTTCCCCTGCCTCCCCCCGCTTCCCCCTCCGCGTCATCAATGACATCAGCACGCGAGGCGCGCTGACGTCATTGGAGGTTTCCCTTTGTTCCCCGACGCGCAGGAAGCCATTTGCTTCCAGCGCGTCGGGGAACAAACAGGTAAGTTTTGGGCCTGGGGAGGGGGGGATTTAAACTAAAGAGGCATCGGGGGAAAGGAAAGGGTTTTCCTTTTCCTCGATGCCTCTTTTGTGCATTCCTGGTGCACGATCGTGCGATCGTGCAGCAGGAATGCCCACTAGCGGCAGGGATTTTTTTTTTTTTACATTTGCCAGTGTTTTGTTGGTTGGGGGAGCGGCCCCTTAGGCAAGGGTCGCTCCCCCTTTGGGGGCATCACTCTAGGCTTTGTCTGCCCCCTGGGGGGCAGAATATTATTTTATATAAAAATCGGCCCACTGGGCCAATGTAATAAATGCACTGGGGAGTGGCCCCTTGGGCAAGGGTCACTCCCTTTGAGGGCCTTTTAGTATGCCCATGATGTTAGGTTTTGTTTGGGGGAGCGGCCCCTTAGGCAAGGGTCGCTCCCTGTTGGGGGCATACATTTTGGCTTTGTCTGCCCCCTGCGGGGGCAGATTTACATTTTTTAAAGTCTTCGGCCCACTGGGCCAATAGAGTAAATGTAGTGGGGAGTGGCCCCTTGGGCAAGGGTCACTCCCTTTGGGGGCATACATTTTGGCTTTGTCTGCCCCCTGGGGGGGCAGAATTAATTTTTTTAAATAAAATCTGCCCACTGGGCCAATGGAATAAATGTAGTGGGGAGTGGCCCCTTGGGTAAGGGTCACTCCGCTTTGGGGGCCATTTTAGTATGCCCATGATGTTAGGTTTTGTTTAGGGGAGCGGCCCCTTAGGCAAGGGTCGCTCCCCTTTGGGGGCATACATTTTGGCTTTGTCTGCCCCCAGGGGGGGCAGATTTAAAGGTTCTTAAATAAAATCGGCCCACTGGGCCAATAGAATAAATGTACACTCGCCCCCAGTCAACTGATCTGGGTTTAATCCATCATCATGCTTTAGCTCACTCCACCAGCCCAGTTCAGACATGGCCATATGCAAATCAGTCTGACCCTGTGCCTCATGGGAACAGTCCAGCCCGAACTGCCAAGCCATGACTACCCTGGCCCGGAAACAACCATCCTGGGACCGGTTTCTGTCTAATCAGCCGTCATCAGCCAGGCTAGCTTGAGTCCAGTGGCAAAGTGAGCAAGGGACCCACGTCTGGGCATACCCTGCCAACTTAGGGCGATCAAAGCGCACAGGGTCAGACTGATTTGCATATGGCCATGTCTGAACTGGGCTGGTGGAGTGAGCTAAAGAATGATGATGGATTAAACCCAGATCAGTTGACTGGGGGTGAGTGTTAGATTTGCTCAAGCGCTCCGTCCATCATCCCTTTGGTATCACCCTGAGGGGCAGATCGCATGATTTTTTTTTTTTTTTGTAGGGCCACTAGGCCACCAGGTTTTTTGTTTATGTTGGGGAGCGGCCCCTTGGACATGGGTCGCTCCCCTTTATGGGAGGATGATTGTGGCCATTTCTGCCCTCTTTGGGTGGCAGTGTAGCAGTATGTTTTTAGGCCCATCTGCCCCCAAGGGGGCAGAAGCCACTAGACACCAGAGGTTTTTTAATTTTTGTTTTGGGGGTGGCCTCAAGGTCAAGGGTTGCTCCCTTTTACGGGGGTGAATATTTAATTTATACTCTTAGGCCCACCTACCCCTTAGCTTGGCTGGTGGACTGTGTGTGGACTGGTGCATTATTTGCATATGTGATTGTAATGTTGTTTTCTCCTTTTTAATCTAGTGTAAAGCTTTTGATTCCTGTTTGCGGTTTCGACAGTGGTTGTTCTGCAGTTTTGCATAGTTGCATTTTTTGGTAAGAAAAACATTTTTGTTGTATTTACTCCAAATGAGTAATATTGTAATGTATGAATTAATTTTTTGTAAGTGGTGTCATAATGGCAGCATATTCAGTTAGTGTTTTGAGCATGAAAATCTTTGCGATGTGTTTTGCATTGTCTTATGTGTAATTTTCTTTTCTCTTTCTTTTTAGTGGGATATTGTTGATCCATACTGTGTCTGTGCAGAGTAGGTGGTGGTGAGTTTGGCTGCTTCTGGCAAGTGAGTGGTATCGTTTTGGAGTGTATAGGTATTTCTGATAAAGGTGCATTTTGTTTATTACTTATTTTACAAAGTGTTTGTTGTTGTTGACTTGTTTGACAAGTTACCTTTATTAGTAATCATTATAGCTAGCCGTAGAATGACTGCTCAGCAGGTGGTTGGTATGCTTCTTGAATCTTCCTCTGAGCCGGATTATGAGACTGACAATGCGTCTGAGGGAGAGGAGGGAGGGGATGATTCTGGCAGTGAGTTTTCTCTCCACATGGAATCATCGGATGATGAAGGTACTCTCAGTGCGGATGAAGCTACTCTCGTTGTGGATGAAGCTACTCTCAGTGCGGATGAAGTGCCTGTTTTAGAGGAGGATACTGCTGTGTCGATGGTGCAAGAGGCATCTGGATTGCAGCCTGAGGCTGCTAGGCTTCCTACTGGAAGTGCTGGACTCTGGGTTGATCCAAACATGGTGCAGCCGGTGTTGCCTGCCTTTAGCGGTGATGCAGGGTGTAGAGTGGATTGTGAACATTATTTGCCTATACAGTTTTTTCAGTTGTTTATGGATGTTGTATTTTTGGGTGAGATTGTTGAGCAGACTAATTTGTATGCTGAACAGTTTTTGAGGGACAACAGTGACAAACTTAGGCCCTACTCTAGAGCTACCCGGTGGACTCCCACAAATCTGGAAGAGATTAAGAAGTTTTTGGGTTTGTCTTTATTGATGGGTTTGATAAGGAAGCCGAACCTGGCTTCATATTGGTCTACCAGCCCCTTGATGGCAACAGCCATATTTCCTGCAGTTATGACTCGTGATCGGTATTTACTTTTGCTACGTATGCTGCATTTTGTTGATAATTCTTTGGCGTTGCCACGTATTCACCCTGACTGTGACCGTCTTTTAAGATTCGGCCTGTTCTTGATCACTTTGTAGATCGATTTTCAGAGATCTATACTCCAGGGAAAGAAATATCTATTGATGAGTCTTTGGTCTTGTTCAAGGGTCGTTTGGTTTCTAGGCAGTACATCCCTAGCAAGAGGGCACGCTATGGAATTAAGCTGTATATGTTGGCTGAGAGTAGGACAGGATATGTTTTTAATTTTCGTGTGTACACTGGTAGAGATTCCACTATTGACCCCCAGGTTGTCCGTCCACTTTTGGAGTTTCAGAGAAAATTGTGTGGGATCTTGCTAGAAGACTGTTTAACAGAGGCCACCATTTGTACCTTGATAACTTCTACACTGCTGTGCAATTATTTAAGGAATTGTTTAAAGTGGACACTTTTGCATGTGGCACAATCCGCTCTAACCGCAAAGGTTATCCGAAAGAGCTTGTTTGCAAAAAACTTCAGAGGGGTCAGTGCAGTTCCTTGCGTAGTGATGAACTACTAGCTGTGAAATTTGTGGACAGGAGGGATATGTACATGCTGACTACCATCCATGATGAGAGTACTTCACCTGTGCCTGTTTGGGGTCAGGTTGCTGAAGTGCGCAAACCTGTGTGCATTCTAGACTACAATAAGCACATGGGTGGTGTTGACAGAGTAGATCAGAGGTTGGAACCTTACACTGCTATTCGGAAGGCTTATGTTTGGTATAAGAAGTTGGCCATCCATTTCTTCAACTTAGCAACTTTCAATGCTTTTATTGTGTTCAAGGAGTGTTCTCCTGCGTCAAAGTTGACATTTCTTCAGTTTCAGCACTCTGTGATAGCTAGCCTTGTTCTTGTGGAACAGGCAAGTGTTCCTAGATTTGGAGTGGTGGAGGATGTGGCTCGATTGAAAGATCGCCACTTTCCTGATTACATTCCTCCCACATCTTCAAAAGACTTTCCCACTAGGAGATGTAGAGTCTGTTGGTGAAGAGGTTTGCGGAAGGAGACTCGTTTTTCTGCCCCGGGTGTCCTTCTAACCCTGGGCTGTGTGTGCCTGCTTGTTTTAGAGCGTACCACACGCAAAATAATTTTTGGGAGCATCCATGAGTGGTAAAGTGAACTGCCTGGTCTGTATTGTTTAAAAATTTGTATTCTGTTTCAAGGTTGGCATTAGTGCAATGTATTTAGTTTCAGATTTTGTGTTAGTAGATTTGTATCTATTTGCAATTTGTTTGTGTTTTTTTGTATAAAAATCCTAAATGTGATGGCGGTGTGCGTGGACTGGCGCTTGGCTGGCGGTGTGCGTGGACTGGCGCTTGGCTGGCGGTGTGCATGGACTGGCGTGCGTGGACTGGCGCTTGGCTGGCGGTGTGCGTGGACTGGCGCTTGGCTGGTGGTGTGCGTGGACTGGCGCTTGGCTGGCGGTGTGCATGGACTGGCGCTTGGCTGGCGGTGTGCATGGATTGGCGCTTGGCTGGCGGTGTGCGTTGACTGGTGGTTGGCTGGTGGTGTGCGTTGACTGGTGCTTGGCTGGCGGTGTGCGTGGATTGGCGCTTGGCTGGCGGTGTGCGTGGACTGGCACTTGGCTGGCAGTGTGCATGGATTGGCGCTTGGCTGGCGGTGTGCGTTGACTGGTGCTTGGCTGGCGGTGTGCGTTGACTGGTGCTTGGCTGGCAGTGTGCGTGGATTGGCGCTTGGCTGGTGGTGTGCGTGGATTGGCGCTTGGCTGGTGTTGTGCGTGGACTGGTGCTTGGCTGGCGGTGTGCGTGGACTGGCGCTCGGCTGGCAGTGTGTGAGTAGTGACTTGCTGCTGGTCACTACACACACTGCTAGCTGAGCGCCACTCCACGCAATCCATCAGTTTGTGTAGTTGCTGTGTCAGAAATGTGGGCGTGTGAAAGTGATGGGCCCTTGAATGGCGCTGTCTGCTGGTGTGAGTGTTGTAATGTGATGGGCCCGCGGCTGGCGGTGTGAATGTTTTGTATGTGTCACACGTATGAAAGGTGTATGAATGGCCTGTAAAGAGGTTGGTGCCTTGTCGTGGCTTTACAGCTCACGAGCTGTGAGTCAATGGTTCAGTTTCTCGTCCTTTCAATTATTAACAGTGCATTTCATTTTTGAGAAATCACTTGCTAATACAATTGTATATACTGAACCATCACTCACCCTCGTGCCAAATCCAACCAGTATGTGTGTGTGCTTGAGGATTAGATGGCTGTGCAGTAATATTTGTCTTTTTGTCTTTCTGAAGCAGGGTGTACCTTGTCCCTTTTTGCGAATGTTGTGATGTGTTGGTTTTGTGCCTGGTGGTGTGAATGGTCTTGTGTGTATCACGTATGAAAGGTGTGTGAATGGCCAGTAAAATGGTTGGTGCCTTGCCGTGGCTTTACAGCTCACGAGCTGCGAGTCACTGGTTCAGTTTTTTGTGCATTTAATTATTGACAGTGCATTTCATTATTGTGAAATCTCTTGTTAATAAAATTTTATATACTGAACCATCACTCGCCCTCGTGCCAAACCCAACCAGTATGTGTGTGTGTTTGAGGAATAGATGGCTGTGAAGGAATCTTTGTCTTTTTATTCTCTCTGCCAAGGTGTACATTCCATCCAAGAATAACCTACCATCTGTAGATATTATCGTTAACCCAGGGGAGTACATGGTGATGTCTCTCTTGTGAATTCCAACAAGTTATTTTATCCACAATGTCCTGCAAACTTAAAAATGTCTGTCACATTTTCCTTGCAATTTTGTGCTTAAAATTCTCACGCTGCAGAAATAAACACATAATTATGTCAAAACGATTTGGTTTTGCAAGGGGGTCACCTGGGTTTTGGTCCCGTGCTCGGCGGCCATCTAGGGAAACCTACCAAACCCACACATTTCTTCAAAGTAGACACCGGGGCTTCCAGGAGGTATGGCTTGCGTGGATCCCCCAACGTTTCTTTACCCAGAATCCTCTGCAAACCTCAATTTCAGCTGAAAAATCACTTTTTCAGACATTTTTGTGTGGTGAAGTTTGGCATCACCGGGCTCACACAAATTTCCTACCACCCAGCGTTCTCCAGGTCTCCCGATAAAAATGGTGCCTCACTAGTGTGGAGGCCCAAGTACCCGCGACAGGCAAGGGCCAAAACGTAGTGAGCGACATCAAAATTGCCTATCTCAAAACCACCTGTTTTTGCAAGGGGTCACCTGGGTTTTGGCCCCGTGCTCGGCGGCCATCAAGGAAACCTACCAACCCACACATTTCTGAAAACTAGATACCTGGGGCTTCCAAGGAGGTATGGCTTGGGTGGATCCCCAACGTTTCTTACCCAGAATCCCTTGCAAACCTCAATTTTAGCTGAAAAAATCACTTTTTCAGACATTTTTGTGTGGGAAAGTGTGGCATCACCGGGCTCACACAATTTCCTACCACCCAGCGTGCCCCCAGGTCTCCCGATAAAATGGTGCCTCACTTGTGTGGGAGTCCCAAGTACCCGTGACAGGCAAGGGCCCAAACGTAGTGAGGCGACATCAAAATTGCCTATCTCAAAACCACCTGGTTTTGCAAGGGTCACCTGGGTTTTGGCCCGTGCTCGGCGGCCATCAGGAAACCTACCAAACCACACATTTCTGAAAACTAGACACTCGGGGCTTCCAAGGAGGTATGGCTTGCGTGGATCCCCAACGTTTCCTACCAGAATCCTTGCAAACTTCAATTTTAGCTGAAAAATCACTTTTTTCACACATTTGTGTGGGAAACTGTGGCATCACTGGGCTCACACAAATTTCCTACCACCCAGCGTCTCCCAGGTCTCCCAATAAAAATGGTGCCTCACTTGTGTGGGAGGCCCAAGTGCCACGACAGGCAAGGGCCCAAACGTAGTGAGGCGACATCAAAATTGCTTATCTCAAAACCACCTGGTTTTGCAGAGTCACCTGGGTTTGGCCCAGTGCTCAGCGGCCATCTAGGAAACCTGCAAACCCACACATTTCTGAAAACTAGACACTGGGGCTTCCAGGAGGTATGGCTTGCGTGGATCCCCCAACGTTTCATCCAGAATCCTTGCAAACCTCAATTTTAGCTGTAAAAATCACTTTTTCAGACATTTTGGTGTGGGAAGTGTGGCATCACCGGGCTCACACAAGTTTCCTACCACCCAGCGTTCCCCAGGTCTCCTGATCAAAATGGTGCCTCACTTGTGTGGGAGGCCCAAGTACCCGCGACATGCAAGGACACAAAACGCTTTCAGGCAACATCAACATTGCCTATCAAAAATGTTTTGGGCCCTTGCCTGTTGCGGTTACTTGGGCCTCCCACACAAGTGAGGCACAATTTTATCGGGAGACCTGGGGGAACGCTGGGTGGTAGGAAATTTGTGTGAGCCCGGTGATGCCACACTTTCCCACACAAAAATGTCTGAAAAATGTGATTATTTCAGCTAAAATTGAGGTTTGCAAGGGATTCTGGGTAAGGAAACGTTGGGGGATCCATGCAAGCCATACCTCCTTGAAGCCCCGGGTGTCTAGTTTTCAGAAATGTGTAGGTTTGGTAGGTTTCCTAGATGGCCGCCGAGCACGGGGCCAAAAACCCAGGTGACTCCCTTGCAAAACCAGGTGGTTTTGAGATAGGCAATTTTGATGTCGCTCACTCACGTTTTGGGCCCTTGCCTGTCGCGGGTACTTGGGCCTCCCACACAAGTGAGGCACCATTTTTATCAGGAGACCTGTGGGAACGCTGGGTGGTAGGAAATTTGTGTGAGCCCGTGATGCCACACTTTCCCACACAAAAATGTCTGAAAAAAGTGATTTCTTCAGCTAAAATTGAGGTTTGCAAGCGATTCTGGGTAAGGAAACGTTGGGGGATCCACGCAGGCCATACCTCCTTGGAAGCCCCCGGGTGTCTAGTTTTCAGAAATGTGTAGGTTTGGTAGGTTTCCCTAGATGGCCGCCGAGCACGGGCCAAAAACCCAGGTGACTCCTTGCAAAACCAGGTGGTTTTGAGATAGGCAATTTTGATGTCGCCTCACTACGTTTTGGGCCCTTGCCTGTCACGGATACTTGGGCCTCCCACACAAGTGAGGCACCATTTTTATTGAGAGACCTGCGGGAACGCTGGGTGGTAGGAAATTTGTGTGAGCCCGGTGATGCCACACTTTCCCACACAAAAATGTCTGAAAAAAGTGATTTTTTCAGTTAAAATTGAGGTTTGCAAGGGATTCTGGGTAAGGAAACGTTGGGGGATTCACGCAAGCCATACCTCCTTGGAAGCCCCCGGGTGTCTAGTTTTCAGAAATGTGCGGGTTTGGTAAGTTTCCCTAGATGGCCGCCGAGCACGGGGCCAAAAACCCAGGTGACCCCCCTTGCAAAACCAGGTGGTTTTGAGATAGGCAATTTTGATGTCGCATCACTACGTTTTGGGCCCTTGCCTGTCGCGGGTACTTGGGCCTCACACACAAGTGAGGCACCATTTTTATAGGGAGACCTGGGGGAACGATGAATAGTAGGAAATTTGTGTGAGCCCGGTGATGCCACACTTTCCCACACAAAAATGTCTGAAAAAAGTGATTTTTCCAGCTAAAAATGAGGTTTGCAAGGGATTCTGGGTAAGGAAACGTTGGGGGATCCATGCAAGCCATACCTCCTTGGAAGCCCCCGGGTGTCTAGTTTTCAGAAATGTGTGGGTTTGGTAGGTTTCCCTAGATGGCCGCCGAGCACGGGGCCAAAAACCCAGGTGACCCCCCTTGCAAAAGCAGGTGGTTTTGAGATAGGCAATTTTGATGTCGCCTCACTACGTTTTTGGCCCTTGCCTGTCGCGGGTACTTGGGCCTCCCACACAAGTGAGGCACCATTTTTATCGGGAGACCTGGGGGAACGCTGGGTGGTAGGAAATTTTTGTGAGCTCGGTGATGCCACACTTTCCCACACAAAAATGTGTGAAAAAAGTGATTTTTTTCAGCTAAAATTGAGGTTTGCAGGGGATTCTGGGTAAGGAAGCGTTGGGGAATCCACGCAAGCCATACCTCCCTGGAAGCCCCGGGGTGTCTACTTTTCAGAAATGTGTGTGTTTGGTAGGGTTCCTTAGGTGCCGGCAGAGCTAGGGTTCGCAAACTACAGCTAGGCACTTTGCCAAAAAATGGTCATTTTTCACTGCGAAATTGAGGTGTTACCACGTTGCGTTTTGGGCCGTTTCCTGTCGCGGGCACTAAGCCGACCCACACAAGTGAGGTACCATTTTTCTCGGAAGACTTTGGGGAACACGGGGTGGGTGGAAATTTGTGGATCCACGCAGATTCCAGAACTTTCCACCACAAAAATGTGGGGAAAATGTGGTTTTTTTGGACAATTTTTTTGGGTTTGCAAGGGATTCTGGGTAACAGAACCTAGTGGGAGGCAGTCAAGTCACCCCATCCTGTATTCCCCTGGGTGTCTAGTTTTCAAAAATGTATAGGTTTGCTAGGTTTCCCTAGGTGCCGGCAGAGCTAGGGTTCAAAAACTACAGCTAGGCACTTTGCCAAAAAAGGGTCATTTTTCACTGCAAAATTGAGGTGTGACCACGTTGCGTTTTGCGCAGTTTCCTGTCGCGGGCACTAGCCCGACCCACACAAGTGAGGTACCATTTTTCTCGGAAGACTTTGGGGAATGCGGGGTGGGTGGAAATTTGTGGATCCACACAGATTCCAGAACTTTCCACCACAGAAATGTGGGGAAAATGTGTTTGTTTTGACAATTTTTTAGGTTTGCAAGGGATTCTGGGTAACAGAACCGGGTGGGAGGCAGTCAATTCACCCCATCCTAGATTCCCCTGGGTGTCTAGTTTTCAAAAATGTATAGGTTTGCTAGGTTTCCCTAGGTGCCGGCAGAGCTAGGGTTCAAAAACTACAGCTAGGCACTTTGCCAAAAAAGGGTCATTTTTCACTGCGAAATTGAGGTGTGACCACGTTGCGTTTTGCGCCGTTTCCTGTCGCAGGCGCTAGGCCGACCCACACAAGTGAGGTACCATTTTTCTCGTAAGACTTTGGGGAACGCGGGGTGGGCGGAAATTTGTGGATCCACACAGATTCCAGAACTTTCCACCACAGAAATGTGGGGAAAATGTGTTTTTTTTGACAATTTTTTAGGGTTGCAAAGGATTCTGGGTAACAGAACCTGGTGGGAGGCAGTCAAGTCACCTCATCCTGGATTCCCCTGGGTGTCTAGTTTTAAAAAATGTATATGTTTGCTAGGTTTCCCTAGGTGCCGGCAGAGCTAGGGTTAAAAAACTACTGCTAGGCACTTTGACAAAAAAGGGTCATTTTTCACTGCGAAATTGAGGTGTGACCACGTTGCGTTTTGCGCCGTTTCCTGTCACAGGCACTAGGCCGACCCACACAAGTGAGGTACCATTTTTCTCGTAAGACTTTGGGGAACGCGGGTGGGCAGAAATTTGTGGATCCACGCAGATTCCAGAACTTTCCACCACAGAAATGTGGGGAAAATGTGGTTTTTTTGACATTTTTTAGGTTTGCAAGGGATTCTGGGTAACAGAACCTGGTGGGAGGCAGTCAAGTCACCCCATCCTGGATTCCCCTGGGTGTCTAGGTTTCAAAAATGTATAGGTTTGCTAGGTTTCCCTAGGTGCCGGCAGAGCTAGGGTTCAAAAACTACAGCTAGGCACTTTGCAAAAAAAGGGTCATTTTTCCCTGTGAAATTGAGGTGTGACCACGTTGTGTTTTGCGCCGTTTCCTGTCGCGGGCACTAGGCCGACCCACACAAGTGAGGTACCATTTTTCTCGGAAGACATTGGGGAACACGGGGTGAGTGGAAATTTGTGGATCGACGCAGATTCCTGTACTTTCCACCACAGAAATGTGGGGAAAATGTGTTTTTTTTGACAATTTTTAAGGTTTTACAAGGGATTCTGGGTAACAGAACCTGGTGGGAGGCAGTCAAGTCACCCCATCCTGGATTCCCCTGGGTGTCTAGTTTTCAAAAATGTATAGGTTTGCTAGGTTTCCCTAGGTGCCGGCAGAGGTAGGGTTAAAAAACTACAGATAGGCACTTCGCAAAAAAAGGGTCATTTTTAACTGCGAAATTGAGGTGTGACCACGTTGCGTTTTGCGCCGTTTCCTGTCGCGGGCACTAAGCCGACCCACACAAGTGAGGTACCATTTTTATCGGAACACTTTGGGGAACGCGGGGTGGGTGGAAATTTGTGGATCCACGCAGATTCCAGAACTTTCCACCACAGAAATGTGGGGAAAATGTGGTTTTTTTTACAATTTTTTAGGTTTGCAAGGGATTTTGGGTAACAGAACCTGGTGGGAGGCAGTCAAGTCACCCCATCCTGTATTCCCCTGGGTGTCTAGTTTTCAAAAATGTATAGGTTTGCTAGGTTTCCCTAGGTGCCGGCAGAGCTAGGGTTCAAAAACTACACCTAGGCACTTTGCCAAAAGAGGGTCATTTTTCACTGCGAAATTGAAGTGTGACCACGTTGCGTTTTGCGCCGTTTCCTGTAGCAGGCACTAGGCCGACCCACACAAGTGAGGTACCATTTTTCTCATAAGACTTTGGGGAACGCGGGGTGGGTGGAAATTTGTGGATCCACGCAGATTCCAGAACTTTCCACCACAGAAATGTGGGGAAAATGTGTTTTTTTTGACAATTTTGTAAGTTTGCAAGGGATTCTGGGTAACAGAACTTAGTGGGAGGCAGTCAAGTCACCCCATCCTGGATTCCCCTGGGTGTCTAGTTTTCAAAAATGTATAGGTTTGCTAGGTTTCCCTAGGTGCCGGCAGAGCTAGGGTTAAAAAACTACTGCTAGGCACTTTGCCAAAAAGGGTCATTTTTCACTGCGAAATTGAGGTGTGACCACGTTGCATTTTGCGCCGTTTCCTGTCGCGGGCACTAGGCCGACCCACACAAGTGAGGTACCATTTTTGCTCAGAAGACTTTGGGGAACGCGGGGTGGGTGGAAATTTGTGGATCCACGCAGATTCCAGAACTTTCCACCACAAAAATGTGGGGAAAATGTGTTTTTTTTGACAATTTGTTAGGTTTGCAAAGGATTCTGGGTGACAGAACCTGGTGGGAGGCAGTCAAGTCACCTCATCCTGGATTCCCCTGGGTGTCTAGTTTTCAAAAATGTATAGGTTTGCTAGGTTTCCCTAGGTGCCGGCAGAGCTAGGGTTAAAAAACTACTGCTAGGCACTTTGCCAAAAAAGGGTCATTTTTCACTGCGAAATTGAGGTGTGACCACGTTGCGTTTTGCGCCGTTTCCTGTCGCAGGCACTAGGCCGACCCACACAAGTGAGGTACCATTTTTCTTGTAAGACTTTGGGGAACGCGGGGTGGGCAGAAATTTGTGGATCCACGCAGATTCCAGAACTTTCCACCACAGAAATGTGGGGAAAATGTGGTTTTTTAGACACTTTTTTAGGTTTGCAAGGGATTCTGGGTAACAGAACCTGGTGGGAGGCAGTCAAGTCACCCCATCCTGGATTCGCCTGGGTGTCTAGTTTTCAAAAATGTATAGGTTTGCTAGGTTTCCCTAGGTGCCGGCAGAGGTAGGGTTCAAAAACTACAGCTAGGCACTTTGCAAAAAAAGGGTCATTTTTCCCTGTGAAATTGAGGTGTGACCACGTTGTGTTTTGCGCCGTTTCCTGTCGCGGGCACTAGGCCGACCCACACAAGTGAGGTACCATTTTTCTCGGAAGACATTGGGGAACACGGGGTGAGTGGAAATTTGTGGATCGACGCAGATTCCTGTACTTTCCACCACAGAAATGTGGGGGAAATTTGTTTTTTTTGACAATTTTTAAGGTTTTACAAGGGATTTTGGGTAACAGAACCTGGTGGGAGGCAGTCAAGTCACCCCATCCTGGATTCCCCTGGGTGTCTAGTTTTCAAAAATGTATAGGTTTGCTAGGTTTCCCTAGGTGCCGGCAGAGGTAGGGTTAAAAACTACAGATAGGCACTTTGCAAAAAAGGGTCATTTTTAACTGCGAAATTGAGGTGTGACCACGTTGCGTTTTGCGCCGTTTCCTGTCGCGGGCACTAGGCCGACCCACACAAGTGAGGTACCATTTTTCTCGGAACACTTTGGGGAACGCGGGGTGGGTGGAAATTTGTGGATCCACGCAGATTCCAGAACTTTCCACCACAGAAATGTGGGGAAAATGTGTTTTTTGACAATTTTTTAGGTTTGCAAGGGATTTTGGGTAACAGAACCTGGTGGGAGGCAGTCAAGTCACCCCATCCTGTATTCCCCTGGGTGTCTAGTTTTCAAAAATGTATAGGTTTGCTAGGTTTCCTAGGTGCCGGCAGAGCTAGGGTTCAAAACTACACCTAGGCACTTTGCCAAAAGAGGGTCATTTTTCACTGCGAAATTGAAGTTTGACCACGTTGCGCTTTGCGCCGTTTCCTGTCGCAGGCACTAGGCCGACCCACACAAGTGAGGTACCATTTTTCTCATAAGACTTTGGGGAACGCGGGGTGGGTGGAAATTTGTGGATCCACGCAGATTCCAGAACTTTCCACCACAGAAATGTGGGGAAAATGTGGTTTTTTTGACAATTTTGTAAGTTTGCAAGGGATTCTGGATAACAGAACTTAGTGGGAGGCAGTCAAGTCGCCCCATCCTGGATTCCCCTGGGTGTCTAGTTTTCAAAAATGTATAGGTTTGCTAGGTTTCCATAGGTGCCGGCAGAGCTAGGGTTCAAAAACTACAGCTAGGCACTTTGCCAACAAAGGGTCATTTTTCACAGCAAAATTGAGGTGTGAACACGTTGCGTTTTGTGCCGTTTTCTGTCGCAGGCACTAGGCCGACCCACACAAGTGAGGTACCATTTTTCTCGTAAGACTTTGGGGAACGCGGGTTGGGTGGAAAATTGTGGATCCACGCAGATTCCATAACTTTCCACCACAGAAATGTGGGGAAAATGTGTTTTTTTGACAATTTTTTAGGTTTGCAAGGGATTCTGGGTAACAGAACCTGGTGGGAGGCAGCCAAGTCACCCCATCCTGGATTCCCCTGGGTGTCTAGTTTTCAAAAATGTATAGGTTTGCTAGGTTTTCCTAGGTGCCAGCAGACCGATGGTTCAAAAACAACAGCTAGGCACTTTGCCAAAAATGGGTCATTTTTCACTGCGAAATTGAGGTGTGTCCACGTTGCGTTTTGTGCCGTTTCCTCTCGCGGGCACTAGGCCGACCCACACAAGTGAGGTACCATTTTTCTCGGAAGACTTTGGGAAACGCGGGGTGGGTGGAAATTTGTGGATCCACGCAGATTCCAGAACTTTCCACCACAGAAATGTGGGGAAAATGTGTTTTTTTTTGACAATTTTTTAGGTTTGCAAGGGATTCTGGGTAACAGAACCTGGTAGGAGGCAGTCAAGTCACCCCATCCTGGATTCCCCTGGCTGTCTAGTTTTCAAAAATGTATAGGTTTGCTAGGTTTCCCTAGGTGCCGGCAGAGCTAGGGTGCAAAAACTACAGCTAGGCACTTTGCCAAACAAGGATCATTTTTCACTGCGAAATTGAGGTGTGACCACGTTGCGTTTTGCGCCGTTCCCTGTCGCAGGCACTAGGCCGACCCACACAAGTGAGGTACCATTTTTCTCGTAAGACTTTGGGGAACTCGGGGTGGGTGGAAAATTGTGGTTCCACGCAGATTCCAGAACTTTCCACCACAGAAATGTGGGGAAAATGTGTTTTTTTGGACAATTTTTTAGGTTTGCAAGGGATTCTGGGTAACAGAACCTGGTGGGAGGCAGTCATGTCACCCCATCCTGGATTCCCCTGGGTGTCTAGTTTTCAAAAATGTATAGGTTTGCTAGGTTTCTATAGGTGCCGGCAGAGCTAGGGTTCAAAAACTACAGCTAGGCACTTTGCAAAAAAAGGGTTATTTTTCACTGCGAAATTGAGGTGTGACTACATTGCGTTTTGCGCCGTTTCCTGTCGCGGGCACTAGGCCGACCCACACAAGTGAGGTACCATTTTTCTCGTAAGACTTTGGGGAACGCGGGGTGGGTGGAAATTTGTGGATCCACGCAGATTCAAGAACTTTCCATCACAGAAATGTGGGGAAAATGTGGTTTTTTTGACAATTTTTAAGGTTTGCAAGGGATTCTGGGTAACAGAACCTGGTGGGAGGCAGTCAAGTCACCCCATCCTGGATTCCCCTGGCTGTCTAGTTTTCAAAAATGTATAGGTGTGCTAGGTTTCCCTAGGTGCCGGCAGAGCTAGGGTTCAAAAACTACAAGTAGGCACTTTGCAAAAAAAGGGTTATTTTTCATTGCGAAATTGAGGTGTGACCACGTTGCGTTTTGCGCCGTTTCCTGTCGCAGGCACTAGGCCGACCCACACAAGTGAGGTACCATTTTTCTCGTAAGACTTTGGAGAACGCGGGGTGGGTGGAAATTTGTGGATCCACGCAGATTCCAGAAATTTCCACCACAGAAATGTGGGGAAAATGTGGGTTTTTTGACAATTTTTTAGGTTTGCGAGGGATTCTGGGTAACAGAACCTGGTGGGAGGCAGTCAAGTCACCCCATCCTGGATTCCCCTGTGTGTCTAGTTTTCAAAAATGTATAGGCTTGCTAGGTTTCCCTAGGTGCCGGCAGAGCTAGTGTTCAAAAACTACAGCTAGACACTTCGCAAAAAAAGGGTACATTTTCATTGTGAAAATGTGGTGTGTTCACGTTGGGTTTTGAGCCATTTCCTGTCGTGGGCACTATGCCTACCCACACAAGTTTCCCTAGATGGCCGCCGAGCACGGGGCCAAAAACCCAGGTGACCCCCCTTGCAAAACCAGGTGGTTTTGAGATAGGCAATTTTGATGTCGCCTCACTACGTTTTGGGCCCTGGCCTGTCGCGGGTACTTGGGCCTCCCACACAAGTGAGGCACCATTTTTATCGGGAGACCTGGGGGAACGCTGGGTGGTAGGAAATTTGTGTGAGCCCGGTGATGCCACACTTTCCCACACAAAAATGTCTGAAAAAAGTGATTTTTCCAGCTAAAATTGAGGTTTGCAAGGGATTCTGGGTAAGGAAACTTTGGGGGATCCACGCAGGCCATACCTCCTTGGAAGTCCCCGGGTGTCTAGTTTTCAGAAATGTGTGGGTTTGGTAGGTTTCCCTAGATGGCCGCCGAGCACGGGGCCAAAAACCCAGGTGACCCCCCTTGCAAAACCAGGTGGTTTTGAGATAGGCAATTTTGATGTCGCCTCACTACGTTTTTGTCCCTTGCCTGTCGCGGGTACTTGGGCCTCCCACACAAGTGAGGCACCATTTTTATCGGGAGACCTGGGGTAACGCTGGATGGTAGGAAATTTGTGTGAGCCCGGTGATGCCACACTTTCCCACACAAAAATGTCTGAAAAAAGTGATTTGTTCAGCTAAAATTGAGGTTTGCAAGGGACTCTGGGTAAGGAAACGTTGGGGGATCCACGCAAGCCATACCTCCTTGGAAGCCCCCGGGTGTCTAGTTTTCAGAAATGTGTGGGTTTGGTAGGTTTCCCTAGATGGCCGCCGAGCACGGGGCCAAAAACCCAAGTGATCCCCCTTGCAAAACCAGGTGGTTTTGAGATAGGCAATTTTGATGTCACCTCACTACGTTTTGGGCCATTGCGTGTCGCGGGTACTTGGGCCTCCCACACAAGTGAGGCACCATTTTTATCGAGAGACCTGGGGGAACGCTGGGTGGTAGGAAATTTGTGTGAGCCCGGTGATGCCACACTTTCCCACACAAAAATGTGTGAAAAAAGTGATTTGTTTCAGCTAAAATTGAGGTTTGCAGGGGATTCTGGGTAAGGAAACGTTGGGGTATCCACGCAAGCCATACCTCCCTGGAAGCCCCCGGGTGTCTACTTTTCAGAAATGTGTGTGTTTGGTAGGTTTCCTTAGGTGCCGGCAGAGCTAGGGTTCGCAAACTACAGCTAGGCACTTTGCCAAAAAATGGTCATTTTTCACTGGGAAATTGAGGTGTTACCACGTTGCGTTTTGGGCCGTTTCCTGTCGCGGTCACTAAGCCGACCCACACAAGTGAGGTACCATTTTTCTCGGAAGACTTTGGGGAACGCGGGGTGGTTGGAAATTTGTGGATCCACGCAGATTCCAGAACTTTCCACCACAAAAATGTGGGGAAAATGTGTTTGTTTTGACAATTTTTTAGGTTTGCAGGGGATTCTGGGTAACAGAACCTGGTGGGAGGCAGTCAAATCACCCCATCCTGTATTCCCCTGGGTGTCTAGTTTTCAAAAATGTATAGGTTTGCTAGGTTTCCCTAGGTGCCGGCAGAGCTAGGGTTCAAAAACTACAGCTAGGCACTTTGCCAAAAAAGGGTCATTTTTCACTGCGAAATTGAGGTGTGACCACGTTGCGTTTTGCGCCGTTTCCTGTCGCGGGCACTAGCCCGACCCACACAAGTGAGGTACCATTTTTCTCGGAAGACTTTGGGGACCGCGGGGTGGGTGGAAATTTGTGGATCAACACAGATTCCAGAACTTTAAAGCACAAAAATGTGGGCAAAATGTGTTTGTTTTGACAATTTTTTAGGTTTGCAAGAGATTCTGGGTAACAGAACCTGGTGGGAGGCAGTCAAGTCACCCCATCCTAGATTCTCCTGGGTGTCTAGTTTTAAAAAATGTATAGGTTTGCTAGGTTTCCCTAGGTGCCGGCAGAGCTAGGGTTCAAAAACTACAGCTAGGCACTTTGCCAAAAAAGGGTCATTTTTCACTGCGAAATTGAGGTGTCACCACGTTGCGTTTTGCGCCGTTTCCTGTCGCGGGCACTAGGCCGACCCACACAAGTGAGGTACCATTTTTCTCGTAAGACTTTGGGTAACGCGGGGTGGGTGGAAATGTGTGGATCCATGCAGATTCCAGAACTTTCCACCACAGAAATGTGGGAAAAATTTGTTTTTTTTGACAATTTTTTAGGTTTGCAAGGGATTCTGGGTAACAGAACCTGGTGGGAGGCAGTCAAGTCACCCCATCCTGGATTCCCCTGGGTGTATACTTTTCAAAAATGTATAGGTTTGCTAGGTTCCCTAGGTGCCGGCAGAGCTAGGGTTCAAAAACTACAGCTAGGCACTTTGCCAAAAAGGGTCATTTTTCACTGCGAAATTGAGGTGTGACCACGTTGCGTTTTGCGCCGTTTCCTGTCGCGGGCACTAGGCCGACCCACACAAGTGAGGTACCATTTTTGCTCGGAAGACTTTGGGGAACGCGGGGTGGGTGGAAATTTGTGGATCCACGCAGATTCCAGAACTTTCCACCACAAAAATGTGTGGAAAATGTGTTTTTTTGGACAATTTTTTAGGTTTGCAAAGGATTCTGGGTAACAGAACCTGGTGGGAGGCAGTCAAGTCACCCCATCCTGGATTCCCCTGGGTGTCTAGTTTTAATAAATGTATAGGTTTGCTAGGTTTCCCTAGGTGCCGGCAGAGCTAGGGTTAAAAAACTACAACTAGGCACTTTGCCAAAAAAGGGTCATTTTTCACTGCGAAATTGAGGTGTGACCACATTGCGTTTTGCGCCGTTTCCTGTCGCGGGCACTAGGCCGACCCACACAAGTGAGGTACCATTTTTCTCGGAAGACATTGGGGAACGCGGGGTGAGTGGAAATTTGTGGATCGACGCAGATTCCAGAACTTTCCACCACAGAAATGTGGGGAAAATGTGTTTTTTTTGACAATTTTTAAGGTTTGCAAGGGATTCTGGGTAACAGAACCTGGTGGGAGGCAGTCAAGTCACCCCATCCTGGATTCCCCTGGGTGTCTAGTTTTAATAAATGTATAGGTTTGCTAGGTTTCCCTAGGTGCCGGCAGAGCTAGGGTTAAAAAACTACAGCTAGGCACTTTGCCAACAAAGGGTCATTTTTCACAGCGAAATTGAGGTGTGACCACGTTGCGTTTTGCGCCGTTTTCTGTCGCAGGCACTAGGCCGACCCACACAAGTGAGGTACCATTTTTCTCGTAAGACTTTGGGGAACGCGGGTTGAGTGGAAAATTGTGGATCCACGCAGATTCCATAACTTTCCACCACAGAAATGTGGGGAAAATGTGTTTTTTTGACAATTTTTTAGGTTTGCAAGGGATTCTGGGTAACAGAACCTGGTGGGAGGCAGCCAAGTCACCCCATCCTGGATTCCCCTGGGTGTCTAGTTTTCAAAAATGTATAGGTTTGCTAGGTTTTCCTAGGTGCCAGCAGACCGATGGTTCAAAAACAACAGCTAGGCACTTTGCCAAAAATGGGTCATTTTTCACTGCGAAATTGAGGTGTGTCCACGTTGCGTTTTGTGCCGTTTCCTCTCGCGGGCACTAGGCCGACCCACACAAGTGAGGTACCATTTTTCTCGGAAGACTTTGGGAAACGCGGGGTGGGTGGAAATTTGTGGATCCACGCAGATTCCAGAACTTTCCACCACAGAAATGTGTTTTTTTGGGACAATTTTTAAGGTTTGCAAGGGATTCTGGGTAACAGAACCTGGTGGGAGGCAGTCAAGTCACCCCATCCTGGATTCCCCTGGGTGTCTAGTTTTCAAAAATGTATAGGTTTTCTAGGTTTCCATAGGTGCCGGCAGAGCTAGGGTTAAAAAACTACAGCTAGGCACTTTGCCAACAAAGGGTCATTTTTCACAGCGAAATTGAGGTGTGACCACGTTGCGTTTTGCGCCGTTTTCTGTCGCAGGCACTAGGCCGACCCACACAAGTGAGGTACCATTTTTCTCGTAAGACTTTGGGGAACGCGGGTTGAGTGGAAAATTGTGGATCCACGCAGATTCCATAACTTTCCACCACAGAAATGTGGGGAAAATGTGTTTTTTTGACAATTTTTTAGGTTTGCAAGGGATTCTGGGTAACAGAACCTGGTGGGAGGCAGCCAAGTCACCCCATCCTGGATTCCCCTGGGTGTCTAGTTTTCAAAAATGTATAGGTTTGCTAAGTTTCCCTAGGTGCCGGCAGAGCTAGGGTTCAAAAACTACAGCTAGGCACTTTGCCAAAAAAGGGTCATTTTTCACTGCGAAATTGAGGTGTGACCACGTTGAGTTTTGCGCCGTTCCCTGTCGCAGGCACTAGGCCGACCCACACAAGTGAGGTACCATTTTTCTCGTAAGACTTTGGGGAACTCGGGGTGGGTGGAAAATTGTGGATCCACGCAGATTCCAGAACTTTCCACCACAGAAATGTGGGGAAAATGTGTTTTTTGGACAATTTTTTAGGTTTGCAAGGGATTCTGGGTAACAGAACCTGGTGGGAGGCAGTCAAGTCACCCCATCCTGGATTCCCTGGGTGTCTAGTTTTCAAAAATGTATAGGTTTGCTAAGTTTCCCTAGGTGCCGGCAGAGCTAGGGTTCAAAAACTACAGCTAGGCACTTTGCAAAAAAAGGGTTATTTTTCACTGCGAAATTGAGGTGTGACTACATTGCGTTTTGCGCCGTTTCCTGTCGCGGGCACTAGGCCGACCCACACAAGTGAGGTACCATTTTTCTCGGAAGACTTTGGGGAACGCGGGGTGGGTGGAAATTTGTGGATCCACGCAGATTCCAGAACTTTCCACCACAGAAATGTGGGGAAAATGTGGGTTTTTTGACAATTTGTTAGGTTTGCAAGGGATTCTGGGTAACAGAACCTGGTAGGAGGCAGTCAAGTCACCCCATCCTGGATTCCCCTGGCTGTTTAGTTATCAAAAATGTATAGGTTTGCTAGGTTTCCCTAGGTGCCGGCAGAGCTAGGGTTCAAAAACTACAGCTAGGCACTTTGCCAAAAAAGGGTCATTTTTCACTGCGAAATTGAGTTGTGACCACGTTGCGTTTTGCGCCGTTTCCTGTCGCAGGCACTAGGCCGACCCACACAAGTGAGGTACCATTTTTCTCGTAAGACTTTGGAGAACGCAGGGTGGGTGGAAATTTGTGGATCCACGCAGATTCCAGAACTTTCCACCACAGAAATGTGGGGAAAATGTGGGTTTTTTGACAATTTTGTAGGTTTGCAAGGGATTCTGGGTAACAGAACCTGGTGGGAGGCAGTCAAGTCACCCCATCCTGGATTCCCCTGGGTGTCTAGTTTTCAAAAATGTATAGGTTTGCAAGGTTTCCCTAGGTGCCGGCAGAGCTAGTGTTCAAAAACTACAGCTAGACACTTCGCAAAAAAAGGGTACATTTTCATTGTGAAAATGTGGTGTGTTCACGTTGGGTTTTGAGCCATTTCCTGTCGTGGGCACTATGCCTACCCACACAAGTGAGGTACCATTTTTATCGGGAGACTTAGGGTAATTCAGATTTGTAAAGCAACTGTTATTTCCTATTGATTTTTGATGCATTTCTGCCTTCCAAATGAAAGACATTGTGTAAAAGAAGTCATTTTGAAAAATGACCAATAATTCTCATGCTAGTATGAGTATTCCCAATTTCGAAAATGTGCAAATATGTGCTGTTTCTAAACTCTATAATTTGTTCCCATTTCAGAAATACATAGGTGTCTTTCATACCGATTTTTCCACGTATACATTTTCCCACAATAATTGCTATATACCCGGTACATAATAAAAAGCCATTGCAAATTGCTACTCAGTTTTTGACTCTGGGTTCGTCTGGTTCTTGGTGAACCTACAAGTCCTATATATCCCCACAACCAGAAAGGTCTAGCGGATGTAACGGTATATTGCTTTCAAAGAGCTGTCATAATTACAAGAAGTTACAGGTGAAAACGTTGACACAAAAGGCTGTTTTTTTCAACTAATTTTTAATTTTTCCTATTTTTAACTGTTAGTTTCTATAAAGAAACCTTGATGGATCTACACAAAAGACCCCTTGGTGAATTCAGAAGTTTGTCTACTTTTCTAAAATTTATAGCTTTCCAGGATCCATTATTGCTTTCATACCCATTTCTACCATTAACTGGAAGGAGGTTGAAAGTACAAAAAATAGCAAAAATAGGCTATGTCCCAGAAAAATGCCAAAACTGTGTAAAAAATTTTGGTTTTCTGACAAAAGTCTATCATTCCCTAAAAGCTGGGAAAATGGTGATTTTAGCCCCACAAACCCTTTTTTGATATCATTTGCAGGATAAAACCCAGACGCTTTCATTTGCAGCCCGTTCTTCTCATTTTTCCAAAAAAACAAAAACTTTAGCTGTATTTTGGCTAATTTCTGGGACCCCTCCAGGGGAATCCACAAACCCTGGGTACCTTTAGAATCCCCATGATGTTGGAAGAAAAGGACGCAAATTTGGCGTGGATACCTTATGTGGTCAAAAAGTTACAGGGGCCTAAGCGCGCACTACCCAAATAGCCAAAAAAAGGCTTAGCACAGGGGGGGGAAATGCCTAGCAGCGAAGGTGTTAATAGTTGATATGCAAAGTGGATATAAGTATACCAATGCATTTCTGTCTTATACAGTGTATGTTTTAGCCAATAAATATGCCAAATTTCAAGAGACATGTTTTGCTTGTATTTGCGATTAAACATGTAAGGATCAAAATGAGGGGTTAACAAGACTGTGCAAAAATGTAGCACATGCTGTGTCCATAAAATCTAGAGTTGATAGTGTAAGCATCAATCTCAAGGCACAGGGTGAATGTTGCAGGTCATGCTATGAGCATATGTTATTGAACTTTATCATCAGTTGTTTAAGTACTTGTAAACTTTGATAAACTGAAAAAAAGAAAAGTTAGGAACTGATTAAAGTCCGCTGCCTGAAGAGCTTTCTCTGCTATTGATCATATGCCAGACTCTGGGCAATGGGTAAGATCTATGTTTTTTGCCCCTTCCCAACCGAGAAAATCTGTGTGCCACCAGAGTCTGAACTTGGTTATTGATAGGTCAATGCTCATGTCCAGGTTTTGGGCACAATCCATACAGGCCTGGAAATGCTAATAATTTGGGAAAGAGGCGTTCCATTTTATTACCTTGTTTTCAGGACTGGAAGCCTCCACAAAACAGCAGATACCCTAGTGCAGATTTACAAACTTTCAGCGCAACTCAGGGTAGCAATAAATATGCAGAACTGCATTGCACAAGGAAGCAGAGCCGTATATATGAAATATAGCCCACTGCTGCTCTATTCTCCTGTGCTGCCGTGCAAACAGGCTGCCTAGGATCACACACACTTTTGCACCCTACTGATGTCTAGCATAGGTTTTGTAGTCAACGTATACCAGGACAAAAACCTATGCTTAGACAATTATTAAAAAACAAAAGTCACAAAGTTGACGACTGCTGTACAGAACAGCAATGTGTGAACTCACGGAGACATAAATATATTTCTACAACTTTGAGCTTGGCTCAAGGAGGCCTTTTTTTAACGCAAAACCTGCTCTGACAATTATCAAAGATATCTCTTTGCATTAAAAAAAAAATAGGTGCTTGCACTTGAACGCCCAATTTCTACCAGTAAAATACCCCCTTAATGCACAATGGTGCAAATCAGTGCAAACCCCTATTTGCACTAAAAAAGAGGACTTTTCTGTCGTAAAAAATGTTTTGTGCTGTAAAGAAAATACCTTTCAAGGCCCTACATCACTTTGTGTGACTGCAATGGAACAAAGTCTTGATAAATATTCCCTCTAACTGAAATTAATTTCTTTTTTTATAGCCCTCACTAGTTGCATCTGGCTTATCTGTGGACATAGCTAAATTCATACTTTGATCTCACTCTTAAGTCCGCTGAGACCCGCCTTCTTCAATTAGTGTCAAGTTCAAGACATAACACCTTGACTCTTTCGTCAGTGCAAGTCATTACATCTGTTTGATTAAAGGATGGATAACATCATGGGGCATATTAGCAAGGAATAGCGATATTTATCGCTAACCGCGCTTAGCGCGACTTTGGTTAACGCCGCCTATCGCTGGAAAATATCGCTGAGATAACACCCTATTAACAAGGTTTATCTCCATAGCGATATAATTTCCAGCGATAGCGGCAAGATGTGAGAATATCGCTGGAAAAGCAGCGATATTCTCGCATTATCGCTAAGGTGGATTCAGCATTAGAATCCACCTCCTATACTTTAAACAGATAAGTCATCCTCACTAGCAGGAGATAAAATATAGCGATAAACGCGCTTAGCGCGAATTATTTTATCGCTTCGCCTGCCTTGCTAATAGGGGGTAGTGGAGTTAGCGACTGTTTCCAGTCGCTTTTAGTAGGAAACGCCTTCCTTGCATGTCATTAGCGATAATTATCGCTGACATGCAAGGCGATGGAAAACGCGGCCTCTAACGCCTGAAAGCAGTTGCTAACGCCTGTTAGCGACAGCTTGCTAATAGGGCGATAAAATTATCGCCGCTTTAGCGGCAAAAAGTGCCGCTAAAGCGGCGATAAAGCCCTTGATAATATGCCCCCATGTTTTTTGATGTCCTCCATTCGTTAGTGTGATCCAATATGGACGGGTGTGACTCTATGATTCTGGATGAATCTTTTCCATTGAAGTCTCTATGTAAAGTGGAACAAATGCACTCATTATTACTCTTTGAGCACCTTCTAGTATATACTTCATTGATAGGTTCATTGGTGCCTGGGGCTTCATATCTATTGTGAGTGCTACTTGCTTTTTCATTTTTGTGCCTGTCTAATTATAGTATGGGATTTTTTTTTATTATTCTGTGATAGTGTAATTCTAGCTCATATGAAATATATTGGTTAATTATGACATTTACAGCAAAGCAATTGAAATTGAATGAATATGCAAGAGTTCACACATTATTGTTCTCATCGTACCTCACAGCTCGCAGGATTAATGTTCCCAGCATAAGTTTGAAAAATATTATACAGAGCTTGTAGAAGAGTCTCTCAAAGAAAGAGGAACATTGAACATTCCAGAAGGGCATCTATGACAGTATTTCCCATGGCTGTGCTTTCTTGCTTGGTACCTGACTCCTGTGATAGCAATAACAGAACAGAGATAAAGATTGGCCTTGCCCACGGGCAGGGCAACAGATTAGAAATTCACAAATGAGGAGCAGGTACGAGTGCCCAGCATTTAGGAAGTGCCTGTGTTGGCAAGATTTTGGTGCTAAAGTAGAAATTAGATAGGACCAGGAAAGAAGGAACTTAATCAAAGATCTCATTGAAGATTGTTATCTATCATGTTGTTAATGCTTACATTATTTATTAATTTGCTAGCCAAAATGCATAGATCTGCATTTACGCTTTTGATATATTCTGCACAAACACAGAGCTTTACCATATTCATAAAGCCTTTAAAACAAGCATTTGCAATGCAATAGGTCTCGCATTTACGAGAGTTTGAGCTATTGGCATTGTAAATGACAATGCCTTTTATTTATGTGTTGTTTTTAAAACAGATAAATAAAAGGCATTGTCAATTTCAATGCCAATAGCTTAAACTCTGCAAATACAAGACCTATTGCATTACAAATGCGTTTGGGTTTAGGAGAGAGTGTGTCCTGCCTTTTCCTGCCTGCAAGAGCAGGCAGGACAAAGCTATTTGAGAAAATAGTGCTCGGAGGCTGTAATTAAAGCCTACCGAGCAACAACACACGTAACAGGGGGTGTCCTTATGGGAGGTTACAATCTGAGAAAAGGCGGTACCAAGTAGGGACTACTAAGCCTATTAACCAATGAAAAGCCACAGTTTAAAATGGACAATGACACAAGCCAATGAAAAATATGGTCTGAGAGTGGGCGGAGCTTCACATCCATACCTGAACACAGCATGCCTCACAGAGCAGCGCATGCGCTGCCCAGGCTCGACCTAAAAATGTATTCTAATTCTGCAAGGAAGTGGGCTTTTGGGAAAAATAAAATAAAGTGTTTGTGTGTGTTGTTGTTGAGATATGCTTTGGCCCTTAGAACATTATAGATCAAGATACAATTTGAAGGTTGCTGAGGTAAGCCGTATTTGTATTGTAGCATAGGGTATTTGACCAGCGTATTGCTCTATTCGAGAGGGGAGATGTTATCACTTTTTATCATTTGTTTTATGAAAGGTACTTACAAGATGCCAGATTCTGCAACACACAAGTTGAAATTTGCATATGCCTCTGAAATGGTGGTAGAGTGCCGAATCTCAGTAGAAATTAACCTACAAAGGCTAATACTAGCC
Organism: Calotriton arnoldi; assembly: GCA_963921515.1. Taxonomy (NCBI): domain Eukaryota; kingdom Metazoa; phylum Chordata; class Amphibia; order Caudata; family Salamandridae; genus Calotriton; species Calotriton arnoldi. The sequence continues at coordinate 247,426 of CAWUFW010005748.1, forward strand.
ATGATTGTAGGTCATTGGTAGTGTGAAATTATACTTTTCTCCTTGGGGAAAGAACATTTGAGACAAAATAGATAGGAATAGGTCTACGGTTGCCCTCTAATTAAGCATTGCAACCCTGAAGCCTAACACATATCCCACAGTGAATTGTTGCCTTTGTTACTTCTGTTTCCCTAACTGGAAATACTGATCATAGAGAAGGAAGGGGGGCAGTTCACAAACCAGTCGATTCTTATGCAAACTGACTGTTTGCTCCGCATTTTGAAAAACCTCCTGCCTCAATCATATTTATGGCTGCAGCCACTGTGATGGTGGCCTGGGAGGGACCGTTGACTTCCATTGCTGTGTTTGCATTCCCTGAATGTCAACTTGTGTTTTTAAAAACCATCCTGCTTCTTTGAAAGGGACGTCCAGGAAAGACATTTGGGGATCTGGCAGAGAGCAAGAAGTGGTCTAGGAACAATGTCTGCTCCTTCAAAGGCACCGCCACTGTTCCTAAAGGGAAAGCTTCATTAGCTACTACACCTTTCGAATGACATTCACTGAGTGGGAAGCAGCATCATTATTCAATGTCCCCCCACCTCCCAGAAAAAACGAACTAAAATAGCTTCAATCACGTATTTAGTAGTTTTCACATACTTTTGCTGAGAAAAGTACCAACTATATTTCACTGTTGCAATTCAATTCAGTGTATTAAAAAATATGTATTTTGTAAACGCGAAGCAAAGTAATCATTTTTTATTTTACAACATTAAATCAGCAATACATTTTACAGTTCACACGTATCGCTTGGGGCTTCCCTCCTTCCGTCGTGAATTCTGATACTTCAAATACAGAGACGACATTTTGAGGAAGTTAGCCTTCCTTGACGGTTGATTTTAATAGAGGGAAACCGAGAGGGGAGCTAAAAAGCTAAAACTAACCACTAAAGAAGCAACAACCTTTTTGAAATGTTAAAAGGCGTCTGATCACTAGTTGGCAAGCTCTGATAATTCAAAAACCTTTGTCCATTTTGAAGAAGTTTGAATACAAAGATAACATGGCTGTCAGAAAACCAGCCTATACGGAACAAAGATAATCCCTGCTAACACACCCTAACCAGAAGCTGCCGGATGCAGTGGACATAGGAGGAGGGCGGGCACTTCATAAATAATCTTGTTAGAGCTGCATTTAACGCACTTTCTCAACACATGTTCACCCGAACATAAACTAACAGGAAGGATGCTGTTTTGCTTTTTAAGTACAAATGAAAACGCTTCATAACAATGCATTCCATGTCGGTACAAAGCTTTTTCATTTGTACTTAAAAAGCAAAACAGCAATCCTTCTTGTTAGCTTATTTTAGAAATACTTCCGTCCGGTGAACTCTTTGGGCCATATTCTCAAGAACGGCAATAACATTATCGCCGCTTTAGCGGCAGGAAACTGCCGCTAAAGCGGCGATAAAGCCCCTTAGCGCCACTTTAGCGGCAGTTTCCTGCCGCTAAAGCGGTGATAATGTTATCGCCGTTCTTGAGAATATGGCCCTTTGTGTTCAGAAAGCGCATTCACTGCAGCTTTAACAAGATTATTTTTAAAGTGTGCGCTTTGGACACAATGGGGCATATTATCAAGGGCTTTATCGCCGCTTTAGCGGCACTTTTTGCCGCTAAAGCGGCGATAATTTTATCGCCCTATTAGCAAGCTGTCGCTAACAGGCGTTAGCGACAGCTTTCAGGCGTTAGAGGCCGCGTTTCCATCGCCTTGCATGTCAGCGATAATTATCGCTAATGACATGCAAGGAAGGCGTTCCTACTAAAAGCGACTGAAAACAGTCGCTAACAACACTACCCCCTATTAGCAAGGCAGGCGAAGCGATATAATAATTCGCGCTAAGCGCGTTTATCGCTAGATTTTAACACCTGCTAGTGAGGATGACTTACCTGTTTGTAGTATAGGAGGTGGATTCTAATGCTGAATCCACCTTAGCGCTAATGCAAGAATATCGCTGGTTTTCCAGCGATATTCTCGCATTTTGCCGCTATCGTTGGAAATATTATCGCTATGGAGATAAACCTTACTAATAGGGTGTTATCTCAGCGATAATTTCCAGCGATAGGTGGCGTTACCAAATAACGCGCTAAGCGCGGTTAGCGATAAATATCGCTAATCCTTGGTAATATGCCCCAATGTGTTTTTAATACAGTTAAGAAACGTGTTAATTTTTACTTACACAGCAAGAAAGTAATGATTGCTGTTACAAGACAAATGAATGCAAACGAACTCCCGACTTCTTTGCTTTTGAAGTAATCGCCGCACTTGCATTTTAGCTTAAGCTAAAGCAGGGGTGATGGCATGGTTAAACAAGAAGAATACAAAAGAATGCCAGCCAGCCACATGGAAGGAACTGGGAGGGATGAATGCTGCAATAAAATGTAAGCAGCTAGTGGTCTGAGTACCCACAGTGTAAAACATAATAAAATAGTCCCGCACGAGCAGATCAACAGAACAAAGCATAATGATATTGTACTAAGTCCCTCCTCCTTGGAGCAAAAAGGAGGGACAAAGAGGCAGGACTGGCCACTAGTAAGCAAGGATTTTTAAAGGACATTGAAACAAATAAATGAGAAGCAAGGAATGGCATTTGGCTCACAGAGATATATGTATGCTAAAGTATACAAGAGGTCGTACGCTTATGCTCGACCTAAAAATGAAGTAGAGAGAAAGGATATAAGACAGTGACATGAAGTATGTAAGTGAGAACTAGCAAGAGATAGCTAGAGCGGGGAGGAACGTGTTGGAGGGAGAACGAAAGTGGAATGAGAAAATGAGATGAAGGGAACTAAAGTGCTGGCAGAAATTAATAGGACAGAGGAGAGGGGTGGGCGACGATACACAATAGTTTAGGGAATTTAAGACAATGGGAGGGATAAGAAGAAGGGGATATGAGAGCTGAGAGAAGGTGGTAGGAAGAAAGGGAAAGGTCAGCCAGAAGTAAGAGGAAAGAGCTGCAGACATCTGTGGCTACGATAAAGAAGAGAATACAGAGCAATAGTGGTGTCAGGAATTAGAGAGATGGAGGGGAAGGGTATCAGAGAAAGAGAAGGTGGTTAAAAAAAGTAAAGATGTGGGGAACCGTTGAGAATGATTCAGGAGAGAAAGGGTGGGTCAGCAGAGAGAATGTATACAAGAGAGGATGAAAGGGGTGCAGGAATTTGAGGATGGAGAGAAGTATGTAAGACGGACAAATATCAGGTAATATGAGAGCGGGTGGTAGGAAATAGAGGGATTGAAAGATGGCATGAGCGGATGGGGGAAGAGGTAGAGAGACTGGAGACTTATGCTGAAGAGAAGAGCTAAGCAGATGGTGTATGGGAAGTAAAAATTATTATTCGATTTTTCAGTAAATTTAATCTTTTTGGAGAATGGACAGTTAAAATGTTACTGCTCAGTGCTGTCTTTAATAAGTCACTTTGACAAAGCATGAACCACTTTGCAACCGCGAAGGCACTTATAAGCTGACCCCAGCCTGAGAATCTCTGCCCGGGGCTTGTGGTGAAAACTGAGGTGCCAAGAAGCCAGTTGTGAGCTTGCTGGGAGCTTGCACCAGTGTGTGCACAAAAACTGAGCGCAGTGTGGTGCAGCAAATATGCAAACTACTTTTTCCCCTAATCACCTGTGAAAAATGGAAACATCTCGACATGCCGTGGGCTGATACCAAGACATGAGGGCAGCTCCTGGAGCCAGTGCCTGTAGGGACTGCGGTAAACACCCCGGACTGACCCACGTACTCTTTCTGTATGTTATGTGGCGTGTCTTGTGACATGAGTCCTGCCGAATTATCTACAGCGACCTCTAGCCAGACATAAAAAGCCCTTAGTGATGAGTCTGTGCTGGACCGCTGTAGACAAACACTGAACCCACTCTCTGCAACTCACCGAGCGCACCTCTGCAGTGGGAGGCCGTCGCAGATCCACAAGAAAGGGCACTTAGATAGAGAATGTAAATGCAACGGTGGTTGGGGCTGTACAAACTAAACACACACAGCATAACTGTATGCGATGACAGAAAGCAGGGGCCCCCACCGACAGGAGAGTGGCTGGACGCAGCGCTAGGAGTTGGGAGGGACACGTGAGCGCTATCCACACAGGTCGCCTCTCTGCGCTACTCACCTGCTGCAGCAGGGTAGGTGTCCTAGAGCCTGGAAGCCGGTGACTGCAGCGTTGGGCGAAGAGTGTCTGCTTATGTGCTCCAAGGAAGGAAAGCCACTCACAGAGGTGAAAGTGAAAGAGATCTTCAGGACAAAGGGTGTTTCCTGCTGGCTCCCTGCACTGGTACTAAGCAGAACCGCAATAACTTATTATCAACCCTTCACAAGGAACCTAATCTGTGCAAACACCATCAGGAGATTGTTGACGAACATTAAAAGGGTGGGGCGAACATAAAAAGGGTGGGGCGGGCGACACTGCAACGAGCCCAGACAACGACAGTTTGTGGAGAAGGAAACTCCTGTCTTTTCAAACATTAAAGTATACAACAAGCATTTGCAATGCGATAGGACTCGCATTTACGCGAGACCTATTGCATCACGGACAACGGGAGGGAGGGTGGGGGGGATGGCACGGACAACGGGAGTGCGGACGGGGGAGGGGGAAAAGGTATGGACAACGGGAGTGCCGGAGGGGGGAGAAGGGGGCGACAAAGTAGTGCTCACAGTCCACGTACCGTGTAACACTCGAAGTAAAGGGGCCAGTAGCCATGGGAGGTGACAAATGACGACATGGCTGTCATAAGGAGGGACTAACAAGCCTCATAATGAATCATAAGACAGCATTTATGAAGGACAAAGACTCAAGCCAATGAACAAATGGGCGGGGCAGTGGGCGGGGCTTCCCTCATGTACTGAACTATCCCAGATCTTCCCTAGAGCAGCGCTTGCGCGCTGACTCTAGGCTCGACCTAAAAATAGTGGGTTTTCTTATGTGTGTGAATCCTTCAGAGAAAGGCATTCCAGTAACACACTAAAATAAAATACATCCCTGACCGTCTCTGACAGGATCCTATAGTTGACCAGTGGATATTATCTAAAGGAAAATTCTAGGAGATGCAAGGGCCACACCCTTCCTGTTTCTCCTGCTCAAACTGGTAAGCTGATAGAAACCATTGCTTGACTAAGGGCCAAGAAGAATATTTCGGATTGTGCTTGCAAAGGGGCTTGTAAAAACGTATACATAGATGACATGTTTGGCTGTAATTTTGAACAGAGTGTCACTTTTCTTTACTGCTTTCTGGCAATACTAGTACATGCCCCTATGGCAGTCTTAGAAGCGGTGGCACATCTTTTCTTGTTATCTTGCTCTTTCATTCTCTTCTTTCTCTATTCTCATGACCTCCCCATGTCATCTCAGTGGTTCATTGGACACCTATGAATTGGATTTGTATTGCCCATTTACATTTTTATTGTTGAGGTGCATAGCCAGATGGGCTTTGTGGTGTGTTCAATATTCCCTTAGTACATGACATGTGGTATGATACAAAAATATTTTGGTTAATATTGTTCTTATAAATGTCTTTTTGGTTAACATCAATCATTTCACAATGCCGTTCTCCAGAGGCCACAGTCGAATTACATTCTAGTGGGTCAGATCTAAGTGCCTGTGAAATCATGTGAATTCATTCTGATGAACCCTTGTATCAGCGAATTCCTGTGTGCCAAATATCTCAAACGTGGGTGGCGCAGCTGCTGCTAATGATGCATCTTGATTTATAACAGAGAACCTTGAATACTCATCCATGATTCTGAGTGTGTACCACCCAGACTATCATTGTCCCTAGACATTCACTACTGGTCAATTTCACTGGTTATAATCTATGGTTACTTTGAGAGAATCTGCATTTTTGGTTGTGATGGACTCTGTGATTATCATATCCAACAACAAGTACTTATCTTTATAGTATCAAAGGAATCTCTGTGCCACTTCCTTGACCGATGCATGCAGCCCTTGGAACTTAATGACAGTGCTTAATTAACTTGTTTGATTGGTTTAACCTCTAGATGTTGATGATGTCAAGATATTTTCTTGCATTGCTCATGTGTCTTCATCTCTACAGTAGCCTTACCCGTGGCAATCTTGTAGAATGGGATCCACAGATATCCGCTCTTTGTAGGAAAAAAATGTTATTGTGCAAACCAGAGTCTCACATATCTTCTATGCTACTTTGCTGTCACCTATGATTTGTCCACATATCTCAGTTGTCACATAGCAGTTATAGTCTCCTTGTTAAATTACTGTGTTGCTAGAGCTGCTAGCTTTTTTTGTGTCATGTACAGATGTCTTCCCCACAATCATGGCAGAGCAGTAAAGTCAATGATGTCATGAATAATTTGCTCTATTGCATCACCAGAATTTCTTTTAGCACTATTTTTTTTAAATCCTGGTGTCATTTACTGGGTTAAACATTGCTGTGACCTCCCTGTAACAAAGATGGCCACTGTCGGACCATAGTAAAGGTAGCCATGGTGGTGAAAGTACTTACACTCTGGGTGCTAATGGCCAACAAACCACAATTCAGTACTCTCTCTCAGTTCTGGAGAACAAGCCTAGATGGCCACCAATACCTGAGTTCTAGGGTTGCATATGTTCTGGAAAAAAATCATGCATCAGGTAACCCATTCGGGTGAATGTTATCCCAAACTTGAAGGCTCAAAATGTTCAATATGAATAGCATTCACTACCTTGAGACACCCAAGGCTGGGACCTGTGCGTAATTTGAAGTTTGCGTCGATGGCGTGGGGGTCGGACACACCAACCAGGTTCGTATTAGTCAAAGATTTTACCTTCTGACTTTAGTCCTTGAAGTCCCAATCCACCAGAGAAGTACATTTCTAAATCTCATCAGGACCTCAGGGGAAGCACTTAAAGACTCACAGGTTATAAGGCAGAGACCAACAGTAGGGTCCAGTCCAGGTGCCACTGGTCAGCTGGGTAGTTACAATAAAAGGCCTCTTGTAGCCTGTTATGTCACTGTAGCTTTTACAGGAGGTCAGCCTTATGACTCTTGGTGTCCACTACTTTGTCCTGGGTACAGAAGGGAGAGCAGGTCCGATCTTCTAGGCTCTTCTCAGGGCTCAGACAGCAGATTTAGCCCTCTTCTGATTTTCCATAGGTCCAGGAGCAATATGAAGTGGGTACCGGGAGATGCCACATATTAGCCTGACAAGAGCTGCTGAGTGGGAATGACTCTTGGGCCCACCCTAACCAATATGGTAAATGTTCTCGGGCCAGCCCAACCAACTTTGGGCATTTTCAAGATGGCGAAAGACTTTGACCACAATAAACCTGGGCTTTGAGGGTTGGATATGTAAGGACTGCCTGCATTGTACAAAAGCAGTGATACTCAAAGTATGGCCCAGGGGCAGCATGTGGCCCTCCAGACCTTTACATGCTACCCCCTGGTCAACAGCAGCACCGGGTCGCTGTTTACTTGACTCAGCACTTACATTCAAAATATGTTAAATAAACAGTCAAGCATTTATTTACAGGCTAATTAAAGTTAAAGAAAGGAAGTAACTAGGGGGTCCTGCACCGATTAACTATAGAAACACCTTCATCTTAAAATACACCTTGCAGCAAAAGTGTAGAAGTAGGATAAAGTTTGTTCAAAATTATAAAATGTATTTCATTAACATAAAGAACCGTTTTACCTTAGTACATCAGATTATAGCAGTGCACTGAAAAGTATTTGTTTAAAGTGATAGTTTTCAAACAAGAATTTTGAAACATTAATTCTTCACTCCACCCTGAAAACAATGCCAATAGTGAACTAAGAGGCAAGCCAGTTGTTATGTGCTCTCTTTGGGTGACCTGGGTTTCCATTCTACATGAACAACATAATTGTTTATTAAATCAAATGCAGGGGAAGGTTTTGTACAGCACACACCATGAAGTCAAGTATTTCGAGGTATTCTTATGAAGAAAAAGGAGGGAAAGTGAAATAAAACAATTGCCTAGGATCACACAATTTGGTTAGCTGGAGAAGCTGGGATTCATCCCAAGTTTTTGGTTTTACATTGTATAATTCAGACACTAGATGTATATGCTTTGCTCCCCCTAACACCCACTGCACCTTACCACCAACCCGTGACAGCCAGCCTGCTGACATCAATGCGGCCCTCGGTTACCAAACATTGTGGCCTCAGGGAAAATGTTTCCGCAAACCCATGCACTAAAGCATACATGTAGACAAAGCCTATTACAGGCTACCATGTGCACACACAGACTGATGTACATATAGACACCCATGAACTCAGTCCAGACAGAAGCAGGCACATATGCCTACCAACAACACAGCAAGACACCCATTCACACCAGTGCATGTGCAAGAGAATATTACACTGCTGATGCCAATGCGGTTGTATGTGTGTGTATATGAATGTTTGTGTTCATCTGTGTGGTATTGGGAGGAGCATGCACTGCTGCTGCTTGTGCTATACCAGTTCTGTGCTTGTAAAGGAAGCCTGCAGTCTTTGTATCCTTGTTTCCCCCTTTCCATTTGTACTCTTCCTCATACTTTGACTTCTCCACACCCTGCACTCCCCAAGGAACCAGACAGCCTCACACCCCTTTATACACTACATTCTCTCCATCATAAATAATGTAATTCATGTAACCTTTTGTATAGTCTAAATGTTTTAACCAAGAATACTAACATAGGACATGAGTAGATCTTGATCAGCAGCAGTGCAGCGTCCCAAACAGAAAACCAAGCATTGGCAGAGTCAATAGGTTGCATCTTTATAATGCAAGTGCTAAGCTATTGGCTTTGCTTTTACTTTCTAGACAACCTGGAACGGGCCCAAATGATCTGGCCATTGGATTCTCTACATGACACTGGGAAGCAGATGTATGTACATCTGGGAAAATGTACATCTCCTATCCAGTGAATCTGATTAAATCTTCATCCTTAAATACAGGCTGATGGACTAGAGCAACCTGTTCCGCCCCAGCTCCATAAATGCTGCATTTTTGTGCCAAAGCCTGGGCTTTTCATGCAAAATGTGGAAGAGAGGAGATAAGTAAAACCAACGCAATAAAGCTTGGTCTTTATTAAAGCCTGGGAAAAATAGATCTGTTGTATGAGCTGAGAGAGATGGGGAGCAACATGAAGAGTTTATGTTGGGGATGAAAGGGGGAATCAGCACATAAGAGAGAGAGTAAGAAAACACATGCAGTTTCATGGAGTGCTGAAAGAAAAAGAAAAAATTCTGTGATGTGAGCCATGGAAGGATGCAATTCTTCCAATCAAAATGATGTAAAGAAGCTATGCTTTGAGGGCTTAGGGGGGACAAAATATAGAATAGGAAGGAAAGTCATTGTCAGAATCCCTTTCAGAGGGCCACGGGACAAGCAGGAGCTACTGCCCAACCATGGGGGTTGAGGCATTTTACTCCTAAGGCCCTGCCGCCTACCTTTGTATGGGTCCTGAGCAACTAGGCCAAATGCCCCCTTCAGAAAGGAGTATTCATATGCATCACAAAGTAAAATATGGCACACACAAATAATAAACAGTCCCCTGCGGTTATTACTCTAATGTTCAATAGGCAGGTCTCTGAGTCCCACTTCCCTCTCTCTAATGGTCGTGGTTATTCCCCATCATGATGGAGACATTCAGGTTACTCTCCACTAGTATTCCAAGTCTCAGGTGTCCCACTCCAACTCTTACCAAGTCAAAAGTGTTCCAGTGCCTAAAGCGCTATGAGGCAGAACCAGTTGCCCTGGACCCTTCGGCCCTGTGATCAGTCTTACCCACTCCTTCAGGGGTTGGCACTACCAAAGTCCCCTGGAGTGTACCACAATCACACGTGCTGCAGCAGCTGCTGACGGTGAGTAGCACTCTCTGCTTTTCAGGGACAGCGAACCGTTGTCCATGGCACTCCCTCCAATGACACGGTAAGTTCTTCTGATCCTTCTCGCAGGTAGGGAAACGTTCGCTTCAGTTCTGATCTTTCAATCGAGGCTTGGGCATGCTTAGATCACCAAGGCATCCTCTCCTCTCAACATCAGTGAAATCCAGGCAAGGACACTTGTACTTCACAACAGCACTCTCTGGCATACGGGGTCGCTGACTGTACTTCACACACGGGTGACTGCCCTATCAGTACTGAAGTAACACAAACTTTATGCTGCTCCACTGTGGCATAGGGGTCACCGACTTCATTCCACACACGGGTGAGAGTCCAATCGCACATCAATAATGCACTGTTCACGGCTGCTCCCTCTGGCATACGGGGTCTCCGACTTTACACCGCACATGGGCGAAGGCCCAATCAGCACGGCAGGAATGTAATCTTCCTGGCAGTGTCCTCTTCCATACCGGGTCGTTGACTTTTCCCATCACACGGGCAACAGCTAGCTTCACAGCAGCCCCCTCTGGCATACAGGATCAACAACCAACTTCAGTCTGCACATGGGCGAAAGCCCGGTTGACACAGCAGTAATGCAATCTTCATGGCATCCCACTTTAGGCTTATGCGGTGGCCGACTTTACCCTGCAGATAGGTGACAGCCCAAGCAGCATGACAGTAATACAATCTTCCCGGCAGCCTCCTCTGGCATACAGGGTTGCCGTCTTCACCCTGCAGATGGGTAATGGCCCGATCCATGCAGTACCGGCTAGCTTCACAGCAGCCCCCGCTGGCATACGGGGTTGCTGACTTGAGTCTGCACATGGGTAACATCCTGGTCAGAACAGCAGCTGCTTTCTCACACCTCGATATAGAGATCCACTTGCCAGGATCCGCCACTGGAACTCGCTCCCTCCCAGTGCTCTCCTCTTCCTCACAGGGCACACTGGTCTTGGTAAGCTGGCTGGCGCTGGTGCTCCAGGCTCCAGGGCAGAAGGTCTTGGATTTCCCTTGGTGATGTCCCCTCAACCAGCTGGGAGACTGGAAAACTTTAGTCCCCAGCCCTGGTCATAAGTAGAAGTCTTGCAGAGCATTTCCTCCTAACACAGTCCATCTGGCTGCTTGGGAGTTGACAATTTTGGGGGCCATGAGCTCCTCTTATTCTAATGCATTTCTAGACACAAAATGAGATTTAGGTCCAGATTTAGTAAAAAGTCATGCAATGCACTGCAGCAAGGGAAAATGATGTGCTGCTTTGTGTGATAGGGAGAGAGCAGAAATGCGCCATATTTACAAACATAGGATGCATTTCTGCAGTCTCCCTGCACTGGCACACTCTGTGCTGCCTAGCACCAATTCAGGCACCTTTGCACGCAGGCACCTTGCAACATGGGTAAGGATGCCTGTGTTACGAGCAGGATTGTTTTTGTGAAGGAAGGTATACCTGTAAAGGCATATTCCTCTTTCTATATGTGCTGCAAAATGCAGCACACATGGAAAGAGGAAGTAACAATGAGAAGTACAGATATTTCTCATTGTTACACCTGGGTCTGAGACACCATTTGACGCAATCCCAGGTTTACTGACCTTAATAAATTTGGGAATGCATCAAAATCCATTGGTGGGTGCATGAAAACACCCATATTCCACCTGTGGAACACCTCCTTAATGCAGGGTTACACAAGGAAGCGATATGTGCTGCCTTGTGTCACTCTTGATTTACGAAATCACGCAGGGCCACGCAAGATGTCTTTACGCGGGTTAGCAAATCCCAGTTAAGGGCTTGCATTGCCTTGCGTGATGCACTGACATAGCAAGTCCTTATTAAATCTGGGCCAAATTAGTGTCTGAGTATTTGAAGATTGTGTTGAAGGTGTGCTTCCTTTTGAAGTGCTCACTCTGTGCTACTCTTCCTTCAGAAAGCAGTCTGTCCCTCAAGAGCGACACCAAATCTAATAACCCCACAACACAGGCTATGGGAGTGACTAGAGATTCACACATGAATGTCAGCCACAGTGACCTATGCATCAAAGGTTATCCCAGGGCCCCAGCCCTACTCTTTATGATTCTCCTATCAGCCACATCTCCTTCCTAAAATGTGCCCATGCCACTTTCCAGTGATCTCTCAGAATCAAAGAGCACCCTTTGACTTATACCAAAGAACCTGCCTCTTCCTTCCTTCAGTGTGTGTCTCAGCAGGCTCTCAGGAATGCAGCAATCCACAAATCTGTCTAAGGGGAATCCACTACCTTCTCATACTCCTCCAGTCAGCCCTGGGTCTCCCAAAATGAAACACAGATCCTGCTACTGTGTTGTGCCACTCACAGGCGCACAATACACTCAGCACATGCATGCAACCACATATGCCGCCCAGAGCTACATACTAGCTTGATGTAAGCCACGGTTGAATTAAGCACACAGCAGTGGAACTTTACATGAGTGGACATGTAGACCTCACTCCAGTGACACAGATCAAAAGCCTGTTCACTCCTACTGATCACTACTGGTATCACGGTAAGCTGCCTCCACCACGCTTGTGCTACTTAACTCCTGGTAAAGACAGCAAGTACCCTTTCACCATCATGAGGGTAGTGCTTTGGGGGGCCCTCCTGGTCCAACAAGACTGCAATCTGTGAGACAGCCCTATGTCGTTGTGCACAATGATGACACGTGTTCACCCATGCTGGGACGGCTCCTCCATTAAGGTGGAGGAGCGTCGCCCCACCAAACAATTGCCCCCAGAGATAGAAAAATAAACTGGTAATAAAGTTCATTTATTAACATTTTATTTTTCAAAACCCTGAGCGTCAGGACAGGGGCAGGGCTTTCTGATTGCTTCTGCTGCCAGTCAGGCAGCAGCAGAAAGCAGTGAGGGACAGGGCACTTTAAGTTTAAAGTGTGCATGTCTTTTTGGCCAGCCGTCTTGTGACGGACAGCCAGACATGCACATTTTACACCTCTCTAACTCAGCTATCTTAGACAGCTGGGATAGGGACAGCATAGGGCTCCAGTGTCCTCCGGAGCGCCGAAGGAGGCTGCTCCCTCCAATCCTGGCGCTTTTTTTATGCTGCATGAGAGCAGTGCCAGGATTAGTTACTGCAATTTCCTGGGTCCCGGAGACTGCCTGCCGAAGACCTGAGAGAGGCGGAGGACGTCGTGCCAGAAAGGTAAGTGGAATTTTTTTGTTTGCTTATTTTTGTAGTTTTATTATTTTTCCCCCCTGCCCCTCCACCTTCCTTACATGCCAGCTGCTACTGCACCCGTGACACAAAAATCAGCACCAGGGATCTTTGCAGCAGAGGCACTCAGTTCAGGGGTATACCTCTGTCACCAGGCAAGAGACTTTTCTGTCCCAACAGCTAGCTAATAAGAAATGAGCAACTGAGATTTACAATAAAGCAAACAATTATAAGAAATTAGCTGACCCTAAGTGCCTTCTAAGTATTGGTATTGTACACAATATGACTTTGTTGTACCTTGACTCCCATGTTATACTTGCCCTCTCTGTGGAATCTTTATGTGATGTCACCTTATAGAATGTTGGGAGTCAAAGAGCCACAGTTGGCTGGGCTGAGCAGCATGCTGGCTGCTCCTGGTGGGGTCTTGATTGGGTCTTCACTGGATCTTGAATAAATCTATCTGAATCACACTAATCTGCGTGGACTCAATTACTACAAGTTTTTGGCGACGATCTTCAAAAGAACCTCCACCTACCACCTCTTCAAGACCTCAAGCAACTTTAAAAACACAGGACCCACTGCAACTCAAGTTAAGCTAAGTCAACTGCCATCGTGACCCCACCAGTGACCTCCCACCGGTCGCCCACAGCAGTCTGCCAGTTGTTCCTGTGCGTCTGGGGAAGTGCCACTACAAGAGCTGCCCATCCTGTCTTGGGCGTCTACTCCCCACTACCTAATTGCGTCCTGTGCTGTGCCATCGTCTTCGCTTTGTGCTGTGCCTTCAAGTGAGGGCAAGCCCACTAACGTCTGGGGAAGTGCTGTGCCTTCAGTGAGGGTAAGCCTGACGCTCTTCAAGTCTCTCCACGTCTCTACGCTTTGTGCTGTGCCTTCAGTGAGGGTAAGCCTGACGCTCTTCAAGTCTCTCCACGTCTCTACGCTTTGTGCTGTGCCTTCAGTGAGGGTAAGCCTCATCTATGGTGATCAACTATCATATATTAACTTTCACGCTGTCTGGAGAAGAAGTGTGCTACCAGTTCTACATAGGGGTCCTCCCTGTATGTCACAAGTGTTTTCTTTTCAGAGTCTGTTGCCTTGTTTACACACGTGCCAAAGAGGTCTGTCTACAATTTACAATGGAACTGTTATCCTGCTGTGAGGAGTTTTGCTGGTAATCTTTTCCTTAACGCCAAAGTCAAGGTGAGACACGTCTTTCTCTCTAATTGTTGGGGCACGCTGAGACCTTTTTGCTGCATCAAGTGTGTCGGAGTGCATGGGACATGTAACCAAGCCAGGCCTCGAGTTACAATTTCAAGTTATGGGTGCTTGCGCAAGACAATGTCATTGTGTCAATTTTGGAAACGACATCTGTGAAACGACATATGTACCTCACGTTACGGAATTTTCTGTCTTTCTTGTCTAAACGTGAGTTTTGAACATTGTGCATGATCTACGGTGATTAACCACGATTTTGTGATAATTTTTAAGTTTAGTAAGGCCATATTAGGCTTTACATGTTTCACGTTACATCAACCGCCTAGTTGTCGTTTAAAAATCATGCGCGTGTCAATTACAGCTCGCGCAGTTTTACCTGCCACGACTGGGGTTCTGTGGTTTTCTTCGCATCATGTTCAGCGTAGTCAGCCTTCTCGTTTTCATTATGCTGCTGATGGACGTTGTGCCTCACCAACGCGCCGTGAGCCATCCGGGACGGCGTGTTTAACGTGCCGCCATCTTTAGGTTGGAGGCTCCGATTCTTCAACTTTGCATGTGTGGACTGTGGTGTACTTTTCTTTCTGCTTATTTTGCCAACCACGTTTATCTCACGCGGGATGGTGTAGAAAAACTGCAGGGACGTCGTTTCAAGAAGGGAAGATGTTGAGTAGAACATGGCAGTTCCTCGACGCATTTCAGTGATCGTTCTGCAGTGTGTGAAGGGACGCACTGAAATTAATACACTCGTTGGCCAGAGGTACATTTTCTATGCATTGCAGTTGTGTGCTGGTTTTAGTGACGCAAGAGGAGCCTTTGACTATGTGAGCACTCAGGTGGACTTCATTTTAGTCTGTTCCTTTGCATACCTGTGCTTCTCTTCACTCTGGTGACAGGCACACCACGTTTTAAGACTGCCTGTCTGTTCTCTTGTGCACAGCATTAAGTTTCAGTATGCCTTTATTGTCATTTACTCCACCTTCAACCATCTGTACTTATGCTGTTAGCACATTAGAGTCTGAAGAAGGTATGCTTCACACAATTGTTGCTCGGGTGAGTAGTCGCTCACCGGCGTGGGTCGCATGTCATGGTCATTACGTTTTAACCTCTAATACAAGTGTTTTTGCCAGTATTTTTTTTCCTGTTCACGATATGCTGTTGTTCTCGTGTATTTTTATTCACAGGTTTGCATGTCAAGAGTCTAAGAGATTAGTCATGGGTTCCTACCCATGTATTCGGTTTCCTACCCAAATATTCCTTTCACCGTTGGAATATGCCATTTGTTCCTACTCATATGTGTGTTAAGTTAACACACTTACAGTACTACAGTCCTACCCTTTCACAGGGGATCCATGCAAAGGTTACAGTCCTTCTGCATTAGTGCGGGTTTCTACCCAAACACTTTCAAGTCTACCCATGTACAGGGGATTCATGCAAGGGTTACAGTCCTTTTGCATTAGTACTGGTTACTACCTGTACACACTTTCAAGTCTACCCGTTTACAGGGGATTCATGCAAAAGTTACAGTCCTTTTGCATTAGTACTGGTTCCTACCTGTACACTTTCAAGTCTACCCGTTTACAGGGGATTCATGCAAAGGTTACAGTCCTTTTGCATTACATTTCTAGTTCACGGGTCTTCACCCGGTCGTTCACTCCACATATCAGTGTGCTCTTTTTCTTTACAAAGACTATTGTTTCGTGGATTTTGGTTCCATTTCCCTTAATACTCCGTCACTGTTTGTTGGGGTCTGTTTTGGGGTTATAGTCCTAGCTATGCGAAGGTTTTAGTCCTTTCGCATTATCATATGGGTTCCTATCCATATCTGGTTTTATCGTATGGGTTCCAAATCATATTCCAATGTTTCACTGTATGCGTGTCCTATTTTGCTCAAAGTGCAGAATTTCAAATGCTATTTTTTTTGTTCGTGGATGGTTTGTCCAGTGCTGGATTTATTCAAAAATGACAGTTTAGCATTTGCACATCTTAATGCATGTCAAATTGGGAACGTTTGTCAACGCTCCAACACTATGTCTATTAAGTTTTTCAAGGGGCATGCGGTTCTATCTCAATGTCATTCTGGTGTTTATCCAAGCCAGTGGTCACACGTATTTACATGAGTGCAGTTTCCACGTTCTGGAGGTATTTTTCTATTGTGCTCACCATACGGTATCTTTCCAACGTTATGCGAGCCAAAGTACAATCTAAGTGATATGTAGGCGATTGCAAATGTTTGTTATTTTTTTTAAACAATGTTTTCATCACAGGATTCTACATTGTGTTATTTCTATTCAACTCAGTTCTATTGCTCTTTTGTCTCTATGTTCTTGCTTGCATGCAGTTTTCTCTTGTTGGGATGGCCTAATTCCATTTACATGCATTCACTTACACACTCTCTATAATTACACACTCTCTATAATTCAACTTAAACATTCTCCATTATTCAACTTCTCATTTATTTCAATCTTCATGGATGTGTACTATTACTCAATAATCTCAGAGCCCATCCTGTCCTGCAGTATTCCCTAGTTGCGATTATATACACTCTCAACATTCTAGTGCTCTATTATGTCTAGCATTTCTATGTGCATGCTTGGGAATCCTAGCTGGGATTGCACACCTCTATTCTCGTCCATTCTACTAGTATTCTCTAGTTGAGATTACAATGGTCAAATCTAACATCGAATGATAGGTTTCTCATGTTTCTAGCGCTGCTTTCCTGCATGTGTTTTTCCAGCCATGCTGTTTCTCACCTTTGCTATTCCTTCTTTCCTTTCCAATCTCTTTTTAGTTCAAAATGCTCAATTTCAAATGCCATTCTCCAGTGGTGTTTTGTCTCAAAAAATGGAAATTCAAGGTTAACCTTTACATAAGGTTGTTCTCAAATGTCCGCTGTGTGATATGTATGTAGTTGAATTTTAGTTCAATGGTGTATATACTTGTATATGACCGTACGTACATGCTCTCAAGATTTCAATTACTCAATTTTCTCTGTTGGTCGATTGTCAATGTACATGAATGTGTTCAGTTACTTTTTTACTACAATGTACGTGCATGTCTGCAGTATTCCACGTTCGAGAATGCATATTTCAATTTGTATACATTCCAGTAATATTTCCTAGTTGGAATTATATTGTGTTGTACTTTCCAGGGTACTACTCTACATGGATGCGTGCAGTATTCCTTAGAGCGATTGCCTCCTGTCGCACCTGTCTGTCTATGCTGCCACGTTTTAGTTACATCTATTTAACGTTCCAATGTTTCACTGCGTGCAGTATTCCTTAGAGCGAATGCGTTTATCAATTCATTTTATTGATTTGCATGCATTCCAGTTGTATTCCCTAGTTGGTAGTACATTGTGTTGTATCTACCACGATACTCATGGTTCAAATGGTCACCTTCAACAGTTCATTTACTCGATTTTTTTCAATGTGTGACTTGACCTTTTGAGGTTGTTGATATGGGGGTCACCCCTCTCAATTTTTCAATGTTTCTTCAATATAACCTTCACTAGGTTGTGGGGTTATTCTCCTCTATTTTTGAATATGTGACCCTTCACGAGGTTGCCTCGATTTGGGTTTTCCAAAGTATCCTGCGTGCTGTATTAACACAGTTACATTACTACAGTGCACGGTATGGTTTTTCCACACGAAGTTTGTCCTTACACCGAGATGTGTATGGGGAGAAGTACTAGTTTTGTGCACAACGCTTCACCATCCCAAGAGATTTGTCATGGGTTTCCCACCCATGCATTCGTGTTTACATATTTAGCTTACGTTTACCCTTTTTGGGTGCATTTTCATGCTTTCATTGCTAGTACGTGCGGTTTGTATTGAATTTTCTCCTATGAGATATACACTGTTATTTTTGTATTACAATCTCATCGTATTATTATGATAATGGTGTTTGGATGAGGAATCCCCTCTTACTTTTCCTCATCTTCCTTATATCTTTCTTCATTTCTGTTTTCCTTCTTATGTATTCTTCTCGTGTCTCTTGTGTATTCTGAACTTTCCTCTGCTTTTCTGTTGTGTTTCCTTTTTCTGCGCTCATCGCAGCCTGTAGCCCTGTGTTCTGTCAGCTTTCCATTTTCAGCCTCATTTCATTCCTGTTCTGGCCTGTGTGTGTGCATTGTGGCAGTCTTTTATGTTTCTTTTTCTCCTATTCTCTGATGTCGTTATTTCTCTCCTTTTCTGTTGTGTATAGAAGGGAGGATGGTTGCTATGTTTTTGTTATCCTTTCTGCTCTGCTTCTCGATTCTGCTTTTCTTTTCTCATTGTTTTTTTTTATTAAGAAGAAAGGAGGATATGTTGTACCTTGACTCCCATGTTATACTTGCCCTCTCTGTGGAATCTTTATGTGATGTCACCTTATAGAATGTTGGGAGTCAAAGAGCCACAGTTGGCTGGGCTGAGCAGCATGCTGGCTGCTCCTGGTGGGGTCTTGATTGGGTCTTCACTGGATCTTGAATAAATCTATCTGAATCACACTAATCTGCGTGGACTCAATTACTACAACTGCGTGGACTCAATTACTACAGACTTCGACAACTGAGAGGAACATACTGTCTCTAGGCGAAACCTTACTAGTTACTGGACACCTGGCAGCAGTATATGATTCCTCACTCTCCCAGAACAGGCACATGTTCAGAAGTACAAGATTGCCTGTGCGTGGGAAATAAGCTAGCAAACTGCTGCCTGTTCTTTGCTTTACCTGTGCTAGTGAACATATATTTAACATCTACCTCAACATAGAATTTTTACTTCGTTTTAATGCATTTTACGTGTGCACATCCGCATACATACTTTGCAGCAAGCGCCATGTAACCAACTCTCAAAATAGAGCAATGCAAGGCCCATATAAAAATATTTATCCATTTGAACTACATGCCTGCACACCTTTTACTCAATGAATATGGATAACTCTTCTTTTTTCTATATTTAACTCTACAACTAACAATAAAAAAATATTTAGCGCCAAATGATGTGCTACTATTATAACATTGCCAACATTCATTATTCTATATATGATGCCTCCACGCAATTAAAGCATTCACCGAAAAGTCTATTTATCCAAATTATAAGCTACAACTATTGGCAAATACTCATTTCATAATGTAAACTTTTTAGAAGCATGTGCAACTGCACATTTTACATGGTGATTTACGTGTTTCTTCTTAATGTAAAGTGCTTCGTTTCACCTCACTTGTGATCTAAAAACAGGAATAAGGCATAGCGACATCTTTATGTCACCTGAATGTTAAATGATGATGATGCACAGGAGTCTAAAGAGCTTGTCTCTTTCAGATGCATATGAGATCTACAGCAATACAACAGCTCCGTGAGCAGAAGTGGTTAGGATGGCGTAGAGCAACATGAAGCCTTCTCAGGGACTTGTAACGTTATACATCTGATTAAATATATATACATACATTTCATAAGCCATTCGCTTAGGACTCTCTCTCCCATGTGTTAACATTGATTTTTGAATGATGCTAAACTGAGATTTGAGAGCTGCCTTTGTATAGTGAGTGTATCATCATCCATTAAAACATTTGCATTCTGGGTAAACCTACTTTGGTATCAATGAGCTGATAGTTTTAAGCAAAATATGCATTAAATGGTCTTAGCCAAATACGCAATGGTGCTGTGGAAATCAAATTAAAATGCCATGGTTCACTCAGAGTGTGTCAATTCACAGGGGAAACAAAAACCAGTTGCAGAGGATATGCACATTTTCTGAAATGTGCGACTACTGCACCAGAGGATGATTAATGAATGAAACATAATCATATGTAAAGGTTGGAGGGATGTTAAATATGCATTATGTACTCAGAGGTGTAAGAGGTAGACCAAGCCTTGGAAGAACTTAGCTGCCCTCAGATTACTCATGCAAATACCTTTGACATGTCTTCGTGATTCTGACAACTGTTACCTTTGCATTCTTCTCATAGGACGTGACATCTCAGATGTCTTCTTTGCAGTTCAATGTGGTCCAATAGGGAACTGTCTGACTGCTTCATCGCTTTCTGTCCACAGGATGGAAGCAGAGCAGCTGGATTGATCAATGGTTCCTGTAGAAGAATCGAGGAAGTGGAGATCGGATTAAAAGAGTAATACATAGCATGGTCATCAGTTAAAGATATGAAATCAGTCTCAGGATCCAGGTGACACAGACAACAAAAGATCCAAAACAGAACCGTTGTTTCTTCTATAGACTCAAGAAAAATTCCCATATTACCCACTTTCCTAAATTAAATGTACAGCAATAGGTGTGATCCGTGGCCACAACATTCAATATCCGGAGACGGTGTCCTTGTGACAAGACGTTAAGTGGGCCAGGTCCCTCCAGGTCTCAGATCTGGTAAATAATTAAAAACGGACAAGGAAATGGGACCCTATGTGGCCCTATATTCATGTCCTTAACTTTACTGGCAAAAACACTGATCAATTTCTGAACAATTAATGCAAAAAACAATAAGCTTATCTAAGTCAGCAATTAAGTTCCTGGTTTTATTTCAGATGATTAACACTGTTAGGGAATGCAAGATTAAGTAAGTCACTTCCAGGATGTTGTGTTTTTGTATTTGTTTTGTGCAGCATATATCATTCTTTGCGAGAAAGTGGATTTTTTATAGGGGTGAATGAGAGTATGCCACAAGTAATATTATCACTGTCTTGTTCAGTCCAGTAAAGATTTCAAAATTGAAACCTGAGCTCAACCCCTGGAAGCTTCCTCACAGAGCAGATAGGCTTATTTTGAGAAAATATGTAAAACACTTAAGGGGATATTCTCAAGAACGTGCGATAAACATCGCCAAAATAGGTTAACGCAAGTTTACATATCGCCGTCTATCGCGGGAAAATAACTCTGTGTTAACGTCGTATTTTCAACACAGCGGTAACATGTGATAGTCTCCCGATAATGCGTCAAATGCTAGCGATAACATTACCGGGACGGCGATGAAAATCCAAACCCGAACGCGAAAAAAGTTGCGATGGCCCATCCGCGATAAGACAATCAGCGAAAAGCAGCGCCAGGCCTGCAAATCACACACGTCAGGCGGGAAAAATCACTACAAAAGCAGAAAAAAATAAATAAACAAACAAAAACCGAACTACAGCGAAGCACAATGGAGGCAGCCGGAGCAGGTACAGAGGACGGCCAGAACCCCACAAGCCGCACGGTGGAGCAGCCAGGGACCTCGGGGACAGGGAAGGGCATGGACAAGAAGAAGAGGAAGACGCGGTTCAGTCCGCAGGAAAACAGGATCCTGATCACGGAGGTGGTAGATCACCATCAACAACTGTTCGTCACCTCCACTGTGTCATTGGCAACAAAAAATGCAACATGGCAGTCCATCCTGGACAAGGTGAATGCAGTTGGAGTGCTGAGGAGGACAATGGAAGAGCTCAAGAGGCGCTGGAATGATGTGAAGCGCAAGACCAAGCAGAAACTCAGCAACAACCAGAAGGCAGCAATGAAGACTGGAGGTGGTAGTCCAGCGCCACAGGAGGAGCTGGATGAGATGGAGGAAATGGTGTCCACAGTCATCAGTGTGGAGACGGTGGCAGGAGTTGGGGCACCGGACACTGCTCAACATGACCTGACACAACAGCAACACGGTGAGCAACCACCAGGGACTGGGGGGACGGGGAGAGATGGGCACAATGGCACACATGCACAATTAAGTATAGCACAGTGCACACCCACAATGACTCTGGATCATCTCCCTGATCCCCTTGGCACACTGCAGCACACATAGAAACAGCAAGTAGGCCCCCGTCGACTATGTGCCCAGAGGGGACCCTTCCCACACATCACCAATCCCACAACCAACCCATGCACATGTGCCAAACCCAGCAAAGCGGCGTGTCTGTGAGCCACACTGACAATGCAAGTGACACTGCATGACGAATAGCATGGCTGCAGTCAATATGTCATGACATGTTGCACGCCACGACACTGAGGTGGCTGAGTGTGGACCACATCCGTAAAGGAGCAGGTCACACTCTGACACATCCACGTGCACAAACCCCTGACGTCAACAACACATCTGCGGACAAACCATGCTCCAGAGTCCCAAGTCCCACCAAGAGCCCAATTTACCTAATAATGCAACATCTCAGCACTGTATAAGCACAGAAGTCAAAGGCACACCGCCTGAAAGGGAAAAAGGCCAGCCAAATCAGAGCTGCAGGGGCGACTCTCCCAAAATGCAGCACACACACATAACATTCAGAGCACATCAACATTGACAACAATGTGGTATAAACTGCAACACGTTCACAACAGAACAGAGGACACAACTGGTGCCGCTTGTGTGTAGAAACTGGTCAATCACATTTGGCATAGCAGGGAAATGTGAGATGATAATGTACAAGTACAAACACACATCTGTGATGTTGTCGAAATGTCCACTGTCCCGCATCAAATAGGCAGCTCCTCCCAAACAGTCACAATGTACATTGTCATGCAGTTTGTATGTAAACCTGTACAATGCGTCAACATACATGTGAACACAATGTTAAACTGCATCTCCCCATCACATTGCAGAGGGAGAACCAACACCTCCTGCAGAGCAGACCGAACATCTCTTCACTGATGACGAAGAGGACCTCCACACCTTCGACACCGACGCCCTCCAAGAGTTCATGAACAGCTACGGCACCTCACCTCCAGGAGCAGGGCAGCCTAGCTGCATCGAGGAGACCCCACCCCCTGCAGAGACCACACAGCAGGAAGCACCCACCACCACGGCTGACTCCCAGGACCCCCACGAACAACACATGGCCTTCCAACGCCGTGTGTTAGAGGTCCAGGAGAAGATGGCTGATCAGGTGCGGGTGGGGTTCGACCTCATGGCAGCCAAACTTGATGCCATACATGGGTGTCTGAGTACCATCAGGGACCACTTACAGTCCCTAACGGACACCCACAGTCCGCTCCATGCTCTCCAATGATCCATGGCTGACATCGCTGGAGTCATGATACTGAGACAAGAACAACTGTCCAGTCAGAGTGGCTCCAGCGATGTCAGCCGGGAGTTGGGACAGATGCGGGGGCTCATGGAGAACATGGAGCAGATGACGGTGGAAAGAATGGCTGCCACGTCTGCACACCAGCGAGATGTAGCTGGGACCTTCCATGCCCTGCAGCACATCGTCATGGCATTGCTGCCTCAAGGCCTTGTGCAGATGAATGCTGCTGCTGCTTCTACATCCACATCTCCGCCCCCTGATGTGTCAGTACCTCACAGTGCGGCAGGCAATCCACCACCACCCACGTGTGAGGCACATGTGACATCAGAGGACAAAGATGCAGGTGAATCAACCTTACTGGTAAGGAGGAGGCAGTAGCATTCATCTCCGCCATATGTCCTGTTTCTGCTTGGTTCTGCCCTTTGCATCATCACCTTCCACTGTCCCCCGATACACTCTACGACACTCACCTTGGACCTCGACATGGACTGCCATTTTCTGTTTGGTTACCAATGACACAGCGATCAGACTGCGGACTGAACTCTTCCTCTTCCGATTTACTTGTCATTCCCTGAAGAACTCTAGCTGGCCCTCCACGGGCCAATAATGTGAAGTGGGGTTTGCATGGCCCTGTACTGCTCCAGCTGCAATACTCCACTGGATGTGATTTAAACATTCAGAATCGCACAGATGTGTCATGCCTTTGATCATTCAAGTATGAGAGTATGGATGAATGTAGGGCCAGTGATTCCCCCTTACGTCCATGTTGCTCATGTCGTGGGACTTGAGTCACAGGGTGCAACAGTGCCGATTGCGGGCCGGGTGGCATAGACACTACAACAGAGACACAAGCATCAGTTACTTCCATGTCCAACCCAGAACTGAAGCACGCCCAGAGCCCCGGGCTCATTGTTCCCACCCCTACGCTGGCCTGCCATACGCAAGGCCAGTCCACTCCGCTTACGCTCAGAGGGGGGGGGACAAAGCTACATGTCCCAGGTCTTCCCTGTAGTGATCTGCTGATCACTGGTCTAGTTGTCAGCATGCCACAGCCACTCCCTGAGGGCTGGTTCACACCCACACCACACCCATCCAGCACAGGCGACACAGGACATGTGACCCTGCCAATAAAAGGGGCCTAGCACGTCACATTCCCCACTGCCGGAGATGACATGATGGCATCCGCACCACACGACCCAATCATGAAGGGTCCATGACTTGTGGCGCACTGAGTTGTTGGCACCCGCTGCACTGCGGCTGGCAGGGGCCTACCGCCACGTGACGATGACTTGCGTTGCACAGGGTCAGTGGCACCCGCTGCACTGCAGCTGGCAGGGGCCTACCGCCACGTGACGATGACTTGCGTTGCACAGAGTTAGTGGCACCTGAAGAGCTGAGCGGGTGTGCAGCCTGCGATGATGCGTTGGCCTCGATACGGCGTCCAGCGAATCGAGACTCAAATTGAACAGGGTGCCCTGCTGGACCGCAATGTACGCACAGGCAGCAGTCAGCACACACATGACTATGCGGTGCGGTGCCGCAGGGTGCGCTGGGGGCCTGTGGCGTGGAATCCAGCGATCGGCTGAGGAGGATGCACCGGCATGTGGTGGGCCCTCTTGGAGACACGCCGGTGGCGGCAGGTGAGCATTGAGGCCTGGGTGCGCAGGGGCGGCCAGTCATCGCTGGGCGGAGGACCGGTCTGAGGACCAGGGCTGGGATACATCAGGCGCACAGGATCGCGCAGGCACCACTGGTCACGGCGGCAGACTCGTGGCTGGGTGGGGAGCACGCCCTTGCTGACACGACCCTGCATGAGATGATCGTGTTGTGCGCTGGTTGGTTTGTGACGTAGCCACCTGGTCTCCAGTGTGAATGTGCCCGTTGAAGGTGGTCAGCCACGTGTGTGTAGGCCTATGGGCAGGTTGTGGCGGAGACTGAGACATACGCAGTAGTCACTTTGGTGGTGGATTGGTGACGTGTGCATTCCCACAGTTGTGAGTTGGGGGATTGTGGAGTTGAGGTGTGTGGTGTGTTCAGTAGGTACTTGCTGATGGGCAGTGCATTTCCATGTGGGCCATCCTCAAAGCGCTGGTTGGTGGCGGACTTGCGGACATGTGGGGATCATGCACACTGCCTGGGGAATTTGTGACGACATTGGTGGACAGGCCACGGTGGTCCACTTTTGTATGCACAGTGATGGCATGCGTGTGGTTGCTGTTGCGGTGATTGTGTGCAGTGTCGGCAGGGGGCACAAGTCATACACGTGTGCTGTGAATTGCCCCCAACATGTGCATGACGCCAGCTATGGCGTAGTTCCCTTGCATGGTCTCAAGATGTTCCTGCGCAGTGTGGGAGGAGTGAGGGGCAGGGGTATCGAGCTGACACACACCGTGATGCTTTCAGGTATGATGAGTCCTGCATGATGTGACCGTAACAGCAGTTCGTGTGGTCGTTACCTTCCTCTTCATTCCTACGACGGTTACGGCCACACGTAGTTCTGTTACGGTCTTCTCATGCATGGTTTATCAGGCCTGTGAGCATTCCGGTTTGTCCAAGTGCAGTACACTGTACCAGATTAGGCATGTGACTATACGGAAGTTTGACCATTGTCACCATTTCTCCCACAGGTTTCTGAAGACACGTTGCCCTGTTGAAGTTCCCCATTGGGAATGGAACGCGTTGGCTGAGCTTTTCGTTTTGTTGATTTATGTATTTGTAATAAAGTTCTGTTTTTACACTACTGTTGACTACTGGACTTCATGACCTGGCGCACCCACATTTCGGTTACTACGATCTTGGGTCTGGGGCACGGAGGCGTCTAGCACGGCTGGCGTTGGGGTTGGTTGCGCAGGTACACTACGAATTGGAACTATTGTGTGGTGCTGATACAGGGGCCCGCCGTTGCTTTTGTGGACATGCATCCATGACATGTGTGAGGGAGTTTGATGGGGCTGGCTGTGTGACTCCTCCGACTCGGTTGGTTGGAAGGTACCAGCGGCCAACAGGTGCAGCACAGCCAGCAGCTTTGTCTGCGGGGGGATGTAGGTTGTCCGCTGTGTTGGTACCGTCAGCCTGTGGGCAATGTGGGTCAGGATGCGGAGGATGGTTGTCCTTTTGAGCCTGTGTTGACCAATGGCTTCCTCTGGCGTTGAGTCTCTGGGGCTGGTGCGTTTTAGGGTTGTCTGCTGTCCTGCACTGTCTAGGTGGTAGTCCGGGGGGAGGTGGTCCAGGGGGGGGGTGCCTGGGGGTGGTGGCGGTGGGTGTTGTGGCCCTCTTGGGTCTCCGAGCTGCATGATCAGTGTCTCCATGGCATCTGTTGGTCTTCAGATGTGGCTCTGGGCTGGGCTCCCTTTCTACTGCAGTTGGTCGTCCTGCTTAACACCAGTAAAAGGCAGGTGTTAAATCCCTGCTGCTAACGCGCCTTATCGCCTGTTCTTGGTTCGCATCGCAGATCTGACTGGTCGTTGAAAATCTCGCGAAGTGGTGTTTTCGTGTGTTTTTGCACGGGAACGCCTACTCTGCATATCATTAGCGTTAGTTGTCGCACTCATCCGTGGCGATGTTTTTTGCGGCAGCTATCATTGGTAAACTGGCGATATAGGCAGTTTGCACCAGCTTGAGAATAGGGCGATAAATCTATCACCACTTTTGCGGCGCTAAAGTGCCGATAAATCGGCGATGTGTCCTTGAGAATATGCCCCTTAGAGGTACAAAACAGTGAAAATATAAAAATCACAAAAAAGTAAAAAATCCCACTCCACATTGTACAAATAGATAATTTATTGAATGACAAACATTCAATAAGGGGAAACAGAGATATGAATGTTTAAAGTTTTAAATAAAAATAAAGTCAAAAAGCGTTAAGCGCCAACAGCTGTCATCTGGTTGCTCTTCACTAGGACCTAGGAGCGATTTAGGGCCCACTATGATGGAGCATGGGTTGGATACAGAAACCAGGTTTGACCCAATGGGAAGTTTTACCTTTTTGACTCATCCGTACTAAGAATTTACATTAGGGTTGCGTCGATTTGTTACCGCGGCCCGAACGAAAAATCTTTTTGGAAATTTTCAAAACCACGCAAAGCCTGATTTGCTTAGATTTCCGTGACTTTATTAAAAAAAGTAATGCACAGCAGTGCATTGTGCTGTCTTGCATTACCTTCCATCAGGGAGGTGTTACATGGGTTATGCATGGTGTTTCCAGTGCATCCACCCATGCAATTTGAAGCAAACGATATTTACTAAAGTCAGTAAATATGGGTTTGTGCCAGAATGGTGTGCCTACCCGAGGCTGGTGCAACAAGAAGAAATATCTTTATTTCATCTCATTATTTTCTCCTTGCATGTGTGCTGCATTTCGCATCACACATACAAAGAGTAACAATCAATCAATCAATCAATCAGGGGGTTTTTATGCGCGCTACTCACCTGTGAGGGTCTCAAGGCGCTGGGGGGGGGAGGGTGCAGCTTCACAAGCCTCAAAGAATTTTTTTTGTGCAGGAAAATATCACTTCCCGCACAAAAAAGATTCTGACCACAACACAGAACTCCTTGCATCATGGTGCAAGGGTGCCTGCACTGGTGCTAGGCAGCCAGAAGTGCACCCACACTATGAGAGAGCAGAACTGCACCATACCTTAGTAGATATGCTGCATTTCTAGTGTCTCCCTTTGACGCAGCGCAGCAACTTCCCTTGCAGCATTGCGTTATGCCAAAGTTTAGTAAATCTGTCCCAAAGTCTCTGAAATGGAAGTCAAAAATCCTCAGAGCGGCAAGGCAGCAAGCTGTCGCTGTGAAAGGCTCCATGAGGTCGGATAGCCGTTGGACAAAGTTCTTTTGAAGTTGCTGACTTTTGGCGGGAGAGCTCGGAGTAGGAGAATTAAAGATTTGAGCCCAAGGAAAGTCCCTTGCCGATTGGGTACTTTTGATACCTTCACTCTGTGAAGATTTCTATATTCAGACGTAGTCATTTTTTTGGAGCTCATATCCTTCTACGAGGCTGGATACCCTCTCCGCAACATCCGGTCGAAACAGATTTGCTGGTATGGAAAAGTTTAGAGCAGGAGTAACTTGAATCTTTGGCCTAGTGGTAAGGATTTTTTATTGGATTGACTTGGCAGGTTTGTCCCAGTCTTCTTGAGGCCTTTGGAGCATAAATGTTTCTAAGTCCCAGGCTTTTCAGGATGATAGGACGAGTACCCTTTGACACAGTCAAGGGTTCCAGGACCTCAGGAATAGCACTTGGGGCAAAGACTCACTCCACCAGAAGTCACCAGAAGTCACCAGGGCAAGTTCTGTTGGAACTGGTCAGCTAGGCTCTTCAGGAAAAATAGCTTCTTGCAGCTCTTTGTAGCCTTTTAACTAGGAGATAAACCAACTGACCATAGGAGTCTACTTCTTGGTTCTGAGTACATGTGGGAACAGGACCAGCACTTCACATCTTCTCAGAGGTCTGAACAGCAGGTGCAGTCCTTCTAGTCTTCCACAGGTCCTGTAATATTCTTAATTATGTTCCCAGCGGTGCTACATTTATGCCTTGTACTAGCTTGTGGATGTGGGAGACTCCTGGCCCCTTCCAGACTAAAAATGGAAAAAGTTTCCAGGGGTAACCCTACCCATGTTTGCAGCAGTTCCTGTTTGCCTTAAAGTAAACAATCCTACACTGCACCTCTCTACCTAATATCCAAAATGACAGAAACCTTCTCCCTCTGTGTAGAGCTTATGTACTCACCCAAAGGTGTGTCATGATAATGAGCAGTGCCCTCCTCCTTAGTAACCCTAAACCAGTCCTAGGGGCTGCTCCCCTCTCACTGGGATTGATGCCTGCCTGACTAGGATGATAAAGGAAGGGGGTGGTTCAGATGTTAGCTGCACCTACAGTAACAGGGGAGACCTCTTAGAAGTTAATCAAGTTCCTGTTCACAGCTCAATGGTCCTCCTGCCAGAGGAACAGAAACACCTCCCCACACCCAAGACCTTTGTTCTGCTCTGAGAGCAGTTTTCACACCTTCTTGATGGGACAGTTTAGCTGCTAGCTGCCAGCTGGAGCTCATACAAATGGGCCTCCAGAAGCTTGATGCAGGGAAAAGTTATCTTTATAAAAGTACCTGTTCATCTTTAGTTATTAGACACTCGATTTTACCATTAGATTTGATTTTGAATAACGATTTACAAGAGTATTTGAATAATCTTTCTCCCTGTTTCCTGGGAGAAATTAGCATTATTGAATGTAATAATGTAACCCAGTGTTTTCCTATGGAACAGCCAGCCTTGCTACAGTAAAAATAGCTTTTGGGGCTTTTTCACTGTAAAGACGTGCAACATTAAATTCCTATGTGTCTGACTTTTAAATGCCAGCTAGCCTGCCTTAGGGCTTATAAGGCCTACTTATGGGTGTCTTAGTATTTAAAAGGAAGTTTTTGACCTCTTGAAATGGTTTATTTTGACATCTTGAATTGAAGTTTAAAACTGCTGCAGCCTGTGGGTGGCACAATGAATGCTGCAGTCCATTATTGACATTTAACTTACAGGCCTTGGGTGCACTTTGTGCTGTATACTAGAGATGTACAGGTAAGTGAAATGTGCCAATTAAGAATACAACCAATGTAGACATGTGCTAGGGGTCAGAACACCTAAACTGGGGCCTGGTTAACAGCGATCTAGTACACAGGGTCAAAAAAACAGCAGCATCAGTCCACAAAAAATGGGAGTGATCATGCAGAAGAGACATTTTCCTGCACTCTTGTATAGTGTATACTTTGAACTGAGTCGCCTGCAGGTGTTTATATCGGGAAACGATTGAGAGCTCTTGATTTGAAGCTGAAGACAGTATGAACTTCTGACAATGCCTGTCAGTGGGTCAAAAACGTTTTAAGAAAACATGGTCATCCATTCCTTGGCTTCTCTGCAGAGTGCACCAAGCAATAGTCATCTATTCCAGTTGCAATTGTGATTCTGTGTAAATGTGTGTGAAGAAGGTACACAGTTCTCAAAGTATTAAGAAGGCAAAAGGAAAAGAAAATGCAGAGTTTATAGGTGAGTGCATGCATTGTGTGTTTAGGGGTGGTGAAGGCAGTGCTATCAGGCAAGAGTGAAAAGTCAGTTTTCAAGAGGAAGGAGATGAGGTGTAGGATATGCAGATGGATGAGAGGTGGAGAGAAAAAGGGTGTGCATCTCTAACATGGAGTGAACATAACAAGAATGACTGAGACACTCTGAAGACCGCTGCTCCTTCCACAGTACTCAGTAATGTTTAATTAACAGGCTCAATTTCAGAATTGAAGCATTTTCAATATCATTTACAAAAAAATCATTGTTTTTCCTCACTTTGAAGTGGTCTTTGGGCAGCTAAGGCACAGTATATATGTATGTGGGGAATACAGGGTGCATCAGTTGCTCCCAGGTGGAGGGAATATCGCATTTCCATGAGTTGATCTGAGAAGGTCCCAATGAGAAATTCAGAATTACGAGGGGAAATGATACTGCAACCAAATTCTATGGTTTTTCATAATTTACCCATGTAATTTTACCGAGATGTTTTACCTGCTTTTAGCATCAAATGTGTCAGGGTGAAAAATCACAGACCCATGGTGACCCAGTAGAACCTACAATTCCGATGGGACCAGCAACTCCTATTACTGGTCCAGTATGAATCACTTGGGGACTTGTAATGAACTACTACATAACATATCATTATACCATTGCTCATCATTTAATACCGAACTTGGTGGGCAAAAAAGATCCACTTCTCTGTGATGAAGTCAAGAGTAATTCTTCTGTGCACCTGCAGTGCAGACCAGAGCAAATTATTACGCATGCAGATCCCTTGAGAGCTGTGCACGCACTCATTCATTGTTTCTTACCTCACCAGTTGTGCACTCTGCACACTGTGGCAACGGTGCTGTTTCTCCCACTCATTTACCATGATGAGAGATGTCCCAGACTTTCAAAGGTGTCATAGGTACAGAGACAACTGAGTGGCTTGGGCCAAGTTGCCTTGGTACTGGGCAGAGAACCCCAACCTGGCTTTGTGATGGATGCACTCCCTTAGGAGTAGCGGATACAGTACCTCCTGGTACATGCTCTCTGCCACTTCCAAAGGATCTCACCTGCATCTGGCTCCCTTATATGCGTGTCTTAAAGTGAGAAAATTGATAAAATGTCAACATAAGAATGTATGTTTGCTAAAAATGCTCAGATGTTGCCTTGGAAATATCTTCAGAGTGTGACAGTCAAGGTTTGTGTTGGGGCAAATCTTAGTAAGCACCTCCCACCATAAGTAAAGGAGGCTGTTGAAACCTAAACATTGTGGATAGTCTCCTGTTGTTCGGAGAAGATATACATCTTCTGAAGCCACAGTTCACCAAATGAGCAATAGTATGAACAGTTACATGTTTTCCAAAGATATGAACAGTCCTACTGAATGTTTTTAACATCATTAGTCTTTCCTTATGTAGCATCTTGAATCCAAAGTTTGATACTATAAGTAGTTGCTTTAGCACTCATTGCCAGTTACAGATCATATCTTGATACATACAAGTGTCCTGCCACAAAATGTTTTTAATCAAATGGTTTTAAGGGCATACCAAAATACAACTAGTTATTACGTATAAGAAATTCAAGTCCCTTTACAAAACGTTATAGCTTCTAAACAAGGTTGCACTTCCAGGCAGGAAGTTTCTACTCTGAGTTTGAAACAAAATGTCAGACTGAAAGTAGTTAAGGCCACAGTATGATTGTTAGTAGCACCCCAAATAAAATAAAAAGAAATAAAATATCCACAGAAGTCCTTCTCCATGTAAACAAAGTATACGTTTTTAACTCTCATAGCCCTATGTAGTCAACAGCCCTATGTACCCCCTTATTAAATTTCACTCCATTGAATAATTGTTGAAATTTTATTTACTACGATGTCAATACGGCTGGCCTATTAGGTTCACTCTGAGAAATGTGGAAACTTACAAAACACTGTGGGTGTTATTCAAAAAAATTCTGGTATAAGTGGGTGTCACATACACTTGTGTACTCCTGGCTCAATCCTGAATTCCAGGAGGAAGTCTGGAGTACTCCTAACTTACTCATGGTTTACTCCTTGAATTCAGTAGTAACCAAGAGTACTCTAGGAGTAAAAATAAGCACATCCTCAGTGAATCGGGAATTTTTAATTTTTGCATATTTGAAATTTATCCTATTATTTCAGCATATTTAACAGAGGCAATAGGGACTTATCATAAACCAATTGGAATCTGTGCCTGGATTACGATGGTGCAAACATATATAGGCAGATACTTTTCTATATGTCCTAGCTAAGATGGAAACTATCTAATCAAGAAAGTCTTTTGACATATCCTCAGTGTTTCAGTTGAGTGGCCATGGGTGCCAGTTTTCACCTCGCCTTCAGGTGATTATAAGTTTTATTCACCCTAAATGGTACTCTGAGATCGGTGAGCGGTAAGATGAACTTTAAGATACTGTGATCAACACCCCAAATGGCAAGATTTACCCAGCAATAAAGAGGAAACCATTGAATAAATGTCTATGCTAAAATAAGTTATCTAACAGAAAAAGTGCTATTACTTCGAGTGGATAACCTTGTTGGTCAGGTATGCCTGGATCAAACAGTTGTACACTGCCAATACTCCTCCTCTAAAGCCAGATTTTGCGATGGAAATTATGTTCACTACATCAACCACCTTTTCCCAAAACTTCTACTTATGTGTTCAAAAAAGTAATTAATCCTTTCGCTGCTAGGCCTTTTCCCCCTGTGCTAAGACTTTTTGGCTATTTGGGGTAGTTTGTGCTTAGGCCCCTGTAATTTTTTGTCCACATTACGTATCCACACCAAATTTGCGTCCATTTCTTCCAACATCCTGAGGATTTTAAAGGTTCCCAGGGTTTGTGGATTCCCCTGGAGGGGACCCAGAAATTAGCCAAACTACAGCAACATTTTTTTTGGGGGGGGGGGGGAAAGTGCTGCAGAAGAAAGCGTCTGTTTTTTTCCCTGCAAATGGTATCAACAAAGGGTTTGTGGTGCTGAAATCACCATCTTTCCGGCTTTCAGGGACAGGCAGACTTTTGACAGAAATCCACAATTTTCTACACAGTTTTGGCATTTTACTGGGACATAGCCTATTTTTACTATTTTTTGTGCTTTCAACCTCCTTCCAGTTAGTGGAAGAAATGGGCATGAAAGCAGTAATGGATCCTGGAAAACTATACATTTCAGAAACGAAGACACAATTCTGAATTTAGCAAGGGGTCATTTGCCTAGATCATTCAAGGTTTTCCTATAGAAACTAACAGTTGAAATAAAAACATATTGAAATTGAGTTAAAAAAACTGCTGTTTGTGTCAACGTTTTCACCTGTAACGTCTTTAAACTATGGCAGATTTTGTAAAGCAATATACTATTACGTCCGCTGAACACTTCTGGTTGTGGTGATATATAGGACTTGCATGTTCACCAAGAACCCGAGGTACCCAGAGCCAATAACTGAGCTGCACCTTTTAGTGGGTTTTCAATGTGTACCGGGTATATAGCAATTAATTTGGTAAAATATAAAGAGTGAAACCTATGTATTTCCGAAATGGAAACAAAATATAGAGCTTAGAAGCAGTAGTTACTTACATATCTCCGAAATTGTGGGTACCCATACCAGCATGTGAATTAGAGGACATTTTTCAAAGTGAATTCTTTTTTACACATTGTCTTACATTTAGAAGGGAGAAATGCATAGAAAGTCAATAGGTGAGAGCACTTGTTCCCCTAAGTCTCCCAATAAAAAATGGTACCTCACTTGCTTGGTTAGGCCTAGTGCCCGCAACAGGAAGCGGCCCAAAACGCAACTTGTGCACATCACAGTTTTAGTGAAAACTGACCCTTTTTTCCACAGTGTGCCTAGCTGTAGACTTTAGACCCTCGCTCAGCCGGCACCCAGGGAAACCTAGCAAACCTGTACATTTTTTAAAACTAGACACCCAGGGGGATCCAGGATGTGGTGACTTGTGTGGCTCTCACCAGGTTCTGTTGCCCAGAATCCCTTGCAAACCTCAAACTTTGTAAAAAAAAAAAACATTTTCCTCAATTTTCTGTGATGGACAGTTCTGGAATCTGTGGGTAGCCACAAACGTCCACCCACAGAGCATTTCCCCAAGTCTCCCGATAAAAATGGTACCTCACTTTTGTGGGTAGGCCTAGTGCCCGTGGCAGGAAACGGCCCAAAACGCAACTTGGGCACATCACATTTTTGCAGTGAGAATGGACCCATTTTTCGCAATGTGCCTAGCTGTGGATTTTGGACCCTCGCTCAGCCGGCACCCAGGGAAACCTAGCAAAGCTGTACATTTTTAAAAACTAGACACACAGGGGAATCCAGGATGTGGTGACTTGTGTGGCTCTCACCAGGTTCTGTTACCCAGAATCCCTTGCAAACCTCAAACTTTATTAAATCCTCACTTTTCTGTGATGGAAAGTTCTGGAATCTGCGGGGAGCCACAACTTCCACCCACCCAGCATTTCCACAAGTCTCCCAATAAAAATGGTACCTCACTTGTGTGGGTAGGCCTAGTGCCCACGACAGGAAAGACCCCAACATGTACTGTGGAGACTTCAAAGTTATTGGTCGCAAAACTACCTGGATTTGCGAGGGTGTCACCTGCATTTTTGGTCCCGAACTCAGTGGCCATCTAGGGAAACCTACCAAATCCAAACATTTCTGAACACTAGACACCTAGGAGAGTTTAGGGAGGTGAGGCTTGCGTGGATCTCCCTACATTTTCCTACCCAAAGTATCCTGCAATCCTCAAATTTAGCAAAAACAATCATGTTTTCCTCACATTTCTGTGTGGGAAATATGTGGGATAACCAGGCTGACACAAATTTCCTTCCACCCAGCGTTCCACTAGATCTCCAGATAAAAATGATACCTCACTTGTGTGGGTGGGCCAAGTACCCGCAACAGGGAAGGGCCCAAAACGTGTTGTGGAGACATCAAAATTATCTATCACAAAACGGCCTGGTTTTACAAGGGGGTCCCCTGCGTTTTTGGTCCTGTGCTCAGCGGCCCTCTAGGGAAACCTACCAAATCCAGACATTTCTGAAAACTAGACTACCTGGGGAGTCCAGGGAGGTGTGGTTTGCATGGATCCCCCAATCTTTTCCTGCCCTGAATCTCCTGCAAACATCAAATTTAGCTAAAAAGTCACATTTTCCTCTAATATCTGTGTGGGAAAGTTGTGGGATCACTGCACGGCACAAATTTCCTACCAGTCAGCATTCCCCTCAGTCTCCCAATAAAATTGATACCTTACTTGTGTGGATGGGCCAAGAGCCTATGACATGGAAGGGCCAAAAAATGTAGAGATTGAGGGGGGCCTAAAGCGGGTCCAAAAGGGCAGTTTGTTTATACGTTTTTAGGCTGATGCTACTTTGGGCACCCACAGATGTGAGGTATAATTTTTCTCAGGAGACCAAGGGGAACGCTGGTTGGTAGGAAATTTGTGCCTGCGCGGTGATCCTACAACTTACCCACACAGAAATGTGAGGAAAATGTGACTTTGTAAGTAAATTGGAGGTTTGCGGGGGATTCTGGGTAAGAACACGCTGGGAGATCCATTCAAACCACGCTGCCAGCCAAGAGTCAGTACACACACATCACCATCCACGCACACCACCAGCCGAGCACTATCCACGCACACCGCCAGCTAAGCGCCATCCATGCACACCACCAGCCAAGCGCCATCCATGCACACCGCCAGCCAAGCGCCATCCATGTACACCGCCAGCCAAGCGCCATCCATGCACACTGCCAGCTAAGCGCCATCCATGCACACTGCCAGCTAAGCGCCATCCACACACACCACCAGCCAAGCGCCATCCATGCACACAGCCAGCCAAGCGCCATCCCCACACACCACCAGCCAAGCTTGGGGGCAGATGAGACTAAAAATATCCCTGAAACAGCCAAAATGTGTGCCTTAAAAAAGGGAAGGGACCCTTGTTTATGGGGCTTCTCCCCGACATGCCCATAAACATAATCCCTGGTGCCTAGTGGGCTTTCTGCCCCCCTCTGGGGGCAGATCATGGGCTATTGCCCCATCTGCCTCCCGGGGGAGGGAGAAAGACTGTGGCAATTTTTTTGGGGGTTGAGGGCTTTGGCATGCCCATTTTGGGCAGCCCCCACCCCTATGTATAAAAAAAAATCCCTGGTGCCTAGTGGGCTCTCTGCCCCCCGGGGGGCAGATCAGGAACTACTGCCCCCATCTGCCTCCCGGGGGGGGCAGAAAGACTGTGGATTTTATTTTGGGGGGTGGGGGCATTGCCATGCCCATTTTGGGCAGGCCCCACCCCTATAGACATAAAAAAACATCCCTGGTGCCTAGTGTGCTTTCTGCCACCCTGGGGGGGTTAGATCACGGGCTGTTGCCCCCATCTGCCTCCCAGGGGTGGCAGAAAGACTGTGGATTTTTCTTGGGGGGGTGGCCCATTTTGAGTAGCCACCCACCCCTATCGACATAAAAAAAAACCTGGTGCCAAGTGTGCTTTCTTCCCTTTGGAGGGCAGATCGGGGCTGTTGCCCCCATCTGCCTCCCAGGGGGGGCAGAAATACTGTGGAATATTTTTTGGGGGTTGGGGGCATTGGCATGCCCATTTTGGGCAGCCCCCACCCCTATTGACATAAAAAAAAAATCCCTGGTGCCTAGTGTTCTTTCTGGCCTCCCAGGAGGGGCAGAAGGGGGCAATTGTCCCCATCTGCTTCCCAGGGTGGGCAGAAAGATTGAATTTTGAGGCACTAGGGAAAGGTACCATTGGAAAGGGGAGATTCTCCCCTTTCCAATGATACCTCTCCTGTCTGCCTCGGTGCCCAGGTGGCTGAGATAGCCCCCTGAGCACCCTAGGCAGTGAAACTGAAACGAGCAAATCAGCTCATTTCAGATTTGGTTTCTCTGAAATGATGTCAGCGCGACGTGCGCGCTGATCGTCATTTGAGAGAAACAATCAGAACAGCCTCGGAGGCTGGAGAAGCTCTTCCCCAGCACCCGATGCTGTTTTGATGAAAGGAAATCCCAATGGTGTTCGCAACAGAGGGATTTCCTGTGCCATATGCGATGACGGCTGGGAACCATCCTACGCACATGAGCTCTGTGGCGTCGGACGGCTCCCGGCCATCCGACACACATAAAGGGTTAATTTGCAGTCTATGGGCATGCATGTTTGGCGTTTTTATATTTATAAACATGGACAAACGATGATTCCCCCATCGTGCTTTGTTATACTTTGATGGCATTTAGCAAACGGATGATAGAGAAACATCTCAGCACAACTCTTTAGGTCGATTTTTGGGAGCATGGTAGAGAACCCACAAAATGAGGTACTTCAGTAGCTTTCTGAACATTTAATCAAGTTAAAATAATTGACCACATATATCAATAAGTATTGGCAAGATCAATAGATTAGGCTTTGACTGCTTGGAACATTTTTGGTGTGATGTCTAACTGGTAATTCAAAGACCAATTAATGTGGCTGTTATTAAGCACACGTGAGATATTACAGGTATGCACAACTAAAAAAATCATTCTGCCTACAGCATAATATCTGTTATAACAACGCTTAGAAACTGCAACAGTATAGTAGGTAGTTCTCTATCAAACAATAACTCGTTATTGCTATGCTATGCATGGATTGAGTCTATATTACAACATCACTAGGGCTAAAAATTGGCTCAATACACCCATTTTTTATTAGGGGCTCACACAGACTGTATGCATTGGTACAGGATGCATGATATACAACCGATTATATTTGCTGGGGAAGAGCTTAGTCTGTATTAAAAGCATACTGTAGAAGCAAGAACATAAACCAAAACTTTACGCCCTCTTGACAATGCAGCACTGCCACACTTACCTATCATTTGTTTTGCAAAGACACATGCTGTACACAAACACGACACCACTTCCAGAAACAAAAGAATGCACAATAACATACTTTCCAGATATGCCTTTAAAGGAAGCAACAAAATTGTCTGCTAGTGCTAAGCCATTTGCACACTTCTGTTGCCCAGTCAAATCCAGTGGTAAGACAGAATATGGGAATCAGAAATATTGTGGGACAAAATATTGTGTCAAGAATGTAGAGGACAAAAATGTTGTGAAGGTAAGCTTCTATAGCTAAGCAAATTTTACAATATATAAATTTTCATATATGTACCTTGACAATATGTATAACTTTAAGGTACGTAGATGTGGAGTTAAGAATAGTAAATCTAAGCTTACCAATTTGCACTTACCTTCTCGTTATTTTGGTTCATGATATTTTTGACTCAATATTCTGTCAACGCGATATTTTGGTTCCAATATTCTGTCAGTGATCCATCAAATCCTATATTACACATCCGTAATACTAAAGGCACAAATATTTGAGTGATAGCTTCTATAGTACTGATTACTCTTCATACCCACGCAAAAAAAACATGGCGTCCCTTCAGTGCATAAGGGGTGCACACTGCATATGAGGAACACTTTTGCCTGTGTGCCTGCAGTATACACATTGACTCACTGGCACAGAGACTCACAAGATATGTCACCAAGAAGTAGCGCTATGTTAGTGTGCCCCCAATAGTTTGCCGATCAGGAGGGGGCAGATATGGTCCAGAAACCTTCTACCCCAGTCCTCTTCACAAGAAGATGACATTATGGACTATAACCTCATGTAATGGGGGTCTCTGACCCATTCAAATGAAATGCTGTGCTTGCCTGCAGTGAAAGACAGAGCTGCAGTTTGAACGGACTATTGTACTACTGAATATCGACCCCCAGAATATTGTGGTACAAGAATATAGAGCGACAAAATATTGAAAGGAAAGTGCCCAAGGGGAAGTATAGATTTACTTTTCTTAACTCCACATCTAGTACATACATGTGGAGCTAGGTATAGAAAATCTAGACTTACTTACCTGTCAATATTTCTTTTCGATATTTGTCCTAGATATTGTGTCCCATCGATTTTCTGAGGTCGATATTCTGAGTGCACACCTTAACGGACACTTTTGCTGTCTCTTCGACAGAGGCCCAAACTTTTTTCTTTTATTTATCCTCAGGCAGGAGAAATTCATGAAATACATTAAATAAATACAAATATTGCATGTTCATTTTAAATTCATTATACTCTGCATAAAATAATACCACCAATAGATGCCACATATACGCTACTCTTCGTTAACAAGTTGCAGTTACTTCAAACCAATCATGCCAAATCTCTCCAAACTTTTGTAGAGCACTCACCCATTCATCGTCTAAATGCTCATTACATGTAGACCGTTTCATCTTCTCCCATATATTCAAAGTGGGTACCTAAGAAGACCTCCATTTCTGCAGTATCAGAAAATTAGCTATCAATATGGCAACAAAGAAAAATTGTTGCTGACGCACCGTTAACTGGTTTGATAGTTGAGCTAGTCCAAATAAAGTACTTAATAAATCTGAGTTGATCTTAGTTTGTAATCTATCGCTGAAACAGCCAAAGACCTCCCGCCAAAACTGAAGTGTGTGAGATGTTGAACAGATATGTGGCCAATCACCCTTCTGATGGCAGCATCTAAAACATGCTGCAGAGGTAGAGGGGAACATATTTTACAGCCTTGCAGGGGGTGAAATAGAGCAGCCACTTTGAATAAAAAGCCATTCTTTTGAAGTTCGCCTCTCGAATACCTTTATAGCCCATTTGATTATAATGAAGCCACGTCTGCCTATCCATCCTGCAGTCCGTAAGAGCCTGTACATTAAACAAAAAGGCGGGATGTACTGCTTCACTTAGCTCCAGGGATAATGAACAATACCATTTCCATATACAGAGAAGGCCAGTCACAAAAAAAGCACGACTAATATCCTCCCTAAGAGAGTTTTGAGGTTGTTTATAACCCATTAAAAATTGGCGGATTTGTAGATAGGAAAATATCAGTCATAGGAGAATGGTTGGACTCATCTATTGTTTTTATTATAAACTTAAAAGGGACTTACATACCGCCTCCTCTCTTTCCTGGCTTCTTATTGGTTCCTGTGCGTGCCACTTACCTTTACTCCATTTCTATTGGCTGTAGCATATTTTCCTGCATTTACCAATGCTTGTTCCTCGTCTGCTTCTCTTATCAGTTTCCCACCGCCGAAATACTGTTAACATCTGCTTTGGTGGAACTATATTTTCATAAAGTTTTGCCTTTTTAGTATTGCAGCATATTTACATAACAATTATTCACCCGGAGAGATTAAGTGATTGGCATAGAATCACAGGATGTTGTGTGGCACCACAGAGACTCGAACGGGATCCCCAGCTCTCGAGTCAACAGCTCCGGCCACTGCGCCGCATCCACTCCTGTGTTCTCTGTTAGGGAGCTTTTTCCTTCTACCGGACGATGATTGATGATAACAGCTCTTTATTCATTACCTAGGCAAAGCGATGGATTACCAATGCTTGTTTTAATCCCCCTTCTTCGCACTTCAGCTGCAAAGTTGTCAGCTTGGTGCGGGCCTTTTTCCCCTGCCACAATGTCTGGTCGGCAGTGTGTACACCAGATGCAAGTGGCTTGGAAATAAGATGTCAGAATACCATGTGAATAGCCACCACCCTTCCTTCACTGGGAACACCATGCTTGAGTCGCTCAAAAACGCACTAGGTCAAATCTGACCAGGGGCCACATTTGAAGTGGAGTTGATGGGGTGACCAAACCTGCTACATGAAACCACACAGCTTATGAAAAGCTACAGATGATGGCACTGGGGCAAATCGAACTTTGAGTGATTACCCTGAGGTGAGGAATACTCATTTGTGCGGGACAGCTCCACCTGCATCGAACTACAATTCACGCCTCACAAAGCGAAGTGACACACATAATGAATTGGTTTTGCCAAAGCACCAAGATGGCTTTAAGCAGGCCCCTGCACTTTAGTTGACCAAAAACACCACCACGGCCAATTTTAAAATGTTATCCTTATTATTAGTGTAAGGTGTATGGCTGCTATGTAAATGTTTTATGTTTTTGTAAAGGTTTTAGCTAACCAAACAATAAAGATATCTTCTTCTTCTGCACTGAGAACACCATGCTTCCCCTGGTAACTCTAAATTTACGGCTGTGGAAAATTCACCATAATTGAAGCGTTGCAGTAACTAAGGGGCATATTAACAAGGGGGCGATATGAAATTATCGCCGCTTTGCGTCCGTTTCGGGCGAAAAGCGGCGATAATTTCATCGCCTTATCAGCAAAGACACGCTATCGCGTGTTTTGCTGACTTAGCGCTCCGTTCAGCAGCACGCCTAACTTTGCATCGCTAATGAGATGCAAAGTAGGCGTGGCTGTGAAACCAAACAGGGATAATATCGCGAAGGCAGCTTCGCGATATTATCAAGGAGGGTTAGCGATCTTTTAAATGCGCGTTAAGTATGCCTTAACGCAGGAATTTAACGTCTGTTAAATTCCTGACTAAGGCATACTTAACATGGGGGTGGATTCTGTGGCTAAGACCACAGGCCCTATCATCTAGGATATCGCCGTTTTCCACCATGGAAAACGGCGATATCCACGCTATCTCTGGAATTTTATCGCCTCGGCGATGCGCGTTGTTGATAACGCGCTAACCAGGCGATAAATTACAGAGATAGCCGGCGATAAATATGCAAGCGCTAAGCGCGCTTTGCGATATTTATCGCCGGGCCTTGTTAATATTAGGCCTGGGTGGTAAATTCCGTTCCGCTCGCGGAATTTGCGGAATTTGGGTAATTTCGCGTTCCGCGGAGAATGCGGAATTACCAAAAATTCCGCGATCCGCGTCTTCGCGGAATTTTTTGCTTGTTCGCGCTTTCAAAATGCGTGTTCGCGAGATATTTCTCCCGAGCACGCAAACAGCGTTCGCGAACAGAGAAAAGCATCGCGAACGGGCGGAACAAGCAATTCCGCGTGTTCGCGGAACTTTTGCGTGCTCGCGGAGATTTTTTACCGTTTCGCGGAGCTTTGCGTAGCGCGACTACGCAAATTCCGCCCACCCCTAGTTAATATGCCTCCAAAACTCTTATGCGAGGAAAAAAACACGTTGGGGCATATTATCAAGAACGGCGTTAAAAATTATCGCCGGTTTAGCGGCAGAAAACTGCCGCTAAAGCGGCGATAATGGGCTTGATAATATGCCCTTGAGAATTCCAATAGAAGTCCATGTTCTGGTGTGAACATGGGCTTCTATTGGAATTCTCCAGGGCATATTATCAAGCCCATTATCGCCGCTTTAGCGGCAGTTTTCTGCCGCTAAACCGGCGATAATTTTAACGCCGTTCTTGATAATATGCCCCGTTGTTATTAAATATGTTTAAGCCTCTGGCGATAAACTAATAAAAATAGATCTGTGATCTGCATGCTTGCATATTTAAAACAAAAAAAATGAGGAGGGTGCTGCATAGCAAAGCACATATTAACAAGAATTTCATGCACTGATGGTATATATTTGTGATTTTACTATTACTCAGATTCTGAATATGTGACCCGACGACTTAATAAAAAACAGCTTTAGAAGAGTTATTACGCAAATCTGCCCCCCAATCCCACCTCGGCTTTTTTTTACATTATCCTTGTCATTTTCAATATTTTTAGGATTAAAATCCCTTATTCCCGCGCTTGACCTTCAGGGGTCTATTCGCAGCTGTATTAAATGCTCATCGGTCCGGGGGGCGCGCGCACCATTTGTGATCGATTTTATAGCTAATGCAGCCGGGCCGACAACAGGTTGTAAACAGATAAGGAAACAGCCACTTAGGGGGAGATACCAGCTGTGCACTTGCGATACGCCTT
This sequence comes from Calotriton arnoldi, assembly GCA_963921515.1. Lineage (NCBI taxonomy): Eukaryota > Metazoa > Chordata > Amphibia > Caudata > Salamandridae > Calotriton > Calotriton arnoldi. Next base: position 290,502 of record CAWUFW010005748.1, read on the forward strand.
CACCCCCCCCCCCCTCCCCCGGACCCTCTGTCTTCCCTCCCATCGCCTCCCTCTGTCCGGCGCATGTACGTGGATGTGGCTAGTTGGTGGGATTGCGTCGCAGGCGGCTAAACAAATAAACATATGCGTGATTTCCTATGGACGGAGAAGCAGAAACGCTCCCTGTCAGATTATTCTCTGAACCATGTATCATAACCAGCTGAAATATGGCGCGTAAAAAAACAGCAATGGCTCAACTCCCTGCATGCTGGATTTATCACTGACCTGGAATTGTGTAAAACAGAAATATGCAAATGTAATAACATGAGTACAAGGAGGGATAAGAGCAATCCAACCTCCCCTGCTTAGCATTTCCACAAACCGTATGAACACGTTTTCTTAAGGCTATACCAAGAAGCGTCGTGTTTACTTGTTATAGGAATGCAGCCGTTGCAGGGGCATTTTCTGGAAGAAGTCAGTGTTTACGAGAATGCTTCTGGCTGGTTTACTGTGACCTTTTGGTACGCACCTCCTTGAATTCTTTCCTAATGTACTCAGCGGCTTTGTATATGGTTGCTGTGCTAACCCGCACAAAGGGTGTCATTGAATATTGTTGGTGGGAGCTGGATATTAGATAGAGCAAGCAGAAACAGAACAAAGATGGGAGGAAATATTTAAAACATATTTACTATAAGCAGAAGGAAAATGTCTGGTATTCACACCTGGCCATGGAAGAATGGCTGGTCGACCCACCCGATCTTAAGGTGTGAATTTTGCTTTTATTTATTTATTTTATTTTATTTATAAAGTTTTATATAGCGGGAACATGACCCACTTACAATATACAGTTATTAAACATTAGATGGTTGAGGTAGTATACATACATTCGGTATTCGCCATTCAGTACAAAAGAGGTAGATAGTAGTATATGGGTAGCATAGGTGACTAGTAGTCAACATTTGAAAGGATTTATATAGCGCTGGCTAGACCCGGAGGTATCAGAGCGCTTTACATGAGAATCAGAACATAGTTGCAGGTTACATCGTTACAAAGGTTACACAGTTATTAGTGCATAGCTACATAATTACATGTTAGGTCGAGACAAAATAAGGACATATACGTAAGGGAAAAAGCAGGCAAGGGAGAGATACAAGGGGAGAGGGGGTAGGAGCAGGGGAGTAGACATAGAATGAAGGGGGAAAGAGGAGGGGAGGGTGAAAGACAAAGCAAGAAAGAAGAGGGGGAGGGTGACGGGGGCACAAACCGGTAAACGCGTAATAGCTGCGTCCAAAGTCCAGTAAACTGTGATCCCAGGGGAAGTGGCATCATTCCCCCATCTCCGTTGCGAGAGGCTCCCTATTAAGCAGTGGACTCTCTCAGAGGGGTCTCTGAGACTCCAAGGTCTACCTACTGGATCCTTCCCCAAAAAGGGGAGAGGAGTGCTTTGGCAAGGGCGCCATACCAAACCTCAACTCTGAGTGGCTCCCTTAGCGCAGTGGACTCTCTCAGGGGAAACACTGAGACTCCAGAGTATAAATATTGGATCTTTCCCCAACAAGGGGAGAAGGAGTGCTTAGTCAAAGGGCACAAGGGACAGGGGCTAGGCGGCGTAGCAGACAGGGGGAGAGATTCAGGGGAGAGGGGTTAGGAGCAGAGGAGGAAGACAAAGAATAAAAGAGGGAAAGCGGTGGGGGAGGGTGAGAGACAGAGCATGAAAGAGGAGGGGGAGGGTGAAGGGGGTACAAACCGGTAGACGAGTAAAAGCCGCGTCCAAGGTCCGGTAAGCTGTGCTCCAAGGGGAAGTGGTCTCATTCCCACATCTCCGCTGCGTGAGGCTCCCTTTACGCAGTTGACTCTCTCAGAGGGGTCTCTGAGACTCCAAGGCCTACCTACTGGATCCTTCCCCAACAAGGGGAGAGGGAGTGCTTTGGTAAGGGGCGCCATACAAAAAAAATAAAAATACCAAACCTCAACTGTGCGTGGCTCCCTTGACACTGTTGACTCTCTCAGAGGGGGTCCCTGAGACTCCAGAGTATGAATATTGGATCTTTCCCCAACAAGAGGAGAAGGAGTGCTTAGTAAAAGGGCAACAAGGGACAGGGGGCTAGGAGGCGGGTCGGAACTGGCAGGTCAACAGAGGGGGAACAGACGGCAAAAGAAAAATCACATTAATACAAAAAGATAACACATTCAATACCAGGGTAAATTAGCGATCTAGAAAAAGACAGGATCCGCGAAAGGCAAGGGTCAGGGGCGACAGAGGGAGGGAGACAGCGAGTTGAAGAGTCCCACAAAGAAGAGAAACAGATAGCAGGAAAGGAAATGTATACATTGTAGAGTCACTTAGGAGAGAGATGCAAACGGGAGAGCTCAGAATCACAAAATAGTGATATTAAGTACAAAGAACTACTGCGTATACTAGTGGTTAGAGTTGTAACTATGCAAATAGTAAATTCACTCAGGGAGAGGACGAGGGGGAGGAAGGAATAAGAGACAGAGGTAATGACGATTGGCCATTCTAGATGATCCATAGATCCTGGGACTCTGTGTCTGCCCAGTGCCTGCAGCCTAGCGCCTGTACAGGGGTCTTTGCCCTCTAGGAGCACTGGATGGACATGTACGGCCAATTGAAGCTGCTCCCGGACAGCAGCATGTCCTGGATTAGCGTCTCGATGGGAGTCTTACCTACCAGGCGCACAAAGAAGAGCTGCTCGATGACCGAGGAGGACACGGTGCGCAGGGAGGGCAGCCGTAAAAGCAGTTTGCCGAAGCGGCTCGGCTGGTTCGGGTACTGGCTGCACACGTACTCTTCCAGGGCGCACTGGGACTTTTCCTGCAGGCTCTCGATGTGGGCGGCATCTGACAGGCCGCAGGCGTCTGATGTGAAGAGCACGATGGCCTTGAGGCAGCTGTACTCGGCCGAGTCGACGTGCAGCGCCTTGAGCTTCTCCACCTGCTCCTGGAAGATGCAGTCCATGAAGGCCACCACGTGGTCGGCGGACATGGGCGAGGCGTGCAGGCCGGCGGCGGCCAGCAGCGGGGCCACGTGCAGCGGCATGGCGCACTGCGCGGCGTTGAGCAAGAAGAGATCGCTCCAGGTCAGCCGCAGCAGCGCCACCTGGTCGGTGATCTGCAGGTCCGGGAAGAAGGGGATGTTGCGGGCCCACTCCACGGCGCTGAAGAGCAGGCGCGCCACCAGCTCGCAGATGTTCTCGATGCCCATGATGTTGTTGGGCTGCATGCACTGGCTGCCGTAGCGCGAAGTGGGGTAGGGCTCGGCCCGCAGCAGCAGCGAGATGTAGCCGGACAGGTAGCAGTGGCCATTCAGGGGGTCCCCGTTGGTCAGCGCGTACTGGCCTGGGTTCGGCTGTGTTGGCGGCATTCTTCCTCGCTGAACCGCTTCTCGCCGCATGCCCACCTTGAGGCACTTCTTCAGGCGGCAGTACTGGCACTGGTTGCGGTGGTGCTGGTCCATGGGGCAGTTGCGGTTGGCCCGGCACGTGTAGGTCAGGTTCCTGTGGATGCTCCTCTTGAAGAAACTTTTGCAGCCCTCCCAGGTGAACTGTCCGTAGTGCTTGCCGCTGGACTTGTCCTGGCACACCACGCACTCTATGTGCTGCTGCTGTCCGCCCCCGGAGCCCTGCTTCTCGGCCGTGCCGCCCAGAGCCCCTGGCGTGGAGGGCGCACCGCCTGCAAGCCCGGGGGTCTGCGGGGTGTGCTGGGCAACCGGCTCCCCCCGAGCCGGCTGCATGCCGGGGTTGGGGGATACGTCCTCCTGCGGGTCTCGCCAGCTGCTGACTACCATGGCCATATCTCGGGCCCAAGGGGGGCGGGCTGGGGAGGGTGGCCAGGGCCTCTGGCCGGGGCTGCGGGCTCGGCTGTCCTGCTGCCTGAGGGGCTGCGGGCCCCCGGGGCCGGGCCTCCTCCGGTGCGGGCACTGCTCGGAGGGGCTCAGACCCTGCCGGTCATGGAGGGGGTGGCCGGGTGCTGGCGGTGGTTTGCGGGAGGGGCTCCCCGATCAGGGGTTGGGGGTGTCCGGGGGCCAGGTCCAGGCCAGTCCGCTGTCAGCCATTCAGCAGCAAACACCTTTTGTTGGCCGTCTTTTCCTATTTTCAAGATCACAGGCGGAAATGTGGACGCCCGGTGGCAGGGGTGCCGGATCACGGTGCAACCAAGCAGAAGTGCATCAAAAACAGGGAAATATCCAAAGTGTATTGTCGTGCAGTGAAATCCTCTCCGTGCACCCCTCGTTCCTTCAGAGGCGCCCGAACAAATGTTGGTCTTTGTGAAAAAAGTGCATAGTAATTATTGGTATGTGCAACAAGGTACCAGGGATTTAACTGTAGACAAATCCAGCTCAGGCGGCGCAGGAAGGGGTGGGGGCGCAACCCTTCAGAGGGCCCCATTCAGTCAAGGCCAAGACTTGGGGCCCTTCATCACACTGAGCGGGGGTGGGAGGGCTTCATTTTGCGTTACGCCACTGCGAGGTGCACCGAGTCACACAGTCTGCGTTTTTGTGCTAGAAGGGCAGGAAAACTCTATGGTGGCGAAGAGCAAGAGTGTCTGTGCTTCGTGATGCCTTGAAGTGATGCTCTCCAAACCGTGAGTAGGCCTCCTAGGCCTGTGCTGAGCGGCGGTCTGTCCTGCTGCGCCTCTCGGTCGCGTTCCTGACTGTGCCCTGATAGACAGAAGCGTAGCCTTTCTCAGTTAGAGGACAGAAGCGGCGTGTGTGCGCATTGTCCCCGGTGCCCTGGCACTGAGGGCACACATACTGCCGCAAAACAGGGCACTGCACACATCCGTACACGTCCTTCAGGGCGTGTGTGGTGTAGATGTTCCTGGGTTCCCCATTGTGCTTACAAAACGCACACCCTGACGAGCCCTCCTGCGCCCCACTGTGTGGGGGTGATGAATCTGAGGCGCGCGCCTGCAAAACCTTCTCCCGACTTTCAACTCCCCTTCCTCCGCGTGAGGCGGACCCTTCACGTGGAGAGGTATTTTGGCGTTTTGTCTTCCTTGTGTGCTGCGGTGCAGTGTCGGAAGTCTCCACCTCAGACCTGGGTGAAAGCAGCGCGGTCCAGTCCCCCCTCTCTGCCCTCCACGGTGATGGGGTGCGCGAGATGGCCTCCTCAGGCCTAGGTGAGAGCAGCGAAGCCTGTTCCCGCCTCTCTGACCGCCAGGACGGTGCAACGCAGAATCCAACCGGGTCAGACCTGGGGGAGGACGTCTGTCTCTCTAAACTCCACGGGGATGTTATGTCTGACATGTCCACCTCAGGCCCACTCCTCAGTGAGAGGAGTGGGGCCCACCCCGGTCTCCCTGGGGAAGCAGTCCAGGGGGTCGTGTCCTTGGCACCTTGTCCTGATTTGTTTGTAGGGCGCAGCTCCCTTCCCTGGTGGTCATTCCTCCTGCTCTGTATAACCCCGAGCAGGCGCAGGTAATCCTTCCACATGGCGAACTCCATTGGATCTCCGCAGCTGGCGCCCTGGAACTAGAGAAGGGGGATTTCTTCCACGCACCCGAGCCAAAATGGGTGGAGTTAGGAATCGTAAATGTACACTCACTTTACAATGTGGTAGTGGGTCGATATAGTGGAGGCGATATTATTGTTGGGTGTTTTTAACAATCATGGCATGTATCATTCAACCGCTATGACACATTTATAATGTGAGAAGTCGGTCTCAACAAACCGCAATACGTAAAAGGAGCTCAGTGTCTGGCAAACTAGAGGTCTCTTAAACAGCCATGTTTTTAACATCCTCCTGAAGGCCAGCAAGCGTAGGCCATCGACTTGTCCAATTCTTCGACCTCCCTGTCAGCTCCTTACCCTTTACTGACGTTCATTTAATGAAATTACAACACAACTGTTTGTCTCTTGACAGTCTGGTAAGGATATACATCGGCAGCCTGAGTCATATGACTGACTGTAAAGGCCCTGGAAGCACAAGGTACATATGCACCCGGTCATACATTCAGCAATACTTTTGATGTTTAAGAAGGGTCACAAATGTATGCACGATTACATACAAAAATGAGAGAAAATCTTAAGTGTGGTCCATATTAATGAAGGATGTTTGGCACCACACAGCAGGGTTGCTTGGTAAATAAAACAATGTGTAATGTTATGCAATGTAATGGGTTCTTGTATAGTGCTCTGGTACTCTAAAGAGTGTCCTGGTGCTCCGCACCTCAGAAATTGACCGACAATGAGACCCCATCCTTTAATCCTGATTGAAGATCCATGTTGTTAATTTCTTTCCAAAACTCTGCAGTGTCTGTAATTGTCCACATCTCCAGGGGCAATTTGTTCCATGCTGATGGTCCTAAAAAGGAAAAGGACCTCCCTCCAGCTCTGGAGCACTGAATCCGAGGGATTTTGGCCAAAAAAGTGTCAGCTGAGTGAAGGCATCTAGACGAAGCATAGGAAATAAACCTTGCTGTAAGGTACCGACCGTGCACCAGACTGATGGAGGGCCTTCTGTACCAGGTTTTGAAGAGAAGCCTCTTCTTAAGAGGGAGCCAGTGCAATGCCCTCAGATGTATTAATGTATTGTGATCTCATATTATATAATGCTATGGACTGTACTGCTAAATGGCGATTTTAATTATTGGAATGCAATGATTTGCTTTCGGGAGCAGGAGAGCTTACAATTGTCAGACCTAACAAAACGTAGTATGACACCTACTAAATACCTTGGGGCAGAGCCCGTTATTGACATTTTATACATCTGTCTGAGATTTTCATTTAATGGACATAAGTGGTTAAGTACGAGCCTCCATCTTTGATTGGGAAGACTGCAGCCATTTTGTCAGCATGTTGTTTTTTTGTGGCTCAGTGAGTGTTGAACTTGGCCCTTTTTACAGGGTCATCCCAGAACTTTTTGCCTTCCTCCTGTATTTTTTTCTGACCTGGTGTTGGTGGTTTTATGACTCTGGGCACTTTATCACTGCTGATCAGTGCTAAAGTGCATGTGCTCTCTCTTGTAAACTGGGTAAGATTGGTCTACTCCTGTTTGGCACATTTAATTTACTTGTAAGTCCCTTGTATACTGATAACCCATATACCCAGGGCCTGTAAATTAAATGCTACTGGTGGGCTTGCAGCGCTGCTTGCGCCACCCACCGAAGTAGCCTTTCAAAGCTGTCTCAGGCTTCTACCACTGCAGGGCCTGTGTGCGCAGTTTACTGCCGCCGTGACTTGGCATATAAAATGGTTGCCACGTCTGCAACTCCCTTTTACTACATATCAGTCACCCCTAGGGCAGGCCCTAGCTAGCCATATGGGCAGGGTGCGGTGTAGGTAAAAGGTAGGACATGTGCCTTAACTGTGTGGCATGTCCTGGTAGTGACAAACAGCCTATTTGGTTTCTCACTGCTGTGAGGCTGCCCTCTCATAGGTTTGCATTGGGGTTTCCCTGATATGTGTTCAGTGGTAATTCCTGACATGAGAGGGGTAGCATGACCATGTTTGGTATGTTTGGAATAGTAGTGATAAATCCTGCTTATTGGTGAAAGCAGATTTATTATTACTATGTTATAAATGCCACTTTTAGAAGTGGGCATTTCTGTGTGCTATGTGTCTTTATGCCCTGCCTAGTTGTGTATTGACCATCTGGTTCTGACTGACAGGGAAGAGGGGATGTGCATTCACTCCAGCCAGTCCCTGGGGGGGGTTGAAGCGTGTCCTGCCCTGCCTGGGTGACGCAGCGCTAGGCTGAATAGACCTAGCCTGAATTCAGAGTAGCGGGAGGAGTTTTCCCTTGCACCCAAATAGGCCTGGTCTGCATTTGAAGTGGTGGGAGGAGTTGCACCTGCACCTGAATAGGGCTGTGCCTGCCTTCCACAATGCTGGCTCCGCCCCCCCCTGTGGTGTGTCTGGGGCCAAGGCTTACACTGTGAATGGGGGGTGTTGTGCACTTGTAAATGTATTTTAAAGTGCCCCCAGAACAAAGACATTTGGACTATAAGTAAAGGGACTGTGATCCCATGTTGATAAGAAGACACTGCGTTGGACTTGTAGCCAGATGCTGCTGGCTCTGGTTACTACCAGAGGGCTGCTGGATAGCCAGGAACTGCCTTGGGAATATGCTCCTCTGGGGTGCTGATCTGCTGCCTGTTAGGCTGAAAGGAGGACTGCAGCTCTGTCCTGAGGACCCTTGTGCTGACCTGCCAACCTGCACCTTGCTGGTGTGCCCCCAGTGCTCCCCTAGGGGTGCTGTTATGCCCCTTGTCTTGATAAACTAGAGCGCTTGGTGAGCGCTGCATCTCCCTTCCACTGTGATGCCAACAAGCGCATGTTGAGTGCTACAACTGGTTCTCTGGCAGGAGAGCACGTGGAGGGCTGCTCCCTGCCTTCTCTTAGACCCAGCGCTCAAAGGAGGGGGCCTGTCTTGTCCTACTGGACCGGCTTGGCGAGGTCATGCGGAGGCACCGATTGATCTCCCCGGGTTGCAGAAGCCAGTCTGGTCGTACTTGCCCGTTTTTGTGGAGTGGTTACTCTACAGTGCCCCCGGGGCCCCAGCAGGGACCTACTGGGGTGCTTCCATCCTGGTGTGCACTCAGTAGTCCCCCCGGGGCACAGTTCGGCATCTGCTCTGAGATCGACTCTTCCGTGTGCCTTGGTGACCAGCGTGTCTCGTCCTCCAGACCGGCGGGATCCCTAACAGTGGGCTGTCCACCCTCCTTGCACCAGGAGCAAAGGCCGAGTGAGGACGCCACGGTCGTCGGCAGTGCTCCGAGGCAGAGGAGTCGTCCTGGAGGTCTTGCGCCCTGAGCAGTGTGTGTGCTGCTGTTGGGGACATCTCCCCTCCAGAGTGCACACCGGACCCGAGACAGGAGGCCAGGGTGAGAAGGGAGTGCTGAGATTCCCCTGCGGGGCTATGGTTGCTGGGTTGCCGGCAGGACCGCATCACGCTCCATGCAGTTGGGGGCGGGTTTCTGCCCTCATCTTGCTTTGTGCGGCTGGCCTGGGCCTGCTACACCCCTGGCTGCGATCAGGGCAGATTTGGAGGCCTCGTGCCGAGGGACAAGCGGATCGCTGCATTTCCTGCCGCGAGTGCCAACTACCGTCTACGCCGGTAAGAGCAGTGCAAGGGCGCCATATGCAGGGAATACCTATATGACCAGGAGGGTCCCTGGTTATTATTTTCTACTGTGTTGTTCTTGTGCCCTGAAGTGGTGCTATGTGTCATTATAAATGTATGTAGTGGTATGTCCCGTGTGGAAATAGCCAGTGCCATAGCAGGATACTGCATACTGACTCTGGATTGCGTATGATGGTCAGCAGTGATGATTCATGGGCCACATCTTGCAGCCTATGCCCTGATGTGAAATGTTGTGTTACATTGCCAGGGTTTGCACCACGGGTGCAGTGATGTGATGGTGGTGTGCCTAATGTGGGCATGATGTTACTATAATGTGTATGCATAATGTGTTTTGCTAAGAACAGTCCTACCAGTAGTTACTGGTTACCCTACTGATGATGTTATGACAATTGCCCGATTGAAAGAGTGATTTGTGTAATCTCTGTGATGTCATGACAAGTGCCTAGTGGCACAGTGATATATGTGATGATGGTCTAAAGTGTTTCATGTATAATACAAAGTGATGTTTGTATATACCACTGTGTGGACTCTCTTTTTGTGGTGTGCCTAGTGTGTCAGTGGTGTGGGTGTGTGTTGCGCAAACGCTTTACACATTGCCTATGGGATAAGCCTGACTGCTCTGCCAAGCTACCAAGGGGGTGAGCAGGTGTAATCTTCAGTGTGTAGCTCCCTTGCCCTGACTAGAGTGGTGCATTCTGCCTGGCTTAGGTGCATACCCTAGCCAATGTTAGAAATGGGATTCTTGGTAGGCTAGGGCGAGGGCCAAAGCCAGGCAAAGACCACCACTCTAGTCAGGATAAGGGAGTTACACTTCTAAAATAACCCCTGCTCACCCCCTTGGTAGCTTGGCACGAGCAGCCAGGCCTATCTTAGAGGCAGTGTGTAAAGCATTTGCACATAACCAACAGTAATACAGTGTACGCACTACAAAAGGACACCACACCAGTTTAGAAAAATATCCAATATTTTTATATAATTAAAACAAGACCAAAAACGATAAAGAACCACAATACTATACTTAAAAGTTCACAATTCAAAAATACGCTGATTAAAAAGAGTTCCTTGTGTGGATAGCGCCGTCCGGGCTACCACGGCGTGGTGAACACACAAATCCAAAACAGTTCTGGCTGACCGCGGGGTTGCAGGCCAGCTACGGTGTCGGAAAGACCCGCAAACAGTACCTTTCAGAGCTGCAGGGCGATGGGGCCCTCGAAGTCACACACGTTGCAGGTCGATCTCCTCTCTGATGGAGTCAGGAGCGCTGGCGTTTGGCAGGCGTCGGGTGCTGCGGTGCGAAGTGCAGCGGTGCGGCGTGCGGTGCCCTCAGGTCGCGGTGCGAGCAGCGGCTCAGTGGCGGCGTCAGATGGGGTCGTCGGTGAGACCAGGGTCGCGGTGCGAGATGAAGGCGGTGCTCGTCACGGTGCTGGCAGATCACGGTGCAAGCAGCGGCGTTGTCGTTGCTGAAGCGCTGTCGTCAGCTGACGAACTGGAGTCGATGGCGCCGGCGTCGGTAGGCCACAGCTGCAGTGTGGGATGAGGGCGGTGCGTCGTGTAACTTATGAGTGGTGCCCCCGAACCACGGTGCAAGCAGCGGCGTCGATCTCGGCGGGAAGTGGCGGCGTCAGGCAGGCCAAGGCGTCCTCGTGAAGCCAGGCGGTGCGGAGTGCAGTGCCCACAGGTCGCAGTGCGAGCAGCGGCTCGGTGGCAGCGTCAACAGGCGTCGTCGGTGAGACTAGGGTCGCGGTGCGGCGTTGCGGCAGTGCCCTCTGCGGTGCCAAAGCTTCGGCATGAAGCGAGGCGGTGCGGAGTGCGGTGCCCACAGGTCGCGGTGCAAGCAGCGGCTCGGTGGTGGTGTCAACAGGCGTCGTCGGTGAGACCAGGGTTGCGGTGCAGCGGTGCCCTCTGCGTTGTCTTCAGGACACGGAGTCGGCAGTGGCGTCGTAGACGTCGTCGAGTTGGTGTTCTTTGGGTTGCAGCACAAAACACACTGTCCCCAGTGCTGCAGGTCGAAGAACTTGAAGTCTTTGCTGTTCCTGAGACTTCGTGAACAGGGGGCAAGCTCTACCTCACGCCCTTGGAGAGACTCACAAATTTAGGTTGCAGAAAGTCCAGTCCAGGCCTTTCACTACCCAAGACAAAAGCAGCCACTGCAGGTCAGCCCAGCAAAGCCCCCAGCAAAGCAGTCGTTCCTTTTGCAGCTTCTCCGGCTCTTCTTCTTGGCAGTCTTCTTGTCCAGATGAGTTCTAAAGTTCAGGGGTCTGGGACCCAGCATTTATGTCCAAAAATCCTTTGATCTCTTAGGCAGAGAGGGCCTGTGCCCGGTCAGGACCAGTTCTGCCTTCTCTGGTGTGAATTCCTGGCAGGAGGTGGAGACGGCATTTTCAGAGGCAGAGCAGGCCCTTTGAGGTGCAAGGAAATCTCCTCCCCCTTCCCCATCGTAACCCAGGTCTCTTCAGCCCTTTCCTGACCTACCTAGACCATCTGGCGCCCCTCCTGCTCCTCCAGCCTTCTGTCATCCAAAACCCAGACAGGCAATCCACATTCCAGCAGAGGCACACAGGATGACTGAGCAAGAAAATACCTACTTTCTAAAAGTGGTATTTTCAAACACAGAATGTAAAAATCACCTTCACTAAAAGATGCATCTTTAGATTCTGAGTTCAGGCATACTAAATTCTATTTTCTTACCGAATTCCCTGGGCCAGGTATGTTTATAAGATGTTATAAACAAACCTCCCATTCTATCCTATGGGGAACTGGTAGCCTTGCAATAGTGAAAACGAAATTGGCTGTAATTCACTATCAGGACATGCCACACACACCAGGGCATGTCCCCCTTTCACTTACACTGCACCCTGCCCACAGGGGTACCTTGGGCCTACCTGAGGGGTGTCTGACATGCAAGAAAAGGGAAGGTTAGGGACCGGCCAGTGTGTGCACTGGCCAAGTCGACATGGCAGTTACAAACTGCGCGCAGACTCTGCAATGGCAGGTCTGAGGTACCTTTTCAGGGCTACTCACGTGGGTGGCACAATCAGTGCTGCAGGCCCACTAGTAGCATTCGATTTACAGGCCCTGGCACACTCAGTGCACTTTACTGGGGACTAACAAGTAAATCAAAGATCCAATCATGGAAACACCAATCCATAACACATTTTACCACAGGAGCACTTGCACTTTACCACTGATCAGCAGTGAGAAAAGTGTGCAGAAACACTGAAGCCAGCACATACAGAGTCAAAAACCGAGAGGTCAGAAAGTAAAAAACTCAGGGGAAACACGCCAAAAGATGCCAAGTCTAACACATGTCCCCTCCAGCTGGAAGTAGACTCCAGACTGAGGAGGTTGTAACTGAGGAGTGACTCAAAGTACTGACTGAAGCAGTCATAAGGATGTGAAGCTGTTTAAAATGGATAATTTCCCGGGCTCTGGTCAGGTGGCTGTAGCACTGCTTTCAAACTCATGTCTAACTCTTGGCAAAATAAGGGTATTTTATATCAATCTGACAGGCAGACACATTATAAAGTCCAGAATAAAGACGTTCTATCAGAACCACTAACAGGGCTTGAGAATAGATTCCATATCCATCATCGTTCATCCTGGTTGACAGTACAGACCTCAAAAATGTGCCCACGCAGACCTGCCTCTGGTGAATAGCAGTAAAGCTGTGATCGGCCCTTGTGCTTTTCAAAATGTGTCCACAGGCTGCCATGCAGTTTGCATGGTGATGCAAATATGTAAGCTTGCCAGACCTATTGTCTACCAGTGTGCTCTCAGAGTGAAGAGACTGACCATATACTTGTTTTCACTTTATCTCTATTGCAGCATTTCATTTGTGAATCATCCCTTATCAATGGCTGACAATTAATTTCACTTGCTAAGAAAAATTTCAAACATAAATTACTAATCCGGCATCCCGAAACCCTTATCGTGGATAACTACCACAGCCTCACGTCCCCCATAATAACCTACTACATTTTCTATTCTAAGCGCCCCTCCAAATGGAAGAGCACCTTCCTACACCACCTCCCAGTAACTAAATCTAACAACATTCCTTACGGTTTCAAACTATCTACTACCCCCTCCCCTACTTTCCCCGGTGAAATTGACATCTCCATCTTCAAAACTGGAAATATCCTCATACAAGCCTCTGAACTCCACCTCAACATCTTTGAGCATCATTTCAGCACTCTGTCCCACCTGTTGTCCTCTCCTACTCCTCTCCCCTCGACTCCCCTGCCCCCAGACATGTCCCTGTGCTCCCCTGCCTCCACGACGAATACCCTTCTTCCCCTAGACATCTCTAACCTCAAGAATATATCCTATTCTACGACTTCCTATCCAGCACCCAACCCTGAACCCCCCCCAAAACATCCCAAACTCTCACCATCCCTCAAACTCCCAAGCTCTCCAACGACCGTCACCTTCTGACCTCGAGCTCCACAGTTAACCCCTCTCCAGCCCCCCAAGCTCCCCTCCTAGCCCGCACCACCACACCCCCTCCTGCCACCACTCCCCCCTCTCCGAATTTCACCCCCACCCCCAACTCTGATGCTGCTTCTCCACTCACCCCTTACACCCTCTCTTCTCCTACTATCCCATCCCCTACCCCTACAACTATCCCATCCCTCTCCATACCTGTCCCTCCCGCACACTGCCAGATCACCCCTCTCTCCCCCCCAGTCCTCTCCTACTCCCACAGCCTCAGCACCCCGCTTACCACCCCCCAGGCCTCTCACCCTCTCCCAACACCAGACATCCACCCCGACCAACTCCGAACACACCTCCTCCACTCCTCCTGCCACAACCACCTCTTTTACTATCCCATCCTTCCCTACGCACCTCCCCCCCGACCGCCGGTACTCCCCTCCCCCCCACAGACCTCCCCCACTCCCACAACATCAGCACAGTTCTCGCCTCCCCCAGACCTCCCCTCCTCTCCGATCACCAGAACATCTCCCCCGACCAACTCAGAACACACCTCCCCCCTCCTGCCTCAACTACGTCCCACCTCACTCTTTTAACTCAGACACTTTGCAACATTGACCTCAATATTGCTTACTTGGTATCTGAAGTCGCCCGGCTTAGAGAGGATTTCAAAGACTTCAAATTCCGTAACCCCAAAACTCGCCCCCCCCATGTCCACTTCACCATACACTGGTCCTCAAAAACCCACTAATCCCAAACCTTGGAAAACCACACCACTACACAACCGTACACATAGACCTCTTCGCACCTTAAACGACCACTCCGCCACTGACCTATCCGACATCTGCAACTCCTACCCGCAAATAACCTCACTTAAGAAGACGGCCGTTCCTCACTCCAACATCCCTGTTATTATAGGGACCAGCAGAATCCCCTCCTCTCCCGGCTCCCCCAGACCCCCTCCTCAACTTTCCGCCATCCACTCGTGCCCCCCCCCCTAAAAACAACCCTAAGCCCCTGGCCTGCATGCTCATGAACTGCCGTTCGGCGGTTCAACATACGACCGAAATTTCCGAAACAATCCTTAGTGAAGATATAGACGTTGCCTTCCTCACGGAAACCTGGCTCAATGATCATTCAACACCCATCCTGAACTTACTCTCCCCCCCTGGTTACTCTATCATCAGAAAAGACAGACCAAAGCGAATAGGAGGTGGACTAGCAATAATCTTTAAAAGTGAACTCCAGCTCTCCCTAGTGAAAAACACAGACTTTGCAACTTTTGAATATCTAGGAGCGGAACTTAAGATCCAAGACGCTCCCCCAATACGTCTACACAACATTTATCACCCTCCGGGTGAACCTCTTCCCTTCGCTGAGGAACTATCTGACCTTCTTACTCAATTGTCACGCTCTAGTTCTAAAAATCTCTTCCTATGAGACTTAAACCTTCACTGGAATGTGCACGAGCACCCTACTATCAAACTCCTCAATAACCTTCTTGAGATTAATGACTTCAACCAACTCTGCCATTCCCCAACCCACTCAAAAGGGGCTACTCTTGATGCCATCATTGCAAACAATGATTTGGCATCCCTATCCAACATCATCCCTGTCGATTGGTCTGACCACCACCTCATACTGTTCATGATCTCCCCCTTAGCCCCGCCCTCCCCACCTAAAAACAACAAAAACAAAATTTCTACCAGAAACCTTAATCTTATCCCCCCTGGTGTACTGGAGGCCAAACTCCAAGCTCAACTTAGTTGCACCCCTCCCTCTCTTAATGCTAATGAGCTCACTGAGCACTATCATAAAACTGTCTCCGAGGTTTTAGATCAACTAGCACCACCCAAACTAAAAACTCAAAAAAATATCCCTTCCAAATCATGGTTTAACTCAGACCTCAACAATGAAAGACGTGCGCTCAGACTGGCTGAAAGAACTTGGAGACAACACCCTTCCCACTCCAATCTCGTCCTCCTTCGAACCGCTAGATCTACTTACAAAAACACATTTTCTTTGGAAAAGGCACCCTTCTTTCGTTCACAACTCGCCCATGCTAAAAATAGACCCAGAGAACTGTTCAACATTATTAGAAACCAAACCTCCCCGCCCCCTCCACTTGATGGCATCCACCAAAAAATTTGAAGAAATTGCTAACTTTTTCTCTGAAAAAATCGCCAAAATTGACCAATCCTTCATTTTAACTCCGATCCCTCTCAACCCCCAATATACCCTTTTTACTACTCCTACACCCTCCCCCCTGTTCATGCCCCCTACCTCCCCCCGCACCAACTTTCAACAACCCCTCATGAAACCTACCCTGACAAAATACAGCTGAAAAATAATGCCTCCTGGCAAAATTTCCACTCCGTTTCCGAACTAGAAGTCTTTAACATCCTGTCCAAATTAAAACCGTCCTCTCACACAAAAGACCCCCTCCCGTCTACCCTCGTCCAAGACCTTAAGCACGTCATTGTCCCTTATTGGACCAAAATCATCAACTCCTCCCTTTCCTCAGGGTGCGTCCCTGTCTCCCTCCAACTCGGAGAGGTCACGCCCATTCCTAAAAACCCTAAGGCTGACCCCAACGACCTTAATAACCTCCGCCCCATCTCAAACCTCCCCATTCTTTCAAAAGCCCTTGAAAAATGTGCCCTCCTGCAATTGGATAAACACATTGACACTTACAACCTACTCGACCCTCTACAATCCGGCTTCCGTAAAGGCTGCAGCACTGAAACTGCATTGCTAAATATAGTTGATGACATCCACCACACCCTGGATAATGGTGATACCTGCCAACTCATTCTCCTTGACCTCTCTGCGGCATTCGATACAGTTAACCATTTAACCTTACTCAATACACTTATACTTCGCTTCGGTCTAAATGGCACTGTCCTCAACTGGTTCACCTCCTATTTCCAACACAGAACCCAGCAAATCAAAATCCAAAATTGCCTCTCCAGCCCCACTCCTGTCTCCCTTGGTGTCCCCGAAGGATCTATCCTCTCTCCTGCTCTATTCAACTTATTTATGGAACCCCTTACACTCATACTTAAACAAGCCGGTATTAACTGCCACCTGTATGCCGACGATACCCAACTGTACTATAAAATAAAGTCCCACTCAGATGTCCTACACCTTAACACCGCCCTGGCTAATATACAATCCTGGTTCTACTCAAATCATCTCAAACTCAACCCAAACAAAACTGAAATCTTTCTTTTCTCTCCTAAAACAACCCACTCCCCATCCAAACATGGATCTCTGACCTTAATGCCCTAAACTGTTCGCTCTCCTTATCCGAATCAGTAAAATCCCTTGGCATCACCATTGACAGTAAGTTAACGCTCAATTCCCACATAAAAAACTCAGCGAAAGGAGCACTTTTCACACTCCAACATCCCAAAAAAATCAAACCTTTCATTCCACCGGAAGATTTCAAATCTGTTGTCCAATCTCTAGTCCTCTCGAAAATTGACTATGGCAACGCCCTACTCTCCGGATCTCCCAAAGTCCACCTTGCCCCCCTCAAATCTGTTCTCAACCTAGTGGCCAGGCTTACAACTGACTGCAAACGCTCTGACCACATCTCGCCTGCTCTCAAGACCCTTAAATGGCTTCCTATCGAAGGCAGATCCTCTTATAAAATAGCCTGCATAACGTACAAAGCCCTTCATCAAAAGACCCCCCTCTACCTCTCAAACAAACTAAAAAAAGCGGGCAGTGCCCGACAGATGAGAAGTACCAATTCTCTCCTCCTCGTCAGCCCTCTGTTAAAAAAGAAAGCAGCGCAATCTCGCTCCTTCTCTGGTAATGCTCCCAGCATCTGGAATGCCCTCCCTAAAGATCTACGACTTAACCCTTCATACGTCAGTTTAAAAAAAGACCTTAAAATGTACCTGCTCAACAAATATTGGGGTCCTTAATCCTTCCATTAACATACCCGTTATACCCTCCCCCCCTTCTGTAACCCCTTTTTCCCCCTCTCTTCACTCCTCCTGTGTCGACCCCACCTATTCACCCCCTTCCCTACCCATCTTCACCTTTTCTTCCACCCTACCACCCCTTGCCGAACACTTCCCCTCCCCCCCGTTTCTCTCACTTGCAAAACCCTTCCTTATACACAAAAAATGAGTCTTCCTCCTTTATATTGTGTAATAATTTGTAATTACTCTATTCACGTGTTGTTTTTGTAAATTGCTACTTCCTTCC
The DNA here is from genome assembly GCA_963921515.1 of Calotriton arnoldi. Lineage (NCBI taxonomy): Eukaryota > Metazoa > Chordata > Amphibia > Caudata > Salamandridae > Calotriton > Calotriton arnoldi. Next base: position 308,234 of record CAWUFW010005748.1, read on the forward strand.
ATTTTTATTAAGTCATGCTATATTACTCAATGTGGTCCTCAAAGTCTGTCATGTCTGAATGCTTCTTTTGGACACCACTGTTTTGTATTCCATGTAATATTGTCATTCCAATGTAAAGCGCTCTGATACACCCGGGTGGAGCCAGCGCTATATAAAACCTTTTAAATAAATAAATAAAATAAAACTTGTGCGGCAAAAGCAAGGAATGCAATCCTACTTGAAAGATCTGATATACCTTGATTGCAAGGTTTAGTGAAAGTTTAATCTTCTTGACAGTGCGACGTCCAAGAATCTCCTGACCTACAATGGTGGGAAAGATTGTGTGCATTCAACACATTTCACATCGCGGTTTCAACATTAATCTGCCTGACAGAAAGGAAGAAATAGTGCGTTAACGCAAGAAAGGCATGCCTGTTTTTCAGTGGTGTGTCAAGAGTGCCCCTGGCCCCAGGGCTTTAAGTGGGCGGGGTCTCACTGGTGCTGAGCACCGGCAGTTTTTTAAAGGGGGGCTCGAAACGGGTCTCTATCGGACTCTGTTTGGTGCCCTGGCACAGGCCGTCCGTTTTTTTCCGGGCGTGTGCACGTACTCACACTGCTCACTTCTCACTAGTGGAGAAGTAACAGCATGACGTCATGCCTGGTGAGCGTTGTACGGGAAGGGAAATCCTTTAAAGAGAGTAATTTTCTCTCTGGATTTTCCTTCTCTTTTTGAAACTCAGGAGCAGCAACATTGTCGGGGGTGTCACCAGGGCTTTAAGTGGAAGCTTTTTCAATAATATACAAGCCATAGTTGCTGCTTATTTATCTTATGCAACTAACAACTATTAACAAACCCAATAGTCCTGACTTGTTGTAGGTATGATGTTACTTGTTGTGTCATATATCTGGATGCAATGACAAAAACAGCAAAATACAAGTTGGGAGGCACACTATGCTAAGCACAGCCTTTTAGCTTACGTGTTTTTAAGCCACGCCCTTAATTACGTCGGCCACGCCCCTTTGTGCTCCCAGTCTCTTGGTTTAATACTAAACAGGAACTATAAATGGGGTGCAGTGGGGCCTCCAGACCTCTAGGCCATGGCACCACTGCACCATCTGCACTATTGATAGCTACGCCTCTGCTGCTCTGCCAAAGATACTATAGAACCATTTCTCATTTTCATCACCAAAAGTATTTAATTTAAGGTTAGATCTGTGCACCCCCAAAGAGAGTCAAAGTTCTACATTTAAACAGTTTATCAGTTCATCAATTAAACAGTCAATCAGTTATAGAATTAAACAGTTTATCAGTTTCATTTACCTTAACAACTTTCGATTGGTGGGCTCGGGACCAGTCAGCCTCTCTGCAATAAATCGATCTCCAACCACAGAGCCGACACAGTCCTTGACGTCCAAAGATTACTACTAAAAACGAGTGCTGACAGAGGCCTACCAATGTATAACTTGCATTTACTAAGACCTGGGTAGAGATTGGTGTCCCCATCAGGCAATTAGTGTGTATAATGCATTTCTTGATGACATTGTTGAACCCTCACATTTTTCTTAGTACCCATTATAACTTTGACGATCTTAAAATGTGGCTTGTCATATTGGAAGGTGAATGTATTCCTTTTCGCTAATAGATATGGGAGAAGGGGAAACCCGCTGTGAGTGTTTTAGGGTAAGAAACTGGGTGATGCTAAAGAAGCAATAGGTTGCAGCAAATCATATACATGGACCTCTTTGCCTTCCACTGCGTCATGCCATATCCAAGCGGAGTGAAGGCACAAATGGGAAGAAGCCATTTGACGAATACCCACGCCAATTCCAAATTCACAGTTTGAGATGATGCTTCTGTGCTGCATGTGTACCATCCCACCAACTTTCCCGGCCTGTGGCGCAAAATGATGCCCCCCCACATTCACAGAATGCTATGAGGGGCCCCTGAGCCTCCCTTATCTCAGAAATGTTAATAGACTTTCATGGAATAGGGGGACTTCTGAATGATCGAGGCCCTCCAGTGCCACAGGGGTCCCTGTCGTCACGTCACCTTCGTGGACCCTGATTCTCCATGGTCATCTGTTTCCCTTCTCTTAATAGGGATCCTGTCATAATATTCCTCTCTGAGGAGATCTGTATCCCCTTTCTAATATCTTACTAGGATGAGTGCTGCACACGTGCATAATTAAAAAATCTGTATGGCTTTTTTGCTATGAGGGGGACTTACTGAGCGTGTGCCACCCAGGAGGGGTGAACTTTTAATGTAGCTCCTATGGCCCCCAGAGTAAGAGAAATCATGTTTTTCTAGGGCAATCAAAGGTATCTCTAGGAAGGTGTAGTCAAAAGTCTAGCTTCTTCTAAAGGTGGCAAGCGAATGTCATGCTCAGATATTGACAGTTTAGCTGGTGCTGCGCTGCCAGCAGGTAACTGCGCGATGAACATTAGAGCATCCAGGGCTAGCTCCTGATACCCATCTGGTACCCCTTTGTAACCTCTAGCATTATCCCTGCTGTGCATGGTCTCAAATGTGATCAAAGTAGCAGCATAAAGCAAAATTAAACAGGGCTGTAAGAGTCAAGCTTACTTTCTGTGGTGTCCATGTGTTGTTCTCTTAGTCCCTCAGGAGCAAACACAAAGCTATTGATGAGAGAGAGAGAGAGAGAGAGAGAGAGAGAGAGAAGACAGCACTCCTCTGATGTCATTTACGATCAGTGTACAGGACATCAACTCAAGCATCCCTGGCATTCTGCAAAATTTTCTTGCATTCCTGCACCATACCACATTCAGCGGACTATTAAAGACACCATAACGGTGGTGCAATGAGGGCCACCAGACAAGTAACTGTCAGGCATTGTATACTACAAATAACCGGTAGCATAACACTGACCCTCATGAGGATCTTTAGGAACCCCTCAAGGTCATATGGGTCACATGAACAGAAACATGGAGTAGAAAAGAAACATTAGACCAAAATCCTGTTTGGCACTGGCTTCAGTGTACCTCATAACTCAGAGGGTAAACATCGTTTACCACGCATGCAATACAACGCATGCCATTACAACGTGGTCATTACAACGACCTTATTGTTACATAGCATAACGTTACAACGCAAGTCGAAACAACAACTTGCTGTAGGGGGCAGAAGGTGTTGGATTTAAAATGCAACACCTTCACTACTGTTGCACAGACTGGAGTTGGAAAAGTAAATTATACTATTCCAAAATCCAGTGTCCCCCTGTTAGACCTGGCATTTCTTGGCATGGTTACCCCTGACTTTTTGCCTCTACCTCCTCTATTTTTGATGCTGTGATGGATTTCGTTTTGCTGGCTTAGATGCTTTGGGCACTTTGCCACTGCTGATCAGTGTCAAAGTGCAAGTGCTCCCTGTATAAAGTGTCATGGTAATTGGTTGTCCATAATTGGTATGTTGGCCTTACTAGTAAAGTCCCTAGTAAAGTGCACTATGTGTGCCCGGGCTGGTAATGCAAATGCTACTAGTGGGCCTGCAGCACTAATTGTGCCACCCACACAAGTAGCCCTAAGAAGAGATCTCAGGCCTGCCACTGCAGTGCCTGCGCGCAGTTTGTTAACTGCCTTGTTGTCCTGGCAAGAGCACCCACTTGCCAGGCCTTACCTTCCCTTTTATGCACATCAGACACCCCTATAGTAGGCCCAAGGTACCCCCTGGGCAGGGTGCAGTGTATGTGAAAGGTAGGACATGTACTGAGGTGTGTACCATGTCCTGACAGTGAAATACTGCCAAATTCGTTTTTCACTGTTGCAAGGCCATCTTGCCCATAGGACAGAATGGGGAATGCTGAGTCCCATGTTTCCAGCATATCTTCCCATAGGCATAAGATGGAGAGATGGAGTTTAGTGTGCCTGAACTCAGAATTTAATAACACATCTTTTTGTGAAGATGGTTTTTGAATTGTGTGTTTAGAAACCACGCTTTAGAAGTGGCTGGTTTCTTGTCTTAAACCATCCTGTGTGCCTCTGCCTGGTTGTGTATTGCCTGTCTGGGTTTGGATGTGACAGGGTCTGGGAAGTGTCCTGACCCCAGGGAGGAGTAGGTGAGACAGCAACAGGCTGGCCTGCGTTTGATGTGGGGGAGGAGTAGCCTCCTGCATGTGAAGAGGGCTGTGTTGCTGCTCCCAGAGGATGGCTCCACCTCCTGCTGAGCGTCTGGGCCCCGTACCCTGACTATCAAAGGAAGAGGGTGTGCACTGGCAGGAAGACACCCAGGTCTGGTTTGGACCGGGGTCAGAGCCCCCTGAACACAAAGACTTCAAAGGCATATAGGGGTATAAATCTAAGAGCAGAAACCCCTGAACTCAAGACTGAAATCCATACTGAAAAAGGATTGAAACTACTTCGTGATCAAGAGGAACCTCTGCCAAAGAAGAACAGCTGAAGAGACTGAAGAGAAGGACTGCCCTTGCTGTGTGTTCTGGGGCTGGCCTGCTGTTTGCTGATTTGACTGAGGAGAGGACAAGGGACTTTGCTGTGTGCTGTGTCCCCCTGCTTGAGAGGACTTTGCTGTGTGCTGTGTCCTGAAGTAACTTGTCTCCAAGGGCCTGAGGAGAGCTGGTCCCCTGTTGTGGAAACTCAGGAACATAAAAGTTTCCAAGTGTGTCTCAGCGACGCTGTGTGCATGTGCTTTCTGCATGCCTGAGACTGCCGTGTGGTCCGTGGGGCTGTTTACGAGGTGCCCCGTGACCGCATTGCCCCCGCAGCGTGAAACATCATCCACACTGCTGCATTGCTGTTTGTGGCCCGAGCCATCATCGTAACTGAGGTTGTGAGTAAAGATCGCCGCCGGCCCGACCCGCAACGTGCTAAAGGCTTACTTGAAACTAAGGACCGTGTCTCAGCGACGCTGTGTGCATGTGCTTTTTGCATGCCTGAGACTGCCGTGTGGTCCGTGGTGCTGTTTACGAGGTGCCCCATGACCGCATTGACCCCGCAGCGTGAATTAACGTCCACGCTGCTGCATTGCTGTTTGTGGCCCGAGCGGTCATCGTAACTGAGGCTGTGAGTAAAGATCGCCGCCGCCGGTCCGAGCCGCAACGTGCTAAAGGATTTCTTGAAGCTAAGGAACCTACAAGGTGAAAGGGATCGTGATCGTTGTTCGTCGAAAGGAATCTGCCCAAGATCGTCAACGAAGGAGAAGGCAGCGCCGTAACCCGTCCGGCTACAGCGTCGCCTCGCAACAGAGCTGCAACGTGATCGGGATCGCCCAGCAGGACGTCCGACGAGCGGAGAGAGAGAGCGAGGCAGCGCACCCCCCCAGGTAAGGCTTGGACTCCGGTCGGGAGCCGCAAGCGTGTGTGGCCTGGGGAGGCCTGTAGGAGGAATACAGGAGTGCTCCGAGCTCTCTCCCGCTGCAACGCGTTAGACGCGCTGAGTCCCCGAGCGGCCCGTACCTGCCCAGCAGTACCGGGGCCGCCCCTGTAAGCTTACGACCGTTGTCTCAGTTGTTGGGGCCTAGTGGTTCCCGAGTTGACCACGCAGATTGGCTAACCGCATTATTCTTGCATTACGAACTGTCTGATTCTTGCATTACGAACCGCATTATTCTTGCATTACGAACTGCCTGAATCTTGCATTACGAACCGTATTATTCTTGCATTACGAACTGCCTGATTCTTGCATTACGAACCGCATTATTCTTGCATTACGAACTGCCTGATTCTTGCATTACGAACTGCATTATTCTTGCATTACGAACTGCCTGATTCTTGCATTAAGGACTGTCTTATTACTACATTACGAACTGCATTACGAACTGCATAGCATTGCATTAGGACTGCATTAGAGATTGTGAATTGCTCATTAATACCACAAGAACCTACAAGTGATTGCTGGCCTAATAACCGGCAAAGTGAAATATTACGAATACGCATATGTTGGATTTCTATCGTTTGGTCTCATCGTATTCCTTTCATAAAGATACCGCTATTTTTATGAAACCAGTGCAGTGTCCATTTGTGGTGTTATAGGTTAGGTTAAGTTAAGTAGTTTTGTAGAGCGCACAGCTGCCCCAGCAAAGGGGCGTCCCAGCGCTAGCAGCAGCAAATAGGGAGACAATAAGAAGAGAACCACAGGGCCTAGGGCAGGGGGAATAGATGGGTTTTAAGTGCCTTACGGAAAGCTAAATACTTATTCAGATTGCGGATGCGCAGTGGGAGAGAATTCCAAAGTTTGGCTGCTAATGTACGGAAGGAGCATCCACCGACACGCACCCTTCTCACCCTAGGGACAGCCGCCAGATGTTGACCCATAGACCGGAGTTGGCGGGTGGGTGTGTAAGGTAGGAGCAGATTGGCCAAGATACCAGGGGAGGAAAATTTCTGAATTTTAAAAGTGATACAGAGGGACTTAAACTCCACATGACTGGCCACCGGCAGCCAATGTAGTCGTCGAATAGCACATGAGGTGGAGCAAGTTCTAGGGAGGCCGAGCAGAGTTCTGGCCGTCGCATTCTGAACCCTCTGAAGTCTCAGAATCTCAGTCTTATTTGACCCCAAGTATAGTGAGCTAGCATAGTCCAATCTAAACAGAATGGAGGCCTGGATGATAACCTGCCGAGTGGGCGGATCGAAAAACCCTAGCAGTGGTTTGAGCCCTCGCAGTATTCCAAAGCAGGTCCCTGCCACCTTCTTAGTTTGAACTTGGAAGCTGAGGGCTGAGTCCACCCAGACACCCAGGTTTTTTACCACCTGTTTGGGGGTGGGTGCACAGCCCAGGGTAGTAGGCCACCAGCACTCGCTCCACATCTCAGGGTTCCTCCCAACCAGCAGGATCTCCGACTTACCAGCATTGAGCTGCAGGCAGTTGGCAGACAACCACACATCGATAGAGTGGGAGTGTGGTTGCAAATACTTTACACATTGCCTTGGAGATAAGCCTGGCTGCTCGTGCCAAGCTACCAGGGTGTGAGCAGGGGTTATCTAAGCGTGTGTCCCTCCTTACCCTGACTAGAAGCAAGCGTTCCTATTTGGACTAAGGTACGTACCTCAGCCAACTAGAGACCCCCAGTTCTAACACCTCCCTACAGCAAGTCGTTGTTCCTACTTGCGCTGTAATGGTATGCGATATAACAATGCAGCCATTGTAATGACCACGCTGTAATGGCATGCGTTGTAAACACATGCAATGTAACGTGGCCTATTCAACTCAGAGCATTAGCTGAAGAAAGAACTTGATAGTGATATGCACCCATGTAGGTGCACTGAAGCGCAAGCCGAGGCTGCTTGCCACTTTGCATAAAGAGGTTGATGGGGTTGAATCATGATGTCCAGAAGCTCAGAGAAGAACTGTTTTAAGACACTGCGCTGTCCAATACTCATACACATAACTGGGAGATTCTGCCAGTTAGTGTATGAGCTGCAGATAGCACAGCTCGGAAACAAGAGGCTGTTTCTGATCTGTTCCGTCTGCAGCTCATGAACTAACTCAGACAATTTCCTAGTTACGTGTATTACCTTTATATAGCGTAGTGTCTTAAAAACAGGTGCAGAGCTCTTCTGTGTACCAGAACACACGTTGATGATACTGCCCCAGTTCTAGTGAGTGTGAAAGCTCTGTAACACTATCAAAAGGTAGAAGAGTGGCTCTTAACTCGGGGCCCACAGATCACTGGAGGTCCACAGTCCATATTAATTGGGTATTTAATTGTTTAGACAAATAATACTAGCAGACTACCACAGCATATATACATAAAAATCAACATGCAAAATTGACAAGGCTCTGTAAATGAGAAGGAATTTGAAAATGAAGGCTACAAATTTTGGGCCATATTACAATGTAAGTCGGAAAGCCTCCGACCGCAGGTCGGGAGCTTTCCAACTTACATTGTTGGTTTCAAATCCGACAGCCTTATTATGATAAAGGCTGTCGGATTTGAAACCGGCCGGTCAGACCGACTGGCTTCCAACGGGCTCAAGGAGCCCATCGACCGGTCAGAGGCCGCTCATAGTCCCCTATGTCGGCGTTTACGCCGTGGAGATTATCGTGTCGGTTTCCGACAGGCTTTTCATGCCAGGTTTTCCGACATGAAAAGCCAGATGGAAAGCGACTTTGGGGGCCCGTAGCAGGGCCCCCTTGCCACAGGAGCCTCCGGTTGGAGGCCTAGGTGCCCCCCTGTTAATCCCTGCACCGAGTGGCAGGCACCGCAGGGATTTACAGAAACTACCATTTCTCTATGGGAGCTTGTACTGCGGACAGTTTTTGACCGCAGCACAAGCTCCCATAGAGAAAAGGAAGTGTGTGACTGCACCATGTGCAGTCATATCCTAATAATATGGTCGGCCCGACATCGTAATGAGGGCCTAAGCTGGTATCCATAGCTTGATTCTTGGGAACAGCACAAGTACAGAGACTTGCCGGTCCCACATAAAAATAAAGAAGAAATTGCGGGAGGGGGCTGTGTGGCCCCCTTCCCTGGATTAATTTGGGCACCAGGCCTTTTTTTAATTGGGGTGGGGGCTGCCTGGCCCCTCCCTGGGCTGATTTCGGCCCCGGGAACTCTATCCCCTGGGGACCAGCCTTTACATTTTTTTTTTTAAACAATAAGGGGAGGGGGGCCGTGGGACATCCCCTGGGGCCTGCCCTCTTTTTTTTTAAAAAGGGGCATGGCGCCCCTCCCAAGACAATTTTGGCTCTGGGTACCTCATCTCCTGGGGCTCGGCTTCTAATGTTGTTGCCCTGGGCCAACCCTGGGCACCCACTCACCAAAAATGGGGACCACGAGGGGAGCCTGAAGGCCCACACGGTCCCTGCCGGCTCCCTGCCTCCTGCAGGAGCTGGTATTGATTTTACACATAGGGAGCTGCTAACATGCAGCTCCTTGTGTGTGAAAGCAATTGTGCTTCGCTTTGAGCAAGCAAGAGCAAAATGCTCTTGCTTGCTCAAAGTGGAGCACCATTGTGGAGCCCAGTTTGCTATGGCTTGGCGGGAGGGGGAACCTCCCGCAAAACCATAGCAAACAGCTATACCCTGGGGGGGGGCACCCCGGGACATAGCAGGAGCCGGCCCTGGGGTGTGGTGGTCTCCAGGGCCATCTTTGGCTCCAGGAGGGGGGCCGCATGGCCCATCTCCAATATTTACTTTAGCCCCGGGGGGAGATGGTCTCCCGGGCTGCAGGGGGCCATGCAGCTCCCCCACATTTCTATGTTAATTGCCCCGGGAAGGTGGCGGTCCCTGGGGCTGTGGGGGGACACGTGGCCCCCACCACATTCCTATAGGTCATAGCTGACCCCCCACATTCCTAGTTCATTGCCCCAGAGAGGTAACGGTCCCCGGGGCAGCGGGGGGCCATGTGGCCCCCGCATATTATTACATATGCCCACCAGGACTTGGCCCACCAGGGGGCTTTTTTAAACACAAGCATGGGAGTCCGTGCTTGTGTTTTGTAAAAACTTTTTATCGCGATATTGTGAATTCATAGCGCCCTCGGGGTAAAACATTTTTTTTAACCTTGTTTTGTGTGGTGGGATCGACCATGGCTGCGCGGTCAGAGTATTCCCACTCTGTCCCCTTTTCTTTATTTTCACTTTCTTTTTTTGGGACTCAGTGAGGTCGAGTCCCAAGATGGCTGACTGCACTTTCTGATTGAAGTGTTGGCAGCCAATAAGAGCTGTGGATTTCCCTTCACAAGCTCGTCTTTTCTTTTTATATACATAAAAAATTAAAAAGTACAACAAATAAACTGCAAAAAATTAAAAATATTTCCATTTTGATTATACATAAAAAGTAAACACTATATAAAAATAAATTTGACTAAAAATAGCTTAAAAATTACATGCAATTATATATATAAAAATATACATTTAAATACATTGAAACATAATAATATATATATATACTAACGCCATCGTGAACTACACCATCATGGCGGCAGAAGTATATTTAAACCTTACCGATATGTGACAGTCCTCACTCACTGTAAACTACAAAGATTCATCCAATGGGAATGCATTGGCAAGTTGAAAAACCATGCTGACTATAGCAGTGCAATGAGATGCAAGTCTGACGAAGGCAAACGCCGAAACGCGTTACTTGCTCACTAAAGGATATTGATTGATACCGTGAGTGCAGCGTATTACCCTTTGTGATTGTTAAACGCATGTCAACAAGGGTCCATCCCCACGCAACGCTAACACCCGCCGTTGAGTTCGGCAGAGTCGTTGGGTGGAACCTGCTAAACTAAATTGTAAACGGATTGCCAGAACCGCTGTGCTTTGTATTGCCGAAACGCTCCCGTCGATTGTATCGGCAGTTATTCAAACTGCTGGAAGTGCGACCATTAGACCGACTCTTGCAGGTCAGTGTACACGGAAAAAGGTGCCACAGCAGACGAGGGACATGAACATCTGATTTACAGCATATGCAAACCACAACTCGCATGGACAGTATGAGGAAGGAGAGCATGTCAGGTACATTTTACGCACCGATGTGCATTGGCCAAAGAATGTGGTGACTCTGCGTATCCATTGGGATAAGAAACAGCATAACTGATTTATTTGAAGAACATTAGTCATCAACACCAACTGCAGAGTCTAGCGGTCCATTGGGACTAAGGCCATTGTGAACTACACCAACATGGCGGCAGAAGTATATTTAAACCTTACCGATATGTGACAGTCCTCCCTCACTGTCAACTACAAAGATTCATCCAATGGGAATGCATTGGCATGTTGAAAAACCATGCTGTGCAATGAGATGCAAGTCTGACGAAGGCAAACATCGAAACGTGTTACTTGCTCAATAAAGGATATTGATTGATCCCGTGAGTGCAGCGTATTACCCTTTGGGATTGTTAAACGCATGTCAACATGGGTCCACCCCCACGCAACGCTAGCACCAATTGTTGAGTTCGGCAGAGTCGTTGGGCTGAACCTGTTCAACGAAGTTGTAAAAGGATTGCCAGAACTGCTGTGCTTTGTATTTCCGAAACGCTCCCGTCGTTCGTATTGGCAGTTATTCAAACTGCTGGAAGTGCAGCCATTAGACCGACTCCTGTGGGTCAGTGTACACGGAAAAAGGTGCCACAGCAGACGAGGGACATGAACATCTGATTTACAGCATATGCAAACCACAACTTGCATGGACAGTATGAGGGAGGAGAGCATGTCAAGTACAATTTACGCACCGATGTGCATTGGCCCAAGAATGTGGTGACTCTGTGTATCCATTGGGATAAGAAACAGCATAATTGATTTATTTGAAGAACATTAGTCATCAACACCAACCGCCGAGTCTAGCAGTACATTGGGACTAAGGCCATCGTGAACTACACCAACATGGCGGCAGAAGTATATTTAAATCATACCGATATGTGACAGTCCTCCCTCACTGTCAACTACAAAGATTTATCCAATGGGAATGCATTGGCTAGTTGAAAAACCATGCTGACTATGGCTGTGCAATGAGATGCAAGTCTTACGAAGGCAAACGCCGAAACGCGTTACTTGCTCAATAACGGATTTTGATTGATCCCTTGAGTGCAGCGTATTACCCTTTGGGATTGTTAAACGCATGTCAACGTGGGTCCACCCCCACGCAACGCTGGCATCCGTTGTTGAGTTCGGCAGAGTCGTTGGGTGGAACCTGTTAAACGAAGTTGTAAACGGATTGCCAGAACCACTGTGCTTTGTATTTCCGAAACGCTCCTGTCAATCGTATCAGCAGTTATTCAAACTGCTGGAAGTGTGGCCATTAGACCGACTCCTGTGGGTCAGTGTACACGGAAAAAGGCGCCACAGCAGACGAGGGACATGAACATCTGATTTACAGCATATGCAAACTACAACTCGCATGGACAGTATGAGGGAGGAGAGCATGTCAGGTACATTTTACACACCGATGTGTATTGGCCAAAGAATGTGGTGACTCTGCACATCCATTGGGATAAGAAACAGCATAATTGATTTATTTGAGGAACATTAGTCATCAACACCAACCGCAGAGTCTAGCGGTCCATTGGGACTAAGGCCATCGTGAACTCACCAACATGGCGGCAGAAGTATATTTAAACCTTAGTAATACATTTTTTTAATATATAACTAATAAATATACTATTCCCACTCCAAGTTATACAACAGTAGAGAAAGCGTTAGGCTCAGGAGGGGTAACATTTTCTATTCCAACTCCAAAGAGTGAAACAGTAGGGAAAGCGTTGGACTCAAGAGGGGTAAATTGTATTATTCCCACTCCAGTCCGTGTAACAGTAGGGAAAGCATTGGACTCAGGAGGGGTAACATTTACTATTCCCACTCAAGTGGGTGAAACAATAGGCAAAGCATTGGACTCAAGAGGAGTTAAATGTACTATTCCCACTCCAGTCGGTGCTACAGTAGGGAAGGCGTTGGACTCAAAAGGGGATAAATTTACTATTCTCACTCCAGTCTGTGCAACAATAGGGAAAGAGTTAAACTCAGGAGGGGTTACACCTACTATTCCCACTCCAGTGGGTGAAACAGTAGGGAAAGCATTGGACTCAAGAGGAGTAAAATGTACTATTCCCACTCCAGTCAGTGCAACAGTAGGGAAAACGTTGGCCTCAGAAAGGGCAAAATGTACTATTCCCACTCCAGTCCGTGCAACAAAAGGTCAAGAGTTAAACTTTGGAGGGGTAAAATTTACTATTCCCTCTCCAGTTTGTGCAACAGCAGAGAAATTACTTGACTTAGGAGGGGTAAAATTTACCATTCCCACTCCAGTCTGTGCAACAGTAGGGATAGAGTTGGACTCAGGAGGGGTAAAATTTAATATTCCCACTCCAGTCGGTCCAACAGTAGAGAAAGAGAGTAGTTCACTTCAATCAAATAACATATTTTAACAACATTATTAAATGATAAAATATTTAAATATTTAAATTGCAAAATTATATATCTAAATGTTAACAAAAATAAACAAATTACATAATCATTACATTTTTTAATAATTAGTATCAATTAAAACAAATAATATTAATTTCATTAAAATATTACACTATATTCTCACAATCATAACAGCCAACAATTAAAATGCAATCGGAATTAAAAAGTATAACACAATTAATATATCCAAAATAAATAACACAATATTTAATAAATGAATAAATCTTTTTTAATGTATTATTACTTAAGTAACTTCCCACCCTATATCGCTACAAACTAAACAACAAATTCCTACAATATAACTTAACAAATAGAATAATTCACAATTTACATAATTGTCAATTAAATAATTAACAACAAATTAATAAATACTTTTCAAAAATTATTTCTTAATTAACTTCCAACCCTGTACCCCTAAAAGCTAAACAACACACACCTAAAATGTATCTTAAAAATTATAATAATTACACAATTTACAAGTCTCTGTACCGCAAACTCCTGACCATTCAGAACACCGCAGCCAGACTCATCCTCGGCATCCCTCGACACAAACACATCACCCAACACCTGCGGAACCTCCACTGGCTCCCCGTTAAGAAGAGAGCAACTTTCAAGATACTCACCCACGCCTACAAATGCCTCCACAACACCGGACCCCAATACCTCAACGAGAGAATCTCTTCCACGTACCCAAGAGAAACCTCCGATCTGCCGACCTCGCTGAAACCCCGCGCATCGGCAGAGCCAGAACAGGTGGAAGAGCCTTCTCCTACATCGCAGCCAAGACCTGGAACGAGCTCCCGATCGACATCAGACGCGCCCCCTCCCTGAACACCTTCAGGAAGGCACTCAAGACATGGCTTTTCGACTGAAAGGAGCTGCTTACCCCCCCCGCGCCTTGAGACCCTCACGGGTGAGTAGCACACTCTGCAAACCCCCTGATTGATTGATTGATACATAATTAATTATCAATTAATCAATTAATATTTAACCAATTAGTTAAATATTTTAATTAACTTCCCACACTTTACCCCCACAAACACAACCCTCAACTGAAATATAAATTAAAAAATATCTTAATTATGCAATTTATATAATTAATTATCAATTAAATAATTAATATTAATTAACAATAATTATTAATTAATTTTGATTAATTTACTTTCCACCCTTTACCTCTACAAACCCCATAACCCACACCTAAAATATGATTTAAAAGATAAATTAATTACACTATTAACATAATCAATAATCAATTAAATAATTGATCTTTAAAAATTAATTATTAATTAATTATCATTAATTTACTTCCCACCCTGTACCCGTACAAACCCCACAACCCGCACCTGAAACATATCTTAAAAAATACATTAATTGCACAATTTACATAACTAATTATCCCTTACTTAGTTAATAATAATTCTAAATTAATTATTAATTAGGAATATTTAATTTACTTCCCACCTTGTTACCTTACATACCCCACAAACTGCACCTAAAAATTAACTTACAAAATAAATTAATTGCAAAATTTACATAATTCATTATCAATTAAATAATGTATTATAATTAAAAGTAATTATTAATTAATTTACTTCCCATCCTGTACCCCTACAAACTTCACAACCCGCTTTGACACTAACAATTACAATAAATAATCAAATTAAATAAAAAACAACTAGAAATTTACAAACTACATTAAAAACATTAACAATAATTATGCAAACAATGGAAATCCAATCTCCATGAAGGAATGAAGGCCGTCGCCGATTGGATGAAGATCAGCCGACTAAAGCTGAACACGGACAAGACAGAGGTCCTCATCCTCGGCTCCAACCCCTCAGCCTGGGATGACTCCTGGTGGCCAACGACGCTGGGAGCAGCCCCGACACCCACCGACCACGCACGCAACCTGGGAGTCATCCTCGACTCAACGCTCTCCATGGCCAAGCAAGTCAACGCAGTCTCCTCCTCCTGCTTCAACACCCTCCGCATGCTTCGCAAGATCTACAGGTGGATCCCGACAGACACAAGAAGAACAGTCACCCAGGCCATCGTCAGTAGCAGACTTGACTATGGGAACGCCCTCACGCGGGAGCCCCGGCCAAGCTCATCAAGCGACTGCAACGCATACAAAACGCCTCCACACGCCTGATCCTCGACGTACCACGCCACAGCCACATCGCCCCCCACCTGAGGAACCTGCACTGGCTCCCCGTCGACAGGAGGATCTCCTTCAAACTCCTCATCCACGCACACAAAGCACTCCACAAGACTGGCCCAGCCTACCTCAACAGACGACTCTCCTTCTACGTCCCCAACCGCCAGCTCCGCTCCGCCGACCTCTCCCTCGCCACCGTCCCTCGCATTCGAAGAACAACCACCGGCGGCAGATGCTTCTCACACCTCGCCACCAAGACCTGGAACACCCTTCCACTAAGCCTACGACAGACCCAAGACCTGCTGACCTTCAAGAGGCTACTCAAGACCTGGCTGTTCGACCAGTAGCAGCACCCTCCCCCCCTTTTCTCTCCCCAGCGCCTTGAGACCCTCGCGGGTAAGTAGTGCGCTCTACAAATTCTGTGATTGATTGATTGATAACATTTAACATTTAAAACATATACTAAAATACATAAAAATAATTTTAAAACATTATTATTAACCACCATATTTTTGTAAACAATATTAATAACATAGATATTTTTGACCTTGATATTACTTACCTTAGAAAATCTTGTCAACGATATTTCTGCATCACGATAGTTGTGGATCACGATATTGAAAATTCGATATTTCTGCATCGCTATACTTTTTACTCCGAAAACCGATTCAGTGAAGGTCCACAGAAGTTAAAAGGTTAACAAGCATTGGCAAAGCCAACTGTTCTCTCCTATGCAAGACCTATTGGCTTTGCCAGTGTGTTTTGGTCATGTTGTACATCAGCATGGCTGCTGTTCAGCATGGTTAAAAGTTAGTGTCTTAGAGTGGAGTGTCAAAGAGTGGAGTACAGTAGCGATTAGTGGAGTACAGTGGCGTGGAGTGGAGTGGAGTGTTGTATTGTGGAGTGGAGTGTCTTGGAGTAGAGTAGAGGGGCGCAAAGTGGAGGGGCACAGAGTGGAGGAGCAAAAGCGTAGGGGACAGAGTCAAGGAGCATGGAGTGGAATAGTGTAGTACAGTGTGGTAAAGTGGAGTGGTATAGAGTGGCTTAGAGCAGATTGTCATAGAGTGGCATAGATTAGAGGGCCATGGTGTGGCATAGAGTAGAGTGGAATGGAGTGGCATAGAGTGGAGTAGAGTTATAGGCCCTCATTAGGATGTCGGGCGGACTGCCACTGACAGGCCGTCAGTGGTGGTCCGACAGACATCCAGCGCATTGGTCCGACCGCCGGATTAAGATACCAGTGGTCGGAGTGATTTGGGCAGGGGCATTGCCATAGGGATTAGCATGTCAGTTCCCACAGCCTTTTCATGGCGGTCTGACTGCCATGAAAAGGATGTCGGAAAGTGACTTTGTGGGCTCCTAGCAGGGCATCCGTCCCCCGTGGGCCTCTGCTATGGGGCCAGGGGGGCACATGTGGTGCCCCCCAAACATCTTTGCACCATGTGCCAGGCACCACATGGTGCCTGGCACACGGTGAATGGATATTTAAAAACATCCCTTTTTCTATTGCGACTTGTGCTGCAGCCCTTTTCCAGGCCGCAGCACAAGCCGCAATGGAAAATGGGATGTTTCCGACTGCCTACACAGCGGTTGCATCCTAATCCAGAGGGTGGGACCACCGACTACTTGTCTGGCGGTACCAATCCCGATACGATGGCAGTCGGACGCTCGTCTGACCGCCATCGCAATGAAGGCCATAGAGTGGAGTGGTATAGAGTGAAGTAGAGAGTGGCTTAGCCTACAGTAGAATGGCCTAGAGTAAGGTGGTGCAGAGGGGAGTTGCATGTAGTGGCATAGAGTGAAGAAGAGTGTCGTAGAGTGGAGTGTTGTAGAGTAGAGTAGAATAGAGTAGAGTAGAGTGAAGTGGTGGAGAGTGTTGTAAAGTAAACTAGAGTTTAATAGTGTGGGGGGCATAGACAGGAACGGCATAGAGTTGAGGGGCAAAGAGTGGAGTAGAGTGGAGTGGCGTAGAGTGGAGTAAAGTGTCATACAGTGGAGTAGAGTGGAGTGGAGGTAGAGTGGAGTGCCGTAGAGCGGAGTGGTGTAGAGTGGAGTGGCATAGCATAGCATAGAGTGGAGTAATGTGTCATAGAGTGGAGTGGTATAACATGGAGTGGCATACAGTGGAGTAAAGTGTCATGGAGTGTCGTAAAGTGGATTAGAGTGGCATAGAATGTCATAGAATGGAGTGGTGTAGAGTGGAGTGGCATAGATTGGCCTAGTGAAGTGGCATAGAGTGGCGTAGGGTGGGGTGGATTGTGGTGGAGTGGAGGCTCATGTCATAGAGTGGAATGTTGTAGAGTGGAGTAGATTGTCGTAGAGTGTTGTGGAGTATAGAGTGGAGCAGCATCGAGTGGAGTGGCGTAGAGTGGACTATGCATGGTGTCTTAGTGCATTGTCATTACAGGCAACACTTTTTCATTAGAAATTACCATTACATTTGCGCATACAGTTTTACTGATAAAACTAACTGTGCACATACGATAATGTGTGGAAATGGCATCACCTATTGTACTGATTTGTTTTTATCATATTAAAATTTTTGTTTCTACCACACTTATGAATTACCAAAAATTTGCTCCATTTGTGCCTCCCTAATTCAGATATATTCTGAAATATTCACACAGTTTCTTTACAGGCATTTAAATTTTGTTGTGACCTGGAAAAAATACTTTTCTTCTAGAGTACCTGGCAAGAATATCACATACATTCTCACACTTTGAAGTCAGAGAAAGAAAAGTAAATACCAAGCTCCCTCAAACACTGAGCCTGATATTTGACCTCTGTCTTTAAATGCCCAGAAAATGTGACAAGATAAGAACAAAGGGGCATATTAGCAAGACCCACGTTAAAATTATCGCCGTTTTAGCGGCAGGAAACTGCCGCTAAAGCGGCGATAATGGGCTTGCTAATATGCGTTATGGATTCAATAGAAGCCCAGGTTAGATGTCCTGCACATCTAAACTGGGCTTCTATTGAATTCCATAACGCATATTAGCAAGCTCATTATCGCCGTTTAGCGGCAGTTTCCTGCCGCTAAAACGGCGATAATTTTAACGTGGGTCTTGCTAATATGCCCCAAAATTTAAAGGCCTGTTTACAGAAACTGAGGACTCGTGGAAGAATACAAGGAGCGACAGTGAAAAAGCTTTGCACCAAAGGAGGGATGAAGACATGCTGTACAACCGAAAACAAACAACGCCAACAAATAGAAAGCCAGAAAATGTAAGGTACAAACCTCAAGGCCAATGGTGAACAATGGTTGGGATACATTCCCAGGGAAGCTTTCAGAATGTCCACAATAAGTCTTTTCGCAACCAGGTATATGCGCTGTCTGATAGGCTTCGATCTAAAAATCGCTGTTTTAGAATGTTGTGGCACAGAATACCCGCCAGCCTGGTACCGTGAGAGGAACACGAATAACAAGACCAGCTCCAGAATCTTCTCAGAGAAAGCCACTAAAAGTCATGCACACACAAGCTTTATTGCTGATTTCATCTTTTTTCCCATTATTTAACATCTTGGGAAGATGTGTTTTAATCCGAGTCGTATTTTTTCTGAAGCAGCCACCAGAAGGATCCGACTGTCCTTTTAAGAGCGCTGCTAATCGGCAAAGCGACTGTAATTATTGTGATATCTGATGAACGCCCTCCCTTTTCTTTGGAGGCATATTAATCATTTTTAAAACCCGCAGCCTCGCGTACAGTCGGGTTTTATTGAACCAGCAATCACTTAGCGGGCAGGACACCGGCTTTCCCTCCCATGTCTGCCCTCTAAATATTTTGCTGCTTGCAAAACAGAAGGTCAGACTGAGTTAGAACCGGAGAAATAACAGAGGGGGCCGTCATCCCCGCTAGAGAAAATCAATAAAAAGCAGCAAAAGATGTAAATGCTCACATCTGTCATAATCCTCTTCCAATCTCGCATCGAATGCTGTAAAAACCCTGCTGTGTTTAGCAGCAGTAATCCTCGAACGTTCACCAACAGTACTTCGCTAGTAATACATGCACTGCGTTATTTTAACATGACAATGTGTAAAGATGTATTCAGTTAAAGTTAAAAAATACTTTTTTAAAAATATTTATTTTAGTTACGTATGAATTCTGATATAGACCCCACGCTCAAAACCTTACACTTTGTACTATCATGATATGAACCTTGTAATGGTCTGCCGATTTATTGATATTTTGTGTGGTTTTCTATAGAGCTTGCCTCCGAGGTTACCTGGTCTCACAGCGCTGTAAACAACTGGGGATCGACTCACAAAGGTTTGTCTGTGACTTACTCTTGTGATATTCCTGGAACACTCCTGGAATTCAGGAGTAAACTAGAAGTAATTCAGGCTTAGTCCTACATTACTCCTGGATTTCAGGAGCAAGTAACTCATAGCAAGCCACTCATAGCAAAAACGTTGTGAATCGGACAATGAGACTTTCTGTTACCAAATGCACTGGTACTCAGAGTACCACCTTACCTTGGCAGTGACTGCTTATCTCACTGAGCTAACTCACCTGCTCAACTACCATAATATATCATATGTTATATATCTCTTATAAGGTACATTACAAAAATGGGATTGTTACTATAACATGCACAATATTTCTATCCACAAAAGAGATAATTTTCTTTCCCCCAAAACTGATATTTCTACTGTGATTTTGATCTTAAATGTAGTGGCTGAGATTTTAACAGATGAGAAAAAAGTCCCATGCTTGACCTGGTGGAGCTTTAGGGACACTCATGACAAGTCATGCTGTTGTACCTATTGTACTGTATTTTATTAGAACATATTGTATTGTTTTTTAGTATATATACAGTGTCTGTCAGACCGTTCGAGGGCCACAGGACAAGCAGGGGCTTCTGGGCCCTAGTTGTAGGGGCTGGGTTGTTTGCCTTTGATGTCTCAGGGTCAGTCCTTCTATGGGTCTGCAAACCGGGCCAAGTGCAAACTCTTCAACGTTTGACTCTCAGGAGTAGTGGCGGGGAGCAGTCACAGGCTTCTCTGGGGAGGTAGCTTGAGGGTAAACAAACTCTGCACTCAGCAGTCACCTAACAAGGAAATAACTGAATGTCCAACCCAGTGCTTTATTTTGGTAAAAGAAAAGAGCTATAATCCACCCACTTAAAACATAATAGTCACAATTCTCCAGCTGGTGCATGGGCTACTGCACCTTGTATTCTCTGCCACCTCGTCCCTCTCTTGAGTTCCTCCAGCCCCATTTGGTAGGCCTAGGTAGGATTCCCCTCTGGGTCTGAGTGTCCCCTGAGCATGTATCAAGGCTGAGGCACAGATTGCCTCAGAGCTCCGTTCTAGAGATCAGTTCTCAAGTAAGTCTTTATTATTGTACAGCGTCATCACAGCATGGGACTCAAAGTCCATTTTTTCAGGATCCATCTGGTCCCTACAGCCCACATCTCACTTCACTAGTACTTCTGGGAGCAGATGTGTTGGCTGGAGGCTCTACTCACAATCCGGGGAGGGCGACACCTGGACAACGGCAGGAGCCGCGGTCCAACCTCCTCCAAGATAGATAGAGGTTCTGGCAAAGATGAGCCCTCTTCTGGGTCACTGGTCTGGTGCAGTAGATGGGCGGCCAAGGTCAATGGTAGAAGTGGAAGTAGGACAGCCATAGCAGGGTCTTGGTTGCAGCAGCATGGCATGCCTCAAGCACATATTTGGCTGTTGGTGGCACAGTTCACATAGGCACAACTTGTGGGTCACAGCACACTCTGTCTCAGGCACACACATCTCTGTGGTGAGCTCTGCCTTGGGCATCAACTTCTTAATGGCAGCACTCTTCAGTCAGGAACAAACCTCTTGATGGCAGCAGCAATGACCATTTATCACGTTTCTCTCTTGCATGGAGAGACTGCAGCCCCCAAGCCTCAAGACACATAGATCATGTCCCCAGATTCCTCCTGAAGGCACACCCATACAACACGGGGAGTCAAGCTGCTCTCACACTCCAGGTCTGTCAGACCTCTGCAGGGTTGGCATGCTCTGTCCCTCTCTCAACAGCAGGTTGGCTTTAAGGCGCTTCAAGCCAGAGACTCAGCTTCTTCTAGCAAGCCCAGACTCCAGATGATGTTAGTTCACCTCTGGGAAGCTGGCTGCCAGTAAGATACTAGATCTAGTTGCAGATTCACCCCTCCTTTGGCTGATGAAAACTTGGAACTGGAACAACAAGTAGCAGCGGCCCCCATTTTATATAGGCTACAGGGGATGTGGATTCTCTTCGTGCATTTGCAGAGTCATTTTGGATTGGTTCTCATTTCCCCTGTCCTCTTCAACTGTTCTCCAAATACAGCCTTTGAGCAGAGTGTCGCTCCTCACAACAGAGTGATCTCCAGCCTGGAGTATCCACAGCAGAGGCACAAAAAATTGGGAGATTTCTGCACCTGGCTCATCAACAGCCACACTGCTAGTTAGTGAGCAGGAAAGGGATAAAAATCTAGCCTCACCTAAAGGACTCTTCTTACCCTGACCAACTGGAACTGCAGACCCTTCACCCTGACCATCTACCAAATGTCAGTGTTAAAGGAAGACTAATCAGGACCCCATCTCATCAAAAGAACCTAACTACATTTTTTAAAGAACCCGGTGTCCTTGCTCCCCACTTTAGTGTCTAGGTCTCCTCCCTCAAACTTCAGGAATGTCAGCAATACACTTCCATTGTCTGGGAAAACAAACTCACCTCCATCTTGTGCATGGGAGCAGTCTAATAGCTTTGAAATGAAGCCTGCTGTCCTCTATTACTCTGGCTATCTCATAAACAAGTTGTTTGCACCACAAAGGCCACAAATGTGCACATTCATAACATGCACTTGGGATCTTAGCACAAGGAGCCGGATTAGCGCATAGAAGCAGAACTTTACATGAGCGGGGTAGAAGTCCTAGTTTGAAGAATCTTCACAAAATTGTCCCCCCAAAAAGGTTCATCACCTCAGTTCCTTCCTGGAACATTTCGGGGTGATCCGTCAAACAGGGGTCAGTAAAAAGGGAGGGGGTCCCAAAATGTAATTTCCCTATCCAATTTCCATTAGGAATTTTAGACAGTGCCACAGCCAAAACGGCTGAATGGAATTACACCAAATTTGCCAGAAACTAGATATTTACCTAGAAAGCTTTCTTTTTGTGATTTTGTGTTAAGCAGTTCAATAGTTTAAAAAAAACTAATATTAAAACATTATAAATATCTGGACCGTTGGACTGAAAATCAAAATTCAAACTTTCTGATTGGATGAGGGGGCTTTTTTCAGAGTGAGCGCTCTGATTGGGTGGCTGCATGAAAAGAATCGTTTCAGCAGCCATTACTGGACTTTGGGACTTGGCCCCTTGTCATGAAAAGGTTTTTTAAATAGGACATAAGGGGGCAAGGTAGGGATACCCTGACCTCCTAACTCTTGTGGGGTGGACCACAGGGCCCTCTGTGCCCAAAATGTAAAAAAAAAAAAAAATAGGTGGTCTCCACAATCCCACAGGACTCCTGAGGGAGTCCAGAGGGACTGCGAAAATTATTTGCAAACAAAAATGTGGGTTGGGTGTCTGTAGGTGTTTTGTGTCCATGGGGGTGGGAGTGGTCGATGCAGAGTTTGGCCGCAGTCCAGACACTGTGCCCAACTCCACGCCATGGATGGCCAAAGACAGTGTGTGGCGGGGCTTTGGCCACCCGCTGGTGGTAGGGTATCGTAAAAAGATCTTACTTGGTGTTAAATAAACCCTGGAAATTCACTGAAAAAAGCAAAGGTAATAGTGAGGTATGCTAATATCTTACTTTGCATTTATAAAAAACTTCAGAAATTCACTAATGAAAATCAAAGGTTAAAGTGACCTTATACTTAGGTGAGAAATGTCCGTTAAAACATGACATTTTAATCTCTAATAAACACTGAAATTGACCAGTTAAAAATTTCTGAGCTAACTAGAACTTGTGCCCCCACCTTGTTCTGTTTATGACCTCACAGATTGCATCACTGATTACTTGTTCAATGCCGTCATTGATGATATCACTGACAACATCTCAAATTACATCATTGATGACAACAGAGGGACCATTTCTCCCGCATACCAACATTTAGTAGATCATTTCTGTTGCTATTCTTTTGATAATCAGTATTTTGGATGACCATGAAGATTGCAAGGTTTTTAAAAAAAAAAAATAACTGCAGCCTCTTGTAGGAGAAAAAACTCTGAACACCACTTGTACATATCTGAACTATACCATCATCTTGCTCCCGTTAGATAATATAATTAAGGCTCAGTTACTTATGGTTTTATAGCTTATTTTGTTCCAGTTGTATTCGGTATTCAGTATTTAGCCATGGTAATTTTGTTCAGTGAAAATATTAAATTGCAGCGGGTTTAGTTCCTCCTAATTTAATTAATAAATATATGACACTCTCGTATCCGTAGGGTCTAGTGTGCAAAGTAGTCACACGCAACAAAACAAAACACGATCTTGAAATCAATAGCATTGTATTATTAACATATGTGCACCCCTGAAGCTATTTGAGCTCCAGTAGGAAATTGGATTACTTTTTTAGCTCCCTTGGCTGCCATTATTCACGGCTGCTTCAGATTTCATAGAAACACACCCAAACAAGATAGAATTTCTGTATTTTTCTTAAAAAGTACACAGAATGTTTGCCAGCTGTAGTACATTGGAAACAACATCCAAGCATGGAAAACTGGAGTCATATTTATAATTTTCATAAAGGCTGTCCCACCTTAGCAGAACAAGATGCTTTCCTGAGTAATCCGTCACCACCGGAATTGGAGCACATTATTATCTGGGCCTCCTTCAGGAAGGGACCAAGCCCTTCACTTTTTAGCCAAACACTGTGCAATGCACTCTCGTCATCTCCTTCTACATGTTGTGGCAGAAATTATTTTTGGCAACTAGACTGTCACTATTGTTTTTCTTTTTGTATGTGATGTATTGTGTATTTTATTAGAGAAAACTAGTCCTCGAACCCCGCACCTTTTGTTAACATGTTCCTATCTCTCTAACCTTACTACACTACATGTTTGAGCCACCACCACATTATACTCCATCAACAACTTTTCTAT
The DNA here is from genome assembly GCA_963921515.1 of Calotriton arnoldi. Taxonomy (NCBI): domain Eukaryota; kingdom Metazoa; phylum Chordata; class Amphibia; order Caudata; family Salamandridae; genus Calotriton; species Calotriton arnoldi. The sequence continues at coordinate 332,328 of CAWUFW010005748.1, forward strand.
CCTTGGATTGCTTGGACTTGTGCTAGGAATTGCCTGTGCAGGTCGTCTCTGTGCTGCCACATCCCTTCTTTAGTTAGATTGTGCTATAAAACTCACAGTTTAATTCTTGAAAATGCTACCCACCCTCCACCCTCTTCATCTGCTCTACCCTATTCTGTCCCCTGTGGCTAAAAGGGCAAATAAGCCTACCTTTCACATAGAAGATTCTGTGCTGCTTAAGCCACACCACTCAATATTTCTGCATTACAACCTTATTTCTTTGTAACCACCTCCCTCTTTAAGGATCCTGATTTACATTTCATGTAAAACACTTTTTATTATATTTCTGAGGTTTTATATAGAGCTTAGTAGATCCAGGTGGTTGGCAGAGCGTTTTACGCAAAGATAGATGCTAGTGCAATGTAGACATTGAGTGTGAACGTCATTGTCACACAGATATTCATTAAAATGTGGAAAATCGAATATTTCACACCACATCCCAACGCCTCGCCCTACTTTTGTCATCATGCACCCTGCAGCAGCCCCCTGTGGCACGCGGGCACAGCAGAACCCACTCATTACACAAAACCACGTGAACTCTGTCAGACTCCCAGATTCAAGCCGCTGCCTGTGTGGGATCTGAGAATTTACTGTGTGTATCTAAAGTACGAGCAAGATGCTTTCTCCTCATCTTCTGGACTCATCTCTTCCCTGGGGGGCCATCAGCATCACTCCTGACCTGGCAGCTGAAAAAGTCATATGATCTTCCCTGAGACTACCGTGCCCCCAGCCAGCTGCCTGCAAGCACTTGATAAAAATGTGAAGCGTTCCTTCCTCCCCTGGGCTGTGTGGTATTCATTTTTTTTCCACTACCCCACGGCTCGCCTAATGAATAGATGAATTTTCCGAGGCTTTTAGGCCCTCAAACGTCCACCCCCTTCCCTGTGCAAACGTATCCATTTTATATCAGAAAGCCACTGAAAGCAGAGTGGTTCGCCGTAGACACTCGCGAAGTGCAAATTAAAGCAGTTTATCTGAATAAATACATTTATGAGGGTTTATTTTGCCTGCCTACCTGCTCGGCACTCAGCATGTTAAGTCAATGAATTGTGTCACGTCTTAGGAGTTGCATGCTTGGCTCGCTCGGAGAGACTGAATCACTGACTTTTGCCTCTGACACTTGTGAGCGATGTAGTCATTTGTAATTCATGAAATGCTGCATGTATGCAAGCCCTTTAAGTCATGCCTTTGTAAATGTCATAGATGTTCCGGCTAGAGCATCCATAGTAAGTCACTACCATCCACTCTTTTTTCAGATGGCCATAACTCTGGGGGAAATTAACCAGCCAGTCTGAAATTATCGATTTTAATTCGGATTGTTAGCCTGTGCTATTTATTTAATCTGGAACAAAAATAATTTATCCTTGATAAATACCAGTGCTGAAAGTGAGGACACTATTGGGCCTGATTGACAACAAACATGACTACCAGTGGATATGGCTTACTCTTGTAGTACCCCTGGCTCCAGTGGTGCTGGGACAGTTTTCAGAGTGGGGGTGCTGCCATCAAAGCTACACCAGTGAACTCATAGGGTTGTAAACAATCTAGGGGCGGATTTACTATCCCAGATTTACTAAGCCACGGAAGGCGACGCAAGGGCTTAAGTGATATTTACTAAGCCACGAAAAGCCACCTTGCGTGGCTCATCGTGGCTTAGTAAATCCTCAGTACAGCAAGGCAACGCAAATCGTGCCTTGCGTTACTCTGCATTGGGAAGGAGATCAGTCGGTGGAGTGTACGCATTCCCATGCACCCACCCATCGATTGTGTCACATTCCCAGGTTTACTAAGGGTAGTAAATGTGAGAATGTATCAAAAAGTTATGCCATCCCAAGAAGAGGGATAACTAGGAGAAATATGTTTATTTCTCCTCATTATTTCCTCTTTCAATGTGGGCTGCAGAATGAAGAAAATGCAACTCTTTGAGGATTGTTGTTATGGAGGAAGGTGTCACTTCGGCACTATGGCGCAAGGGTGCCTGTGTGGGCGCTAGGCCACACAGTGCACCAGCGCAGAGAGAGAGCAGGCATGTACCATACCTTAGTAAATATGGAGCATTCTGCTCATTCCATTTGACGCAGTGCAGCGTAACACGTTGTCTTGCTGCATTGCATTGCATCAAATGTTAGTAAACCTGGCCCTTAGAGTTACACTAAGACCAATTGGAGAAAATGAGCTAAGCCCACTCAACAAGAAAGTTATAAGAGTGCAGCATGTAGCTTGTGGCCCATTTTACAACACACAGTCACAAATATATTATTAAAGCATGGTGTGGTAGTGCACTCTCATATACATATAGCACATCTTCCATTGGAATGGGAACCAAATTTGTACGGACATACTTTACTGATAAAACTATATGGCACTCAAACGATAATGTTTGGAAACAGGGTTTTAGGGAATATTTGTCATTTGCGCATTACCAAGTAAAGTGTCTTGATTTGTTTTGATTCTAATAAAATCTTTATTTCCATCACACTTTGGTATTACAAATCAATGCTTATTTTGTGCTTCCAGAATTGTTGATATATTTTGATTCATTTGTACAGTTAATTTATAGGTATTTAGATTTTGCTCTGTGCTTGAAAAAATTCACGTCCTACAGTCTGTCCTTTCACACCAGCAAGATCGTCAAATAGTTCACTTTACAAAATTCTCTTAATTTGCAGTCAGAGAAAGAAAAGTAAAAAACAATCTCCATGTTGCTATAAGTCCTCACATTTGACCTCCTCACCCCTATTACCATTGCCAGTGGCATAAGGCAAAATGATGGGGCCCCGTGCAGAATTTGAAGAGGGGCACCTGAGTCTCCCATATCTCACAGATATTCATTGGCCTTGACTGAATGGGGAAACTCTGATGGGTTGGGGGAGCCCTGAAGGGCTGCAGGCCCCCATGCACCACAGGACCTGCCAGGGCCTACGTTACTCTCCTGCCCAGCATTTATACCTGGCTCATTTCAGGAGTAAGCAAGGAGAACTCATGACTTACTACTGACTTACTGTATTTGTATTTAGATTTAAAGATCCCATTAAGCCAGAAAGGTGTCAAATGTGAGCACCGGTCAGAAACAGCTAGAGTACGTCTGCAAGAGCATCATTAAGGTTGAGCAAATAACCAGGTTTTAAGATGCTTGCGAAACACCGAGTAGGAATTCAGGCTCACAACATGTATTGGTAGCGTGTTACATAAGATGGCCGCTGCCACAGAAAAACGCAGACGCCTCTTCTAGCCTTCCAGAACCTTGGAATTGTCACCATCCTCAATGCTACAGATCTAAGCTGTCTTTTAGGAGAGTACCAGTTGAAAGCGGTTTTCAGGTACCATGGGCCCTGCTGCTGAAGATCCTTATAGACCATGCAGGGAGCTTTGAAGATCATCTGCTTCCTCACGGGTAGCTAGTGAAGTGTGTGCAATCCTTCCCTAACAGAAAGATGTTTAGGGACATCAAGCCGGATTTTGGATGACCTGAAGTTTATTAAGGAAGTACTTGCATTTAAATGTAGAGGTGTTACAGTAGTCAAGGCGAGAAGTAATAAGAGCTATGACCACTGAAACTTTTAATTCTCCAGGTAAGAAAGGAAAAATCTTCTTCAGGATCTTAAAAATGGAGAATCAGGAACCCACCATCCTGTTGATCTGGGAGTCGAAGGTAAGGGTGTCATAGAAAATCACTCCAAGATTTGTAGTGGCCCCCACAGGGGTAGGTAAAGGGCTGCAATTCTCAGGCCACCAGAGCTCAGACCACACAGAATTTTCCACCCCAAAGACCACAATCTCAGTCTTCTCTGCATCAATTTAGCCAATTCTCCATCATCCAGGTGCTGATTTCAGCCATACAAGACCTAAACTTGTCTGCCACTAGTGCCAAGTTGTCAAATCTAGAGACAATGATTTGGATGTCATCTGCACAGGACAATACCTGGAACACAAAGGATGGCACCAATTTTGCCAAAGGGGTAACAAAGATTGCGCAAAGTGGAACTGAGGGAGGATCCCTTGCAGCTGACAGTTTGGGCGTTATTCTCCAGAAAGTATCCCAGAAGATCCAACACAGAGTCCCTCTGCCCAGCCTGTCGCAATCTTAGCACCAAACGGGATGAAGATATCATATCAAAGGCTTCAGACAGATCAAGCATAACCAGGATAGCTGTGCCTCCCTGATCTACCTGGCAGCGACTAGAATCTGCTGCAGCGCTCAGTGCCGATTCGGTGCTATGGCTGCTCCGGAACCCATTCTGAGATGAGTCCAGAAGATCGTGAACAGTAAGGAACTGAGCTAATTCTTAACTGATGCAATTCTCAAGCATTTTTGCCAGAGTAAGCAGGCGAGAAATTGTGCAAAAGTTTTTTAAGTCTCCAGGTACTCGATTTGGTTTCTTTTTAAGGGAAATGACAATTGCCTATTTCCAGCAATGTGGAAACACTCCTGACGCAAGAATCTGATTATAAACTTTCTCCAAGAAGACTGCAATTAGGTCTGGCACAAGTTGCAACACTCTGAGAGGACAAGGATCAATTAGAAAACCAGATGTTATGTGTGAAAGGAGAGTTTCTATTTTCAGGGAGGAAATGGGGGAAAACGAGGACAAAATACCACTAGGAGCCTGATTAATGTAGTCACATTCCGATAGCATGGGAGCCTGCCTGTCCTCAATACTGTAGAATTCTGAAAAGTTCTTCAGAATCTTGTCCCTGAAATGGGTAGCAATGTTATTGCAAAAACATTTGGTGGTTCTCCAATGCCTGTTGAGCTGGCGGGGAAGCGTGATTTTTTACTACCTTAAAAAGGTTGTTTGGGATATTTGTTGCTGATATTATTTTAGAAATATAATAGGTCGACTTTGCCATTTTGATGGCATTTATATACTTTGGATCAGTTCTTTATGTTTATTTTTCTCTTCTGGATTAGGTATCATCCTCCACCTCCGTTCTTGCCACCGGCATTGCCGTTGGTGGTCCTTGAGTTCCTCAGAGAACAATGGAGCCAAGGCTTTCAATCTAGTGATCATCTTATTTTCAATAAGGGCCACCTGATCTATGGCTGTCTTCAACCATTTGTTTAAGTCTTCTGCTGTTGGTGCCTGGCAGCTGTAACCTGCTGCCTGGGTCATACTAAGGGCTGCTTCCAAATCATTAATGGAGATTTTACTCCACTTTGTATATGTGATGGTTTTACCCTGTGTAGGCTTCTCGGCCTTCTGCTTAAGCATTTTAAACGGCACCGCTAGGTGTTCTGTCCAACTCACAGGAAGACAGTCTTCTACCACCAGAGCTGAATGATTAGAAAAAATACCATCAAGCCTGCGGCCAACTATGTGGGTAGAGTAGTCGACCAGTTGAGAGAATCAAAAACTGTTCATGAGTTCTAAAGATGTAGTTGCAGCCTTTATCTTTCAGATGGAAGTTAAAAGCCCCCAAAATAGTAAAATTGGGGCATGAATAATAAGGTTCCAAAACTTAGTCCCAATTCTTGAAAAACTGCATTCTCGAGCCTGGAGTATGATAAACAAATAGCCCAGACAATAAGGATGTGTGGTTAATTTTGATTCTAAATAGCCAATCAATCAATCAAAAAGCATTTGTAAACCACAACACTGTCACCCCTAGGGGTATGTGGGCGCTGTGTCTCCGTCAAAGAGCCAGGTCTTCAGTCTCTTTCTGAAGTCTGCCAGCAAAGGGTCTGTACGGAGCTGGAGGGGAAGGTCATTCAACGTCTTGGTAGCTATGTAGGAGAAGGAGCGGCCACTGCTGCAACTGCGATGGATGAGGGGGGAGTGTGTGAGGGCAAGTGAAGAGGAGCACAGGTGTCTATAGAGTTGGTGGAAGTTTAGTCGATGGTTGATGCAGAAGGAGGAGACTTTGTTGACTTGTCGTTTCATGGTCAGTTGGCTGTGCAGGATGATGCCAAGGTTTAGTGCATGGTTGGTCGGTGTGGGTGTAGGTCCGAGTTCTGCAGGCCAGCAGCTGTGGTCCCATGTGGAGGTGTTCTTCCTGAAGATCAGTACTTCAGTTTTGTCGGAGTTGAGTTGGAGGCACTTGTCTCTCATCCATTTAGATATGTTGGTCATGGCGTTGCGGAAGTTGGTTTTGGCATTGGAGGGCTTCTCGGTGAGCGAGAGGATCAGTTGAGTGTCATCTGCATAGCAGATTATGTTGAGTCCGTGGGATCTGACGACGTATGCGAGGGGGGTCATGTAGATGTTGAACAGGGTGGGGCTGAAGGATGATCCTTGTGGCACGCCACATATGATGTCTTTGGATGTGGAGGTGAAGGGATGCTCTGGGTGCATCCTATAAGGGAGGAGGCGATCCACTGGAGGGCTTCTTGGTGTATGCCTATGTTTTAGAGTCTGTTGATGAGGGTGTTGTGAGAGACGTGTTGAACACCACAGAGAGGTTGAGGAGGATCAATGTCACAGTTTCTCCATGGTCGAGGAGTGTTCTGATATCATCTTTGGTGGTGATCAGCATGGTCTCTGTGCAGTGGTTGGCACAGAATCCTGATTGTGAGGCGTCCAATAGGTGGTTTTGTTTCAGGAAATGGGTGAGCTCGTGGTTGATGGTTTCTTGAGTACTTTGGAGGGTAAGGGAGCAGGAAGATAGGACAATAGGTTTTTAGACCACTGGGGCCGGCGGACGCTTTCTTTAGGAGGGGTCTGATATCTGTGTGTTTCCAACCGTCCGGGAAGGATGCAGGGGAGATGGAGGTGTTGGGAAAGCTGGTGAGTTGTGTGCTGATTGGATTCGTTGCAAGGTTATAGAGGTGTTGGAGGCAAGGGTCGATGGGCACCCCAGAGTGGATGGAAAACTTGATGGCTGAGGTGGTTAGGGTGGTGAGCATACACCAGGCAGTAATGGTTTGGCTGAGGTTCGCTGGTTGGTTAAGGTTGTTTGGGTTGAGGGTTGGAGGTTGAAATTATTGTAGATGTTGGTGATCTTGCTGTGGAAGTAGTCTGAGAGGGTGTCGCAGAGTTCTTGGGGGGGGTTGATAGTGTTCTCTATGGCTGTCGGGTTGGAGAATTCATTGACTATTTTGAAGAGTTCCTTTGTGTGGTTGCCCGCGGAGTCGATGTGGGTGGTGATGGCTGCTTTCTTGGCTTCTTTGGTGTGCCGGTGATAGTTGCTGAGGTCTGTTTTGTGAGCTGCTCTGTTGGCGGATTTCTTGGTGGTGCGCCATAATTTCTCCAGTTTGTGACAGTTGAGCTTGATGGTGCTGAGTTCTGGGGTGTACCAGCTGGCATGTTTGGAGGTCTTGTTAGATTTTGTAGGTTTCAGTAGGGCGACTCTGTCGGAGCTGTTGGTGATCCAGGCGTCAAAGTTCTGGACGGCCTGGTCGAGGCCTTTTGAGGCCTTGAGTTGGGAGGTGGTGTGGGCCTGTGACTACTGAGTTTCAGTGATCATGTTACAGCTGCCGTGGGAGGAGATCTGACGTTTGGTGATGGTGTGCCAGGCGTCGGCGATGGTGAAGTGTACAATGGTGTAGTCAGTCCAGGTGAGTTCTGTTCTGTGGCTGAATTTGATTCTCTTGCTGGAGGTGAAAATGGGGTCAAGTGTGTGTCCGGTTTGTGTGTGGGTTCGGAGACCAGTTGGGTGGGGCCGATGTTCAGGTTCTCCAGGAGGGCAATGGAGTTGGCATCAGTGGGATCGTCCATGTGGAAGTTGAGGTCACCCAGTGGGATGTAGTTATGAAAGTCGATTGCAAGGGGAGTGATGAGGTTGGCGATGGTGTCGCAGAAAGTTGCTCGGGGTTCCGGGGTTTGTAGGCGAGGGTACCTCTTATGGTCTTTGCATCAGTTTGTAGTAAGTAGGAAGTTGAGGTGTTCCATGAGAGGCGTGGGTTCGTTGTTGATGATGATGCATCTGATGGTTTCCTTGAAGATGATGGCGATGCCTCCACCTTGTTTGTTGGCACAGTCTCAGTGTATCATCTTGTTTCCTTCGGGAGTGGCGGTGGTGATGTTGGGGTTCGAGGAGAGGTTGAGCCACATTTCGGTGATGAAGGCAACGCTCGTGGAGAGGGTGGTGATGGTGTCCCAGTTTTCTGTGGCATGTGCAGAGTGAGCAGGATACTATGGAGCGGTTGTGGGGTGTTCTTGGTCTTATGGGCAGGAGTGGATCTTTCGTAGGTTGTGTTGCAGGAGAAGTGGCAGTGACAGCAGGTGAAGGGTCCTTTGGTGGATCGTGGGTCACAGCTGTTGTTTCGGTGTCCGGGCTCCAGGAGTTCCTTGGTGGTGTACCGTCAGGTGGCGGGAGGGCCACCTCACTGATGTAATTCAGCATTAGATCATGAATTCTGCAAGAGTATGTCACAGCACAATCTGTATGAATCAGGACTTGCTCTCTGCAGTCCTACTTTTTCTACAGAAAGGGCCGAGTGCTATATCTTGATCCTGTTCTGCATCTGCATAAAATTGCAAAATTTAGCTATCTGCTTGTTTCTTTTGAGAAACGGTGATGTTTACAGTACATATACTAATTTAGTAACTCAGCGAGAACATGAGCTGTAAACAGCATAGCAAAGCAGAAATAGTGGCAAACACAGGTCCTTGTTTGACAGCTGAGTTGTCTGCAGACTGCAGTTTATGGATTAACATGTATGGTTACTGAACTTGCTTGAGCATTTAATCAGCCCTGTTTCTTTGAAAATAGAAGCATGGATCCATTCTGTGCTTGTGTGACACAGTCCCAGAAGCATTGGTCATTTACGGATGTATGATGGAACAACGCATGCCATTACCACGCATGCCTTTGCAATGCAGTCTTAACATTGCATTGACCACTACCACACAGGTCTTTACCACGAACATACATAGAGGTACATTATAAAGCATTACTGAGAATATTATTATCACGCATACCATTAGCATGCATACCTTTGCAATGCAATTTATTAATATATTAAAATCAATAGTTTTGTAGCAAGAAAAACATTTTCTTATAAAGAACGCAACACTACAAAAAAACAAAGCAAGACAGTAACATTTTGGTACACATTTTCTACATTAAATAAATATTTTAAAATAACCTGTCGACATAGAGCAAACATCTAAAAATTATTAATAAATGACATAACACTACGAAAAAGAAGGCAGCACAGTAACATTTTGGCACACATTTTCAACATTAAATATTTATTTAAAAAGACCTGTCGACACAGAGCAAACATCTGAATAAATGTGTTTACATTTTTGGCATGTACACACTAGTCCTTACTTCATTTCAAGCATATGTATGTGCCATGTCCCCAACCAAAATGGCTGCCATGAAGTGTGAAGGACAAACACCATTTTTTTACACCAAACAAATTAAATATACATTCAGTCAGATTGTAAACCACATTAAAAAATGTATTCCAAAACATATTTTCTTGTGACTTATCGAATACCCCATAAAAACGTATAAATTCAGCGGTCTGCCATTTTGTGCTCAGTGGTACACTGACTTCTATCATGATCACACACAGCATTGAGAGCAGGAAAGAGAAACCACAGTCATTTGCAAGCACTGCCATTTAGCTAGAAAAGTAAGTATAAACTTGACTAATATCATTCTCTAACAATACTAACATTATTTCACAAACAAATATTTATTGAGAAATTTTAAACATTTTACAGACAGAAAATTCATTTCAGTGGACTTTTCAAGTTCAGTTACTAATTGTTCAACACCAGAAGGTTAAAAAAAAGAAACCTTATTTTAAAGATAATTATGAAAATTGTGTTTTTTTTGTTTTTTTTAAAGTATTCCCTACTCCGCTCTGATCCTGGACAGTGAGTGGGAGGCAAAATTACTATTCTAACTCTGCCGGGTACTTACCTCAGGAAACATTAAACATTAATACTTAGGTATTAAAATTAATACTTGTGTATCAATACACTTTCCCACCATCTAGGGACTTACCGAAATATTGGGGGCGCATACTTTGCCTACCATGCAGGAGTGGGAAGAAGGCATGGAATGGCGCATGGGGGCAGAGAAATTGGATGTACCAAGCGAGAGAATGCACAAGCAAATCTGAGAAAATCTGGGGTCCCTGGGAGAAGGCGAGGGAAGAAAGAGTGTTGGAATTCAGGGGATGCGAAGAACCAGTGGGGATCAGGCCCGGCTCGGGCCAGAAGATGAAGGTAGGGGCTATGGGATGGAGTGATGACCTGGAAGCCATTGCGGCTAGACGATGTCCAGTCCATATTTTGAGAAGGTTTGAATGATGACTGATATATGCTTGCTTGCATTCCAACAACAGCTGGGAGGGGGATGTTATTTTATGTGTTCTTGCTGGAATATTTCAATAAAAAGATAAAAAAATATTTTAAATAAATAATAGTATGATTAAATATCATACATTATAATGTTTAAACATTGGGGCTGTGTGGTTATTAACTTCCGGAATCTGGCTCTCGCAGAGCGCCTAATTCTGCTGCACTCTCATCACGTGAGTAGCCTCCTGAGGAACAACTGTAGTACTGCTCTACCACTGGGTTATTTTTATCGTAATGTTTCTGGGTTTCAGCCTGTCGTGAGGGGTTTATCTTCTAGGTAGGAGGGTCCAGAGGCCAGAGCCCTGAATTCAATTCTAGCTCTAACAGATTCAGAGCCCTATCATGGAGGCATGGAGGAATTGGATTGACTGGGGTCTGATGATATGGAACTGGGGGCGAGGGGGCATGATGCAAATATTGGCACTGATTTACTAGCCACCAAGGAACAGTCTGATGATGTGGGCCCATTTCCGGTCCCTCAGACATCCCTAATATCCTGGAACATTGATGGACTGAGCTCCAAACTGGAAGATTCAAACTGACTGAACTTTATTAACAAATATGACATTGTAATGTTGCAGGCAACTTGGGTAATGAGGGAGCTCAATTGGGAAAGGTGTGAGTTTTTATTGTCCGAGCTATACATTATTGTCACTAGGGGCCATATGTACAAAGAATAGGAAAAGCGATTTCCAAATAGGGATTTTATCTGAATCGTTATTTGGAAATCACTACTCCTTATGTATGAAACATTTTGTTTCATACTCGCCATTCCTAGCGGTTCGCAAATCGACCTACCTCCTGAATCTTAATAAGGTAGGTTGCAGTTTGTGACCCATTAGGAATCACAGCCGTCACAGGGATGGTGGCCTGCTGAGGTCAGCAGACCACCATGTCTGGGTTTGAGTTTTAATAAAGGTTTCTTTTTTTTTTTAAATGCAAACCGTTTGAAACAGGATGCGTTTCAACAATAAAGAATGGAATGTTTTGTTTAAATTTTTACAGCAGGCAGTGGTCCGCGGGACAACTGCCTGCTCTTAAATTTTTTTCCCCAACATTCACAAAGGGGAAGGGGTCCCCTGGGAACCCCTTCCAATTTGCAAATGCATCACCACCAACTTTGAGTTGGTGGTAAAGTGCGAATGTTTTGCAACTGCATTTCGGTCACAAAACATTTGTACATATCAATGCAATTCGATATTTGGAAGGGACACCCTAAAGACTTCCCTTCCAAATACCGAATCGCAAAACCCAAACTGCGATTCGGTAACAAGTTACCGAATCGCAATTTGGGCTTTGTACATTCCAAAAGGCATTTTTCTGTTGCAAATGGACCAATTTTGCGAATCAGCCCATTTGTGCCTGGAAAAATGCTTCATACATATGGCCCTATAAGGCTACAAATGATCCAGAACTCAGGTTCCAGACTCATTCTCAACCTCTCACACAGAACTCACAACACACCACATGTCAGGGAGCTTCACTGGCTTCCGATACACAAACAAGCTTATTTCAACTCCTCACATACACATTCAAAGCACTACACAACTTAGGTCCCACTTACCTGAATAGTCACATCTCCTTCCACCAACCACCTAGACACCTTTGCAGGACCTCTACTCACACATATCCCATGCATAAACAGAACCAGATCAGGAGGACAGACATTTGACTAGATTGCAATCAATCTACATTGTGCCACATATTTTCCCAACTTAGAGGAGGCCACCCAAAACTCGTGGAGTTGGAATACGCTGGCTGCGAATGGGACACCGAGCAACCAGGCATCTCTATATTCTATTTAGGACAATCCTCAAGAAAGAGTTTACTGAAATCGAACGCCCAGATTTCTGTATGGATGAAGGTATTAGATGACCTGGATGGAGAAGTAATTGAAAGGAATTAGCGTGTGCGCTTTGTAATAACATATCTCATTACTAGCTAATACCTGGAAACTTAGGAACTCAGCTGTATTCCATTCATGGCCATAACTATTATATTTTACTCCTTTAGAGATTCCCCCACTTGTTGGATTGAAGAACTAAAAGAATAAAATAGGTCCTGAAGAAGGTGGTTGAGAATGTGTATATTCCACTGAAACATGCATTGTCTGACTTGTAGAGGCACCCAGCATAAAACGCATCAATGGAAGGCTAAAGCAGAATGGTCTCCTTGGTGGACAGTTAAAGATTTTGGGGCTTATTTACAAGCCCCTTGCACCAACCGTACATCACTTTTCCCATGTTAAAAATGACACAAAAGTGGCGCAAGAGGCTTGTAAATAAGCCCCTTTATGATCTGGGGGTCCATTTGACTTGTACCTAAGTAGGGTATAGGAGTGTAGTATGTACGAGAGAAAGTGACTGGTGAGTGGGGATATCTGTTGTAACATTGTAATGCATTGTGGTTTTTCACTTTGCAGTCTTAGTCTTTTTTTGTGAAATGTATTTATAAGTTTTTAAGCACCACATTTTATGAAAGCAATGTATGTAGAAATGTAGTATTGAAATGTCCAAAATTGGCAGTAAATATAATGTGAAAAATGAAATAAAATGAAAAAAACAAAAATTGTTTTGGATTACTCCAGGTGGGATTCATTCCTCTGATCAATGTAGAAAGTTGAGCGGGAAGTAAATATTGCTTGTTGTTGCCTTTTTCTTAGTTTTTTTGCACCTAGAAATTGTTATTTTGGTGGTACCTTGTTATGTACATGTACGCTTACATTGCTACTAAATTTTAAAATGGCCTCCCACTCCACATCAGAGCCTCCTCCTCTCTTTTGAATTCCTGGCTTTTCAGTTAATGAACCCACCATAGGCAGGGCTAGCCACACACATCTGCTCAAAGGCAGGATACCCTCGCGGGTGATAGTGCTCTTTTGAAATACACATAAGATAACATAGTATCTTTTTTAAAGTGCAAAACAGCATGAATCCTTCTTTTGTAAAAGTGTTCTCTCCTCATCCAGGACAATGCTGAACATTACGTGGACTACAGTATAATTGAAACAGGGCCAGGATATTTTAAACGGACAGTGGTGCTGCAGTGACTCGTAATAATCATATTGTTATCTTTGTGATGTCCTAAGCAAATCCACTTGCCTTCCATAAAATACAATTCTCCATCAGTCCTGGCACTGACATGTATCTCGGGTTTATGCATATATTTGATAAGACAAGGATGCAGATTAGTAATAGCCAGTAGCGTAGCAAGGATGCCATGGGCCCTTGTGCAAGCAAGGAAAATGTTCCCTACAATTCTTTTGGGATAGTAAAGTACAACAATTTACATAGATCTTTAGGGCCTGGTGACACTGAGGGGCATATGTACAAGGAGTTAACTCTGCCTTAGTGTAAATTTTTTGACTTTACGGCAGCTTTTTTTTTATCGCCTGATTTACAAGTAACCGCTACCTCAGTTAGCGGCAGTTTTCTGGTGAAAACGTGCATTTTTAAGATCACCACTTCTGTTAGCGGGAGTTAACGAAAATGAGATGCAAGGTAGGCGTTCCCGTGCAAAAACTGCCGCTAACCCCTCCGCAATATTTACAAGGAATTCCTTGTATAGTGCAAAACCAAAAAAACTGCCTCTAACTGCAGTTAAAGGCAGTTTTTGAAGACCAGAAAATAGCTGGTCTTAAAAATGGTGCAAACACTTGGGGCCTCATTTCAGAAGGTTTTGGTGCTGGACAGCGCTGCAAGGAATGTTGCTGTGCTGCCCTGCAACAAAACTACAGGGCAGGAATGCGCACCATCAATAAGAAAGGGCGCATTCCTGCGCCTCATTCAGGAAAAGTGTTGCATCGCTGTGACAAAACAGCGTTGCAACACCTTTCACTATGCCCTTCTTGCGACACCATGGATGGGCTGTATTCACTGTATGGCGTTCCATGTCGCAATTAATGACAGATACGTCTGGAATCCTAACGTATCTGTCAGCGCTAAATTCATGCATTGCTGCAGGTGTGTCACAAGCATGACGCAACTCCAGCAATGCATGGGGCCAGCCTATCCCTGTGGCACTGCGTCACCAGTATGCCTGCCATGAGGCAGGAGTAATGTACTGACACAGTGGCATCCTACAATTGTTGCAGTGAAATCTGATGGATTTCACTGCACCACTCCTATGAGGCTTTGTTGCGTGGGAATGCCCACCCTGCATACATCATACCTGATGCAGGTATAATGTGGGACAGGGCTTCACAAGGTCACGCATATGCCTAGATGCTTCACTTTGCAAATACGGCGCAACGTGGTGCAAGAATCACGCTACAAGTACGTCAAGAAAATGAAGAAAATGACACACTGGCGGGGTGAAACTGTAAGAAGGGGCTCATGAATAAGTCCCCCTGTCTTTTTATCCTACGCTGGCGCACAATGGCTGCCATGCGCCAACGCAGGCACCCTTGTGCCATGGTGCAAGGGAGACTGTGTTGCGGAGTTGATTGATGTTCTGGCTCCATCACTTTTCGAGACGTCTGCAGGTGCGTCTGGACTAGTGGAGGGCGGGAGTGAACAGGTTGTCCTTCTTGGAGTGTTGTTTGCCTTGTCTTTTCTTGAGGGGTGTCAGGGTGTTGGCTCAGTTGGAGATCCATAGGTGGAGGTTGCGCGCTGCGGTGTTGTCGTCTGTAAGCGTTGGCGGAGTGGTGGTGCTGAGGGAGTTGATCAGAAGTTCTTCGGTGGCCTTGATCCAGCTGCGAGGGGGGGTGATGATGGCGGTTGTGTACGGTGGGCATGGTGAAGACATGATGTATACAATGATGGTTGGTCCAGGAGAGTCCGGTGGTGTGGCTGTAGTTGAACTTCCCACTGGCGGAGAAGACATGCTCGAGCGTGTGTCGGCTATGTGGGTTGGTGCGGTTACTAGCTGCTTGAGTCCAATGTTGGCATGGTTCCTCAGAAGGGGAATGGTGTTCTGGTCACTGGGTTTGTCCAGGTGGAACTTGAGGTCTCCGAGTAGGATGTAGTCGGTGGATGGGAGAGACTGGGTTGCAATGAGGTCTACAATGGCATCAGTGAATGGGGGTCCATGGCCCGGCGGGCCTGTAAATGAGGGTGCTGCAGAGGATGGTGTTGGGGTTGGTCCGGATCTGGAAGTGGAGGTGTTCCATGGTCACCGTTGGGTCATTTGAGTGCGTGGTCAGTCGGAGTTTGCTTTTGTAGACAATGGCAATGCCTCCTCCTGGGCGGTCGGGTGGACCTTGCGGGTGATTTAGTAGCCGTCAGGGATGGTGATGGCGATGTCCGGTCCGGAGCAGAGGTTGGTCCAGGTTTCCGTGAAGAAGGCAATGTTTGAAGAGGTGGCGTTGAGGAGGTACCAGATGTTGTGGAGGGACCGCACATTGAGGAGGATGGAGTTGAGCTGGTCGGGTGCGCTGTTGGTCAGCTAGGTGTCAAGAGGCGCTGGTGTGCTGTTGTGGCAGAAGGTGCGTTTGCAGTTTCGACAGGTGCAGGGTGCAAGGGTATTCCTCGGTAATGCTAGATGGCAGGCGGCATGGCGCCCAGGGTTGAGGGCGAGGAGGGTGCTGGCGTCATAGCGGTGGAGTGTCTGAGAGGCAGGGTCCCTGGTGCTGGGCACGGTACAGGGCCGGACGGACACAGATGGGCTTGTCTTTTGCTTCCCTTCGGCACACCAGTGGCATGCCCGCTGCGCATGGCCGCACAGCATCCACCATTAAGTAGTGCTGCAAGGGGGCTGGACAGCTGTGAGGCGGAAAACACGGGAAAGGACACTGGAGGGGTTGGGGACGCGGGTGATTGCAGCAGCAACGAGGGAGAGGACAGGGAAGAAGGAACTGCAAAAAAGCACAGGAAAAACAAAGCTAAACACAGCAAAGTTGAAAAAATAAAGAAAAAGGTAGGAAAGCAATGGAGAAGAGCAGAAAGATGAACAGGATAAGCTCCCTTATTTATTAGCCACTCTTGAGAATCAGTGATACTAATAAGGACCCTCTTAAGACTTGGCTTTCTATCTTGTTTAGTCTTATTTCTCTTTGCCATATATCTGGCCTTTTGTAAGTGTTTGGGGTAATTCTCTTGGGTGACAACACTTTTTCTTGTCTGATAAAATATTTGTACACCTTTCTTAATGGTGACTGTGGGAATTCTTTCCTGATTAGGAATGTGGTAGATTAATTTTAGATATATTGTAATGCAACCAGCCTTGAAGCAATGTATAAATTATATTTGGTGTTGTTGTTTCACAGATGCTCCTCACTCATCCCAAACGGGATGTTTATGAATATGTTTTGGTCCTGAGGAAGGTGGTGCTATTGTGAATCCCACCGAAACGCGCGTAGACCATCACTATATTTATGGAGAGTTCCTTCAGAGACGAACACAATTATTATCTTGAGCGTGGCACCGTTTCCGCTCATATCTGTCCCTGTCATAGCTTTTCAGGATCTCCATATGAGAGTATTTTGAGTTTGTGTATAAGTGTCAGGTTGCTTGGGTTTATTTGAGGTGAGAATGCAGTAGTGTGATGCAGCGTGGGGTGTTTTCATTGGGCCTGATTCACAGAACTAACTTACGTCAAAAACGTAAAGTTAGTACTTTTGGTATTCACAGAATACACTTACTCATTTTGGTATTCACAGAATGAACTTACTCATTTCGGTATTCACAGAAGTTAGTAGTCCTAACTTTAGGACTCCTAAATGCCTTCTGTGAATACCGAAAGTCTTAAAGTTAGGATTTTTCTCAGTTTAGGAGTAGTAAAGTTAGGACTCCTAACTTTACTACTCCTAAACTGAGAAAATGCAGTGCACTCTCTCCAAATCTGTGACTCAGCCAGCAGGAGCCTCAGCCAGGTGGGATTTCACAAGCCTGGGTACAGCAGTCACCGCCAAGTCCGCTGGGGAACCTCCCGATGGAGGTGTGGCAACAGGGCCCCCTTAGGCGCAAAGTTGCAGCACTCATGCCACACAAGTTTGGTACAGCTCAGGGGCCTCACCATCCACAGCGTCCGGCCAGCACAACATCCTACGGCCTGTGATGCAGAGAGGCACGGCACACCATTGATAATCTCCTCCGGGCACCCCTGGGTAGTGGTGGATCGTAGTATGCGATGCAGACACCCTTCGTTGGTGCGCAGGTGCGCATCTACTGTTCACAGCTCCAAGGGGTGCAAGGCGGTACTCTCACACAGGTCAGCAACGTGTCTCCATGCGACCTGCCAGATGTCACCACCAGGTAAGGGCGATCGCCGCACCTCAATGTCTACCGCCACGGCCCAGCAACTCCACAGCACCTCCGCATCCCACTCCGGGTTCCCGACGCAGCCCCAGTGAGGTCTCTGGGCCATGGTGTTGCAAGGAGTACGCAATGAAAAGTGATGCATCACTGGTTTGGCACAGCGATGCACCTCTTTTCATAGATGTAGCCCTGAATTTCCTCTTCCAATAGGACTCTGGCTGGTCATTCTGGCTGTTGGGGGGCTTAGGGGGTGTTGTTATGTGCTGCACTTAGCCCTGGCTGCTCCATTATGCACTCCATTGGTTTTATTTCCTATTTTTCATTGGAGGTGGACTTATAGGCTATTTTTGCTTCTAGAGGCAAAAAGGTCACGTTGGGCTGACTAACATGAGCTTTTTGCCGCTAATGGGCCTTTCATCAGTTTTCGCCCGCTAACGTCAGATTTTGTATCGCCTTCACGCTAGTGTTACCGGCAGTTTTCACCGCAGCTACTTGAAACTATCGCCATGTAGCGACGTATTGTAAATACATCGCTAACAGGGCGATAGTTTTTGGTGATAGGCCGCGTTAAGAAAACTACCGCTAACTAGCGTTAGCGTTAATTAGCGGCAGTTCTTGTACATATGCCCCTGAATCTTCTGCACCAGTTGTATCCACACCCCTGGTAAAAGCATTAGCTTATACCAATTACAGGAAAATAGTGAACTGGTTCCTCTAAAAGAAAATGCAAGAAGTGCTGTGCAGATGCGGAGCATCCATTAGTGAAGCAGGAGCACTGACACCAGGGCCTGATGGGCCAACTAAACACTGATAATTGCTGCATTTAACTGCTTAAACAAAGGCCAAAGGGTCCTTTTTCCTGCACTCGCCCATGCCACACTGGCTACACCACTGGTGCTGTGTACCAAAGTAAATTCCTTGGGCATTCTAAGATAATGGTAGTGGCAACATTAACAATAATGCTAACAATCTGAGGTAGTTACCTGTCAATACAAACTGAGACAAATGAGTTGACACGAGGTCATGAGGGAAGGAGACATCATGCCTTTCTCTCCAGTGCTTGGTGAGCACTGTGAAAATTATGCTGAAAGAGTTTTTTAAAAAGCGTTGACAGATACCCATTTAGTGGCTGATTTATAAAAGTGAAACCAAAAATAACCTGGGATTAATCCAAGCTTTCCTGCTTACCCAAAATGTGTGACCCGAGGCAAATATTTTATTTCAGCAATCCTTCATGTTATTCAATATCGGCATACAAACATATTGGGTTTGATTTAATAAATAATAATGTTGTCCTATCTATAAGAATGTGGGCAAATTACAGGGTGCAAGACAGCTTAGTTGCCTCTTACTTCACAAACGGCATTGTTATCAGGGTGGGGCAGGAATGGTTTAAAGTTCATAATTAAAACCTCTCACTTTAAGGAGCTCCTCACAGTGCACAGATTTAAAGTGACATATTAATACCAAAGCTTCCGTATGTTTAAGTAAAGTGCTTCCATATGTTAAAGAAAAGTGCAACCATTGACCTCTTGGTCTCGCCAGCTGATCCCCACTTGCTGCCTTCAGTTACCTGGCTCCCTGACAAGGAATCTGTCCCTCCTTCACTGCAGCCGTCAGTTCGACCCTGCTACCTGAATCTGCATAGCTCGCCGTGCCAGAGGTATTCCTTTGTACTTAGAAGGGGCTTTGTTTTTTGTGTGAACTGGAGTAAATTTATTTTGTGTTTCTGCAGGTTTTTAAAGTTTATTTGCCACCTTTCATCACCCTGTAGCCCTGCCCCTCTCGCTCCACTGTTTTCTGCCCAGGATCCAGCTCCCGCAGGTTTTCCATCCCCTTGCCCTCCCACCTCCTGGCCAGCCCCTCCCACATCACAGGACTAATTATGGAGGCCACTACGCGGCCTCAGTGAGCAGCCCTTGGCCTCTCTTTCTGTTCAGCCGCTCCCCTCTCACTGTCTTCAGTCCCCTGGCTCCCTGACAAAGGGTCTGCCCCTCCTTCACTGCAGCCACCAGTTTGACCCATCTGCCATCCTCCGTATAGCTCGCTGCCCATAGGTATCCTTACATTTTTAGCAGTAGCTTCGCACGGGGCTTTGTTTTTTGTGTTAACTGGGGTAAATTCATTGTGGGTGTCTGCTAGTTTTTTAAGTTTATTTGCCACCTCTCATCACCCTGTAGCCCCTCCCTGCTCACTCCTGCAGCTTTCTGCCCAGGACCCAGCTTCTACAGGATTTTTCCACCCCTTGCCCTCCTGCCTCTCAGACAGCCCCTCCCACCTCCCAGGACTATTTATGGAGGCCGCTATGCAGCCACTCCACCGGCACACCAAAGGCAAGCCCGTCTGCTCCCATCCGCACATGGACAGCACCAGGAATCCTGGCCTGCACTTACACAGATACTCTGCAGCAGATCTCCATACTATAGACCCCAGAAGAAAAAACAACTGCTGCCTCGCATCCCCTCTCTCAACAGCTAGACCTTTCTGCTGCATCTGCTGCCGGTTTTCCACCACCCTAGGACCTACCGACATCCCAGAAACCACCGCCATACCACCCCTGTCGGTTGAAACCTCCCCAGAACTCAGTTGCCCCGATTAATGCCAGATCACTTTGCAAACACGCCTCCGAAGTCTGGGACACCATCTCTGCCCTTGTCTCAGACAAGACCTTCATTACAGAGACCTGGCTCACCTGCAGGCACCCCAGTCATCATCACGGCAACACTCATCGGTTACAAGATGAAACACTGTGACCGCACCAACAAACAGGTGGCATCGTCATCATACACAAGGAATCGATCACCTGCACCATCACTGATGATGAAGCCACTCCATTCATGGAACATATGAACTTTCAGCTCAGCTCCAACGACAAAACCACCATCAAAGGCACCCTCGCATACAGACTGCCAGGACCACAAGCCGGTCTCACAGACCCCATCACTGAACTCATCACCCCGCTCGCCATCGAATCCGAACACTATGTTTTTTGGGAGACCTCAACATCCACCTGGACGACTCCACTGACACCAACTCCACCGACCTCCTGGAAAGATTTGACAATATCGGCCTGAAGCAGCTGGTCACTGACCCCACGCACAAAGCAGGACACACGCTGGACCCCATCTTCAAGTCTAGCAACAAAATCAGACACACCTTGGAACTCCGCCTGGTCGGACCACTCCATTGTGCACTTCATACTCACAGGACCTCCTCCCACCGCCCCCAACCACCACAGCGCCCCTATCACAGCTAGGCCAAGGTCACTCAGCATCACACAGTCCAACATCACCACCAATCTGGACCAGGCAGTAGAGAACTTCAACGCCTGGATTACCAGCACCGCCGACTGAGTCACTCTCACCAAACCAGCCAGAACGCACAGACCCACCAAAGGAGAAAGCTGGTACACTCCGGAACTCAGCTCATCGATGCGCAGGTGCAAACAACTGGAGAGAAGATGGCACACCAGCAGGAACCACACCGACCGAGCCACCTTCAAATCAGACCACAACGACTACCACTGCCAGCTCAAAGCTGTAAAAATGGAAGCTCTGACCCTCTGATTCGAGACCAGCACCAACCAAACCAAGGAACTCTCCACCATCCTGCTTGACCTCTCCACAGCCTTCAACACCATCTCCCACCACACACTCATCGTCCAACTACGCTAGAATGGACTCACAGATGATGCGCTAAGCTGGATGGCATCCTTTCTCACGGGGTGTACCCAGAGTGTCCGCCTCCCTCCCATAACCTCACAACCCAAGCACACCATCTGCGGCGTACCCCAAGGCTCATCCCTCATTCCTACCCTCTTCAACATCTACATAACATCACTCACAGACATCATCAGATCTCACTACATCAACATCATCTCCTATGCCGATGATACCCAGCTCGTCCTCTCGCTCTCAGTGACCCCACCTCGATGAAGACCAACTTCCACCACTGTATGAAGAACATCTCAGCCTGGATGAAGGACAACTGCCTGAAGAGCAACATGGACAAAACTGAAGTTCTGATTTTCGGCAGACACACCGCTCTCTGGAATGACTCCTGGTGGCCGACGGAGCTCGATCCCACCCCCACGCCTAAAGATCACACTCACAATCTCAGCATCATCTTGGACTGTGAACTCTAGTAAGTAAGTAGGTAGTAGTAAGTAGTGTTTTATAAAGCGCGCAAATGCCGAGGCGTCTTGGCGCTGAGGGGATGTGACGGGTGTTGTTCAGGCAGGTTGTGAAACTTATTTGGGGGTAAACAGCCAGGTCTTAATCATTTTCCTAAACTGGAGCCTATTAGGCTGCAGCCTAATAGTGGTCGGCAGCTTGTTCTAGAGTCTAGCTGCAGGATGGGATAGGCTCCTGCCTCCCCATCTTGCCCTGCGAATTTTGGGAAACTGAACCAGCCCAGTATTGGTTGATCTGAGATTCCGTATTGGGGAGTACCATGGAAATAGTTTCTGCATATCCAAGGCTCCTCCGTCATACAGTGCTTTGTGTACTAGACAAAGTGCCTTAAATTCCACCCGTTGTTGTATTGGAAGCCAATGGAGTAGCCTGATGCTAGCTGAAATTGAATGGTATTTAGGAATGTTGAGTAGTAGTTGCGCTGCGGCATTCTGTACTGACTGTAGTTTGGCCATCTGGGCCTTGTCAGTGCCCAGGAATAGTGCATTGCCGTAGTCTATTTTTGAGAGGATCAGTGCACCTATTACTGTTTTCCTAAGGGGGATAAAAGGCATGATCTTACGTAGAATCTGTAATAGAAAGAAACAGGAGGATGTCAAGCGATTAATCTGTCCTGCAAAGTTGAGTTGATGGTCAAAAATCACTCCCAGGTATCTCGCCTTGGTAGCCAGAGGAGGGCAGTTGCCTGCCTCGCTTGGCCACCATGCTTGGTTCCATATGGGTGGACCTTTCCCAAACTCCATAACCTCTGTTTTATCAGTGTTGAGCTTGAGGAAATTTTGGTTCATCCAGCTCATGATACTCTTCAGGCAGTTGTGAAAGCTGACAGCTGTGTCCTCAGCCCTCTGTGATATAGATATAACTAACTGGGTGTCGTCAGCGTATGAAACCAGAGTGAAACCATGCTCTCTGATTAACCTGGCCAGAGGGGTGACATAAATATTGAATAGGGTCGGTGATAGAGCCGAACCTTGTGGCACCCTGCATGGGAGGTGAAAGTTCTCCGATTTGAGGTTGTCCCAATGCACCCTCTGCTCTCTGGATGATAGAAAGGAGGAGAGTAGGGTTAGAGCTGTCTCTTTGATTCCTATTGCCTCCAGCCGCCGCACTAACACCGCATGATTAACGGTGTCAAATGCTGCTGATAGGTCAAGTAGGATAAGGACGGCTCTACCCCCCCATCCAGTTGCTTACGAATCTCTTCTGTGGCCATAATCAGGGAAGACTCGGTGGAATGACGTGGTCTAAAGCCATGTTGGGTAGGGTCTAAGAGATTATTGGAGTCAAGATATTGGATTAGCTCACTGTTTACCGATTTTTCTAGGATTTTGGCCGTTATTGGCAAGCATGATATTGGCCGGTAATTCTTTACCTCAGTGGGGTCCAAAGCAGGCTTTTTCAGAATAGGCCTAATGCATGCCTTCTTCCAGGGCAAAGGAAAGATCCCTGAGTTGATTACCTCATTCAGAATTGGGGCTAGATGAGCACTGATCTTTTCTGAGACCAGATGTAGAGTGGCAGGGGGACACGGGTCATTAGGAGAGCCAGAATTGGTCAGTAGTAGAAGAATATTCACTTTCTCAGTGGTTAGTGTCGAGAAACTAGTCAATTTGTTATGGGTTAGATTCTCGTCGATAGTTAGAGTATTATTTTTAGTTGAGTCGGGTGCTGTTTTGAGGAGATCCTCGTACATTGATTGCATTTTAGTTTGAAAAAAGTTAGCAATCTTATTACAGAAATTTTGATCAGGTGTAAACTGATTGACTTGCTGCTGTTTAGACAGAGCCTTGCCTGTCTTGAGGAGCTCCTTAGAGGAGTTCTTAGCGGCACCTATTCTAGTTGTTAAATAGTCCGTCTTAGCTTTTTTGATTGCATCCTTATATTCCTCTAGGACTAGATTGTAGGCCATTCTGTGTTCCCTGCTGTAGTCGGCCCTCCATATCGTTCAACTCTTCTACATTTAGACTTAATGTTTTTAAGGTCTGAGCTGTACCATGGAGCTGACGCCTGACTTCTTCTCATTTTCATAGTTTTTTCCGGGGCCAACTGATTTACTGCTGATCTAATCCATTTGTCTATTGTATTAGCTGCCAAGTTGTTATCAAAAGCCTGCGTAGGAGGGTGTCTGTCAAGGGCTTCTTCTAACTCTTTTTTCTGTATTCTGTGCCAGGGGCGAGTTTTAACAAGAAGCAGTCTATTTAAGTGGGGCCGGTTAGACTGCGTTATTAGTACTTTAAAGTGTATGGCTTTGTGATCTGTCCAGGTTAGTGGGAGGGTTTTGTCCAGTGTGATATCAGGATTGTTGGTAAAAATGCCGTCCAAGGTATGACCGGCCATGTGTGTAGCTTCAGAGATTATTTGGGTTAGACCATGTGCTGTCAGATTGTCCAGCAGCATCGCAGTATCTGTGTTATTGTTAGATTCGAGGTGAAAATTAAAATCACCCAAGATTGTGAACATGGGAGATTCTAAACAGGATTCTAGAAAAGTCTGGAGCGCTTGAGTAAAAACGGATCTTGGCCCAGGTGGCCGATAGAGGAGTAGGAGTAGGAAGGTCAAAGTGTTGTTTACTTTGATGTTAAAAAGCATAGCCTCAGCTGGAAGTTGTAGGGTGGGTTCTATTTGTACGTTGAGGCAGGAGCGATATAGTATGGCAATACCACCTCCTTTTTTCCCTATCCTGTCTAGGCAGACTACTTGATAACCTGCAGGAAGAGCGATGTTCCAGTCTGGCTCAGATGTCTCAGTAGCCCAGGTCTCTGTCAAGAAGACCAAGTCTGGATTCGAAAGCTGCATCATGCATTCAAACTCATATTTATGCTTTATCAGTGACCTGGTATTTAGCAGGATACACTGTAGGAAGACTTCAGAGATACCCTGGGGGGCATTCCCTACTTTAGGAGAATCTGCTGTTGTGGGGTCTGGGCGATTGGGAGGTGGCTGAGTGGCTTCCAAGTCTCCCTCCGGCGTGCTGGGCAGCCTTTTTGTGGCAGCTGGAGCTGAGCAGTTGTTATTTGGGTATGTTATTTGCATGCTAGGTGAATTACTAAGAGTGAAATCACAGGTATTACACTGAAATGCTTCTTTATCCCCCATCCGATGACATCCATCTCGATTACAGCACTCACCCGTCCTGTGCTCGAGTAGCTGTTGTCTTGTGAAAGATCGGGGAGGAAATCGGGGGGTGACCTAGCGCTGGACGCGCTGGTCGCAGATGGGCGCAGACAGGCTTGCCTTTAGCACGCCGGCGGCGCGGTCGCACCAGCGTGTGTTTTTATGCTGAACTGGGCTCTGCTAGGCTGACAACTAGTGCGCCGACCTCTGACCAGGACGGGCCCGCTCTTACTTACGGGCACCGCGGTCGAGCATGTGAACAACTGGAGTTGCAGGTAACTTCAGATATGTTTTAAAGCAATTTAAAAGCAATGTGCAAGTAAGCAAATACTTTTAAAAACAGTGAATTAAACGCACGCATGATACCGATCCTGAAACTGAACACGACACGTCACACGCTGCGCAGTCGCGTCAGCGTGTGTTTTTATGCTGAACTAGGCTCTGCTAGGCTGACAACTAGTGTGCCAACCTCTGACCGGGGCCAGCCCGCTCTTACTTACGGGCACCGCGGTCATGCACGTGAACAACTGGAGTAGCAGGTAACTTCAGATATGTTTTAAAACAATTTAAAAGCAATGTGCAAGTAAGCAAAGACTTTTAAAAAACAGTGAATCAAACGCGCACAAGATACCAGTCCTGAAACTGAACACGACACGTCACACACTGCGCGGTCGCGCCGGCGTGTGTTTTTATGCTGAACTGGGCTCTGCTAGGCTGACAACTAGTGCGGCGACCTCTGACCAGGGCAGGCCCGCTCTTACTTACGGGCACCGCGGTCGAGCACGTGAACAACTGGAGTTGCAGGTAACTTCAGATATGTTTTAAAACAATTTAAAAGCAATGTGCAAGTAAGCAAAGACTTTTAAAAACAGCGAATCAAACGCGCACAAGATACCAGTCCTGAAACTAAACACGACACGTCACACACTGCGCGGTCGCGCCAGCGTGTGTTTTTATGCTGAACTGGGCTCTGCTAGGCTGACAACTAGTGCGCCGACCTCTGACCAGGGTGGGCCCGCTCTTACTTACGGGCACCGCGGTCGAGCACGTGAACAACTGGAGTTGCGGGTAACTTCAGATATGTTTTAAAACAATTTAAAAGCAATGTGCAAGTAAGCAAAGACTTTTAAAAACAGTGAATTAAACGCACGCAAGATGCCGGTCCTGAAACTGAACACGACACGCCACATGCTGCGGGTCGCGCCAGCGCGTGTTTTTATGCTGAACTGGGCTCTGCTAGGCTGACAACAAGTGTGCCGACCTCTGGCTGGGGCGGGCCCGCTCTTACTTACGGGCACTGCGGTCGAGCACGTGAACAACTGGAGTAGCAGGTAACTTCAGATATGTTTTAAAACAATTTAAAAGCAATGTGCAAGTAAGCAAAGACTTTTAAAAAACAGTGAGTCAAACGCGAGCAAAATGCCGGTCCTGAAACTGAACACGACACGTCACTTGCTGTGCAGTCGCGCCAGCTTGTCTTTTCATGCTGAACTGGGCTCTGCTAGGCTAACAACTAGTGCGCCGACCTCTGACCGGGGCAGGCCCGCTCTTACTTACGGGCACCGCGGTCATGCACGTGAACAACTGGAGTTGCAGGTAACTTTAGATATGTTTCAAAACAGTTTAAAAGCAATGTGCAAGTAAGCAAAGACTTTTAAAAACAGTGAATCATATGCGCACAAGATACCAGTCCTGAAACTAAACACGACACGTCACACACTGCGCGGTCGCGCCAGCGTGTGTTTTTATGCTGAACTGGGCTCTGCTAGGCTGACAACTAGTGCGCCGACCTCTGACCAGGGCGGGCCCCTCTTACTTAAGGGCACTGCGGTCGAGCACATGAACAACTGGAGTTGCAGGTAACTTTAGATATGTTTTAAAACAGTTTAAAAGCAATGTGCAAGTAAGCAAAGATTTTTAAAAACAGTGAATCAAACGCGCGCAAGATGCCGGTCCTGAAACTGAAAACGACACGCCAAACGCTGCGCAGTCGCGCTAGCGTGTGTTTTTATGCTGAACTGGGCTCTGCTAGGCTGACAACTAGTGCGCCGACCTCTGACCAGGGCGGACCCGCTCTTACTTACGGGCACCGCGGTCGAGCACGTGAACAACTGGAGTTGCAGGTAACTTCAGATATGTTTTAAAACAATTTAAAAGCAATGTGCAAGTAAGCAAAGACTTTTAAAAACAGCGAATCAAACGCGCACAAGATACCAGTCCTGAAACTGACACGACACGTCACACACTGCGCGGTCGCGCCAGCGTGTGTTTTTATGCTGAACTGGGCTCTGCTAGGCTGACAACTAGTGCGCCGACCTCTGACCAGGGTGGGCCCGCTCTTACTTACGGGCACCGCGGTCGAGCACGTGAACAACTGGAGTTGCGGGTAACTTCAGATATGTTTTAAAACAATTTAAAAGCAATGTGCAAGTAAGCAAAGACTTTTAAAAACAGTGAATTAAACGCACGCAAAATGCCGGTCCTGAAACTGAACACGACACGTCACATGCTGCGCGGTCGCGCCAGCTTGTGTTTTCATGCTGAACTGGGCTCTGCTAGGCTGACAACCAGCGCGCAGACCTCTGACCAGGGCGGGCCCGCTCTTACTTGCGGGCACTGCAGTCGAGCATGTGAACAACTGGAGTTGCAGGTAACTTCAGATATGTTTTAAAACAATTTAATAGCAACGTGCAAGTAAGCAAAGACTTTTAAAAACAGTGAATCAAACACGCGCAAGATGCTGGTCCTGAAACTGAACACGACACGTCACACGCTGTGCGGTCGCGCCAGCGTGTGTTTTTATGCTGAACTGGGCTCTCCTAGGCTGACAACTAGTGCGCCGACCTCTGACCGGGGCAGGCCCGCTCTTACTTACGGGCACCGCGGTCATACACGTGTTGGTGATCTTGCTGTGGAAGTAGTCTGAGAGGGTGTCGCAGAGTTCTTGGGGGGGGTTGATAGTGTTCTCTATGGCTGTCGGGTTGGAGAATTCATTGACTATTTTGAAGAGTTCCTTTGTGTGGTTGCCCGCGGAGTCGATGTGGGTGGTGATGGCTGCTTTCTTGGCTTCTTTGGTGTGCCGGTGATAGTTGCTGAGGTCTGTTTTGTGAGCTGCTCTGTTGGCGGATTTCTTGGTGGCGCGCCATAATTTCTCCAGTTTGTGGCAGTTGAGCTTGATGGTGCTGAGTTCTGGGGTGTACCAGCTGGCATGTTTGGAGGTCTTGTTGGATTTTGTAGGTTTCAGTAGGGCGACTCTGTCGGAGCTGTTGGTGATCCAGGCGTCAAAGTTATGGACGGCCTGGTCGAGGACTGTTGAGGCCTTGAGTTGGGAGGTGGTGTGGGCCTGTGACTACTGAGTTTCAGTGATCATGTTACAGCTGCCGTGGGAGGAGATCTGACGTTTGGTGATGGTGTGCCAGGCGTCGGCGATGGTGAAGTGTACAATGGTGTAGTCAGTCCAGGTGAGTTCTGTTCTGTGGCTGAATTTGATTCTCTTGCTGGAGGTGAAAATGGGGTCAAGTGTGTGTCCGGTTTTGTGTGTGGGTTCGGAGACCAGTTGGGTGGGGCCGATGTTCAGGTTCTCCAGGAAGGCAATGGAGTTGGCATCAGTGGGATCGTCCATGTGGAAGTTGAGGTCACCCAGTGGGATGTAGTTATGAAAGTCGATTGCAAGGGGAGTGATGAGGTTGGCGATGGTGTCGCAGAAAGTTGCTCGGGGTTCCGGGGGTTTGTAGGCGAGGGTACCTCTTATGGTCTTTGCATCAGTTTGTAGTAAGTAGGAAGTTGAGGTGTTCCATGAGAGGCGTGGGTTCGTTGTTGATGATGATGCATCTGATGGTTTCCTTGAAGATGATGGCGATGCCTCCACCTTGTTTGTTGGCACAGTCTCAGTGTATCATCTTGTTTCCTTCGGGAGTGGCGGTGGTGATGTTGGGGTTCGAGGAGAGGTTGAGCCACATTTCGGTGATGAAGGCAACGCTCGTGGAGAGGGTGGTGATGGTGTCCCAGTTTTCTGTGGCATGTGCAGAGTGAGCAGGATACTATGGAGCGGTTGTGGGGTGTTCTTGGTCTTATGGGCAGGAGTGGATCTTTCGTAGGTTGTGTTGCAGGAGAAGTGGCAGTGACAGCAGGTGAAGGGTCCTTTGGTGGATCGTGGGTCACAGCTGTTGTTTCGGTGTCCGGGCTCCAGGAGTTCCTTGGTGGTGTACCGTCAGGTGGCGGGAGGGCCACCTCACTGTTGTAATTCAGCATTAGATCATGAATTCTGCAAGAGTATGTCACAGCACAATCTGTATGAATCAGGACTTGCTCTCTGCAGTCCTACTTTTTCTACAGAAAGGGCCCAGTGCTATATCTTGATCCTGTTCTGCATCTGCATAAAATTGCAAAATTTAGCTATCTGCTTGTTTCTTTTGAGAAACGGTGATGTTTACAGTACATATACTAATTTAGTAACTCAGCGAGAACATGAGCTGTAAACAGCATAGCAAACAGAAATAGTGGCAAACACAGGTCCTTGTTTGACAGCTGAGTTGTCTGCAGACTGCAGTTTATGGATTAACATGTATGGTTACTGAACTTGCTTGAGCATTTAATCAGCCCTGTTTCTTTGAAAATAGAAGCATGGATCCATTCTGTGCTTGTGTGACACAGTCCCAGAAGCATTGGTCATTTACGGATGTATGATGGAACAACGCATGCCATTACCACGCATGCCTTTGCAACGCAGTCTTAACATTGCATTGACCACTACCACACAGGTCTTTACCACGAACATACATAGAGGTACATTATAAAGCATTACTGAGAATATTATTATCACGCATACCTTTGCAATGCAATTTATTAATGTATTAAAATCAATAGTTTTGTAGCAAGAAAAACATTTTCTTATAAAGAACGCAACACTACAAAAAAACAAAGCAAGACAGTAACATTTTGGTACACATTTTCTACATTAAATAAATATTTTAAAATAACCTGTCGACATAGAGCAAACATCTAAAAATTATTAATAAATGACATAACACTACGAAAAAGAAGGCAGCACAGTAACATTTTGGCACACATTTTCTACATTAAATATTTATTTAAAAAGACCTGTCGACACAGAGCAAACATCTGAATAAACTATTTCTGTTTGCTATGCTGTTTACAGCTCATGTTCTCGCTGAGTTACTAAATTAGTATATGTACTGTAAACATCACCGTTTCTCAAAAGAAACAAGCAGATAGCTAAATTTTGCAATTTTATGCAGATGCAGAACAGGATCAAGATATAGCACTGGGCCCTTTCTGTAGAAAAAGTAGGACTGCAGAGAGCAAGTCCTGATTCATACAGATTGTGCTGTGACATACTCTTGCAGAATTCATGATCTAATGCTGAATTACAACAGTGAGGTGGCCCTCCCGCCACCTGACGGTACACCACCAAGGAACTCCTGGAGCCCGGACACCGAAATAAAATGAAAAAAACAAAAATTGTTTTGGATTACTCCAGGTGGGATTCATTCCTCTGATCAATGTAGAAAGTTGAGCGGGAAGTAAATATTGCTTGTTGTTGCCTTTTTCTTAGTTTTTTTGCACCTAGAAATTGTTATTTTGGTGGTACCTTGTTATGTACATGTACGCTTACATTGCTACTAAATTTTAAAATGGCCTCCCACTCCACATCAGAGCCTCCTCCTCTCTTTTTGAATTCCTGGCTTTTCAGTTAATGAACCCACCATAGGCAGGGCTAGCCACACACATCTGCTCAAAGGCAGGATACCCTCGCGGGTGATAGTGCTCTTTTGAAATACACATAAGATAACATAGTATCTTTTTTAAAGTGCAAAACAGCATGAATCCTTCTTTTTGTAAAAGTGTTCTCTCCTCATCCAGGACAATGCTGAACATTACGTGGACTACAGTATAATTGAAACAGGGCCAGGATATTTTAAACGGACAGTGGTGCTGCAGTGACTCGTAATAATCATATTGTTATCTTTGTGATGTCCTAAGCAAATCCACTTGCCTTCCATAAAATACAATTCTCCATCAGTCCTGGCACTGACATGTATCTCGGGTTTATGCATATATTTGATAAGACAAGGATGCAGATTAGTAATAGCCAGTAGCGTAGCAAGGATGCCATGGGCCCTTGTGCAAGCAAGGAAAATGTTCCCTACAATTCTTTTGGGATAGTAAAGTACAACAATTTACATAGTTCTTTAGGGCCTGGTGACACTGAGGGGCATATGTACAAGGAGTTAACTCTGCCTTAGTGTCAATTTTTTGACTTTACGGCAGCTTTTTTTTTATCGCCTGATTTACAAGTAACCGCTACCTCAGTTAGCGGCAGTTTTCTGGTGAAAACGTGCATTTTTAAGATCACCACTTCTGTTAGCGGGAGTTAACGAAAATGAGATGCAAGGTAGGCGTTCCCGTGCAAAAACTGCCACTAACCCCTCCGCAATATTTACAAGGAATTCCTTGTATAGTGCAAAACCAAAAAAACTGCCTCTAACTGCAGTTAAAGGCAGTTTTTGAAGACCAGAAAATAGCTGGTCTTAAAAATGGTGCAAAGACTTGGGGCCTCATTTCAGAATGTTTTGGTGCTGGACAGCGCTGCAAGGAATGTTGCTGTGCTGCCCTGCGACAAAACTACAGGGCAGGAATGCGCACCATCAATAAGATAGGGCGCATTCCTGCGCCTCATTCAGGAAAAGTGTTGCATCGCTGTGACAAAACAGCGTTGCAACACCTTTCACTATGCCCTTCTTGCGACACCATGGATGGGCTGTATTCACTGTATGGCGTTCCATGTCGCAATTAATGACAGATACGTCTGGAATCCTGACGTATCTGTCAGCGCTAAATTCATGCATTGCTGCAGGTGTGTCACAAGCATGACGCAACTCCAGCAATGCATGGGGCCAGCCTATCCCTGTGGCACTGCGTCACCAGTATGCCTGCCATGAGGCAGGAGTAATGTACTGACACAGTGGCATCCTACAATTGTTGCAGTGAAATCTGATGGATTTCACTGCACCACTCCTATGAGGCTTTGTTGCGTGGGAATGCCCACCCTGCATACATCATACCTGATGCAGGTATAATGTGGGACAGGGCTTCACAAGGTCACGCATATGCCTAGATACTTCACTTTGCAAATACGGTGCAACGTGGTGCAAGAATCACGCTACAAGTACGTCAAGAAAATGAAGAAAATGACACACTGGCGGGGTGAAACTGTAAGAAGGGGCTCATGAATAAGTCCCCCTGTCTTTTTATCCTACGCTGGCGCACAATGGCTGCCATGCGCCAACGCAGGCACCCTTGTGCCATGGTGCAAGGGAGACTGTGTTGCGGAGTTGATTGATGTTCTGGCTCCATCACTTTTCGAGACGTCTGCAGGTGCGTCTGGACTAGTGGAGGGCGGGAGTGAACCAGTTGGCCTTCTTGGAGTGTTGTTTGCCTTGTCTTTTCTTGAGGGGTGTCAGGGTGTTGGCTCAGTTGGAGATCCATAGGTGGAGGTTGCGCGCTGCGGTGTTGTCGTCTGTAAGCGTTGGCGGAGTGGTGGTGCTGAGGGAGTTGATCAGAAGTTCTTCGGTGGCCTTGATCCAGCTGCGAGGGGGGGTGATGATGGCGGTTGTGTACGGTGGGCATGGTGAAGACATGATGTATACAATGATGGTTTGTCCAGGAGAGTCCGGTGGTGTGGCTGTAGTTGAACTTCCCACTGGCGGAGAAGACATGCTCGAGCGTGTGTCGGCTATGTGGGTTGGTGCGGTGACTAGCTGCTTGAGTCCAATGTTGGCATGGTTCCTCAGAAGGGGAATGGTGTTCTGGTCACTGGGTTTGTCCAGGTGGAACTTGAGGTCTCCGAGTAGGATGTAGTCGGTGGTTGGGAGAGACTGGGTTGCAATGAGGTCTACAATGGCATCAGTGAATGGGGGTCCATGGCCCGGGGGGCCTGTAAATGAGGGTGCTGCAGAGGATGGTGTTGGGGTTGGTCCGGATCTGGAAGTGGAGGTGTTCCATGGTCACCGTTGGGTCATTTGAGTGCGTGGTCAGTCGGAGTTTGCTTTTGTAGACAATGGCAATGCCTCCTCCTGGGCGGTCGGGTGGTCCTTGCGGGTGATTTAGTAGCCATCAGGGATGGCGATGGCGATGTCCGGTCCGGAGCAGAGGTTGGTCCAGGTTTCCGTGAAGAAGGCAATGTTTGAAGAGGTGGCGTTGAGGAGGTACCAGATGTTGTGGAGGGACCGCACATTGAGGAGGATGGAGTTGAGCTGGTCGGGTGCGCTGTTGGTCAGCTAGGTGTCAAGAGGCGCTGGTGTGCTGTTGTGGCAGAAGGTGCGTTTGCAGTTTCGACAGGTGCAGGGTGCAAGGGTATTCCTCGGTAATGCTAGATGGCAGGCGGCATGGCGCCCAGGGTTGAGGGCGAGGAGGGTGCTGGCGTCATAGCGGTGGAGTGTCTGAGAGGCAGGGTCCCTGGTGCTGGGCACGGTACAGGGCCGGACGGACACATATGGGCTTGTCTTTTGCTTCCCTTCGGCACACCAGTGGCATGCCCGCTGCGAATGGCCGCACAGCATCCGCCATTAAGTAGTGCTGCAAGGGGGCTGGACAGCTGTGAGGCGGAAAACACGGGAAAGGACACTGGAGGGGTTGGGGACGTGGGTGATTGCAGCAGCAACGAGGGAGAGGACAGGGAAGAAGGAACTGCAAAAAAGCACAGGAAAAACAAAGCAAACACAGCAAAGTTGAAAAAATAAAGAAAAAGGTAGGAAAGCAATGGAGAAGAGCAGAAAGATGAACAGGATAAGCTCCCCTTATTTATTAGCCACTCTTGAGAATCAGTGATACTAATAAGGACCCTCTTAAGACTTGGCTTTCTATCTTGTTTAGTCTTATTTCTCTTTGCCATATATCTGGCCTTTTGTAAGTGTTTGGGGTAATTCTCTTGGGTGACAACACTTTTTCTTGTCTGATAAAATATTTGTACACCTTTCTTAATGGTGACTGTGGGAATTCTTTCCTGATTAGGAATGTGGTAGATTAATTTTAGATATATTGTAATGCAACCAGCCTTGAAGCAATGTATAAATTATATTTGGTGTTGTTGTTTCACAGATGCCCCTCACTCATCCCAAACGGGATGTTTATGAATATGTTTTGGTCCTGAGGAAGGTGGTGCTATTGTGAATCCCACCGAAACGCGCGTAGACCATCACTATATTTATGGAGAGTTCCTTCAGAGACGAACACAATTATTATCTTGAGCGTGGCACCGTTTCCGCTCATATCTGTCCCTGTCATAGCTTTTCAGGATCTCCATATGAGAGTATTTTGAGTTTGTGTATAAGTGTCAGGTTGCTTGGGTTTATTTGAGGTGAGAATGCAGTAGTGTGATGCAGCGTGGGGTGTTTTCATTGGGCCTGATTCACAGAACTAACTTACGTCAAAAACGTAAAGTTAGTACTTTTTGGTATTCACAGAATACACTTACTCATTTTGGTATTCACAGAATGAACTTACTCATTTCGGTATTCACAGAAGTTAGTAGTCCTAACTTTAGGACTCCTAAATGCCTTCTGTGAATACCGAAAGTCTTAAAGTTAGGATTTTTCTCAGTTTAGGAGTAGTAAAGTTAGGACTCCTAACTTTACTACTCCTAAACTGAGAAAATGCAGTGCACTCTCTCCAAATCTGTGACTCAGCCAGCAGGAGCCTCAGCCAGGTGGGATTTCACAAGCCTGGGTACAGCAGTCACCGCCAAGTCCGCTGGGGAACCTCCCGATGGAGGTGTGGCAACAGGGCCCCCTTAGGCGCAAAGTTGCAGCACTCATGCCACACAAGTTTGGTACAGCTCAGGGGCCTCACCATCCACAGCGTCCGGCCAGCACAACATCCTACGGCCTGTGATGCAGAGAGGCACGGCACACCATTGATAATCTCCTCCGGGCACCCCTGGGTAGTGGTGGATCGTAGTATGCGATGCAGACACCCCTTCGTTGGTGCGCAGGTGCGCATCTACTGTTCACAGCTCCAAGGGGTGCAAGGCGGTACTCTCACACAGGTCAGCAACGTGTCTCCATGCGACCTGCCAGATGTCACCACCAGGTAAGGGCGATCGCCGCACCTCAATGTCTACCGCCACGGCCCAGCAACTCCACAGCACCTCCGCATCCCACTCCGGGTTCCCGACGCAGCCCCAGTGAGGTCTCTGGGCCATGGTGTTGCAAGGAGTACGCAATGAAAAGTGATGCATCACTGGTTTGGCACAGCGATGCACCTCTTTTCATAGATGTAGCCCTGAATTTCCTCTTCCAATAGGACTCTGGCTGGTCATTCTGGCTGTTGGGGGGCTTAGGGGGTGTTGTTATGTGCTGCACTTAGCCCTGGCTGCTCCATTATGCACTCCATTGGTTTTATTTCCTATTTTTCATTGGAGGTGGACTTATAGGCTATTTTTGCTTCTAGAGGCAAAAAAGGTCACGTTGGGCTGACTAACATGAGCTTTTTTGCCGCTAATGGGCCTTTCATCAGTTTTCGCCCGCTAACGTCAGATTTTGTATCGCCTTCACGCTAGTGTTACCGGCAGTTTTCACCGCAGCTACTTGAAACTATCGCCATGTAGCGACGTATTGTAAATACATCGCTAACAGGGCGATAGTTTTTGGTGATAGGCCGCGTTAAGAAAACTACCGCTAACTAGCGTTAGCGTTAGTTAGCGGCAGTTCTTGTACATATGCCCCTGAATCTTCTGCACCAGTTGTATCCACACCCCTGGTAAAAGCATTAGCTTATACCAATTACAGGAAAATAGTGAACTGGTTCCTCTAAAAGAAAATGCAAGAAGTGCTGTGCAGATGCGGAGCATCCATTAGTGAAGCAGGAGCACTGACACCAGGGCCTGATGGGCCAACTAAACACTGATAATTGCTGCATTTAACTGCTTAAACAAAGGCCAAAGGGTCCTTTTTTCCTGCACTCGGCCCATGCCACACTGGCTACACCACTGGTGCTGTGTACCAAAGTAAATTCCTTGGGCATTCTAAGATAATGGTAGTGGCAACATTAACAATAATGCTAACAATCTGAGGTAGTTACCTGTCAATACAAACTGAGACAAATGAGTTGACACGAGGTCATGAGGGAAGGAGACATCATGCCTTTCTCTCCAGTGCTTGGTGAGCACTGTGAAAATTATGCTGAAAGAGTTTTTTAAAAAGCGTTGACAGATACCCATTTAGTGGCTGATTTATAAAAGTGAAACCAAAAATAACCTGGGATTAATCCAAGCTTTCCTGCTTACCCAAAATGTGTGACCCGAGGCAAATATTTTATTTCAGCAATCCTTCATGTTATTCAATATCGGCATACAAACATATTGGGTTTGATTTAATAAATAATAATGTTGTCCTATCTATAAGAATGTGGGCAAATTACAGGGTGCAAGACAGCTTAGTTGCCTCTTACTTCACAAACGGCATTGTTATCAGGGTGGGGCAGGAATGGTTTAAAGTTCATAATTAAAACCTCTCACTTTAAGGAGCTCCTCACAGTGCACAGATTTAAAGTGACATATTAATACCAAAGCTTCCGTATGTTTAAGTAAAGTGCTTCCATATGTTAAAGAAAAGTGCAACCATTGACCTCTTGGTCTCGCCAGCTGATCCCCACTTGCTGCCTTCAGTTACCTGGCTCCCTGACAAGGAATCTGTCCCTCCTTCACTGCAGCCGTCAGTTCAACCCTGCTACCTGAATCTGCATAGCTCGCCGTGCCAGAGGTATTCCTTTGTACTTAGAAGGGGCTTTGTTTTTGTGTGAACTGGAGTAAATTTATTTTGTGTTTCTGCAGGTTTTTAAAGTTTATTTGCCACCTTTCATCACCCTGTA
Source organism: Calotriton arnoldi (assembly GCA_963921515.1). NCBI lineage: Eukaryota > Metazoa > Chordata > Amphibia > Caudata > Salamandridae > Calotriton > Calotriton arnoldi. The sequence continues at coordinate 369,021 of CAWUFW010005748.1, forward strand.
GCCCTGCCCCTCTCGCTCCACTGTTTTCTGCCCAGGATCCAGCTCCCGCAGGTTTTCCATCCCCTTGCCCTCCCACCTCCTGGCCAGCCCCTCCCACATCACAGGACTAATTATGGAGGCCACTACGCGGCCTCAGTGAGCAGCCCTTGGCCTCTTGTTCTGTTCAGCCGCTCCCCTCTCACTGTCTTCAGTCCCCTGGCTCCCTGACAAAGGGTCTGCCCCTCCTTCACTGCAGCCACCAGTTTGACCCATCTGCCATCCTCCGTATAGCTCGCTGCCCATAGGTATCCTTACATTTTTAGCAGTAGCTTCGCACGGGGCTTTGTTTTTTGTGTTAACTGGGGTAAATTCATTGTGGGTGTCTGCTAGTTTTTTAAGTTTATTTGCCACCTCTCATCACCCTGTAGCCCCTCCCTGCTCACTCCTGCAGCTTTCTGCCCAGGATCCAGCTTCTACAGGATTTTTCCACCCCTTGCCCTCCTGCCTCTCAGACAGCCCCTCCCACCTCCCAGGACTATTTATGGAGGCCGCTATGCAGCCACTCCACCGGCACACCAAAGGCAAGCCCGTCTGCTCCCATCCGCACATGGACAGCACCAGGAATCCTGGCCTGCACTTACACAGATACTCTGCAGCAGATCTCCATACTATAGACCCCATAAGAAAAAACAACTGCTGCCTCGCATCACCTCTCTCAACAGCTAGACCTTTCTGCTGCATCTGCTGCCGGTTTTCCACCACCCTAGGACCTACCGACATCCCAGAAACCACCGCCATACCACCCCTGTCGGTTGAAACCTCCCCAGAACTCAGTTGCCCCGATTAATGCCAGATCACTTTGCAAACACGCCTCCGAAGTCTGGGACACCATCTCTGCCCTTGTCTCAGACAAGACCTTCATTACAGAGACCTGGCTCACCCGCATGCACCCCAGTCATCATCACGGCAACACTCATCGGTTACAAGATGAAACACTGTGACCGCACCAACAAACAGGTGGCATCGTCATCATACACAAGGAATCGATCACCTGCACCATCACTGATGATGAAGCCACTCCATTCATGGAACATATGAACTTTCAGCTCAGCTCCAACGACAAAACCACCATCAAAGGCACCCTCGCATACAGACTGCCAGGACCACAAGCCGGTCTCACAGACCCCATCACTGAACTCATCACCCCGCTCGCCATCGAATCCGAACACTATGTTTTTTGGGAGACCTCAACATCCACCTGGACGACTCCACTGACAACAACTCCACCAACCTCCTGGAAAGATTTGAGAATATCGGCCTGAAGCAGCTGGTCACTGACCCCACGCACAAAGCAGGACACACGCTGGACCCCATCTTCAAGTCTAGCAACAAAATCAGACACACCTTGGAACTCCGCCTGGTCGGACCACTCCATTGTGCACTTCATACTCACAGGACCTCCTCCCACCGCCCCCAACCACCACAGCGCCCCCTATCACAGCTAGGCCAAGGTCACTCAGCATCACACAGTCCAACATCACCACCAATCTGGACCAGGCAGTAGAGAACTTCAACGCCTGGATTACCAGCACCGCCGACTGAGTCACTCTCACCAAACCAGCCAGAACGCACAGACCCACCAAAGGAGAAAGCTGGTACACTCCGGAACTCAGCTCATCGATGCGCAGGTGCAAACAACTGGAGAGAAGATGGCACACCAGCAGGAACCACACCGACCGAGCCACCTTCAAATCAGACCACAACGACTACCACTGCCAGCTCAAAGCTGTAAAAATGGAAGCTCTGACCCTCTGATTCGAGACCAGCACCAACCAAACCAAGGAACTCTCCACCATCCTGCTTGACCTCTCCACAGCCTTCAACACCATCTCCCACCACACACTCATCGTCCAACCACGCTAGAATGGACTCACAGATGATGCGCTAAGCTGGATGGCATCCTTTCTCACGGGGTGTACCCAGAGTGTCCGCCTCCCTCCCATAACCTCACAACCCAAGCACACCATCTGCGGCGTACTCCCAAGGCTCATCCCTCATTCCTACCCTCTTCAACATCTACATAACATCACTCACAGACATCATCAGATCTCACTACATCAACATCATCTCCTATGCCGATGATACCCAGCTCGTCCTCTCGCTCTCAGTGACCCCACCTCGATGAAGACCAACTTCCACCACTGTATGAAGAACATCTCAGCCTGGATGAAGGACAACTGCCTGAAGAGCAACATGGACAAAACTGAAGTTCTGATTTTCGGCAGACACACCGCTCTCTGGAATGACTCCTGGTGGCCGACGGAGCTCGATCCCACCCCCACGCCAAAAGATCACACTCACAATCTCAGCATCATCTTGGACTGTGAACTCTAGTAAGTAAGTAGGTAGTAGTAAGTAGTGTTTTATAAAGCGCGCAAATGCCGAGGCGTCTTGGCGCTGAGGGGATGTGACGTGTGTTGTTCAGGCAGGTTGTGAAACTTATTTGGGGGAAAACAGCCAGGTCTTAATCATTTTCCTAAACTGGAGCCTATTAGGCTGCAGCCTAATAGTGGTTGGCAGCTTGTTCTAGAGTCTAGCTGCAGGATGGGATAGGCTCCTGCCTCCCCATCTTGCCCTGCGAATTTTGGGAAACTGAACCAGCCCAGTATTGGTTGATCTGAGATTCCGTATTGGGGAGTACCATGGAAATAGTTTCTGCATATCCAAGGCTCCCCCGTCATACAGTGCTTTGTGTACTAGACAAAGTGCCTTAAATTCCACCCGTTGTTGTATTGGAAGCCAATGGAGTAGCCTGATGCTATCTGAAATTGAATGGTATTTAGGAATGTTGAGTAGTAGTTGCGCTGCGGCATTCTGTACTGACTGTAGTTTGGCCATCTGGGCCTTGTCAGTGCCCAGGAATAGTGCATTGCCGTAGTCTATTTTTGAGAGGATCAGTGCACCTATTACTGTTTTCCTAAGGGGGATAAAAGGCATGATCTTACGTAGAATCTGTAATAGAAAGAAACAGGAGGATGTCAGGCGATTAATCTGTCCTGCAAAGTTGAGTTGATGGTCAAAAATCACTCCCAGGTATCTCGCCTTGGTAGCCAGAGGAGGGCAGTTGCCTGCCTCGCTTGGCCACCATGCTTGGTTCCATATGGGTGGACCCTTCCCAAACTCCATAACCTCTGTTTTATCAGTGTTGAGCTTGAGGAAATTTTGCTTCATCCAGCTCATGATACTCTTCAGGCAGTTGTGAAAGCTGACAGCTGTGTCCTCAGCCCTCTGTGATATAGATATAACTAACTGGGTGTCGTCAGCGTATGAAACCAGAGTGAAACCATGCTCTCTGATTAACCTGGCCAGAGGGGTGACATAAATATTGAATAGGGTCGGTGATAGAGCCGAACCTTGTGGCACCCTGCATGGGAGGTGAAAGTTCTCCGATTTGAGGTTGTCCCAATGCACCCTCTGCTCTCTGGATGATAGAAAGGAGGAGAGTAGGGTTAGAGCTGTCTCTTTGATTCCTATTGCCTCCAGCCGCCGCACTAACACCGCATGATTAACGGTGTCAAATGCTGCTGATAGGTCAAGTAGGATAAGGACGGCTCTACCCCCCCATCCAGTTGCTTACGAATCTCTTCTGTGGCCATAATCAGGGCAGACTCGGTGGAATGACGTGGTCTAAAGCCATGTTGGGTAGGGTCTAAGAGATTATTGGAGTCAAGATATTGGATTAGCTCACTGTTTACCGATTTTTCTAGGATTTTGGCCGTTATTGGCAAGCATGATATTGGCCGGTAATTCTTTACCTCAGTGGGGTCCAAAGCAGGCTTTTTCAGAATAGGCCTAATGCATGCCTTCTTCCAGGGCAAAGGAAAGATCCCTGAGTTGATTACCTCATTCAGAATTGGGGCTAGATGAGCACTGATCTTTTCTGAGACCAGATGTAGAGTGGCAGGGGGACACGGGTCATTAGGAGAGCCAGACTTGGTCAGTAGTAGAAGAATATTCACTTTCTCAGTGGTTAGTGTCGAGAAACTAGTCAATTTGTTATGGGTTAGATTCTCGTCGATAGTTAGAGTATTATTTTTAGTTGAGTCGGGTGCTGTTTTGAGGAGATCCTCGTACATTGATTGCACTTTAGTTTGAAAAAAGTTAGCAATCTTATTACAGAAATTTTGATCAGGTGTAAACTGATTGACTTGCTGCTGTTTAGACAGAGCCTTGCCTGTCTTGAGGAGCTCCTTAGAGGAGTTCTTAGCGGCACCTTTTCTAGTTGTTAAATAGTCTGTCTTAGCTTTTTTGATTGCATCCTTATATTCCTCTAGGACTAGATTGTAGGCCATTCTGTGTTCCCTGCTGTAGTCGGCCCTCCATATCGTTCAACTCTTCTACATTTAGACTTAATGTTTTTAAGGTCTGAGCTGTACCATGTACGCCTGACTTCTTCTCATTTTCATAGTTTTTTCCGGGGCCAACTGATTTACTGCTGATCTAATCCATTTGTCTATTGTATTAGCTGCCAAGTTGTTATCAAAAGCCTGCGTAGGAGGGTGTCTGTCAAGGGCTTCTTCTAACTCTTTTTTCTGTATTCTGTGCCAGGGGCGAGTTTTAACAAGAAGCGGTCTATTTAAGTGGGGCCGGTTAGACTGCGTTATTAGTACTTTAAAGTGTATGGCTTTGTGATCTGTCCAGGTTAGTGGGAGGGTTTTGTCCAGTGTGATATCAGGATTGTTGGTAAAAATGCCGTCCAAGGTATGACCGGCCATGTGTGTAGCTTCAGAGATTATTTGGGTATTCCATGTGCTGTCAGATTGTCCAGCAGCATCGCAGTATCTGTGTTATTGTTAGATTCGAGGTGAAAATTAAAATCACCCAAGATTGTGAACATGGGAGATTCTAAACAGGATTCTAGAAAAGTCTGGAGCGCTTGAGTAAAAACGGATCTTGGCCCAGGTGGCCGATAGAGGAGTAGGAGAAGGAAGGTCAAAGTGTTGTTTACTTTGATGTTAAAAAGCATAGCCTCAGCTGGAAGTTGTAGGGTGGGTTCTATTTGTACGTTGAGGCAGGAGCGATATAGTATGGCAATACCCCCTCCTTTTTTCCCTATCCTGTCTAGGCAGACTACTTGATAACCTGCAGGAATAGCGATGTTCCAGTCTGGCTCAGATGTCTCAGTAGCCCAGGTCTCTGTCAAGAAGACCAAGTCTGGATTCGAAAGCTGCATCATGCATTCAAACTCATATTTATGCTTTATCAGTGACCTGGTATTTAGCAGGATACACTGTAGGAAGACTTCAGAGATACCCTGGGGGGCATTCCCTACTTTAGGAGAATCTGCTGTTGTGGGGTCTGGGCGATTGGGAGGTGGCTGAGTGGCTTCCAAGTCTCCCTCCGGCGTGCTGGGCAGCTCTTTGTGGCAGCTGGAGCTGAGCAGTTGTTATTTGGGTATGTTATTTGCATGCTAGGTGAATTACTAAGAGTGAAATCACAGGTATTACACTGAAATGCTTCTTTATCCCCCATCCGATGACATCCATCTCGATTACAGCACTCACCCGTCCTATGCTCGAGTAGCTGTTGTCTTGTGAAAGTTCGGGGAGGAAATCGGGGGGTGACCTAGCGCTGGACGCGCTGGTCGCAGATGGGCGCAGACAGGCTTGCCTTTGGCACGCCGGCGGCGCGGTCGCACCAGCGTGTGTTTTTATGCTGAACTGGGCTCTGCTAGGCTGACAACTAGTGCGCCGACCTCTGACCAGGACGGGCCCGCTCTTACTTACGGGCACCGCGGTCGAGCATGTGAACAACTGGAGTTGCAGGTAACTTCAGATATGTTTTAAAGCAATTTAAAAGCAATGTGCAAGTAAGCAAATACTTTTAAAAACAGTGAATTAAACGCACGCATGATACCGATCCTGAAACTGAACACGACACGTCACACGCTGCGCAGTCGCGCCAGCGTGTGTTTTTATGCTGAACTAGGCTCTGCTAGGCTGACAACTAGTGTGCCAACCTCTGACCGGGGCCGGCCCGCTCTTACTTACGGGCACCGCGGTCATGCACGTGAACAACTGGAGTAGCAGGTAACTTCAGATATGTTTTAAAACAATTTAAAACCAATGTGCAAGTAAGCAAAGACTTTTAAAAAACAGTGAATCAAACGCGCACAAGATACCAGTCCTGAAACTGAACACGACACGTCACACACTGCGCGGTCACGCCGGCGTGCGTTTTTATGCTGAACTGGGCTCTGCTAGGCTGACAACTAGTGCGGCGACCTCTGACCAGGGCAGGCCCGCTCTACTTACGGGCACCGCGGTCGAGCACGTGAACAACTGGAGTTGCAGGTAACTTCAGATATGTTTTAAAACAATTTAAAAGCAATGTGCAAGTAAGCAAAGACTTTTAAAAACAGCGAATCAAACGCGCACAAGATACCAGTCCTGAAACTAAACACGACACGTCACACACTGCGCGGTCGCGCCAGCGTGTGTTTTTATGCTGAACTGGGCTCTGCTAGGCTGACAACTAGTGCGCCGACCTCTGACCAGGGTGGGCCCGCTCTTACTTACGGGCACCGCGGTCGAGCACGTGAACAACTGGAGTTGCGGGTAACTTCAGATATGTTTTAAAACAATTTAAAAGCAATGTGCAAGTAAGCAAAGACTTTTAAAAACAGTGAATTAAACGCACGCAAGATGCCGGTCCTGAAACTGAACACGACACGCCACATGCTGCGGGTCGCGCCAGCGTGTGTTTTTATGCTGAACTGGGCTCTGCTAGGCTGACAACAAGTGTGCCGACCTCTGGCTGGGGCGGGCCCGCTCTTACTTACGGGCACTGCGGTCGAGCACGTGAACAACTGGAGTAACAGGTAACTTCAGATATGTTTTAAAACAATTTAAAAGCAATGTGCAAGTAAGCAAAGACTTTTAAAAAACAGTGAGTCAAACGCGAGCAAAATGCCGGTCCTGAAACTGAACACGACACGTCACTTGCTGCGCAGTCGCGCCAGCTTGTCTTTTCATGCTGAACTGGGCTCTGCTAGGCTAACAACTAGTGCGCCGACCTCTGACCGGGGCAGGCCCGCTCTTACTTACGGGCACCGCGGTCATGCACGTGAACAACTGGAGTTGCAGGTAACTTTAGATATGTTTCAAAACAGTTTAAAAGCAATGTGCAAGTAAGCAAAGACTTTTAAAAACAGTGAATCATACGCGCACAAGATACCAGTCCTGAAACTAAACACGACACGTCACACACTGCGCGGTCGCGCCAGCGTGTGTTTTTATGCTGAACTGGGCTCTGCTAGGCTGACAACTAGTGCGCCGACCTCTGACCAGGGCGGGCCCGCTCTTACTTAAGGGCACTGCGGTCGAGCACATGAACAACTGGAGTTGCAGGTAACTTTAGATATGTTTTAAAACAGTTTAAAAGCAATGTGCAAGTAAGCAAAGATTTTTAAAAACAGTGAATCAAACGCACGCAAGATGCCGGTCCTGAAACTGAACACGACACGCCAAACGCTGCGCAGTCGCGCTAGCGTGTTTTTTTATGCTGAACTGGGCTCTGCTAGGCTGACAACTAGTGCGCCGACCTCTGACCAGGGCGGACCCGCTCTTACTTACGGGCACCGCGGTCGAGCACGTGAACAACTGGAGTTGCAGGTAACTTCAGATATGTTTTAAAACAATTTAAAAGCAATGTGCAAGTAAGCAAAGACTTTTAAAAACAGCTAATCAAACGCGCACAAGATACCAGTCCTGAAACTGACACGACACGTCACACACTGCGCGGTCGCGCCAGCGTGTGTTTTTATGCTGAACTGGGCTCTGCTAGGCTGACAACTAGTGCGCCGACCTCTGACCAGGGTGGGCCCGCTCTTACTTACGGGCACCGCGGTCGAGCACGTGAACAACTGGAGTTGCGGGTAACTTCAGATATGTTTTAAAACAATTTAAAAGCAATGTGCAAGTAAGCAAAGACTTTTAAAAACAGTGAATTAAACGCACGCAAAATGACGGTCCTGAAACTGAACACGACACGTCACATGCTGCGCGGTCGCGCCAGCTTGTGTTTTCATGCTGAACTGGGCTCTGCTAGGCTGACAACCAGCGCGCAGACCTCTGACCAGGGCGGGCCCGCTCTTACTTGCGGGCACTGCGGTCGAGCATGTGAACAACTGGAGTTGCAGGTAACTTCAGATATGTTTTAAAACAATTTAATAGCAACGTGCAAGTAAGCAAAGACTTTTAAAAACAGTGAATCAAACACGCGCAAGATGCCGGTCCTGAAACTGAACACGACACGCCAAACGCTGCGCAGTCGCGCTAGCGTGTGTTTTTATGCTGAACTGGGCTCTGCTAGGCTGACAACTAGTGCGCCAACCTCTGACCAGGGCGGGCCCGCTCTTACTTACGGGCACCGCGGTCGAGCACGTGAACAACTGGAGTTGCAGGTAACTTCAGATATGTTTTTAAACAATTTAAAAGCAATGTGCAAGTAAGCAAAGACTTTTCAAACAGCGAATCAAACGCGCACAAGATACCAGTCCTGAAACTGACACGACACGTCACACACTGCGCGGTCGCGCCAGCGTGTGTTTTTATGCTGAACTGGGCTCTGCTAGGCTGACAACTAGTGCGCCGACCTCTGACCAGGGTGGGCCCGCTCTTACTTACGGGCACCGCGGTCGAGCACGTGAACAACTGGAGTAGCAGGTAACTTCAGATATGTTTTAAAACAATTTAAAAGCAATGTGCAAGTAAGGAAAGACTTTTAAAAACAGTGAATCAAACGCGCGCAAGATGCTGGTCCTGAAACTGAACACGACACGTCACACGCTGTGCGGTCGCGCCAGCGTGTGTTTTTATGCTGAACTGGGCTCTGCTAGGCTGACAACTAGTGCGCCGACCTCTGACCGGGGCAGGCCCGCTCTTACTTACGGGCACCGCGGTCATGCATGTGAACAACTGGAGTTGCAGGTAACTTTAGATATGTTTCAAAACAGTTTAAAAGCAATGTGCAAGTAAGCAAAGACTTTTAAAAACAGTGAATCAAACGCACGCAAGATGCCGGTCCTGAAACTGAACACGACACGTCACACGCTGCGCGGTCGCGCCACAAGTTTTTTTGCTGAACTGGGCTCTGCTAGGCTGACAACTAGTGGGCCGACCTCTGACCAGGGCGGGCCCGCTCTTACTTGCGGCCACTGCGGTCGAGCACGTGAACAACTGGAGTTGCAGGTAACTTCAAATATGTTTTAAAACAATTTAAAAGCAATGTGCAAGTAAGCAAAGACTTTTAAAAACATTGAATCAAACGCGCGCAAGATGCAGGTCCTGAAACTGAACACGACACGTCACATGCTGCACGGTCGCGCCATTGTGTGTTTTTATGCTGAACTGGGCTCTGCTAGGCTGACAACTACTGTGCCGACCTCTGACCAGGGAGAGCCCGCTCTTACTTATGGACCCTGCGGTCGAGTATGTGAACAACTGCAGTTGCAGGTAACTTCAGATATGTTTTAAAACAATTTAAAAGCAATGTGCAAGTAAGCAAATGCTTTTAAAAACAGTGAATCAAACGCAGGCAAGATGCCGGTCCTGAAACTGAACACGACACGTCACACGCTGTGCGGTTGCGCCAGCGTGTGTTTTTATGCTGAACTGGGCTCTGCTAGGCTGACAACTAGTGCGCCGACCTCTGACCGGGGTGGGCCCGCTCTTACTTACGGGCATTACGGTCGAGCACATGAACAACTGGAGTTGCAGGTAACTTCAGATATGTTTTAAAACAATTTAAAAGCAATGTGCAAGTAAGCAAAGACTTTTAAAAACAGTGAATCAAACGCACGCAAAGTGCCAGTCCTGAAACTGAACACGACACGTCACAACACGTCTCCATGAAATGTCAGTTCAATGCCATCTCCTCAACCTGCTTCCACATGGTTTTCAAGTGGCTCCCCATCAGCACCAGAATAACTGTGAGAAAGGCCCTAATCACCAGCCAACTGCACTACGACAACGCACTCTATGCAGGCACCACCACTGAACTCATTCAAAGACTCCAGATGATCCAGAACACAGCTACCAGACTGATCCTCAACCTGACCAAGAGGACCCACATCACCCAGCATTTGAAGGACCTCCACTGGCACCCGTCCAGAAGAGATGCCAATTCAAGCTTCTGACCAATGCCTACAAAGCCCTCTACAACCAAGGACCCACCTACTTGAACCTTCACTTGCATTTCCACCGACCTCCTAGGAATCTCCACTCCGCACACCTTGCCTTTGCACAGATACCACACTTCCACTGCTGCCACTCCGGAGGCCTCTCCTTCTACCACCTTGCTGCCAAAGCGTAGAACACCCTCCCACTCCACTTCCTCACTGCACCCTCACTGACCCACTTCAGGAATGGACTCAAGACTTGGCTTTTTGACTGATAACTGCAGCACAGCACCTGGATACCCTCTAGGATGATAAGCTATGCTCTACAAGTACGGCTTGATTGACTTGATTGATTTCTGAAGAGACTTTATCATATTTTAGGTGAGGTTTGCTGCATGATTTGGATGGCGAACATTTCATTGATCAGCTCACACTGATTCACTTAGTTTCGAGCAGGCTGATATTTTTTTTTTTTTACTATCGCCCGCAGAAGTATGTGAAGTATGAGCTCCTCACAATCAAGACTGCGAGCTCGGGGAAATTAGGGTGTGCGAGCATGCACGCGCGCACCCTACAGGGAACACTGATTACATATATCAAATCGCATTGGTTGTTGATTTTGCCTATAGGTTCCTATAACCAAAAGTGAGTGGGACACCTAGTTGAAAGTCTCCAGGAGGTCTCAAAGTATAAGGTCAGTAGCTTCTACCTCATTCAACCCGATTGCTCTACCTTATACGAAAGGGACGACAACAGATTCCCTGACATGGCCTGGATTAAAAATGGACAGCAGTAACCCACTCAGTGTATGCACTTTAATTTATATTTATTAATGTAACCTTTTCTACAAGAATCAATTTGAACCAATGGTAGGCACAGACAGGCCAGCAGGTTGCATATTTTTTGAATTCACATGGCTGTGTGCAAAGTATTAAAACAACAGTCAGTTTGGACCTAGAGTGAAATAGTTGTGTTACTGCACAAGGGCAAGCTGAATTACCAGCTCTGCCAGGCCGCACACATACATTATTTAATTGTAAATAAATACAAACTAAAATAATTCAATGGGGACATGCCTAGGAAGCACTGTGATCAATATATAAAATGAAGTCCACAAAGTGGCTTATCACAGCTCAATCCAGTAGTGTATTATTTTACATTAGATAAACTAGTGCTAGGGAGTGTACATCATCACTCTCTAGTAAGGGAAGAGAGGTTTTCAGCAACTGTGATGAGGGATCACAGGATTCTGCCTTCCAAGCTTCATACTCTCACACTCTTAAATGACCAACAAAATTACAAAATTCTGCCATCAGACCCTACTGATAAATTAGAAATAGAAATCTGAAAGATTACTATCAGTGCACACGAGCAGGATTGGATCATCAAAAAGAAGAAAAGTTCCTAAGTCTGAGTCACCCACTTACTCCATACTTTTATACACTATCTAAGATCCACAAGCAGCAGATCCTGATCCCAGGTCGCCCTATCGTCACTGGAATAGGTATGGTACTTGAACCGCTATTTACCATTATGGACTGGTTCTTACATCCCCTAGTATCAGAAATGCCCTCATATGTGAAAGATACAAAACACCTTCTTAATACCATACAGGGTATGCAATTTAATCTTAAAATAGGCTACATGCTAAGGCTAGATGTGGAAGCCCTTTATACCAGTATACCACAAGAAGAAAGCTTCAACACAATAGAGAAACTACTGAATGAAAGACCATGGCAATGGAATACTCCTATTGAGTTGATTATGATGCTTGTAACACTGGCACTCATTATTTCGAGTTCTAGGCTACAATTTATGAACAACAGCAGGGGACAACAATGAGCAGCATATTTGCCCCTAGCCTGGCATGCTTGTATGATTATAAATCTGAAATAGAGCACATTTGATCTAACAACCCACACATGGACCATAGTAAAATATGGCCACAGAGAGACTCTCTTAATAGATAGCAAGAAAAGCAAACCACAACAAATAATCTGTGTGAGTACCTACAGCGGTATGTCCAATGGAGTAATGAAAATAATAAATAGGTATAGGCGCATATTGAGTTGTAATGGCCTAAATTTTGAAAAAACAATAGCATCAGGGGCAGACTTGTCCAGGCGAGAGCCCTGAAGAAAGACAGTGAGGAACAAAACACAATTTGCAGTCTACCACAGCTCAGGGGCCATTCCCATGTGGCCAATGCTCAGTCTGGTCCCTCACTTCACATACAAAACTATTGATTTAGGGCTGAAATGCCCCAGGGAGCAGAGGACCCATACGAATTGCAATTCCACTAAGACATTCTATTTGATTACTTGTACTTGTTGGCAGAAGTATGTAGGAATGAAAACTAGGAAAGCCAGACTAAGGGCCTCATTGCGATGTCGGTCGGAAAGCATTCCGACCGACTCCTTGCCGGAATGGTTTCCGACCGACTCGGGTTCGGGGAGTCCGACCAACCGATTACGATGGTTCCGAACACCATTCGGTCGGAGTCCCATTGACTTCAATGGGAGCCTGTGTTCCAACCGACAACACAGGCTCCCATTGAAACAAGCATTGGAAATGCAATCGGTCTCGCATTTGTTTGAGTTGGAGCTATTGGCATTGTAAATGGCAATGTATTCTTCTTATGTGTTATGAGTGTATGTGGTATGTAGTGGAACTATATGGGTTGGATTGGATTAGTTAGTTGTGGAATTGTGTGGTGAGGATTTGTGTGTGTGGAGTGGATTTGTGTAGTGGGATTATGTGGCATGGTGTGCTGTGAAAATATATGGTTAGCAATTATGTGGCATTCAGTGTAGTGGCATTATGTGGAGTGGGATTGTGTGTTGTGGAGTGGTAAGTAGTTCAGTTTAATTATGTGTTGTGCTGCTGAATTTTGTGGCATGATGTGGAATTGCGTGGTGTGGATTGGATGTATGTGGTGTGTTATGTAATTGTGTTGTTGAGTTGTATTATGTGATTTGGTGTTAAATTATGTGGTGTGGACTGAAAATGTGTGGAGCTGAATTGTGTGGCATGAAACTGAGGTGGTGCTGAGTGATGCTGAGGGGATGCTGAGTGATGCAGAGATGGTGCTGAGTGATGCGGATGTGTCGCTGAGTGACGCTGTGGTGCTTAGTTATGCTGAGGTGGTGGTACTGCGCTGAAATGATGCTGAGTTTGTGCTGTGTTGAGGTGATGCTCTGCTGAGGTGGTGCTGCGTTGGTGGTGGTGCACTGATGCAGAAATGGTGCTGTGCTGATGTTTATGTTGTGCTGTATTGGTGCTGCGCTGATGTTGAGTCGGTGGTGAACTAATGAGGAGGTGATGCTGAGGTGATGATGAGGTGGTGCTGAGTGATGCTGAAGTGCTGGTTCATGCTAAGGCGGTGGTGCTGCACTGGTGCTCAGGTGGTGCTTAGTGATGTTGAGTTGGTGCTGTGCTGAGGTGAGGCTGCGCTGATGTTGAAGTGGTGCGGTATTGATGCTGAGTTGCTGCTGAGGTGGGGCTGCTTTGGTGCTGAGGTGGTGATGTGCTGGTGGTGGTGCACTGATGCAGAGGTGGTGCTGTGAAAATGCTGAGGTGGTGCTGCGCTGGTGCTGAGGTGGTGCTGAGTCATGCTGATGTGGACCTGAGTCATGCTACGGTGGTGCTGCTGCACTGGTGCTCAGGTGGTGTAGCACTGATGAGGTAGTGCTGTGCTGATGCTGAGATGGGGCTGTGCTGATGCTGAGGTGGTGGTGTTCAGGTGGTGCTCTGCTAATGCGAAGATGGTGCTGCGCTGGTGCTGCACTGATGCTGAGGTGGTGCTGCACTGATGCCAAGTTGGTGCTGCACTGGTGGTGGCTCACTGATGAGGAGGTGGTGCTGTGCTGATGCTGTGGTGTCGCTGAGTGATGCTGTGGTGATGTTGTGTGATGCTGAGGTGGTGGTGTTGCACTGGTGCTCAGCTGGTGCTGAGTGGTGTTGAGTTGGTGCTGTGCTGAGGTGGTGGTGAGCTGCTGCTGAAGTGGTGCTGCATTGGTGCTGAGTTGCTGCTGAGGTGGGGATGCGTTGGTGGTGGTGCACTGATGCTGAGATAGTGCTGTGCTAAAGCTAAGATGATGCAGTGCTGATGTTAAGGTGGTGCTGCGCTGGTGCTGAGCTGGTGCTGCACTGGTGATGGTTGTTGGAAGTGGAGGTCCCTGTCGCTTACCGCTGCCACCAAATGCTGGAGGCGTGCGCCCTCGACCCCTCGCTTCAACGTTAGGCTAAGTAAGGACACCGTCTGAGATAGCCCTGCTCACCCCCTTAGTAGCTTGGCACGAGCAGCCAGGCTTATCTCCAAGGCACGAGTGTTCAGTATGTGCAACCACGCTCACAATAACCCCATGATGTCATCACAAATAGACTCCACACGAGTATTGATAAAAAGAGTATAATCTTTATATAAGAAATTATACGATACGACCACACGATACAAAATCAACATATAAGTACGGGTAGTATTCTTTCTGGTGGGTTGGTAGGTTCTAATCCCAAACACCACGTCTAACCAACAGTTAAGCTCTTCTCTAACCGTTTCCCAATAGGTTAGACCAGTCGTATTGCTAGAAACACACATGTTGCATAAGGAAACAATACTGCAATGCATAACGATATTCTCTTATACTGTGCAACAGAGAAATAATGCCATACGTAGCGCCACAGTCATGTACTTTGCAATTGAAGGAATAATGCAATGCGTATCACCACCAGCATGCCCTGTACCAGGAAGAAACAAAGCAATGCATCACGCTACAATCCTGTGCGGTGCAATAAAGAAATAATACACTGCGCCACATTATACTCAGATACTGTGCACTGACGAAATCATACAATGCGCTACCTTACAATCAAATAATATGCATGGGAGAAATAACGCAGTGCGTAGCGCACCAAGCATAAAGTTCATTAGGCACAAATGAGGTCAGGCGTCATACGACAGTTCAATAGTTCGTTAGCAGCAATAATGCAATTGTGTAATACGACAGTTTTACGTGCTCCAGTAACAGTGCCCCCGTTATGGATCAAATGATGACACACAAAGTACTGCTTCCCACTCCGGCCCCAGTACTGCCCCGTCCTGGGTCAGCAGGGGCCAGGATCCAAGCCGAAGCAACGGCTCGCGCAGCTGACTGAGCGGGAGGCCGAGAGAGTGTCCCTCCTGGCCCGCACCCCACCCCTGGTGTTGATCCACGTTACCTGGGATGGCGCGATCCCACTCTCCTCCCTGACATCAGCGACTTGGGCCTTGATCCAGAACTCCATCACGGGTTTTGGCGGACATGGGCAGGCGGCTCAGCTCTTCCGTGGCTGCCGGTCCGGGCCGCTACTGATGGACTCCGAGGGCTCCGATGACTTGGCCCTCACTCCGGCAGACTCGGTCCACACCGAGACCCGCCCTCAGCACTGTGGAGACTTTACTGCAGTTTGGTGCACAACCTAACCCAGCACTCCTCACCAGCACCTCAGGTTGTACTTCGACATGCACACCGCGCGTCCGAGACTTGCCTCTTCTCTGGTGCTCACGACGATCCGGCGCTCTACACCAATGCTCCGCTTGCACCTCAACACGCACCCTGCGCGTTCGAGCCTCGCCTCTTCTCCTGGTGCACACGATGTCCAGGCGCTCTTCCTCACGCCCTGGCTGCACCACGACACGCACTCCTGCGCATCCAAGTTTCACCACTTCTCCTGGTGCACACGATGTCCAGGCGCTCTTCCTCACGCCCTGGCTGCACCACGACACGCACCCTTGCACGTCGGAGACTCACTTCTTCTTTTGGTGCCTACGAGGCCCAGGCGCTCCTCACCAACACCCGGGCTGCACCACGACACGCACCCAGCGCGTCCGAGACTCACTTCTTCCGCTGGTGCACACGATGTCCAGGCGCTCCTCATCAACGCCCTGACTCCACCACTACACGCACACTGCGCGTCCGAGTCTCGCTGCTTCCTTTGGTGCCCACGAGGCCCAGGCGCTCTTCACTAGCACCTGGGCTGCACCACGACACGCACACTTGCGCGTCCAAGCCTCGCCTCGTCTCCCTGTGCACTCCACGACCAGACGCTCCTCACCAACGCCTTGGCCTGCACCACGACACGCACTCTGCGCATCTTAGACTTAGCTTACTCCTGCGTGCCCACGATCACACGGCACAACTTCTGAGGGTCTCAAGCAGCACAAAGCACGCGCACACTGCGTTGCTTGGGACTTCTCCGGAAACTTTTATGATCCTGTATTTCCAAACAGGGAGCCAGCTCACCTCGGGCCCTTGGGGTTACAAGACACAGCACAAAGCACAGTCTTCTTCAAGCAGGGGGACCCAGCGCCTCCAAGCACAGTCCCAACAGCCTCTTCCTTAGTTAGAACAGCAAACTGCAGACCAGCCCCAGATCACGAAGCAAGGATTGGTCTATCCACCACAGTCTCTTCAGTTGTTCCTTCTTTAGCAGAGGTTCCTCTTGACCACAGAATGGGTCCAAGCCTTTTCAGTCTCAATCCTTATCTGTTTCATTCCAACGTTCAGGGGTTTCAGCTCTCATAGTTATACCCCTTACTGTCTTTGAAGTTTGTATGTGCTCAGGGGTCCCTGACCCCTCCCTAAATCAGCTCTGGGTGTCTCCCTCCCAGTGTCACCTCTCTCCCTTTGATACTGGGGGTCTGGATCCTTAATCACTCAGCAGGAGATGGGTCAATAGGTTTATAGCACCAGCCCAGGCCTTTTCACCTCCCGGGCTTCTCCTCCCCCTACTCTCCAGATGCAGGGCAGCCTGGTGCCATCTCAACCCCTCCCTGGGTCAAGACCTCTCCCAGCTCCTCTCACCTTTCAATTCCAGACAGACAATCCACATTTCAGAGACACACAGAAATGCTCAGAGCACAAAACTCAGCCACTTCTAGAAGAGTGGTTTATAAACACACAGTGACAAAACCACCTTTACAGAAAGATGCATTATGACACTGTGAGTTCACATATACCAAACTTCACCTCTCCATTATAAACTGACAGGAAACTGGCTAACAAATACACCACCTAGCCTCCCCCATTCTGTCCTATGGGCAGAATGGCCTTTCAGCAGTGAAAAACGAAATGGAGAGTTTTTCACTGGCAGAACACAACACACACCTCAGTTTATGTTCTGCCTTTTACCTACACTGCACCCTGCCCAGGGGTTACCTGAGACCTACCACAGGGGTGCCCCATGTGTATGTAAAAGGGACAGTCAGGCCTGACAAGTGGTTGCACTTGTCAGGACAACATGCTAACTTAGCATTCTGCGCGCAGGCCCTACACTGAAGGCTTGAGTTCCCTTCTCTGCGCGCCCTTGCATTACTAGCCCATGCACACACAGTGCACATCACTAGGGAATTTTACTAGTAAGGCAAACATACCAATCATGGCCAACCAATCACCATACATTTTACACAGGAAACTCCTGTACTTTGACACTGATCAGCAGTGGCAAAGTACCCAAAGCATCTAAATTGGCATCTCTAGGTCAGGAAAGCGGTCTAGGGGGAAAGCAAAAAAGTTTAGGGAACTTTAACCAAAAAGGCCAAGTCCTACAATGGTGCACTGATGAGGAGGTTGTGCTGTGCTGATGCTGATGCTGAGGTGATGTTGAGGTAAGGCTGAGTGTTGCGGATTCCTTCATCACCACCACCCTTTAACATTGTCCCTTACTGCTCCATAACCACTAACGTTAAGATGCATTTAATTAGTTATAAAGCGCCACTCATACCAGTGTACGGTGTCAAAGCACTTTGCATCAAACACAAATTACACAGAGACAATCAATCATACATGTATAAATTAGCGTAAAGGAAATGTTACACAAAACAGAGGAATACAGGGTGTAGGAGTCACAAGTCATGCATAATGGTAGGCAGCATTGCTAAAGAGTGCGTGGGCCCCAGAAGCCCAAACTCAATTGAAAACAGAACACCATAGTTGGGGGTTCTCTTAAATAAAAAGCACCGATTTCTACGCAGATGAACCCTTTTTCCAACATTAATATCTGTTCAAATCTATACTTTGTAGTGCATGCAGTTCTTTGATGACAGTTATAAATTCACTGTTCTATGTTAGGATTTTAACTTATAAGCTGCAAGTAACAGAAAGCAGTAACCCACTGACCTATTTACATTTTATGCACTTTGTGTTCTGCATGGTATACTTTCTTTGCAGCCGGCATATTAACACTCTGCTACCTTGCAATGAGTCAAAAAAACTTCTACTAGACAACTCCATCTCTCCAGCAAGAACAATAATCACTGAAGTTATCTTGACATTTTTATTGTCTGGAATTGCTTGAGGCCAGGAATGTGTCAGGGAGTGCCTTTAAAAGCAACATAAACTTGAAAACAGGGCCCCTCTTCAGTTGGTATCCAGTGGGATCGCACCGCCCTTGTGCCGCCCCTGCATTCTTGTTCTGCATTTATTTAATGTACTACATTCAAATGCACATTTACAGGGGACATTCTTCCAGAAAGAAAGATTTTAGCCTCAGCGCTAAACAAAGAGCAGAGACTTCCAACCCCTCAGCCAGCAGTCAAGCACAGGTCCTAGAGGGGAGGAAAGAACACAAGCAGCATGCTTATTAAAGTATCATTTGAAGCATTGATTTAATGGAACTGAAACTATGGCTGTTTTTAAGTAGTGGTTTAAATTTTTTACATGATTTAGAGCTGCAGTAGCTAGAAGGCATGCTGTTGAGGTGTTTTTGTGCCTGTTTCTGGAGGAAATTAAAGGAGGCAGACTTAGACTTAAAACCACAATAATTAATTGCTTGCATTCCAAGCCAGCCTGGGAGATGTCTTCAGGAAGAATACAAAAGAATGCCAGCCACATGGAAGGAACTGAGAGGGTTAATGCTGCAATAAAATGTAAGCAGCTATGGGTCTGAGCAGCCAAAGTGTAACACGAAGTTGAAAACATAATAAAATAGTCCCCCCACAAGCAGATCAACAGAACAAAGCGTAATGATATTGTACTAAGTCCCTGCTCCTTGGAGGAAAAAGGAGGGACAAAGAGGCAGGACTGGCCACTGGTAAGCAAGGATTTTTAAAGGACATTGAAACAAACAAATGAGAAGCAAGGAATGGCATTTGGCCCACAGAGATATATGTATACCAAAGTATAAAAGAGGTCGTACGCTTACGCGCGACCTAAAGAGGAATGGTTCAGGAAAAACTTGCACCCTGTGGCGGGCACAATCAGAGAACAAGGGACCCCCTCTAAGGAACGAATAAGGTCTGGGAGTAAGAGGGGAGATAAACAGACCAGTGAAACCAGAAAACACTCCCCTTAGACCTATATTTCTTTTTACAAAAGAGTGAATCTAGTATGGGTATAGGAATATGCCACACATCAGATATTTATAATATAGCAACAACATCATTATTTTTTGAGGTCATATTTATTATTATCATTGACTTCTTTTTTCCTTTTTTTTACAATGCATAAATGTCATTTTTTTCAATCGATACAAAAAACTTTTTTTATAGTGTTTTTTATAAAAAATGTATATACATATAAGCAATCGTGAAAAATAAAATACAATTTTGTTAATCCCCAAAAAAACACAAATCTTCTTAGAACTCATACATTCCTCACAGTCGTTCACATTCATACAAGACACTTATGCACATCTGGATTGATAGGGAAACATAAGATGTAAATCATTTCCACCAAGATGAAAAAGACAATAAGGTCTGGACACACGAGGTCGACGCGCGTTTCGGTGGGTTAACACGTGGCGTGCCTTCCACACTATACATGGTTGGAAAGAGGGGTCCCATGGGTACCCCCTATGGGCCACAACCGGAGGCCTCTGGGTGAAGGGGGACCTGCTACGGGCCCCCAAAGTCGGTTTCCGACAGCCAATCTGTGTCGTACAGACGGAGTCGGAACGGCTGTCGGAATCAGTCGGTCAGAAACGCGGTCCATAGAGTTCTACGTTTTGGCTCCAACCAACTTGGACTCTCCAAATGCTGGACGGAACAGATTCGGAATGACCGACTGACTACCTTGTATCGTAATCCGTCGGTCGGAAATGTTTCAGAGTCGGTCGGAAACTTGGCTTCCGACACGGGTTCGGTTAAACTGAATGCCATTCGGAGCCTTTCCGACCGACATCTTAATGAGGCCCTAAGAGTTACTGAGCATCGAAGCACCATTAGTTGCAAACTTGTGACAAAATGACATCCCATTTCTCTCTAGCTGGCCATACTGAAAATGACTCTCAATGAACAGTAATAGAGTAACTTAGTAACAGTAATATTATCATGATTTTACACAAACGAGAACAAAGATGTGTCTATAAATTAAGAACTGATAAAATTGGCCTAAATGCCAACATTTTATGAACCCTGCTGAATTCAAGAAGATTAAACCTGATCTTGCAACCAGGAAGTCATAGCACACCATGATGGTATTCAGTAAACACTCGAAAAGGGACAAATAAGTCCTAGAAGACTGCAGATAGAAATACTAATATGGGGCATTCTATATAGAGGGATTCACCACAAACAGGGATTGATACAGACTTGCAGAACACAACTCCATCTACAATATCTCCCTAACTGTTCCATCATTGATGGAATGCTGAAGACTGGAGGGATATTTTCCCTGAGATTAACCCAAGAAACTTTAGAGGGTCTTCTTCCGTGTAGGTTTACATCAGCTGTGAGTGTTCCGCAGAAAAATAAAGTACTTGAACTGTGATGCCTCCCGATATGCGCACACATGCACGCTGATTAACAGTAGGGAACTACCCTACCCATAATTCTGGGTGGGTGTGTGATGACGCATCAGGAAGGGAGAGCTCCGAACAGCGGTGCTGACAGTAAATACAATGGGCACATCTCGTCTAGAGCAGAACAATACCTTAGAGAGCATATTATAACTAAGAAACTGAAGACACAGTAACAATATCCCTTTACTTGTGAATGATTTTACCATAGAATGTAACAACAGGGATGTGCCCTTTAGCCTATCCTTGTGAAAAGGGGTATCATTAAATACTCCTTCCGGTAAGCACTTGTATGTGCTTTGGCATGACTACACAGTTACAGCTTGGAACAATCTTACAATGGCCTTGATTTGATCACCAATGTTTTCTTTACAGAAATGTTTGCCACTATATGTGCATCAGAGTGCATGTACTCAGATGTCCTTATGTAATGTAACTGGTTCTCTTGTAAAGCGCTCTGACACCTT
This sequence comes from Calotriton arnoldi, assembly GCA_963921515.1. Taxonomy (NCBI): domain Eukaryota; kingdom Metazoa; phylum Chordata; class Amphibia; order Caudata; family Salamandridae; genus Calotriton; species Calotriton arnoldi. The sequence goes on from CAWUFW010005748.1 coordinate 390,420, forward strand.
CGGGTAAAGTACATGCTATATAAAAATGCATAAATAAATAAACACATTGTATTATTTGTCCATACCTTGATGTACAAAAATATTAAGAGCTCGTGTTTCATGCTTGATGTTGAATGTCTTACACTTATAGCATTAATGTTTTTTTGTTTTCACTTCCTCTTGTACGACAGGCATTAATATACGTTCCGGTGACAGGCAAGTGCACCTGCAATTTTGCTCTTCCTCATAAGCAGCCACCTTAGCTAAAGAGAGACTGTAAGATCCAATAGGGACCCTGATCTCTTAGTCCACCAGCTACTAACCTATGTGTGGTGCTGCGGAAAATACATACCACTTGAGGGTCTTAATCAGGGCATTCAAGGCAGTTACTCCTCTACTCTCTGAATGATCTTTTGGCTATATACCAATAAAATGTTTATTTGGGTTTCAGACTCGTCTTTTATGATGATTGCTACAAATCATAAGAGCAGGATGTCCTTGCTGACAGCTGTCGGTCATTGCATGTGATGTTCATGGCATAAGGTTCAACTCGTGCAGTTCCATGAATTAGTGCTGGGCCACAGAATAGCAGCATTCTTCGGAAATTTAACGGAGTCTCATTGTTAAAGATCCTCAATGCTACCACTTGAACTACTCATATTTACATGCAGTTACATAGGTTGATGGCCGGGATCACATTTCAATAAACTTTGCATCAGTGCTTCTTTGGGATCATAGACTTTTGGGGGCTAAACACATTAAACTCCGCCTTTGTGCTTTAGTCTGTGAGCCTCATTTACAAGAAAGTGCCGCAGCATGGCACCACAAGCCCTTTGGCTTGAAAGCACAAGGATGCTATCTACAAGGATAGGACGGACCCCTTTGCTCTCTCCTGTGCTGGCTCACAAATAGCTGCCATGCGCAGGCACCCTTGCACCATGGTGGAAGGATGCCTGCATCACAGGGATGATTGTTTACATGCAGGAAGGTGTCCCTTTCTGCTCATAAACAACCTGAAATGGCGTTTTTCAACTTCTATGTGTGCTGCATTGCAAAACGTCATTTTTTTACTGATTGTTTATATGCATGAAGGGACACCTTACTGCACATAAACAATCATCAGAGGTGATATCCGCATTCTATGTGTGCTGAAGAATGCAGCACGCATAGAAAGAGGAAATAACAAGGAAAATGAATACATTTCTCCTCATTGCGCCTCCCTATGCTTGTGTCAGGTTCCATGGGTGTTGGGTGGGAACACCCACAGCAACACCCATGGAACGCCCCTTTCACACAAAGTGCTGCATGTAAAGGGGCCATATTTACAAGGACAGGAAAAGCCATGCAGGGTGGCTTGTAAATAAGTCCCTGTGTTTTTTTGGTTGTGCATTTGCCCTGATCAAAGCCTAATCACTGCGATGGTGCATCATCAATGACAAAAAAAGTGAGTGAGTTGTAAATCCTAGCAAAATGCGCAGTTAAGATAACATTCAACTCAGTGGCGGCTAGCACAGGGCGTGCTGCGGGCGGTGGGTGGGGCGGGGGAGGGGCAGGGTGGGGGGGTAGTAAACTCGGACATACGACGGAACGGAGGAAAGTAATTATTACGTTCCTCCGTTCCATCGTATGTCCGAGTTTACTACCCCCCACCCTGCCCCGCCCTGCCTCCCCACAGCACGCCCTATGCGAGCCGCCACTGATTCAACTGTGTTAATTTCTCTATACATATTTTACAAATTAAGGGTAACCATGGTTTCGTCAAGAACATAAAACCAGAAAATGACCTGATTACCTATTATTAATCTAAATCACATCAAGAACAGCTTTCCAAACACCACGATCTCTGCTTTCCTACCTCCTGGGCAACTGAACCTTTGATCTTTGACCCTGTTGAGCTCTGCTTGGTATATGGATTTGAGGAACCAGTAACTCTGTTTTTTTAATAATACCTAATGGGAAGAGACTCCAAAAGTAAAATAAAAATGGCTTTAATGGTTTGCAATGGTGCAATCAATATCTCCTAGGCACTGTTTAACCTTGTGTGAGGAGTAAGAGGTAGTGATGATTACCATACATAAATTTACGATTTAATTATTTACGACCACAACTGGGACACTGGTCTAGCCCGGGCACCCGGCTCCACTGGGCAGATATGCACCGTCTATTGGCATGCAGGCAATTAAAAAGTCTGCATGCCTCAAGTGAGGGATGACAAGCAACTATCAAAAACTTACAAAATAGTGGGGCAGAATCACATATGCAGATGTTTGATGGCGGGAGATATGGATTTTTGTGGATGTATCGGTGAAAGTGGTTATTTTATCCTTTTGAGTCATAATTAATATCTATGGACTTGGTTCATAACTGAAAAAAATGGCTAAGGGACAAGCTACACATTTACAAGCGGCTTACAATGTTACTCAATATTGTACTTTCTAATGCTATGCTCTTAGCAGTGTAATAGGATAGGAAGTATGTAGCTCAGGACATGGCATAACTGCTTTTCTGCAATGATTTTACAATTGAATTTGACAGAAAATGCAGAGGTCCAAAGTGTGGGCTTTCCCGTCTGCAACCAAGTATCCCAGGGCTTGAATGTCTGAGAGAGGTGTTCATTTCATATGCCTTCATCTTGTAAAGGCTCCCGTCAAGCATTATGAATCAATTCTGAGTAATACATTATAAATAACCCTGCCCCAGACATTTCAGCAAAGATTATTCATGAATGCCCTCTAGTCTGCAAAAAAATGACAAGGCGAATATATGAAAAACTTTCATTTCAGACTGCACTGGTCATACCAGCTTCTGATGCTGCATTCAAACTGCGCTCTGTAAAGAGACATTGCCACTAACCTTGGCATGAGACAATGCTGTCAGAGTTTGCAGTGGCGTCCGAAAAATGTGGCTTTGATAATTTTCAATCCTCTATTTGCAATATAAAAATATAGAGAATAGATGCATACAGTGAATTACGGGGATGTTTTTCACTGAGTGGTTCAAAGTGACATCCTATAGACAACAAGAGCAAAGCTTAACCCCCTCCAGGAGTCGAGTTGCCCCTCCCCTCCCTTGCTTTAAAACAACTGCGGCCCCCGTGTCTCTCAAATCAAGCCACTGACACAGTGTTTTGGTGCCAAAAAAGGTCGCAGTTTATTCAACAATTCAACATAACATGTTTATACTTTTGCAAACTTCATGTTCAACCTATTCTTAATCTTTATTGGGAATCTACTTCATTTTACTTGCAGCCCTTTTTGTCGCTGCGTGGACCCAGCCTCCTCAAGTTCCGGGGACGGGAGGGGCCACCTGTCTGGGCCTGTTTCCCGAGTCAAGGCTTCAATTTGCTACCGATCTGGGATCTGCCTGGGCTGCAAGTGCCGTCCCATTTGCCCTGCCCTTTCGTTGGCCCTCCCTGCTCCCCGGGGGACCCTGCTGTGTGGCATCCCAAGGACCTTTCTTGAGCATCTACTCTATCTATTATGAGGCTGGGTCCTTCCATTTTTGCTCCCTCTGTACCCCTGCCGTGAGGCATCCCAAGGGTCCTGGATGAGCATCACATCTACTCTTTTCCTTGGCAGTAGGCCGCCCTTGGCTACCTCAGTGCCCCTGCCGTGAGGCATCCCAAGGACACTTTGTGAGCCTTTCCTCTACCTTTTAGTAATTTTCTCCTTTATTTTCTACCTTTCTTGTGTTCCCTCCGCCTCACCTCTACCATTTCGGCTGTGACGCCCGTTCCTTCTGGTGTGGGTGGGTGGGATTCTTTATCTACCTGCGAGAAGGGGGGGTGCTTTGTGTTTGCTTGGGCCTATAGGCCCCTATTTATCCCCCCCTCGCCTCATCAGCTCGCCCCCCGATTGGGGGGGGTTCGCCCTTGCCCTAGGGCGACCAATCCTGGTCGCCCCCTTTCGAGCGGGCTATTTGGTTGTTGTGCGGGGAGGGGCTTCCCTCCTCCGGACGGCGTTTGTCCCGGGCCCCTATTGGGTCCGGCTTCGCCTTCCCCGGCCCGGGTTCCGAGTTGATGATGAAAAACATTCCTTTAATTCAGTTTTTACTCATCTATAATTTTATGGTATGTATGGCTACAAAAATCATCTGCCCCTGCTTTCAACTGCGATGCAGGGGCAGAGGAGTAATAAAGAGTAATAAAGAGCTGACCTAAATGTGAAAGAACTACCTTACCTGCAACTCTTACCCAACCTCCTTCACCATTCCTGCCTTCCTTCCCCCTCCTGCAGCGGTGCTTGCTGCTTTCTGCTTTCAGTCAAAGCAGACACGCAGCGCTGAGCTGACAAGCTTTGTGAAAAACCTGTCAGCCTGGCCTGGATGGCCTTTCTGCTGTAGGAACAATGCGTAACAAGTTTTGTTATCAACTGTTGCTACGTCATAGTATTGAGTTACCAGATTTAGAATCTGGTGTAAACGATAAAAGGCTTTCTATGGAAGCCATGCATAACAACGGTATCCACCGTGGATACTGACCAATAACCACCTACTACTTAAGTTCTAAAACATGTTTTGCCAAATACACCAGTAGAAATTAAGTCATAAACACATAGCCAAAAACATTTTTAAAAAGTGCATGGTCACCTCATCTGGCCATGTTCCTTAAATGTGCATTAATTTATTTAAATTGTTTAGGATAGTGCTTACTTTTCCCGCTAAAGCCATTTTTCAGCCTTAAAACCTCATGAATTGCTTTCCTTCTGCATGAAAATGTACTCAGGAGTGAGATCGGCACTACTTGTTATTTCTGAGATAACAAATTTGTAGTGCCAACATCATTATCTATAATAAAGTCATCAGTGTCGCAAACGGGTATTGATCTAGCATCGGCCAAACATTAATTATGAATAATAAGTGATGACCACAATGTTAGTAGAAACATTGCACACCTGTAGATGGCTTCTACAGTGAAGCAAAAAAAAATCCCCAAACGTGTAAACAAAAATTACGAAAAAAGTAAATCGTCCCAATAGCAATCTTACCCTTACAGCAGCCACTGCAACAGATAGCCTTATGTGATTTTAAGCAGTAATTGCAAAATGAAGTTGATGACGCACACATTAAGTAGAAAGCTTTAAAATGTATTTAAAAAAAATAAAGCTATAAGGATAAAATATCTAAAGTCAGTGCAGGAAAGCCTTCTAGTGAAAATAATCAGAAATAAAGAAATGGCAACGTTAACACCTGCAAAAATATAAGTCAAATCAACATTATTACCAGAAGATATATATTAAATCATCAACAGGGGTGGCCTGCACTTTTGCAGCCAACTTAAGGAAAGACGCAGGCCCAGATTTACTGTGCTATCTTTCATGAATAAAAGAAAGCAGAATAACCTCATATCTACTAAAATGTGGCACTGTTTTCATCTCTACCTGTGCTGGTGCACTTTTGGCTGCCATGCGTCAACACACACACCATTCTGCCACAGTGAAAGGGTGTGTGATTCTATAAGGAATAGTTAAGGAATAGTTTTTGTTCTGGGATCAGATCCTTCCAGTACAAAAATTATCCTATAACACTTTTACTGCTTTGTATGTGTGATGTACAATGCAGCACACATGCAAAGCAGTTAAAACAAGGAGAAATTAAACCATTTCTCATTGCAGCTGCCTCGAGGAGTCATAGGATTTTGGAACAAATCCAGGTGTTCGATTGTTTGTAGATAGGGAGTTGCATCAGAACACATGGGTGGTTGCATGTGAACGTCCATGCATTACTGAAAGTAAAGTAAGTAATGAAGAGTAGCACATAGCGCAGCTTTGCGTTACTTCAAGAAACCGCGGAATAGTAAATCATGACATAACACTTTGCATTGTGTTTACGTTACAAAAGTAATGCAAGCCTGGAGTAAAGTCTTAGTAAATCAGCTTCATTCCACAAGTTACGTATGATAAAAAAGATTTTACCATTTCTGCCGTTGACTGCAGGGAAAACTCTGGTTAGTACATTAGTTATGTCTACTATTGATTATTGCAACGGGCTTCTTGTAAATGCCCCCAAAAAAGTCGTTCATAAGCTACAGTCAGTCCAAAACGCAGCCGCCAGGATGCTATCAGGAACCCCTAAATACAAGCCAATTTCTCATGTTATTCGGAAGTATCACTGGCTTTCTGTGAAGAACCGTATAAAGTTCAAGGCCTTGTGTATTGCCTATAAAGCCTTTCGTAAAACAGGACCTCAGTTTCTAATCAGGGAGCTAGCAGCTTACATTCCGGTCCGAGCCCTTCGCTCATCCACTGCTTTTCTGCTTAGGGTCCCTCGCACTAAAACAGCCTCATGGGGCGATAAACGTTTTATAGTCGCCACTGCAAAACTTTGGAATTCTCTTCCACTAAAGATCAGATCTTCCCAATCTTTGTTAACCTTTAGGAAAATGACAAAGACCTGGCTGTTCAATCAGTAAGTTTCTCCGATATATGGTATCTGCCTGCTGTCCTTAGCGCCGAGACACCCATGGGTAATTGAGCGCTTTACAAATCTCATAAATAAATAAATTGGCCACAGTTTGCACGATGGATGTGGCTGTGGTAGAAAGTTGAAAATAAAGGCTAACAAAATGGATACATGAATACAGCAAGCATATGTACTCATGAAAATGTTGCAGAATAGGAGGCATCCACACTAAAGAAGGAATTGTATTGTACAGATAAGCATTGCATGCATACAAAGATCAGAAATGTGTACAGAGACTCTGTTTTAAACGGATGTGATCAAAAAAGTGATTGTGACAGTCAATGACCTGAGTGCATGATCTGCACATATCACTATTGAGGATATCACATGGGTGCAGCAAAAGCAAAGCAATGTCTGCATAGAAGGGAAGCAGTGGGTACCTACCGAGGTCATTGTTGGTATTTACCACTGACTTGCTTAGCACAGGACAAATGTTATAAGTGATTCTCAACATCAAAATAGTCATGTCTTTACCGCATAGGTAAGGCAAACAGGTCATGAGTTGTCATGTAACTACTCTGGGGGATTCCATTGCTTGGATGTGTGGTACTTAAAAGACTCTTCACACCTCCTCCTGCTTAAAGTATTACCTTGTACTCGGCAACATTGTTTTGTTCAGCTTGGGTGGGGGTCTAGCTAGGAGGTGATGTGGCCTATTGGCTAGAGCTGTCAACTTTAGAACATGCGGAACCAGGGCCATAACGCGAGCCCCTGCAGCTCCTGGGTAAACAGGAGAGCCTGCCCTTCCAGTACCCCCTTTCAGTTTAAATCCTGTGAATAGCTGTCAGATACAGAAGTTTCAGGGGCGACGCCTCCTTAGTTCTGCTGGGGATGGGAGGAATACTTTTGTATTAGGCAACTGTGCAGAACCAGTTTTGAATCCGGACCTCTGCTCAACACCCTGTGATTTGGGAAAATCACTTAATTTGCATATGCCTGAAAAGGTAATAAGTGTTTAATGTAGTTTGGTTCTGTTGCACAGTGCTCTAATGGCCGTGGGTAGAATCACACTATAATTGTTTTCTAAAAAGGCAGTGAATATTGTTGAAGCCTGCTCTTAAGATCCCATAGAGCCTCATTCACAGCAGTCAAAGTGTTCTAAAGCACTTTTGCCTTCATGGCAACCACTCAAACTTAATGAGCCAGGAGTATTGTTGAGTGTCGTGCCTTTTGTTTTTGGCAGAGCTGAATTGTGGGTTGCACGTTCTAACATGTACCATTCAGAAAGTTATTGGTGCCACTAACGATCCTGTTCAGTACTTACATAAATGGATCTATGGAATTCAAGTACAGGCACAAAATGCTGGGGACCTGGTGATGGTGTATGCTGCGGAACATAGCCAAGGACAAGCAATAGCCGGCAGGGGCTCCTCCGCTAAAGCGGAGGTGCGTCGCTCCACTGTTTCAGTAGTGAAAATAAAGGAAAAATTAAATGATAATAACTTGTTATTATCAATTTATTTGTTCCTGCTGCGGCAGCTTTGTGGGTGGGGCTGCTTTGATGACAGAGGAGTAGGGGGAGGAGTGGTGTTACACTGTAAGTGCGCATGACTGTTTGGCCGGCCGTCTCAGGCCGGCCAAACAGTCATGCGTACTTTGTATGTTCTCCTCCCAGGCTGTATTACAACCTGGGTGGAAAGCCTGCCTAGGATCCCAGTCCCTATCTGAGCGCCGATCAATGGCACTCAGACCAATGCAGCGTTGTGATTGGCTTAGGGGAGCCTGAGTGCTTCCTGTTCCGGGCAGGAGAGAAGATGAGGAGAGATGCAGCGAGGAGGTAACTTTTTATTTATTTTCTTCACCCCCTTGCCCCCACCGCACCCCGCGCTCCACCCCGCCACCCCGATCCATGCCTGCCACTACTGGCAACAGCGCATCCCAGAATATCATGAACTCTTGGCAACAGAAGTACCACTGAAAACACTTAGGGAAAGCTATGTAAGGCGACCAGTACATTACCACGTTCAAAGGGCTCCATAACAAAGGAGGCTTCAATACTCATGGTACCTGCAACTCAGAATGTATTAATCTTCCCAACTCGATAGTAAATAGCAGGCACCTATTAAGTTTCAGTGTGATATTGGGTGGTCTCGAGCATTTCCTTCCTCTAATGTTTGCAGAATGTACTCCCTTTTGGCATGGCATCCCAGTTCTGCCCCCACCTAAGAGAAGTGTCCCATTAGTTATTCTATTATGTGAACGTTGTTTTTCTATTAAAGCCTTAGGGGACATCTCCCATGCTGTATTCATTTATTTTAACTGGCTGGAGGAAACCACCTATAGCCCCCTTTTTGTTTTAAACAGACAGGGCTTTGTTACATGAAGGGAAATGCCCCAGTTGTTTTTTTCTCAAATTGACAACAGTCCATTCCCTAGGCAAAATACACCAACAACCTCATTTATAAATCTGGCCTTTTAGGTGCCGCCTGCAGACAGCTTAAGTTATTTGTTGTCAAAAGACTTATTGTGGACAATAACGATATTTACAGTGGGCATTGGTTTATCCAATTGCCTACCTTTGGGTACCTTTCATGTCAATCCCATTTACCCACTTCTTATTCAATGACTTTCCTTCCTCTTCTTGTATTTGTCCCTCCACTGGAGCATAGCTTCTTTACCATCTATAAATTGGATGACTTGCATATTTTTGCTTTCAGCACTTCATGGGTGTACATGTGTTTTCTTGTTCTCTCTTGCTGTCTCTCACCCCTTTCCCATCTGTGCTGATTCCCCCTTCGCGTTCATGCCCCACTCATGCAACTGTGCTCTCCTCTCTCAGTCGACTTTTGTTTTATTACTCCCTAGGCCCCACTATTACTCTCTTATGCCCCTATCCACTTCTCCTCAGTGGCAATTATTTTCATTCCTTACCACCACTCATCCATTGCTCCCCTACCTCTTCGCGTCCCAATTTTTCTGTATTATAGTTTACTACTGGGATGTCGCTTTTCTTATATGCACTTTAACGTTCCTTTAATATTTCTTTAATTTACCAACCCAAGATTTTTTTTTTTTTTAAATGCCCATGATACATGCACACTCACACACACATCATCATTCTGGGGTCAAAAGCCAAAATGGCTGCTGCTTTATGACCTATGCACATGCATGCATCATTGCAAAGCAATCCCCATAGTTACCTGACACATACATGTCATGCATTGTCATGCATGCATTCGTATACTTTATCACAATGGGGATTTTTTGCTGATGCTGTTCAGTGTCAGCAATTACCATTTTCTCCTTTTCGCCTATGCTGCCCAGGCTCAGCAAAAAGCACTGGGAAAGCCAAAAGTTGAGACTTATTTGGCTTTGCCAGTGCTTATTTTAAAACTGTACTCTGCTCTGATGGCCTTGCATGCTCATGCAACAGTTCGAACTACACAGTCCTTTTTGGTTGTCTCCCCAGCTGCTGAAAATGTTCATTGCCAAGACAGCACCTTCTCTGCAATGCTGTCAGATGAGCTATCATATACTACGTGGATTTACTCTACCTAACCACCTTGCCTCTTGTCCTTCATCCAGCTTTACTGCACTAATCAATATGAATTAGCATCGTATGCTGTGCTAAATTATTAACATATGCTAGGGGAGAACAGTCGATAGTCGATGTTCCCTTGGAGATCAGTAGCATGTTTTTGCAATGACATGATTCACACTTATTCTGCAGGTGTCACTTAAAGAGCTGACTTTGATTTATTATTAGTTCACCTGGATATGGGCGTTGTTGATAGACAAAGGGAATTCGTGCAGACAGTTTACACGGGCCATATTTTCTCTTGTCTTGCTGGCTTTTAGATTACGTCTTCCAGTCAGAATCCTAAAAAATATGATTGTCCATAAGCAATCATTGTGGGACCACGTCTATATTCACATATATTGGCCGTTCTGTGTCGTTTCATGATGGTACCTTTCCTCCGGCCAACTACCACACCTCGATTCATACTTATAATCTGCATGCTAACACTGCACATTAATAAGAAACATAACAATCCCGAAGATTGGGTCAGTGAGTTAAATCGTTGGCATGTTTTCTGGTCTGCAAGTCGTTAGTTCGAACCCTAGCATGCATCTTTTCTAAGCCAGGCCCTCTCTCCAAAACAAGGACATTGGCAGAGACCTGTACATCCAAGGTTATAGAGGAAGAGTGCACCTTACGTATGCTGACTACAATTCTCTCATCTCAGCACCTGAGAGGTTTTCTTCAGAATGCCTGGAATGAGACAGCGGCTGGTGATACGCAGCACATGTCCTTGACCCCAGACTGTAGAGAATAAATGACATCAGTTTTCCAAGACAGTAGCAATCAGTAGCAATCTTGTAATTGACTACAAGCTTCAGATCCTGGGGATCAATCAGACCTGGCTAGGTGAACCCAGAGAGATGGATATTGCATGTGTGTTCTGCTTGACTTGGGTTGATTGAATCTCGATCGGAAACATGGTAAGGGGGTGGATTTGATTATTCATAATTGTTTGAAACCTACTAAAATGAAGTCGGATAAGATTGACAGTGCTTAATTTTGATACTGAAATGCCGGGTATCTGATAGATCTTTAATACTTGAGTCTATTATTTACCACCGACCCCTACTTTGTATAGTATGAGCCCTAGGTAAATTGTCTGCATCTTCATTGGCTCAACTGATACTTGATTTAGCTTAAACATCCATACCTGTGATTTCTACTTCCCAGTAGAAGTGATTGATTGTTGGGTGGCTCGTTTGCTTGCTTACTGGGTTATGCACCACATGGACAGACACCATTGTAAATGGACATCACAGATGTGTGTGGATTATGGATTTGATTTTCTCTTCCAAGTAATTGACAAGAGACAACACATCTAACATATATCCTGTTAAACCCTTACCTGATCTTATTTGAGCTAGAGGTTGGGGATCAAACGAATGAACGGGTTAGTGAAATCTCCAATCAGTGCAGATTTTGGAAGGAAATGCAATTGTGCAACTTCAATGCTGTTCTATTGAGCTCATTGTATGGGCTTGCCACTGACACTGCCCCAGTAGTATGACTCACAAAATGGTGCCAGTACCCTTGCTTCCATAAAAACCATTCGAGTTGAGAGAACAAGGCTATTTGTGGTTAACCCCTAATCCAGGGAAGTTGAAAAGGAATGAAAGAAGGCTGATTGGGATTGACAGCTGCAGTATGATGGGGAAATCCAAGAACACTAACTCAACCTCCTTTAAAATCTATAAAGCAGCAAAAAAAGTGTCAAATATGTTATTGGAATTAAATCGATAGTAGAACCACAGCTACTTGGGAATTCTTTCCAACTATCAATGAACTCGAAAACCTATTATATGCCACATACAGCATCATACGGTTACCTGAGCCTGTTGATTTGCTATTGGATCTTTCAAAAGATAGTGGATATTATTGTTATTGACGGCTGAATACCTTAGCTGCATGCGCATTAAGCTTCTCGGCTAAGCAACCAATCCAAATGGAGGCTTTCTCAAAACCCTTACCGCTGAGAGGTAAAAAAAAGTATCAGAATCTTTCAGAAGGGTTCCTCCTGTACTCTCTCCCACTGAATCAACCTAAAGGTGTAGCCATGCCAATTGTACCTTCTCTAGCTAATCTCCTTAATTGATCGATTACAGAAGCCCATAGTCTATCCGAATGCAAAACGGCAGTCTTTAGACTGTTGCTCAAAAAACCCTACTGCTGATCCCGCTGGCTTAGCAAACTTCCGTTCAATGTATCTCTTCTCCGGATCAAGGCCTAGATAGAGGAAAGGCCATTAATAGACTATTGGCTAGCTATACAGAGAGACTATTGGCTAGCTATACAGAGAGTGCGGGCTTTTTCATCCCTCTCCTTCTGGTTTTTGTCCAAAGCGTGGAACAGAAAGAGTGCTGGGTGGGGCCGTTTGGATGACCTCCAAATAATTTTGGATGAGGGTGCCAGAGTTGACTTGCTCTCTGCCACCTTAGACATGGTGGATCATACCAACTTAAGTACCAGGCTGCCAGAAGTGGGAATAAAAGGCCTGGCTCTTTAATGGCTACTGACATTTGTTACTAACACAATTCAGACAGTATCCCTGCGAGTCAGTCAGCTTTCCATCTCTTAGCCTGAGAACACCCTGAGGGATCAGCTATGAGTTGCATGTTATTCAAGCTATACACGATTCCTCTCACCACAGAGATTCTAATCCATGCCTGACAGATCTACAGCTTTACAGGTGACCAGCAAAACCTGTCTATTTAATTCCTACAGTGACGGTGACGAGGTGATTTAGCACATTTGCTTTCAAACTGTGATGGGATGGATGCAAGAGACCTCGTTTAAGCTCAACGAAGGAAAACAGGCACAGAATTGGTGTCCATCCGCCTGGGGTTAATATCACTACCTTGTTTATAAGGTTTAAAAACGTATATTTTATGTTTTTCCTTTAGATCAAGAAGGCAACCCCTACTTCTGTTCCTAGGACATTACAGAAGATCCTCCTATTAAGCATTACATGGAGACGTGCATGGATTATGGTACAACTTATATATTGGGAAACGCAAACACCTGATCACTTGCTATAGGAAAATTTGCTTCTTTGCATGATCATCCTATATACATTTTGTTATCTGCCTAGCCACTGGCATCTCTGGAACTCTGGGTTGTAAGAGGCTGCTAACCAAGCGTCATTGCACGTGCTATACCGCTAAAACATGGTATAAAATTAGGAGAGACTGACTGGCATACTTAGCTTTCATGAAAGTCCCTGTTAAATGTGTGCCAACCCAGCAAAAAAGGTATACAAGTCAAATATCCAACGCGGATTGCCCCGTGGCCTATTGGCATCCACATGTGAGGTCACAAACATGCAGCCCTGTAACACTGCAGATACAAATGCAGTTTTCAAATATCACATCTATGCATTTCAACATTTTTAGACTTGTCTGACAATGAATAAGACATTTTTGTATGCCTTGAAGCCTGTGTGGCCGAGTTGCCTATTATTTACCACATACAAGTTATGCTAATTTGCATATTTTCAGAGTCGACAGCGACACCAAAGGCTTTTGCTATGTAAGGTTTCTCTCCAGCCATAGAGCAGTGAGATGAGGTGTGAACTTTCAACATAATTAGTGCTCTGCCAGACACAATTGGGTTTTTGGCTCACTGGCCCCTGCTGTGGGGAGGTCATCAGGAAAACAAGGAAATATCATTAACAGTTACTGACACTTCCTAGGCATGGCAATCCTGCACTTAGCAGATACGTGTGAAAGAAAGAGGGGCTAAACTACACAGAGACAATTACGGCCTCGTACTCATCCTCGTTTCCTACCTGCCTCCTTTCACGCTGCCAACCTCCGGGGGAGCGGGGACCAGTGGTGGGCGTGCTCGGGGGTGGCAGACACAGGTGGTCTCCCGAGACTCGTGTGGAGTCGGGACGCCTTTTTGGGGGAATTTTAGGTCAGCGGACTAGTTTCCCTGACTATATAAATTGCAACGCTGACACGACCGCGCAGCGGATGCCCGCAGCGGGCCCGCCGCTGGCGCGCCGCTGGCGCACCAAAGGCAAGCCCGTCTGCGCCCATCCGCGCTCCGCCCACGCTCAGCGCCAGCACCCCTGCCCGAATGAATCCAGGTGGGACAAACATCAGGGGGTATTCTAGGTCACAGCTCTTGGACTTGAAGACAGCCGGTAAGTCCTCTGGCTGTCTGTGTCTCACGTTTAACACGAGACCAGGGTCGGCCTCGATCATCTGCCCCAACTGTAACTCCTCACTACCTATGCTTAGTTACCAACCTATCAAACCCACTAATGTAGAGGTTTTTAAAAAGGTGGAGCATAACATAACTGTGATCAAGTGTCTGTTGCTTAATCCAAGGTCCTTGGTGAAGCACAGTGTTGAGTGTGCCTCGCTTATTGAAGGAGAGAATTTTCAAATCGCCTTCATCACTGAAGCCTGGACAGATGAAAGTTCAGGCCCCGACATTGTAAAAGCCACTCCACCGGGGTATCTCTGCCACTACCTCGACAGGCCAATAAAGAGGGAGGGGGGGGCTTGGCCATAATTTATCACAACTCACTAAAGGCTGCCTTTCACACAGCCTCTAACTTGGCCTGTGAGGCTCTTTCCTTTAGTTTCAGTCTATCACACCATCACACATTTAAGGGCATTTTACTATACAGACCCCCGGGATCTAGGAGCACGTTTCCTAATTCCATTGGGAATCTGCTGGAAGAAGGGCTTTGTACAGATTCCTTCACAATCCTGGAAGATTTTAATTACCATTTGGAATTATTGAAGGACCCTGACACAGTGGCCCTCATAGATCTGATGAAGAGCGCTAACCTAAGTCAGCAGGTGACGGGCCCTACGCACATGGCAGGTCACACTCTTGATGGAATATTCTCAAACCACCCTCAATTGTGCTTCACGGGCTCACTGCCTTTGACGTGGACAGATCATGCGGGTGTTCAATTCGAGTTAACACTGGCCACCCATAACAGGACAGAGAAAGGCTCTAAGACTCAGATTAAAAGCAGTGCCTGGAACAAAATTGAGAGTACGGACCTACAAGTTGCACTTATGGCATCTGTTGGTCAGATACCCTCAGGACTAGAGGAGGCAGTCACTCACTACACATCGTGGGTGGAGTCAGCCTGTAATATACTAGCCCCAGTTAAAACGCTATGCCCTAGAAGGTCCCATCCAACAGCCCCTGGTACTCAGAAGAATTGAGGAGACAAAAACTCTCCTGTAAGCTCCTCGAGCGGAGCTGGAGGAAAGAATATAAGGAAGAGGAGAAAAAGAGTTATAGACAAAGTCTTGCTATCTATAAGCAACTTATATTCAAAGTAAAGAAAAAGTTTTTACGAATCGAATTAACTCTGAAAATAACTCTACCAAAGAACTTTTTAAAACGGTCTCTAGTCTGACTTCCCCCAGTACGACAAAAATTGAGGCAAGTCAGGAACTATGTGATGACATCGCCAGGTTCTTCCTGAACAAGGTAGAGGTCATTTTTTCGGACTTTAGTCACCCAAACCCGGGGGGAGCAGGAGTGTGGCTGGAGGGAAGGAGGCCAATTTCTGACCCCTCCCCGGTTCTTGATAGATTTGGGCCACTGTCCACAACTGACACAGAGAAACTGCTCCTCTGCGCAAGATCAGGCTCCCCTTATGATCCCTGTCCAGTCTCAGTTATCAAATAGGCTCTGGTTCCCGTAGCCCTTATAACCACCCCTTTGTTTAATACAATGTTTGAAGTGGGGTACTTCCCTAGACCCTGGAAGCTGGCCTCGATATTGCCTCTGCTAAAAAAGCCCAATTTGGACCCAAAGGAGCCTAATAACTTCCGACCCATATCACGCCTCCCATTACCTGCAAATGTGGTTGAGAAAACATGAACTCGCAGCTTCGCACATTTCTATGTGAAACCAACGTTTTAGATCCCACTCAATATGGGTTCAGAGAAGGGCACAGCACAGAATCCGCCCTGATAAAATCTACGGAGGAGATAAGGGAGGCTGTGGACAGGGGAGGAAAGGCAGCTCTGATTATGCTGGACCTGTCCGCAGCCTTTGATACGGTCCATCATGATGTACTGATGGACCATTTGTTGGCATGCGGCGTCCAAGGCAGAGCATATGAACTCTTGAAATCTTTTCTGATGGACAGATCTCAAACTGTGGCACTGGGTAACTTCCACTCTAAACCATTCTCGTAGCCGTGTGGAGTGCCTCCGGGGTCCTCTTTTAGCCCAACTCTTTTTAACGTATATGTTTCCTCCCTGGAGACTCTGATTAGTTCATTTGGATTCAGCCTGACATCGTATGCAGACGACACACAAATTGTGGTGGCTCTGCGGCCTGGTCAGGCAACAGGAATTGATAACAGGTTCCATGATTGCATGGCAGCTATCGGGAGCTGGATGTCACAAAACTGCCTGAAACTGAATTCAGGAAAGACCGAGTGTAGGAGAATAGGATCTGCTTCACATGGGTACCCCCACTTTTTGCTGATGCTTCACTGTTTTTCGACCTTAGTCTGGCTGGGGCCCTGCTAATCCGAAACCCAGCCTAGCTGCTTCCTCTCTAAAATGGTTTCCATGTGCCTTAGGCACATCTCTGATTAGAATCTGGAGTGCCCTTATAAGTCCCTAGTATATGGTATACTATGTACCCAGGGCATAGGTACCTCAGAGGCCTACCAGGGGCTGCAGCATGTATTGTGCCACCCCTGGAAGGCCATCCAAACTGACACCACAGGTCTGCTACTGCAGCCTGGGTAAGGTGGTGCATGCACCCCTTACTGTGATATAGGCTACCTATATCACTAAATACATACACACATATAAACCTATAAGTCACTCCTATGGCAGGCCTTATCAATCCTGAAGGCAGAGTGCGTGGTTCCTATGTGAGAGGGTGCCCCTGCATGAGCAGGGCCCCTCTGCAGCGTTCGGAGACCCTTCTCTGATGCTGTTTGTAGTGCAGCCTGACCATATACTCTTAAGCGCATTATAACCTCGCGTTAAATGCTAACTTTGGGATGGCTGCACGGAAACATGTCGTGTTTGGTGTCAAACATCTTGGAATACTACCCCCCGCCAGTTCTGGTGGCGGGGGTAGCATTCCACCCTTCTAGAGGGAAAGACATGTACACACCGGTATGCCCGGTACTGACTTTCCAGAGCCCTGGCATCACAAAATGGATGCCGCTGCCACAGACACGAGTCTGGCCTCCTGCTGCTGACCGAAACTCCGGCAGGGGAGGCCTGGACAATAGGTTTCCTGTCCCAGGGAGGTGTGACCACCTCCCCAGACAGGATAGTGTGTATTGGGGCTGGGCGGGAGCACTCTCTGGTGCTTTGAAGTCCTGCACTGGGGGCACATTTGGTGTCCCTGTGCATACCCCAGTTCAAACCGGCTCAGGGGCTTCCAGCCCCTGCTCTGGCGCGAAACTGGACAAAGGGAAAGGGGTGTAATCACCCCTCTGCCCTGACCCTCCCATAGGTGGGGCCACAGAGTATGTCCAACCTCCTACCTTAGTATAAGTAGGGGAACCCAGTCCTTAGGACTTTAGATTTACCTGGACGAAACTCTGATACAGAATCCTGGACCTTCGACGCTCTACTTCAAGATTAGAGGACTGAAGAATCTCTCTTGGGGTCAAGGAGTGACTCCCCTGCTTAGCAGGCACCAAAGAAGCAATTGTCCGGTCTGCATCGCTGAAGCTCCCGTCGGACGCCGAAGTCTTTGCATCACCAGAGGTGGATTTCCAGACTTCCCCGAGGCTGCCCTAAGTCCCCAGCAAAGCTGAGGCCCGTAGCTGTCGTGGGTAATGTGGAACCGTGACCCCTGGACACCGAACGCATTTGCAAGTGCATCCTCTTCTGGGTCTCCCACAAAGTCGTGCTTTGGGCTTCGAGTAGCCCCAGCCTCCAGCACCAACTGCACCAAAGATCACTGGCCTCCACTCCACGAGTGTCCTGTGAGCCAGCTCCACGTGCACTGTCTCGAGGCTCCTTCGCGGTCGCTAGTCTGTTGGCTAGTAGGCCCTCACGAAGGCCAATCTTTTTCTGCTTGGGCTCCCTGGTTGCTCCAGGTGTGCCCTGACTTATCCTTGCTGGGTGAGTCTGCCAGACCTTGCTGGTCTGCAACATCGTCCTTCTTCGATTTCCACGAGACTTGCCGTTGCCAAGGCTTGTTGGGTCCAATCCGGTCGCTGACACCCCTGCAATCGACAAACGTTGTGGGACAGCTCGAATCCAGCTCCTGGTTGTCGTCGACGCCTCCTGGACCTCATGACTGAAGAGTCAAGATGACCGTCAACCTACCTGAAGCACTCAACATCGGTGGGCATCTGCTCATCGCCTTCCTGGTCACTGGCTAGTGACCCAGACTCTGTCCCCTCTGCTTTCAGGTTCTTCAGATCTTCGATCCACCTTTGGATCCACCCGAACACTTTCGACTTGGCCGCCAGCAGCACTTTGCAGCAGATCGCCATTGAAAGCGACGACGAAACCCGACCCCGAAAGACACCTATGCACCCGGCTTCCCTGGGTGAGGTAACTCGAGTGCTCCGGTGCTCCCGTGGGTATTGACACTAGAACAGCCTAGTTCTCAAAGGGTTTGCTCCAAGTCCTCCTCTAAGTGTCCCTTTTCTTTTAAAGTCTAATCGCGACTTTCCCCATAGAAGTTAACGGTGGTTCGCGGTTGTGTTCATACACTGCACGCGTCCCCGTGGGTCCCCTGTGTCACTGCCTTGGGTGGTTCCTTGTGGTCCAAGCACTTCTACAGGCTCTAGGCCTTGTGTCTAGCTCAGTCGTGGTTCTTATACCACTTTATTGGTATATGGTTTGGTATGCCCCTGGGGCTCAAACGTGTATTTGTGCTATTACTGTAGATAACTAACTCGTAACGTATGTACTTCGAACTCTAGCCTCATAAAGAGACTAGAGGGGTGTGTTTAGTAATAAATACATATATTTTGAATATATACCTGGTGTGATCCTCTTTCATTTGGTCACTCAAGAGATTATAGACTGGTAAAACAAGCTGCTTTACATTCCTTCAAGACTTAGCCTGAAGGCTGCTCTCCATAGCTACCACTAGGATAGCTTTCAATAAAGGTTGTCTTTAACCTCTCTCCAATAAGGGGTTGTTTGGACTGGTGCAAGGTGCCCACTATAATTAGTGGACAGCATATGCCAGGCCAACTTCTCACATTGGTGTGCAGCGTGTGGGATTCCAGCTTGCTATTGTTTTACCAGATAATCTCAATTGAATTGATCAACTGAAAACCACTAAGGGTACCTAAGGTACATATAAATCAAGCGTAGTAATACAGTAAGTTCTACTGAACTTAGAGTTGTGTGTTAAGGGACAGCACACCCTTTCTACAACTCAAGAGAGTTTAGTAGGCCACACTAGAGTAGGTAGTGCATGCACCACACCTCACTAGTAATGTCTTCAAAGCCAGGACCCAGTGAGTCCTTGCCAGAAGCCAGTGGGCTTCTTCCCTCCAAGTATGATAAACTCCCATTCTTGGAATTGAGAGCATTATGCACTACTAGGAAGTTGAAGACAGGCAAAAGTGCCAGCACCCAACACCTCAGGGAGGTGTTACTAGCTGATGATCTCAGCAGGCCCCTAGGGTCTGAAGGGGTAGGCAAAGAGGGTGGGGCAGAAGATGAGGAAGGGGCCAGGGGTGAAGAAACCCAGGCCCCCCTCTGAAACTGGCCAGGAAGGTGAAAATGACCTTGCCCTGGAGAATCCAATTCCTCCTGTGGAGGAGGAGGAGGGAGAGGATCAGACTGACCTCCCCTTTGTCCCCCAGGAAGAGTTCTGAGTGTGCCCAGAAGGTCTAGGTCTCCTTCTCAGGAGTCTAACCACTCTGACACCTCAATAGGGACCTCTGTCTCCTCTCATAGGAGGGAATCCTCTCATGAGAGGAGAAAGAGACTGATTCAATATGAGCAAGCTCAGCTTGAACTCAGGAAACAGCAATTGGCTATAGACAGGGAGTCCCTAGATCTCTATAGAGAGAGACAAAAGTTGGGACTAGAGTCCCATGGTGGCAGCAGTTTCCCCAAAGATAGGGAAAGGTCTTATGACCATAGAAACCTGAGCAAGATTGTCCCTCCCTACCAGAGTGGGGATGATATCCACAAATGGATAACTGCTCTAGAGAGGGCCTGAAAAGTACAGAGGGTCCCTCAGGAGCAGTGGGCAGTAATCTTGTGGCTCTCCTTTGCAGACAAAGGTAGAGACAAGCTCCTCACTGTTAGAGAGGAGGATGCTGATAATTACAAAGTCTTGAAGAGTGCTCTAATTGATGGGTTTGGCCTAACCACTGAACAATACAGGTTAAAGTTCAGGGATACCCAAAAAGCACAGACTCAAGACTGGGTGGACTTTGTTGATTGTTCTGCCAAGGCTCTGGAAGGTTGGTTATTGGGCAGTAAGGTATGTGACTTCACAGGATTGTACAATCTGATAATGAGGGAGCAGATTCTTAATAACTGTCAAAATCAGCTGTTGCATCAGCACCTGGTAGACTCTGATCTGACCTCTCCCCAAGAATTGGGAAAGAAGGCAGACAAATGGGTCAGAACCAGGGTGAAGCAGAAGGTACAGAACCAAGGTGGTGACCCTAAGAAGCAAGATTCGAAAACCTCTGATAAGGGTGGGGAGAAGGGTAAAGATCAAAAGTCTTCACAAGGCCCCCAAAAATCTTCTTCAGGTGGGGATTCACAGTCTACCAAAGGGAAAGGCCAAAGAAAACCATGGTGCAAGGTCTGTAAGCAAAAGACCCACTGGACCAGTGATTGCACCAAGTCCAAAGACTCGACTCCAGCCCCCAGCAATGCCCCTAAGGCACCTGCTCCCCCTAGTGCAGTTACAGTTGGTGGTGGGACTACACAAGCCAAGGGTTTAGTAGGGTTGACCCTGGGTAAAGAGATGAGCTCTGACCTAGTCAGAGAACTCACTCAGGCTGTCCTAGTCTGTGATGGAGGCATGGATATGACCTCCTCTGTGAGTCCCAGTAATCTGGGCAAGTACAGACAACAGCCTTTAATCAATGGAAGAGAGGCTTTGGCATTTAGGGACACAGGGGCAAGTGTCACCATGGTGACACAAGACCTTGTGAATCCTGGGCAGATAATACTTGGTGAAATGTACCAAGTGACCAATGCTAGCAACGTCAGAACAGACCATACTCTGGCAGTTGTTAACTTCTCCTGGGGAGGGGTAACTGGCCTTAAGAAGGTTGTGGTAAGTGCAGACCTACCCGTTGAATGCTTGCTTGGCAATGACTTAGAAACTTCAGCTTGGGCAGAAGTGGAGCTCAGGACCCATGCAGAAATGCTGGGGATCCCTGCAGATGTGTTTGCTGTGACCAGGTCACAAGCCAAAATGTCTAGCACTGAACAGGCCTTGGATTCTGGAATAATGGACCAAGTGCCTTCCAAGAAGAGGAGTAGTAGGGTAAAGGCAGTGCCTTCCCCCTTGGCTCAGAAGGAAGATCAGTCCCTTGAGGGGGATGATCTCAGTCCTGAGGAAGGAACTGTCCCAGAGGAGCTTGAACCTGACCAGGTTGAGTTCTTGGGGACAGGGGGACCTTCCAGGGCAGATCTGAGCCAGGAGCAGCAGAGCTGCCCCTCTCTTGAACCCCTCAGACAGCAAGCTGCTGCTGAGGCTGCTGGGAAAGCTAGTGGTCCCCATACTGTGTATTGGGAGGATGGACTCTTGTACTCAGAGTGTAGAGACCCCAAGCCTGGTGCTACCAGGAGGTTGGTTATACCTTTGAAGTTCAGGGGCTTCCTATTGACCCTAGCCCATGAAATTCCCTTAGCAGGTCACCTGGGCCAGAACAAGACTTGGGACAGAATTGTCCCTCACTTTCACTGGCCCCACATGTCTGAAGACACCAAGGAGTTTTGTCGCTCCTGTGTAACCTGCCAGGCCAGTGGCAAGGCAGGTGGCACTACAAAGGCCCCCCTGATACCACTACCTGTGGTGGGGGTTCCCTTTGAAAGGGTGGGGATTGACATTGTTGGTCCCATGGATCCCCAAACAGCATCTGGGCACAGGTTTATCCTGGTGGTAGTGGATCATGCCACCAGGTACCCAGAGGCTATTCCCCTTAGGACCACTACAGCACCTGTGGTGGCAAGGGCCCTCCTGGGAATTTTCTCAAGAGTGGGCTTCCCTAAGGAGGTTGTATCAGACAGGGGCGCAAACTTTATGTCTGGGTACTTAAAGGCAATGTGGAAGGAGTGTGGAGTGACTTACAAGTTCAACACACCCTATCACCCACAATGCAATGGTTTAGTTGAGAGATTCAACAAAACCTTGAAGGGCATGATTAAAGGGCTCCCAGAAAAGCTTAGGCGAAGATGGGACATACTCTTGCCCTGCCTTTTATTTGCGTACAGGGAGGTGCCTCAAAAGGGGTCGGCTACAGCCCTTTTGAACTTTTGTTTGGTCACCCTGTCAGGGGTCCACTGTGCTTGGTGAAGGAAGGATGGGAGTTACCTCTCAAGCCCCCAAAGCAAGACATAGTGGACTACGTACTTGGTCTCCGCTCCCGGATGGCTGAGTATATGAAAAAGGCAACCAAAAACCTTGAGGCTAGCCAGGAACTTCAAAAGACCTGGCATGACCAAAGAGCTGTACTGACTGTTTATCAGCCAGGACAGAAGGTGTGGGTGTTGGAGCCAGTGGCCCCAGCAGCTCTCCAAGACAAATGGAGTGGACCCCACACCATTGTTGAGCAGAAGGGTGAGGTTACCTACTTAGTAGACCTAGGAACACCCAGGAGTCCCCACAGGGTTCTCCATGTCAACAGGTTAAAACCATATGTGGACAGGGCAGACATGGGCTTGCTCATGGCTACTGATGAGGGACAGGAGGAAGAGAGTGACCCACTCCCTGACCTGCTCTCACAGAACCCT
Source organism: Calotriton arnoldi (assembly GCA_963921515.1). Taxonomy (NCBI): domain Eukaryota; kingdom Metazoa; phylum Chordata; class Amphibia; order Caudata; family Salamandridae; genus Calotriton; species Calotriton arnoldi. Next base: position 413,292 of record CAWUFW010005748.1, read on the forward strand.
GGTGATGGGTCAGTGGATGGTGTAGCCTTGGCAGGCAGCCTCACTACCCAGCAGCAGACTGATTGCAGACAGGTGCTCAATCAGTTCAGACACATATTCTCACTGACACCCAGTCAGACTACCTGGTGCACTCATGAAGTGGACACTGGGGACAGTCTGCCTATTAAAAATAAGATTTATAGGCAACCTGACCATGTCAGGGACTGTATCAGGACAGAAGTCCAGAAGATGTTGGATTTGGGAGTTATTGAACCCTCAGATAGCCCTTGGGCTAGTCCAGTGGTCCTTGTGCCAAAACCTCACACCAGTGGTGGGAAAAGAGAGATGAGGTTTTGTGTGGACTACAGGGGTCTCAATGCAGTCACTAGGACTGATGCCCATCCAATACCAAGGGCAGATGAACTAATAGACACTTTGGCCTCAGCCAAGTATCTAAGCACATTTGACCTGACAGCTGGCTACTGGCAGATCAGACTAGCTGATGATGCAAAGCCAAAGACAGCATTCTCAACCCCTAGTGGGCATTATCAATTTGTGGTGATGCCCTTTGGTCTGAAGAATGCACCTGCCACTTTTCAGAGGCTGGTGAATACAGTCCTTACAGGTCTGGAAGCCTATAGTGCAGCATATCTAGATGATATTGCTGTCTTTAGCTCCACCTGGGAGGATCACCTGGTCCACCTCAGAAATGTTTTACAGGCCCTGCAGAAAGCAGGCCTGACTATCAAGGCGACCAAGTGCCAGATAGGGCAGAGTCAGGTTGTGTACCTGGGCCACCTTGTGGGTGGAGGCCAGGTTCAACCACTGCAGAGCAAGATCCAGACCATCATGGACTGGACTGCTCCAACTACCCAGACTCAGGTGAGAGCCTTCTTAGGCCTGACTGGGTACTATAGGAGATTTGTCAAGGGGTATGGATCAATAGTGACACCCCTGAATGACTTAACTTCCAAGAAAATGCCCAAAAGGTTCAGTGGACAGTTAGCTGTCAAAAGGCATTTGATGACCTGAAGCAGGCCATGTGCACTGCTCCCATTCTACAGAGTCCTGATTACTCCAAGAAGTTCATTGTTCAAACTGATGCATCTGAATTGGGGGTAGGGGCTGTACTGTCACAATTGAATGATGAAGGTCAGGATCAGCCAGTAGCTTTCATTAGCAGAAGGCTGACCCCTAGAGAGAAACGTTGGTCAGCCATTGAGAAGGAGGCCTTTGCTGTGGTCTGGGCTCTGAAGAAGTTGAGGCCATACTTGTTTGGTACTCACTTCCTTGTTCAAACAGACCATAAGCCCCTCTTATGGCTAAAACAAATGAAGGGTGAAAACCCCAAACTGCTTAGGTGGTCCATTTCCCTACAGGGGATGGACTTCACAGTGGAACATAGACCTGGGAGTAACCATGCCAATGCAGATGGACTCTCTAGGTACTTCCACTTAGAACATGAAGACTTAACTGGGCAAGGTTAGTTTAATGTCCCTACGTTTGGGGGGTTGTGTAGGAGAGTAGGATCTGCTTCACATGGGTACCCCCACTTTTTGCTGATGCTTCACTGTTTTTCGACCTTAGTCTGGCTGGGCCCCTGCTAATCAGAACCCCAGCCTAGCTGCTTCCTCTCTAAAATGGTTTCCATGTGCCTTAGGCACATCTCTGATTGGAATCTGGAGTGCCCTTATAAGTCCCTAGTATATGGTATACTATGTACCCAGGGCATAGGTACCTCAGAGGCCTACCAAGGGCTGCAGCATGTATTGTGCCACCCCTGGAAGGCCATCCAAACTGACACCACAGGTCTGCTACTGCAGCCTGGGTAAGGTGGTGCATGCACCCCTTACTGTGATATAGGCTACCTATATCACTAAATACATACACACATATAAACCTATAAGTCACTCCTATGGCAGGCCTTATCAATCCTGAAGGCAGAGTGCGTGGTTCCTATGTGAGAGGGTGCCCCTGCATGAGCAGGGCCCCTCTGCAGCGTTCGGAGACCCTTCTCTGATGCTGTTTGTAGTGCAGCCTGACCATATACTCTTAAGCGCATTATAACCTCGCGTTAAATGCTAACTTTGGGATGGCTGCACGGAAACATGTCGTGTTTGGTGTCAAACATCTTGGAATACTACCCCCCGCCAGTTCTGGTGGCGGGGTAGCATTCCACCCTTCTAGAGGGAAAGACATGTACACACCGGTATGCCCGGTACTGACTTTCCAGAGCCCTGGCATCACAAAATGGATGCCGCTGCCACAGACACGAGTCTGGCCTCCTGCTGCTGACCAAAACTCCGGCAGGGGAGGCCTGGACAATAGGTTTCCTGTCCCAGGGAGGTGTGACCACCTCCCCAGACAGGATAGTGTGTATTGGGGCTGGGCGGGAGCACTCTCTGGTGCTTTGAAGTCCTGCACTGGGGGCACATTTGGTGTCCCTGTGCATACCCCAGTTCAAACCGGCTCAGGGGCTTCCAGCCCCTGCTCTGGCGCGAAACTGGACAAAGGGAAAGGGGTGTAACCACCCCTCTGCCCTGACCCTCCCATAGGTGGGGCCACAGAGTATGTCCAACCTCCTACCTTAGTATAAGTAGGGGAACCCAGTCCTTAGGACTTTAGATTTACCTGGACGAAACTCTGATACAGAATCCTGGACCTTCGACGCTCTACTTCAAGATTAGAGGACTGAAGAATCTCCGTTGGGGTCAAGGAGTGACTCCCCTGCTTGGCAGGCACCAAAGAAGCAATTGTCCGGTCTGCATCGCTGAAGCTCCCGTCGGACGCCGAAGTCTTTGCATCACCAGAGGTGGATTTCCAGACTTCCCCGAGGCTGCCCTGAGTCCCCAGCAAAGCTGAGGCCCATAGCTGTCGTGGGTAACGTGGAACCGTGACCCCTGGACACCGAACGCATTTGCAAGTGCATCCTCTTCTGGGTCTCCCACGAAGTCGTGCTTTGGGCTCCGAGTAGCCCCAGCCTCCAGCACTAACTGCACTGAAGATCACTGGCCTCCACTCCACGAGTGTCCTGTGAGCCAGCTCCACGTGCACCGTCTTGAGGCTCCTTTGCGGTCGCTAGTCCTTTGGCTAGTAGGCCCTCACGAAGGCCAATCTTTTTCTGCTTGGGCTCCCTGGTTGCTCCAGGTGTGCCCTGACTTATCCTCGCTGGGTGAGTCTCCCAGACCTTGCTGGTCTGCAACATTGTCCTTCTTCGATTTCCACGAGACTTGCCGTTGCCAAGGCTTGTTGGGTCCAATCCGGTCGCCGACACCCCTGCAATCGACAGACGTCGTGGGACAGCTCGAATCCAGCTCCTGGTTGTCATCGACAGCTCCTGGACCTCGTGGCTGAAGAGTCAAGATGACCGTCAACCTACCTGAAGCACTCAACATCGGTGATCTGCTCATCGCCTTCCTGGTCACTGGCTAGTGACCCAGACTCTGTCCCCTCTGCTTTCAGGTTCTTCAGATCTTCGATCCACCTTTGGATCCACCCGAACACTTTCGACTTGGCCGCCAGCAGCACTTTGCAGCAGATCGCCATTGAAAGCGACGACGAAACCCGACCCCGAAAGACACCTATGCACCCGGCTTCCCTGGGTGAGGTAACTCGAGTACTCCGGTGCTCCCGTGGGTATTGACACTAGAACAGCCTAGTTCTCAAAGGGTTTGCTCCAAGTCCTCCTCTAAGTGTCCCTTTTCTTTTAAATTCTAATCGCGACTTTCCCCATAGAAGTTAACGGTGGTTCGCGGTTGTGTTCATACACTGCACGCGTCCCCCGTGGGTCCCCTGTGTCACTGCCTTGGGTGGTTCCTTGTGGTCCAAGCACTTCTACAGGCTCTAGGCCTTGTGTCTAGCTCAGTCGTGGTTCTTATACCACTTTATTGGTATATGGTTTGGTACGCCCCTGGGGCTCAAACGTGTATTTGTGCTATTACTGTAGATAACTAACTCGTAACGTATGTACTTCGAACTCTAGCCTCATAAAGAGACTAGAGGGGTGTGTTTAGTAATAAATACATATATTTTGAATATATACCTGGTGTGGTCCTCTTTCATTTGGTCACTCAAGAGATTATAGACTGGTAAAACAAGCTGCTTTACATTCCTTCAAGACTTAGCCTCAAGGCTGCTCTCCATAGCTACCACTAGGATAGCTTTCAATAAAGGTTGTCTTTAACCTCTCTCCAATAAGCGGTTGTTTGGACTGGTGCAAGGTGCCCACTATAATTAGTGGACAGCATATGCCAGGCCAACTCCCCTTATGATCCCTGTCCAGTCTCAGTTATCAAATAGGCCCTGGTTCCCGTAGCCCTTATAACCACCCCTTTGTTTAATACAATGTTTGAAGTGGGGTACTTCCCTAGACCCTGGAAGCTGGCCTCGATATTGCCTCTGCTAAAAAAGCCCAATTTGGACCCAAAGGAGCCTAATAACTTCCGACCCATATCACGCCTCCCATTACCTGCAAAATTGGTTGAGAAAACATGAACTCGCAGCTTAGCACATTTCTATGTGAAACCAACGTTTTAGATCCCACTCAATATGGGTTCAGAGAAGGGCACAGCACAGAATCCGCCCTGATAAAATCTACGGAGGAGATAAGGGAGGCTGTGGACAGGGGAGGAAAGGCAGCTCTGATTATGCTGGACCTGTCCGCAGCCTTTGATACGGTCCATCATGATGTACTGATGGACCGTTTGTTGGCATGCGGCGTCCAAGGCAAAGCATATGAACTCTTGAAATCTTTTCTGATGGACAGATCTCAAACTGTGGCACTGGGTGACTTCCACTCTAAACCATTCTCGTAGCCGTGTGGAGTGCCTCCGGGGTCCTCTTTTAGCCCAACTCTTTTTAACGTATATGTTTCCTCCCTGGCGACTCTGATTAGTTCATTTGGATTCAGCCTGACATCGTATGCAGACGACACACAAATTGTGGTGGCTCTGCGGCCTGGTCAGGCAACAGGAATTGATAACAGGTTCCATGATTGCATGGCAGCTATCGGGAGCTGGATGTCACAAAACTGCCTGAAACTGAATTCAGGAAAGACCGAGGTCATCCTATTTGGAAACGATACCAATTTCCGGACCCCAAGCTGGTGGCCAGAAGATATGGGGACTCTTCCAACTCCCGTTAGGAAGGTGAAAAACCGAGGAGTCATCATTGAAGAGAAACTTAACTTTGGCGATCAAGTCAACGCAGTGGCATCATCCACCTTCTTTATAATCAGAATGATTAAGAAAGTACTTCCCTTCCTGCCGGCTAACAGCCAGCGGACTGTAGTCACTGCACTCATCATGTCCAGACTCGATTACTGCAACAGCCTGTACTTAAATATTCAGGAACGCTTGTTGAATAAATTGCAACTGCTGCAAAATGCAGCAGCACGGCTGCTTACTGGTACTCCCAAATTTGCCTCCATTTCTAAGGAAATTAAACAAGCATTTGCAATGCAATAGGTCTAGCGTTTGCTGGAGATAAGCTATTGGCATTGTAAATGACAATGCCTTTTATTTATGTGTTGGTTTTTAAAACATAAATAAAAGGCATTGTTATTTACAATGCCAATAGCTTAAACTCTCGCAAACGCAAGACCTATTGCAGCACCTGTACTGTTCAGCAATCACTGCTGTCCATTTACTTGGGTCTCCACGCTTGCAGATACAGGACTCAACACAAACCATGAAAGCAAATAAATCCTCACAATGGCTGCTTTCCGTTCGCAACCCATGCTTTTATCACGGCAGTCAAAAGTAAAAGAAAGCATAACACTGATACAGACCCTCCGGTCTCAGCTTGCCCCCCCAACACTCCATGCGTCTAAAAGCACAGCTGCAAGCATGACTCACACATGCCAGTGTTTATATACATTGTTTCCTGAAGTCAAAATGAGATCCTGTAATTCATTGGCCCAATCCACCCACCGCCCCATTATGCACTGCTAGTCTGCTTCTGATTGGCCAGCACAATTCAGTGCACATTGAGTTACAACTTTGTAGTGTAAAGTAGTTTCTTCCAACCGAAGAGGGGGAAGTGAAATCAGTAAATCGAAATGCACTCAACAGAAAGCATTTTAAAGGGAAATGAAGTGCACCTAAAACAAGACGTGCGGCCGCCATGATTTAATGTTGAAAAAAATACGAGTTGGGCGACCCGCGTGCAACAAGACGCGCGGCCACCATTATTTAATGTTGAAAAAAAAAGAGTTGGGCAACCCGCGTGCAACAAGACGTGTGGCCGCCATGATTTAATGTTGAAAAAAATACGAGTTGGGTGACCCGCGTGCAACAAGACGCGCGGCCGCCATTATTTAATGTTGAAAAAAAACTGAGTTGGGCGACCCACGTGCAACAAGACGTGCGGCGGCCATGATTTATTGTTAAAAAAATAACGAGTTGGGTGAGCTGCGAAACAAGAAGACGCGCAGCCAACAACTATTTAATGTAAAAAAATTAAAAAACAACGAGTTGGGCAAGCGGGCGCCTGCTGTGGAAAAAAGCTGTGCCTGCCATTGTTTGTATTGCGGCTGTATTGTTGTTAACATGAAAGCGGGCGCTGTGCTGAAACATTAAGCACGGCACCCTGGCCATGAGGAGCAGAGAGCTGATAAGCGGTCCCCAGGCGATGAGGAGCAGACAGTAGAGAGCTGAAAAGTGATCCCCCGCAGGAAAGCATGTACTGCTCCAATAAGAGAAAGTCATAAAAAAAAAATAGTGCTCACAGACTGTAAATGAAACACACTGAGTAACAACACAAGTAAAATAGCCAGTCCTTATGGGAGGTTCCAAAAGGAGACAAGGAGGTACTAAGGAGGGACTACTAAGCCTATTCACGAATCAAAAGCAACCATTTAGAAAGGACAGTAACAGGAGCCAATTGAAAAGATGGGCGGAAAATGGATGGAGCTTCAAGTCCATACCTGAATACAGTATGTTTCGAAGAGACAGCGCAAGCGCTGGCAAGGAGAGACCTAAAAAGCGCTATTGCACTAGATATCTAAAAAGTGCTTTTAGGCTACTTTTCTTTTATTTACCAATCCATCTCAAATCTGTAAATAAGTAGAAAAAAAATCTGGTGTTCTTTTATAAGCATGGATTAAAGCCAGTAGATCTCATAGGTCTATTGGTTTGCCAGTGCTTGTTTTAGGTTTACCTTCCATGCCTAGCACCATTGGAATGGCAAAAGAACTCAAGCATGCACCATCGAAGAAGAGTGCTCTAGAAGACTCTCTCCTGACTTCAGATCTCTGGAAAAATGGGAGGGGCTAATACTAGTCAGTGACTGACTGACTACCTTTGCATAGCAGGCTTCTCAGAGCTGCCCCTTTAGCTGTACTAACGAACGGTGAAAAAGGATGAAGGCATAACTGAATGACAGAGAAGTGTGAGGAAACAGCATGGCTCCACAGGACTAACTAAGAGGGCCCATTTAGATATTTAAGAAGAGAAATGCTATTTCCCAGTGTCCCTGGTAGAGAGGCTCAGCACAGTACTGCTGGAACGCTGGCAGCGCTGTGCATTGCTTGAACAGGGGCTTGCAAAACGCATGATAGAGAAAAGTATGTGTCCCTGTTGTCACAACCATGTGTAAAGAAACTTGTAAAGACACTGATTGTTCTGTGAGGTTAAACGCACACTTGTGGATGCTTTTCAAACAATTTCAAGGGGTCTGTCATTGGAGTGATGGAGTTAGAGCCATCCAGCATCTGGAATGGTGGGACAGTGTGCTGGGAAATTCAGGGGTTTGCCAGAGGTAGAGTGGGCAGGAAGAATGGTTATTCCAAGGCTGGAAAGTGTTGCATATGGTACACAACCTCAACACAGCAATCAAGGTCTCTAAGGAACATGAAGGTTTAAGGAGATTTAAGTGGGCTGTTATTCAAAGACTACTGAGTTCGGCCATTAAAAACTCTAATGTTTTCCTGGTCCATGCGTAAGTAGCTCCTTCAGTCCAGGTTTTTTCCTGGGCATTCTGGGAGTTGTAGGCCTGATTTTATACTCGAATCAACAATGCCACAAATTCCAGAATGCAAAGAAAAAATCTTGACCTACTCACTCATAGCGCTAGGAAAGTTGAGTAATCATCCTTCAGCACCATGTCAAAAACACCCACACTCCCTGAACTAAAACCCATCACAGCACGAAGTCTGCTCAGTATGTACTGCATCATCGAATGCCAACCTTGTATTGAAACCATGCCTCGTTCTGGGGTTCTGTTGACCTCCTCCATCTCATGGCCAAAGGGAAGACCACAAAGCCAGTGGTTGGCGGCACGAACGTGTAAAAACAGCCCGTGTTCCAGGTGCGTCCCTGCAGCAGCTGTGCCAGGGAGCGGTTGGGGGACGCGCCAAAAGGAGCACAGTGAACCAGAGGGGATAAAACAAGCATTGGCAAAGCCAAATATCTCACCTTTGGGGCAATTGGTTTGTCAATGATTTTTAGCCATGCCGTACAGCATCTCTGATGCTGTGCAGTATGACTAAAGAAAACAAACCAAAAAAAGGTGCTATGATGTGGTGGCTGCGTCAGTTTGTAGGCACGCATGTGTGCACCTACAAAATAACACAAGCATTTTTTTTTTAATTTACCACGATGGATCAATAAATGAAAGAAAAATTAAGTAGCATGCAAGTGTTTTGCTTTTTTTGAAGTGAGTGTGGGGTGGAGCAACAAGAAAGACATACATGGCTGGGGGATAGCTTCTCAAAGGACGTAGGTGCTGGAACCAACATAGAAGGTGTAGATGGGGAAACACCAAGAACGGCAGGGGAAAGAAAGAAACACCGAGGGTGGATGCAGGGGATAGAAGCAATGGGTGAGAGAGACCAACATATAGCAGATGGGAGATAAGCACATGGGTGAGAAAGTGACATAGAGGGAGAAGTAAACAAGGACAAGCACAAAATGGAGGGGGAAGGGGAAAATCCATGGGCGACAAAGAGCAACAAGGACTGTAATGGGGTGAGAAGTACCTGAGGAGACTGCAGGAAAACACACGTGCTCTCAAGGAGTGCTTAACTCAGAAGAAAAGAGTAGAGCTTGAAAAGCATGCAGTGGAAGCACACAAGTAGTGCGTCCATGTTTGAGGGGAGGGCCAAACACAAGAAAAGGAAGGAAAGCTCACACAAGCTAACGAATAAAATGCAGGCAAATGAGAGTGACAGTAAAACCAACCAATAGTAAGCAATTGGAGGACCCTAAGCCAACTTTAAGGTGACAGGTCTTTTCGCCAAAGGCCAGCTTGCGCTGTCTGGTAGGTGAGACCTAATGAGTCTTGCACACATTAACATGAATAAATTCCTTGTCCGGAACAAAAGAACTGTCCCTGCCTGAGATTTACTGACGTGTCTTCATCTGACGAGCCTTGTGTACAGGTCCACTCTGACAGCCTGTTTGCCAAATAGACCTCTAAGGCGCGATATAACTACAATGATGTCATTTAAACTCGTTGAATGTTACTTTCACTCTATGACATTAAAGCACATGCTTGGAAAGTTTTCATTTTCCTGAGCTATTTATCGCAGAGCGTGGAAGCATTTATAACTTTTTTAACAAAAAATAATTCCATTCACACAAATATGCCTTATCTGGCTTTCCAGGTCACATACTTGTACAAACATTCTCAAAATAATAAAAGAAAGGAACTCCAGGCCCCGGAAGGTGAGGGCCGAGTTAATTTGATTCAGAAAATAACATTTGTGTAGTGAAAAAAAACTGATTCAAGTGCTCAACGTGTGCCTGTGGGGCTATCCCTCCCACCGAGAGCAATTCACTGCTAAAGCGAAACACCCCTCGGCAGAGGGGCAGGGGGTATTCTGGGATTGCCCCCTGCAGCCTCTGTTGGTTCATGCCCATGGCATTAGGCCTAGCAGAGGAAGGGGAGATAGATTTAACTTGGATTGATGCAGTGTTTTTTTTTCTTTCAAAAGGAGGTCCCCCTTGGCGAAGAAAGGAGAAATGACGTTTCCACATTTTTTGTGGAGTTTTAACATTGGAAAACCTCAAAAAAGTGTTTGAATCAAGTCTTGAAAAACCAAGTATAAAGTTAGAAACCAATAAAAGATTATCGGAAACTTCCAGGGAGGAGGCCCCTTTGCAAATGAAGCGTGAACCGGACAGTCTACAGCTGCTGATAAATTCTCGTTTCTGTAACAATGACGTCAGTGTGGGTGCAGATTGCTGCTAGCGGTGACCCACAAACCGACCTGACCAGACTACAAAGCGGCGCTCCAGATGAGGCTGCCCTCATAAGAATTTCAATCAGCTTGATGTGCCCTGCGTTACCGCACATGGTGGGGATACTTCTTCAAGGAAGCAGCAGTCGCGGCGTGCAGAAATATTTGTCATTGAATCCAAAGTTCATCAAGACGGGCACACTCAGGGTTGCCACTGGTTTTAAGTCTGGCATGGTGACAGCTTTAACCAATACCGCAACTCGTGATTTAAAAAAAAAAAAAAAAATAATTCATATATGTTTACAGAAAGGGGCTTCTGACACTGACTGGGGCGTTTCACCTGATTACATGTACAGAGCCAACTATACAGTTGGGAACTTTTTCTTTATTTTTCAGATCAAAGATATGAATGCCCCCTTTGTAGCATGAGACAGTATTTTTTCACTTTTAAACTTTCGATTTCTATTGCATATGCCTGCACTAAGAATACAAATTGGCATACTTATTAAGGCCATACCAACTGGAGTTGTCACTGCTTGTTATTTACATGATGGAAAGCAAAAAAACTGTCATATGTGCCCTCAAAACTGCCTTTGGCAGATCATCGCAAGTAATCTTCCAAGTAGAGAGATGCAGGAAGCTTTCCCCAAAACAAGTGTACATGACCTCCTCCTGAAAGGAAGGAAGGTGATAATTGCCACTCCCAGCCCTTCCTGCAGCGCTTTGAACCAGCCCACGGGGCATTGGACACAACACAAACACCAGCATGACAGAGTACTTAATCTCGTCCCCTACACAGCGCCTCCAACTCAACACTCAGCGGAACACAATAGACAGTGCTTTAAATGGGGAAAAACAAGTGCAGGTACTCATCAAATTGAGCTGTGACCTGGGGACGTGGCAAGAAGGCGGGGCTAGGAGGCGGAACAATGGGCGGGGCTAATGTCACTTTAAAGGGCGCAAGTAGGCTGTAGGCTAAACATTCCATGTTTAGGGCCACCAATATCACCGTCTTTAGTATGCTTTATCTTTCTGGTTATGGACTAACAGAATGCTATACAGCACTGACCTTGACGTGCGGCCCCTGATCAACAGCAGCACTAGGCTGCAGCCTACTCAACTTAACTGACATCAAAAAGATGTTAAATAAACATGCAAGCATTTATTTAAAGGTTAAGTGACGTTAAAAAAAGAAAGTAACTAGGGTGTCCTGCACCTCTTAACTTTACCAACACTCATTTTTAAACACATCTTGCAGCAAGAGTGTAAACAATATATAAAGTCTCTTCCCAATTAAAAAAGTGTTATCTTATTAACATGCAGAACCGCTTATCCTTATTACATCAGATTATACCAGTGCGTTGATAAGCATTTTTCGTTTAAAGTGATATTTTACAAACGTGAATTTAAAAACATGAATTCTTCCCTCCACCCTGACAATGCCAATATTGAATTTATGTTCATCCTCTTGAGCGGCCTGGGCTCCTATTATACATGATCACTATAATTTATCAATCAAACACAGGGGAGGATTTTGTAAAGCGCATATTCTGAAGTAATATTGCGAGGTTCTCCAATATGTGATAATGAAGTAAAAGAAGGGAAAGTATAAACAATTGCATAGGATCACACAATTTGGTAAAGTGGGAAGCCAGGATTAATCCCAGATTTTCTGATTTCTGGTCAACTGCACAATGTGAAACCAGAAAACCTGGGATTAATCCTGGCTTCCCCACTTTACCAAATTATGTGATCCTAGGCAAACAAAAATGTTAGTGAGAACCCATGATATTCACTAATCCGCTTGTTAGGTACAAATCTAAACCCCAATTCTGGTGTAAATTGGAGAGTTGTATAAAGGACAACAACCATAAAAACGGCCATAAAAACGGCAAAATACTTTAGACCAAAACAGTGTATAGCACTCCAGGGGCCATCAAAAAGGAAAATTCCACGTCTGTGATTTTTTAAAGGCCTGCTAGCCCAGATACCAGTCGCTGCTGCCCAAACGTTTTAATTGTACAAACACCTGGCCTGAATAAACGCCATAGAACCAGACCAAATACAGAAGTATAATTGGGTACAAACCCTCCTGAAGATCTGCCCTTGGAGAGAGGAGCCGGGCCAGCAGCGAGGACCAGAGTGAAACAGCAGGAAAGGAATTTATTAGATTCCTTTCGTTTTGTAATGCAGGGCACCGGGGTGAAGTGCAGCAGCCACCCCTGCATTACACAAGCACACTAATTTGTATCAGTCACAGTAGTCTGAAACAAATTAGTGTGCTTGTGTAATGCAGGGGTGGCTGCTGCACTTCACCCCGGTGCCCTGCATTACATCTCTCCAAGGGGCCCATCCAATCCTGCGTTCCAGCAGAGGCAGGAACAATACAAAAGGCGTGCAGGGTACTAACCTATGTACCGGAGGAGTTGATGAAGAGGGTTCCTCGCTGGGTCTGACTGGCGATGGCAAATCCCGTCACGAATGCTCTTCTTCTGTGCCGGAAAGTGGTGATCCTGTGGCTCTGCTTTCCGTCCTGCGAGGGGAAACTGGCCTTTTTAAAGGGCTTCCGATCCTTCGCGCCAAACAACTACCTGGCTGGTGACGTCAGACGTTGCTTGGCTGTGCCACGTCACTACCGGTGTGAAACCGGTGTGAAATGGCCATCATCTGAGCCTGTGTCACAGAGTAAAAATGTGACGCATGCTCACTAGACTCGAGACGCCGACCTGATTGAATGAGTACCGGTACTCTCCTTTGTAAGGAAAAAGTGCCGGTACTCTTGGGGGGAAAAAAAAGAAGTGCCGGTACTCAGTACCGGTGAGTACCGGCCCATTTAAAGCACTGACAATAGATGAAACGACCACACAATCTCATGCCACCAACAGAGCGCCGCATGCACACGACCCCCTAATCACATTCACGGGTAGGTAAAAGTCCCCAAGACTGCCCCCCATCTCCTGAATATGTGGATGACCCACAATCTATAGGTGGCGCTCACATGGGTAAGGTGAAAGGTCACCAGATCCAACCCTTCCTCTGAGTAACATCCTCGTGAAATCCACAACCTGCAGATAACAGAATGCACTCTGAGTCCTATGAACACTATGCCACAAACAATCACATCCCATAACCAACCACGTGCACATGGATTCCTCACTCCAGGGACCAAAGCAGTAAATAACATCTGTGTCCTCCTCTCCTGGTCTTGGAATCGGTTGTGAGTACCAGATAGAATCAGTGTTTTATACTGCTGTTTCTCCTCACTGTTGCAGGGTCATTGTTAACAGGGCCACTGGAATTATGGAGCAGGGGAGGACCAAATTATGCGGCAGGGTTTACTAAATTATGTGGTAAGAAAAGACGAATTATATGGCAAAATGTAGCACATTTTGTTATACTATTACCTCATTATTTTGTCATTTTTACACGTTAACACTATGTGGGCAAAGGCTTCACCTCATGACTACCAGTCTGAAACCCCAAAACAGCAATAAGCAACAGAAAAACAACCAGTAAAACTTTGCCAAGGGCCTTCCACTGCGTATCAACATGTGTTTGTGCATTTTCGTGACTTTTGATCCTTTTTGGCTAAAAACTTTTTTTTGGTTAAAAATCTGCAGATTATGCAGCAGGTGATGGATTGTGTGGCAACTGTGACATACCCATATTTATGCTGAAAACGCTGCAGCCGTAAAATCGCATGGTTTCAGTCGGCCTGCTTATTACATGAAACGGTTAGCTTTGGTTGAAGAGTCAAGGTTTACTCTAGAAGCTAGTTAGTTGTTCGGGTTCAAACACAGTGTAGAAAAGTGGTTATCAAAGAATAAACGAGGCAGCGTCAGCACAAGTGAAGCGCTGGACAGCAGAGACGGCAGCGTCAGAGAGGAGCGGGGGCGAGCGAGCGCGGCAGCATGCTGAGCTGACCACACGCTCGTGCACCATGGCCTATTGCTTGCGGTTACCCGCACGGGCGCCATGTGTTTTCAATTATCGCGCCCGCATCTGGGCACGATAATTGGAAACAGATGGCCGCCGTGCGGGTAACCGCACGGAAAAGGCCATTGTGCACGAGCGTATGGTCAGCTTTTAAAACCACCTACATAAAGTCTCGCATGCGCGCTACTCTAGGCTCGACCTAAAAACTACACTGGTTGTCGGTCAGGAAACGGGTGCGCTTTAAAGCTCTTTGTACCGTCTACAAGGCACTACATGGTATTGGCCCAGACTTCTTGAAACGGCAAATGCAGTGGAACATTCCCAGAAGAACCCTTCGCTCCGGAGGAGCCAAGTTGGCGATAGTGCCACCCATCAAAAAGTCCTCATGGGGGGGTAGAAGCTTTACGGTGTGCGCAGCTAAGGCCTGGAATGATCTTCCCCCGTATCTGAGAAAGGCCCCTGACCTCCTCACTTTTCGGAGAGGATTGAAAACTTGGCTCTTTACGCTTTAACCCTGTCTCCAATCTCAATTTCTCAGAGAATTAGTGGTCAGCGCCAGGACACCCTCGGGTAATTGCCGCGCTTTAGAAATAGCCATAACATAACATCCCATACATGCCACAGGAAAAGCATTCCAGTAAATCACCTTACAATAAGGCTTTCTTGGGCACAAGCGGGTACCCCTCTCGTAGGGTACGGGTTGGAAAGGAGCATGTGCATTCCTTTGCTGAGGAGAATGATGCTCTTAATCACTATGAGCAGACATGGAGGTGTGCTTAGGGGACTGAAAGAGAAGAATCCTGGTGTCCATCGTCATAGTTATTTTGAAAAAGCAGAGAGTAAAGTCTATTGGATAGTTTTTCGAATAAAACATATAAATACTGCAAAGACTAGGCTGAATTGTGCATCAGATATTTACTTGAGCAGGTACAAAACAGTTATAAATCAATGCAGGGTGACTGTTGGAAATGGCCCCTTTTGCAGGGTTACCCAAACTTTTTGCCTTCCTTCTCCTCTATTTCTGACTTTGTTTTTGCCGGCTTTAGGACTCTGAGTATGCTACCACTATTGACTTGTGCATGCGCTCTTATCTAAAATGTGATGACAATTGGTTTATTCATGATTGGTATATTTGGTTCACTTATAAGTCCCAAGTAAAGTGGTATAACATATACCCAGGGCCTGTAAACCAAATGCTACTAGTGGGCCTGCCGCACTAATTGTGCCCCCCACAGAAGTAGTTTTTGAAATCTGACTCAGGCCTGCCACTGCAGGGCCTGTGGGCACAATTTACTGCCACCTCAGCTTGGCATTTCCAACTACTTGCGAAGTCTTATCCTCCCCTTTTATTACATATCCCCCCTAAGTTAGGCCCTAGGTAGCCCTAAGGACATGGTGGTATGTAAGTAAAAGGTAGGACATGTACCTTTTTGTTTTACATGTCCTGGTAGTGACAACCACCCAAGTTTATTTTTCACTACTGTGAGGCATGCTCCTCTCATAGGTTAACATTATGAATTCCTTAAATACCCCTTTTAAGTGTAATTCCTGATTGCAGAGGAGTAGTTGCTTTATGTTTTATATAATTGGATTGGTAATAACAACTCCTCTTTAATGGTAAAGTTGGATCTGATATTACTAGTTTAGAAATGCCACTTTTAGAAAGTGGACATTTCTCTGCTCCTAGCTCTCTTGTGTGCCTTACAGCCTCCAATACATGTCCGGGGTGGAGTGACAGCTACACTTTCTGCATTCCCTGGAGACAGCCACAAGTACAGGACACTCAGTTACATCTGCATGGATCTGCATACTGATGGGTCTTCCTGGGCAAGAGGGACAGGAGGAGCTGACATGTACACCTGAATAGGCACTGGCCTGGCCTCACACAAAACATTGATTTACCTCCCATAGATAGGGTGGCAGACAGGGCTGGGCTGAGAGGATGCTTGTGCACCACAAAGGATTTGCTTTGTAGTCACCTCCACTTCAAGGACACATTTGGGTATAAGTATTGGATCTATGAACCCTTCTCACCAGTTACCTTTGAGGTCCTTAGGAGACTCTGCCAAGAAGAGGAGCTGTGCTACAGGAGGGGCTGGCACTTTGCTCACTGCTTTGCTGTGTTGGTCTGCTGCCTGCTGATTGCTGGGCTACAGGAGGGACTGCCACTTTGCTACCTGCTCTGCTGTGTTAGGCTGCTGCCTCTGATATGGGCAGTGAGAAGGACTGGACATGTTCTCTACAGCCTTTTGCAACCTAGGCAACTCCAAGGGCTTGTTGGCTTGCCCCCTGTCCAGGAAATATCAGGTTCATCAAAGATTTCATTCTCACAAATGACTGCTGCTAAGCTCTGCTAATCCAGAGTTTGACTCTGCCTGACTTGCCCTCAACCAGACCTGGGCCTTCGTAGAGTGTAGACAGCCACTTTGGGCACACACACTCATCAGTGCAGTGCGTTGATCAAGAACCGTTGTGTCTGCCTGCTCGAGTGCAGACCATCGTGTTTGTCAACTTTGCCGAAGCTACAGTGTCTGAAGGCAGTCCAGTGCAATCAGAAGCACTCTGCACGCATCAAGGAAAGACGGGCATCTGACCTCTGTGACTCCAGTAATCGCATTGTATCCACCATGAGGATACTCCAGCAATGTGGGTACCGATCCTGAGGCCGACGCCACCACTACAATCCCCCGAGAAAAGCACTGTGCACACTGGGATTCATGCGGTCCCTGCCGCCCACCAGCTTTCTCACGGGTGGCCCCTAATGGAGGGAGTAGATCAGTGTCCCACAAACATGAGATTGCATTTAAATCGTAATAACTTCGGAAGCATCACTTCGAGCTCACCCGGGGAGAAAGTCTGTTTCCAGTCCAAGGCGTAGATCACTGTCACTTCCCAGCGTAACAGTAAAGAACCTACTGAAAGCGCAAGGGCTCTTTCACCATTGTACATACTTGAAGTATTCGTAACTTGAGATGCTTTAATTGGATTATTATAATTTTTATCTTGTTTTAAAGAGTGAAAGAGATACTAGTTTCATACCTCATTGTGGAGTCTTTTTGTGGTGTTTTCACTGTTACTGCAACCATGTACGCACAACTCTTTCACACATTGCCTCTTATGTTAAGCCTGACTGCTCTGTGCCACACTGCCAGAGGGTGAGCACAGGCTGATTTAACTGTGTGACTGACTTACCCTGACTAGAATTGCAGTCCCTACTTGGAGAGGGTGCACACCTCCACCAACTAGAGACCCGATTTCTAACAGTGACTGTTAGACTAGGCTTTTTCAGCATGTTTACCCCCAGACTTTTTGCTTTTTGACCTTGTTTTTGTTGATTTTAGGACTGTGGGCACTTTACCATTGCTGTTCAGTGCTAAAGTGCATATGCTCTCTGTGTAAATTGTATTACAGATTGGTGTTTCCATGATTGGCATATTTGATTTACTGGTAAGTCCCCAGTAAAGTGCACTGAGAGTGCCAGGGCCTGTAAATCAAATGCTGCTAGTGGGCCTGGAGCACTGATTGTGCCACTAACACGAGCATCCTTTCCAAGGGTTCTCAGGCCTGCCACTGCAGTGTCTGTACACAGTTTTTACTGCCCTGTTGATTTGACAAGTGCACCCACTTGCCAAGCCATAACCTTCCCTTTTATTACATGTAAGTCACCCCTATAGGAAGGGTGCAGTGTATGTGAAAGGTAGGACATGTATTGGTATGGGTGACATATCCTGATAGTGAAATACAGTGTATTTCGTTTTTCACTATTGAAAAGCTATCTGTCCCATATGATAGAATGGGAGGTAGTTTGTAACATGTTACAAGTATAACTTCCCATTGGGACGAGATAAGAAATGGAGTTTAGTATGCCTGAACTCAGAATGTAAAAATGCATCTTTTAGTAAAGTGGGTATTTTCTTGCTTAGCCATCCTGTGTGCCTCTGCTGGGGTATGAATTGACTGTCTGGCTTTGGAGTAACAGGGGCTGGGGATGTGCATTCACTGGAGACAGCCACTGGTGGGTAAAGATGTGTCCTGCCTTTCCTGGATGAGTCAGGGTTGAGCTGAATAGACTTGGGCTGCATTCAGAGTGGTGGAATGAGTTTCACTAGCACCTGAATAGGCCTGGTCTGCATTTAAAGTGGTGGGAGGAGATTTCTCTTGCACCTGAATGGGCCTGGTCTGCCTTGGACAATGCTGTCTCCAGCTCCTGCCAGGAAGCTATGCTAGAGAGGACCAAACTGGTTTGGGCTGAGCACAGACACTCTCTGCCCAAAAGAATAAAGAGAAACTGAGTATATATATTGGGGCCCAGACCCCAGAGCTTCAGATTACTGCTGAACTAAGGAATCTGCCAGGAAGAAGAGCTGGAAAAGCTGTCAGGAGGAACTGCCACTTTGCTGCGGGCTCTGCAGTGTTGGCCTGCTGCTTGCTGCTTATGTCTTGGGCATGGAAAGGACTGGATTGTACGTTTTTCATCCTGCTGTTAGAGTTTTCTCCAAGGGCTTGAAGTAGAGCTTGCCTCCTGTTGGAAGTCTCAGGGAGATAAAAGACTTCAGAGAACTCGCTTGGATCAAGGAACCTGCCAAGAAGAAGAGCTGGAAGAACTGCCAGGAGGAGTACTGCCCCTTCGCTGTGTTGTTGCTTTGCTGGGTTGGCCTGCAGTTGCTGCTTCTGCCTTGGGCAGTGACAGGCTGGACTGAAATTTCTTCACTTGTTTCTGAGTATCTCCAAGGGCTTGAAATAGAGCTTGCCTCCTGTTCACGAAGTCTCAGGGACAGCAAAGACTAGACTTACCTCTGGGTATCGCCTCTGAAACCGTGGGTTTCAGTTGCCACAGAGGGGGAAAGCAGCCGACAACTTCATTGAGACCGCCGCTGGCTCCGCATCCTGAACGCACCACAGAAGGCACCGCCGCACTTTGCACCACAACCCTGGTCTCACCGACGACGACGACCGCCACCGCCACTGAGCCTCTGCTTGCACCGTGACCTGTGGTCACAGCACTCCGCACTACCTTGCTTCACTCCACCACCCTGGTCTCACTGACGAAGTGCTGCATGCTGACTTCGACACCTGTGACTGCACTGTGGTTTGGGGCACCGCTCGTAAGTCACACAACGCACTGCCTTATCCCACACCGTAGTCTAGGCCGACCGACGCCAGCTCTCATCAGCCGGCATTGTCGCTTGCACCGTGACCTGTCAGCACCGCAACGAGCACTGCCTCACTCTGCACCACAGCCCTGGTCTCTCCAATGCCACTGGATGACCGTCACCGAGTCGCTGCCTGCACCGCGACTTCAGGTCACTGCACGCCGCACCGCTACGCGATGGTTGCCACGACCGGCCCACACCGACGCACTCAGCCGGAACCAAAGGTACTGTTTACAAGTCTGCTCACACTAAAGCCGGTCCGTACTGACGGGGTCAGCCGGAACTGTTGGATTCTGTTGTTTTCAGCACCCTGGTAGCTCCGGACGGAGCTACCGGCTTCAAGGAACTGCATTTTAAAGTTGTTCTTGCAAAGTGCCTATTTTTGATTACTCTATGTTGGTCTTTTATCGTTTTGGTCCTGTTTGCACAGATAAATATTGGTGAGGTGTGGTGTCCTTTTGTAGTGTTTTCACAGAATTACTGTATATTATGTGCAAATGCTTCACACACTGCCTCTGAGATAAGCCTGACTGCTCGTGCCAAGCTACCAAGGGGGTGAGCAGGGGTTATTTCAGTAGTGTATCCCCCTTATCCTGACTAGAAGGAAGGGTCCCTATTTGGACAAAGGTGCAAACCATTGCCAACTAGAGACCCCCATTTCTAACATTGGTGGTAGCGGTGGGATAGGGCTTGCGTTTGCACTTGACCTACAGTGATTGGTGTACACTACTACCATATCGCAGACCATTACGTACCTCATACTGTCTTTCCCTGTTTGCCTTCAGGAAGTATTGTTGAGAACTGGAACTCTGGTTAGATATTGTACCTGTGAGGCCTTGACAAAATGGAAATCAACTTTTGGCACTTGTACATCTGCACACTGAAGGAACTACAAGTCTTTTGCAAGGAGATCAGGTTGCCGGTGAAGAGGAGATCCACAAGGCGGGATCTTGAGGCAGCCCTTTTTGTAATGAGGAAACACGTTGGGTAGCAGCACTATCAGATGACTCTGAGGAGGAGTCTAAGGGGGAGGATCCCCAGCCAGAGTACCAGGAGGGCAGTGGCCCTGAGAAGGAAACATGGGGGGAAATATGGGCTCGGGAAGAAAAGAGTAGGATCCAAGCTCGTGATTGGAGACTGAGAGAGTTTGACAGAGAACTCAGGAAGGCTGAGGCTAAGAGAGTCTTAGCCCAGGAAAAAGAAAAGTGTGTTGCTCAGGACCTGAGCTTGGCTGGGCTGGAGGTAGAAGCCATGAGGGTGGAGTCCAGCTCAGATGGTGGCAGCAAAAGTGTTAGGTCCAGTACTGACCAGGGAGATGTACACACACACACACACACACACAGACTTGGTGCCCTGCTTCAAGGAGGGGGTTGACATACACCAGGGGGTTCAGGATTGTGAGGTAACTCCAGTGGTGCGCAGTGTCCCTGAGGTGGATTGGTGAACTGGCACAAGGGATCATATTCCTGTTGGTGGGAGGAACACTCTACTGACTCTAGATAAGAGGTGCAGGTAGAGGGGTTACCCCATGGTAGAAGCCCTGGTAAGTGAGTATGGAGACCACCCAGAAGAGTATGGGTTGGGCGACAGCAACAGTCAGACACTGTCTCACCAGTCTTGCGAGGGTGATGTGGGGGTACTTTTCTGAGGCACTGGATGGTTAGGTGAAGGGTAGTTTGGTTGACATAAGTGAGGGGCTGTGTAATCTGGATGCTGGAGAGCATATGTTCAGTCCCTATTTTCCAGAGCTATGCCAACACCCGGTGGAGTGTGAGTTCTCTGACCCCAGGGAACTTGCACTGGAGGCAGGCCTTTTGATGGATTCCAGAGGGTCTCCAGAGGCTTTGGGGGCTGATCCTGAAGGAGGTGACTCAGGTTTCCCACAACCAGGCGAGGTAAGGAAGGTTGGTAGTGACCCAGAGAGGTCCCAGTATAGTGAGATGGGTGAGGGGTCACATATCCTGTCTCTGAGTAGAGAGAGTGGGGGTGGGCTGAGGCCCAAGGTGCCCAAAACCCCATCCCAGGGCCTGATTGGTTCCATGAGGGAACACCAGGAGGGGGCCTAGTCTATACCGAGAGGCCATCTCCTTAGGGGGATTCCCAAGTGTCAGTTGAGCTGGGGGGGACTGCTGTAACCAGCATTCCCCCAGTTTTGGTGTCTGGCAGCACCACTTTTGTTGGGAGGGTGCATGAGTCCACAGCAAGGGATGAGGGGGGAGACAGTCCCCAGTGGAAGGACCAGTGGGTCAGGGGTTGCCAGCTCTGAGGTCAGAGGACCCCAGGACCGACCATGATGAGGCCACTTCTGGCCTGGGGGTCTTCATGCACTGTCAGGTGGACAGGAAGTGGAAGACCAGCACCAGGCACACTCTCGCACAACTCAAGAGGAGTGTGTTTCCCTTGGGGGGTGGGTGTACTCCACCGAAAGTCCTGGATTGTCAGGCACTTGTCCAGCCTATGGGTACAGACCCTGGGTTGGAGGGCCAGGTCCACGATGTCCCCCCTGACCTGGGGGAAGAGGCGGCTGCTAACAGTAAATGTCCAGTATTTGTATTTGTAAAGCGCGAACAATTACCCGAGGGTGTCAAGGCGCTGGGGGCCGTTGGGAAGATTAAGCGAGCTATTGCCCAGAGTCAGATGGTGCTGGGCTAATCTGCCACCGATGCCAGGGATCGAACCGTGAGCCACCGGGTTCCGGAGTCAGCCGCCCTGGCCGCAGCGTCACACCTCTTTCCGCAGTGCCACTACCAGTTTGGATTCTGGGGTACCACTCCAGGTGGGAGGGTGCAGAGCCCCAGGGAGGAGGACAAGGTGTTGGAGAGCCCACCCCAGTCACTTGTTCAGCCTCAGGGTACAGACCCAAGGCTGGCAAACCAGTTGAAAGATAGCATGCCTGAACTGGTGGGAGAATTGTGCAGGATGGATAGACCAGTCGCCCTGACAATTCTAGAGCCTGGGGGCACATCTCCAAAGTGGAGGGTACAGAACCCCAGGAGGGAGGACCAGGTGTGGGAGAGTCCACCACAGTCTCCTGGTCAGCTTCAGGGTACAGACCCTGAGCTGAGTAACCATTCGCAAGATAGCACCCTTGTACTGGTGGGAGAATTATGCAGGATGGCTGGCCTAATCACCCTGATAACTCTAGAGTTTGGGGGTACCGCTCCAGATGGGAGGGTGCAGAGCCCCAGGGAGGAGAGCAGGGTGGGGGAGAGCAGGGAGGAGAGCAGGGTGGGGGAGAGCCCACCCAGTCTCCTGTCCAGCCTCAGGGTACAGACCTTGGGCTGGTGGGTCAGTGTCAGGATGCCATACCTGATCTGACAGGAGGGAGAGTGGACACAGGGTGTCAAGCAACTGGGGCTACCGCCCCACACTCTCTAACGCCACAGAGGTTAGAGAGCTCTGAGAGGCATGAGGTCAGGCTCTCACCACTGACAGCTGTCAGTGGCCACCGTGGCTTGCTGTCCTGGTGGACAGAGGTGCCCTTGGGGCTTGTACCGGAGCCACATCACTGTGTTGGCCATGGTGGTACTGACCGCCTGCTGGGACACACCTGTGAGCAAGCTATGGTTAGGTGCTGCACAGAACTGGTCCACAGGTGAGAAGAAGAGTCCCCAAGGGTTAGCTTAGGTGGCCTGTAGAGTATGGACCGAGGGATCCAACTGGGTTCAGCAAGGCATAGAACCAGAACGTCCCCCTGTTGTTGTGGTCCAGGTCTATGTTCTGTCGCACCAGGCAGGGAAGTCCATGAAGGGATGGATTAGTCTACCTTGGCTTTAGGCTGGGAGGGGGTTGTGTTATACTTGGATTTTTCAGTGGGTTTACCCCCAGACTTTTTGCTTTTTGGCCTCCTGTTTTTGACCCTGTTTCTGTTGGTTTTAGAACTCTGGGCACTTTAACACTGCTGTTCAGTGCCAAAGTGCATATGCTCTCTGTGTAAATTGTATTACAGATTGGTGTTTCCATGATTGGCATACTTGATTTACTGGTAAGTCCCTAGTAAAGTGCACTGAGAGTGCCAGGCCCTGTAAATCAAATGCTGCTAGTGGGCGTGGAGCACTGATTGTGCCACTAACACAAGCAGACCTTCCAAGGGTTTTCAGGCCTGGCAGTGCAGTGGCTGCCTGCAGTTTTTACTGCCCTGATGATTTGGCAAGTGCACCCACTTGCTAAGCCCTAACCTTCCCTTTTATTACATGTAAGTCACCCCTATGGGCAGGGTGCAGTGTATGTGAAAGGTAGGACATGTACTAGTATGGGTGACTTCTCCTGATAGTGAAATACAGTGTATTTCATTTTTCACTATTGAAAGGCTATCTGTCCCATAGGATAGAATGGGAGGTACTTTGTAACATCTTACAAGTATAACTTCCCATTGGGACGAGATAGAGAAATGGAGTTTAGTATGCCTGTACTCAGAATGTAAAAATGCATCTTTTAGTAAAGATGATTTTTATGTTGTGTGTTTGAAAATACCACTTTTAGAAAGTGGGTATTTTCTTGCTTAGCCATCCTGTGCGCATCTGCTGGTTTGTGGATTGACTATCTGGCTTTGGAGTGACAGGGGCTGGGGATGTGCATTCACTGCAGATAGCCACTGGGTCGGTTGAGGTGTTTCCTACCTTTCCTGGATGAGTCAGGGCTGGGCTGAATAGACCTGAGCTGCATTTAGAGTAGGGTGAGGAGATTTCCTTGCACCTGAATGGGCCTGGTCTGCCTTGCACAATGCTGTCTCCCCTTCCTGCCAGGAAGCTGGACCAGGGAGGACAGAACTAGTTTTGACTGAGCACAGAGTCTCTTTGCTACAAGAGAACAAAGAGAAATTGAGTATAAATATTGAGGCCCAGACCCCAGAACTTTAGAATACTTCTGGACTCAAGAGGAACCTCTGCCAAGGAGAAGAGCTGGGAAAGCCAAATCTCGTGCACCGATCTCCGAAGTCCGAGATCACTGCAACAAATTCCGACGCAGGCCCTGCTGTGCGACTGCAAGAACCGACGCATTGTGGGACCGTGGCTGGAGAGATCAATGCAGCGCCGTTGCTACCGCATCGAGAACCAACACATCCCCGTATCCCCACGCATCGCACCGGGGTGCCAAGTCTACAACAACGCCGGGCCACAGTAAGAAACCGCACAGCACCTCCCCGCACAGTAAGAAACCAACGCATCACCTCCTCTTCAGTAAGGAACCGACGCATCGCCTCTCCTGCTTGGCAGTAAGGAACCAACGCATCACCTCCCCTGGAGCAAGGATCCGACGCATCACCTTCCCTGCATGTAAGGAACCGATGCATCACCTTCCCTGCGGCTGTTTTTGTTTATGATTTTGACGCATCCAAGGTACATTGTGTTGAAAATGTCGCATCTATAGTTTTGCTATGGTCAGAACTGTTTTTACCTTTTAAAAATCATATCTTGATAACTGTATGTTGGATTTTTGTCATTTGGTCTTGTTTGGTTTAGATAAAGATTACTTATTTTTCTAAACTGGTGTGGTGTCCATTTGTAGTGTTTTCACTGTATTACTGTATGTGTGCACAAATGCTATACGCACTGCCTCTGAGATAAGCCTGTCTGCTCGTTGCCAAGCTACCAAGGGGGTGAGCAGGAGTTGTCTAAGGGCGTAACTCCCTTACCCTGACTAGAAACAAGGGTCCCTATTTGGACAAAGGTGATAAACCATTGCCAACGTGAGACCCCCATTTCTAACAGGGGCACTCCTCACTCCCATCATATACCGGCCCTCTTGTATTCACAGTCCCTCCCGAACCCCGAGGTCAGTTTTGGCGTGGCCACCTTTCTTAAACATGCTTTACAGTTTATGCAATCCCTACTGTTTTAATTGATTGTATTATGTTATGGTTTATGTGTTCTTGTATTTTGTCCCGCTTTTAGCTTTTTATTTACATTGTGTTTTTACCTTTCTTCAGCATTTTATATTTATGGCTGTTCTTCTTTATGTGTGTTGTTGAATTACTGGGCCTTACTGTATTTGTATTGCGCGGTATGTTGCTTTTTTTACTCATTAATTTCTTCTGCATTTTCTGGTGTTACTTTGCGTTTATGGTTTATTTCAAGAACCATAATAAAGCAAACAAATTGATTGATTGATTGAGTGTAAGTTTACCATAAAGTGTAGACTTACATGTCTCCATCCCCTGAAACAGGATGTGAGCCACATTTACGAGTTAAAAGGAATATACGATGTTACATCGCGGTGTTCACACCGCGATACCTTTACAACGCAGGCATTACAACGCAAGTCGTTACAACGACTTGTGCTGGAGGGCGCTGGACTTAGGAATAATATGATTTTCTATTCCAACTCCAGCCTACGTTACAGTAGGGAAGGTGTTGGAATAGTAAATCATACTATTCCTTAGCTTAGAGCACCATCCACCGCAAGTCATTGTAATGACTTGCGTTGTAATGCCCGCGTTGTAAAGGTATTGCGGTGTGAACACCGCGATGTAACCGATGTTTCCCAGTTAAAAGTTATTACTGGTAACTTTTCACATGTAGGAAGAAGTCTCCATCACCAGGTGGAAGAGGTCTGTATGGTAAAGTATAGGAAACATTTAAAAAGATTATTCAACTTCAAAAACATAGTAAAAATATGTTTTATGTTAAATATTGATTTACATTTCTTCCTAAATTGATATTAAATGTAAAATATTTACACAGCACTATTAACTTACTTTTGAATTATAAATGTAAAATATCTACAAAGCACTATTAACTTACTTTTGAATTAATTAAAATTATTTCTTAAAGATGTATTCAAAAATTCCCACCAAAAGTAATATGTTCATATGTTCATATTTATTTATTAAGTAGTAAAAATAACTAGAATTAATTGAAAATAATGTTATTTAAAAAAAAAAATAAGTTACATTTCTGTTTAAATTAAGTCTCGAGCACCTACCCAAGCCTTCTCTCAGAATTGAAGGCATTGGGATCGGCTGCTAGATAAGGAAACACCCATGCGCCCTCACAGCACAAAAGAGCTGTGAATGACAGCGCAGGGGTGGTGGGACTAAAATAAAATCAGGCCAACCACCATTCAGCCTTCGGTGCAAGCTGAAGGGTGATTGGCCTTATTTTATTATCTTTACCTGTTATTATCCTTTACAGAGGTGTTGCGCTCGCATGTCGGTGCTGGTGTCCCCTTGTGTGTAAGTGTGTGTGTGTTTGGGCCCAGAGCACTTTGATGCCCTTGTTCCATCTTTACTTCTAGCCATACATCGCCCACAAGCAGAAGCGATATGCCTGTTGTTATTTGAGGCTCAACAGAGTTTGGGTAGCTCAAGCCTGGGCCGGCAGGAAGGCACTTCTCCAGCTGGGGGCTCTCGACAGAAACACGAGTGTTTTTATACTTGTACTTCATTTGTGCATCAGTTTTAAAAACACTGCAAAGTCCAGCGGTTTTTGGGCAGCAATAAAAGTGTCAATATAACTCTGGTGATTAATGTGCCTTCTGGAGTGAGATGGGAGTTTTGTCTAGTGGCAATTTTGACTCATCTAAGGTGGTGCAGATGGTTAATATGTCTGCTGCAAAGAACGTGCACCATGCATATCAAAGAACAGTATTTTATATCCATAGCTCAGTGGGTTACTGCTGTGGTCACAGAGATTCTTTTGTTACTGTGCAGTTCATAAGTTACAATCATAATCTAGCACAGTGAGCAATGAACTGCCATCAAAGAGCTGCATGCAAACTGCATGGCACAAGTTAGAAAGTTATGTTTGTTTAGGTAGAAATAAATTATTATTATTAAAGTCAACACTAACCACTGTGCTATGATCTGAATGACTCCTGAGTTTGTGCTTCTCCAGACCTAGCACTCTTAAAAAATGCCTGTATCAGTATGAATTGACATGTGAATCTTACACCTTGTGGTCCCCTTTGCCTTATTTAACATTTTCTATACACTGATTTGCACATGTATGATTCATTGTCTCTGTATGTGTGGGATGTAAAGTGCTCTGACAACCTACACTGGTATGAGAGGTGCTATAAAACAAATGAAATACATGAGACAGAGGGGCAAAGGAGAGATGAAAGGCACTATTGGAGGGTGATAATGAGGGAATCATTGAAGTGCCCCAACAAAGATTGTTGTATCCAGGTGCACAGTAAGGTAATAAATTACTATGCTTTATAAACTAATACAATTGAATATATAATGACAAATGTGTTGTAGAATGCACCATTTTTCCCAAAATTTTCTTGGAGGGAGAACCCACCCCCAAACCCTCCTTTGTAGTGGTCAGACCATTGGTCTCCAACCTTTTCTGCAGTAAGAGCAAATTATGTTAATTGAAAATCATCTTGAGGTACTAGTATAATTAGTGTCTTAATAGTGACCACATTAGATAAGACTACATTAGTGGCCACCACATGCAAGATTCCCAGCAATTATCATCTTGGTGAAGGGTTGGTGGCGGTAATATAAAAAAAATGTTTAGTCAATTTGGAATGCCTTTATGTCGGTAATACATAACAGCCATAGCTTCAATGCCCCTGGCACCAAGGTGATAATCATATCACAATCATAAAATATCAGTTTTAAATATATTTTAAAAATGTAGCCATTTTCCTCCAAGGATCAGCTCATGAGTTCTTAAAATACACAAATTCTTCTCTGAAATACATGAATTTCAATTTTAGTTTATATATTATTTCATCCAGCCCAAAAATTTTAATTTACTAAGCCCGGCTGTACAGAGGAGAGCTACTTATAAGTAGCTGGAGAGCTACTCTTTGGAGAAGCCTGGGTCAGACTCACTCGCTGCACTCGCTATGCACCGGACAGGGGCTGGTCTGACAACATTTGCCAGGGCTGCTTTGAGTTCCCAGTCTGGCCCTGGCAAGAGAAGGAGCCTCGTACTGCAAAATAAAAACAAACATAAAAAAGTTAGTCACAGAGATGCAGCACCAAGCTTCCCATTAAAGCTTTAAAATTTTTGCATATTTTTTCAACAGAAAATAAAAAAATCTTTAGTAATTTGGGTATTTGTTTGGTGTGTACTTGTTTGTGTTTTATTGCAAATTATTGTTTTAATGTTAGAAATTTAAATCATACAAATTGTTTTGGGGGGTCCTGGCTTCCAGTAGTGATGCAGTGGGGGTCCTCAAGAGTCAAAGGTTTGGGAACCACTGCCATAGGGTTCTATTTTAAGTTCCTGTCTCCATTATTTTCTATGGGAGTGTGTTGTAGTACTGGTGGTTGGCCATGTGTGTGTTGGGTTTACTTCAGGTCTATGCTGGAGTACATACATGTCAGTTTTGGGACCATTTTGGCTGCAGTAGTTTTAGAATTGCAGTTTGTAAACATGAATAGGCTTACTCTTTTATGGATATGTACATATCCCTCCCTAAACCCCTCCTTAGCTCTCCCTCGATCCCTCTTTACTCCTTCCAAGACACCTCCCTTTTTGTAGGAAGTAGTCCCTATTTTCAAGCCACTTTCCATCCCTCCCACATATACTGCTAAATTGTAGACTTAAGTGTGCTGAAATTTACTGGAATCGAGGCAGTGATCTCTGCACAGAAATTATGGGAGAGGTGGAGTCGGAGTCATGCAGGTTTGTTTGTGAGTAGTACTATTGTACTATTACTAAATATACTATAAAATGTAGTTTGTGGATAGGCCCCAATGTTTGTAATCTTTTAGTTCAGCAAAAAAAACCTTTTAAAGTAATTTAAGGGATACCCAGTAAATCTGTTTGGTGTGGAGGATTTTCAATCCTCTATTTTAACAATGTCCATAACGGTAGAGTCTTGTGAACAATTGCCATCTGCCAATTCCAGATACTGTATCCATGTTGCATTCTATTGCATCTGTTTTTTCTGCTTGTGGGTTCATGTACATATGTGCTGAGATTTGGGATCATTAGAGCTTCATGAACCCCACAGGTTTACAATGATTAGGATTTCTCATTCATTGTACAGTGCATTTATCAAAGGGTTCTGGTTTTATAATTGTATTGCTTTTATAATTATTCTGCTTATGTTCAATTAGCCCCTTTGAGATGGTCAATCTTGTACTGAGAGTATTGATTCATTACTCCATTATTGTATGTTAAGTATTGTGTTTGATATGGTGTACGATTGTGTACCTTCCATTTGATCTGACCTGTTTACAATGTAGATATATTTTATATGAGTTATTATTGAAAGTGTTGTGTATGCACAGTCCTTCCCTGTATATTCATGCGTTATTGTTGCTTGGATAACTGTGTTGCACTGTACCTCGATTCACACTTCAAATGCTCTCTTGAGTTAATCTTTGTACTGATTGTCCACGCCCACCTAGAGAGTACAACATGATTGAGGGGCCGAATTTTCTGCTGAAGACTGTGGACCTTGAGTGCTGATGACTCTGACTTTTCTTTCATTTAGAGAAACTTCGCGAACCCAGTAGGTACGAACTACGCTATACCTGGCGTGTCAATCAAAACTTTCTCTTGCATGCTAATACCCATGTCATAAAGGTCCTCATTCAGTGGCAGCTCGCATAAGGCGTGCTGCGGGGCGGTGGGGCGGGGTGGGGGAGGGGCAGGGAGGGGGGTAGTAAACTCAGACATACGACGGAACGGAGGAACGTAATAATTACTTTACTCTGTTCCGTCGTATGTCCGAGTTTACTACCCCCCACCCTGCACCTCCCCTGCCCTACCGCCCCACAGCACGCCCTATGCGAGCCGTCACTGTCCTCATTCTTGGCACATTGTGGATATACATAATTGTTGCCTTCTGTGGCAAAACGGTGGAAATCCTTGCGTATGAGGGGCGTTCCTGGCATTTGATGGTAGTACATGGGCATTTAAGGCAGTATCTGTCAGTAATTAGTACTGGTAAGGACCCAATGAAAATGACAGGCTGATGTTTGAGGCCCAAATACAGCTATTAAAAACAAAATACTGTTGTTCATGAAAATGGTGAACTTATTTTTTGAAGGGTGGTGTTTATGTATACATAAAAAAAGATTGTATTTGATACCAAAACATATATTTGCAGAAATGCTAAATTGTGCACTCTTTTTAATCAGTCTGTAACAAAGATCGTTTTTAATCTGCAAACTGGGGGCCCCCACTCTGAAGTCCAAATCTATCTCCACCTGCACTAAACCACCAAGAAGTGTGTTCCCCTTGGTGCTCTATTGTTTGAGCAGAACATAAATTTTTATGAATATATATTAAAAACTGTTGAACAGTGTAATTTATAAATCCAGGGCGAGACTGGGTTACATTTTCAATGGCGTGTTCTTTTTTGAAGACTTAGGAATTCAATTGCAATGTTCAAAAAATAAAATTAATCAATTACATCCCGTTCAGTGTATTTTTGTGTATCTTATATGCCGTAGTGCCAGAAAGCACTAAGCGTATAGTCCAGATCCAACTGTCGTGATGAATGTTTCCACAGCTCTTCAAATCTATCATCTATACATGATATAATATTTTCGTTAACACCTAAGGGAATGGAATAAGTGAGAAAACGAAGACACTGGATATCACCATTTTATTGGACATATAGCTGCCTTCAAGTGGTTTACAAATGGCAGCCTGAGTAATTACCAGTAACAGATTAATTCACGCATTCTACCATCACGTTTTTGTTTTCCTCAGTGTTGCACCCTGAGTGCAATGGGAATGCTCAGATGTTGGTCACAACTGGAACCAAGTTGCACTCTACTGATGAAGCCCAAATAGGGCCAAATTAGCGGGGTTTGTGTAGTACTTTAGGTCTGATGTATAGAAGGTTGAGGATGGAATCTTGCTAGGCAATGATTCCAGACCCAAGGGTGGAATCTTGGGGAATGAGAGTTAGTGTGGAGACTCGCCGGTGATGGTCGTTGGTGGTTCGCTATTACATGGTAACTTAATAAATAAAATGATGAAGTACTTACCTAGGTGTGACCATTAACTACCACAGTTTGCTTGTGTTCGGGCTCAGAGGGGCCCTGACCTTGCAGTTCAGGCTTGACTGGAGCAAGACCAAGTCTGATTTGCATAAGGCTTGTTCCTGTCTGAGGTGGCATGATGGGCAAAAAAAGGATGGATTAGAAAGCAGCCTGAGAAATTACCAGTGACTGATATTAATTCAAGCATTCCACCATCATCTTTTTGTTTTCCTCGCTATTTTGTTTTCCCCCCTTCAACTGATAAAGTACATCTAAATACAAGAAAGAGATCTTTGATAATAATTATGGCTCTTGCTATGGCACATAATATTTTCTATTACACATGATATTTCTTTAGAATATATCTATGTTTCTGATCACTAAGTTCTGATAGAATTCTGAATTTTTAAAGAACTGACACGTAAATGCTACCTACGAAACAGATGTCAAATTGTACTTCTTTTCCTAAGTATAAATACCTTCTGCTTCATGAGAACACATTTCCTAATTTGAAAATACATTCAAGGTTGTGCAATCTTAAAGCAGCAATGTAGCAAACATTTATTATCTCCAAAAGTATTAATTGAATCCTGATAATACTTCTCTGTATTCAGTTCAGATTTCTGTCGATTCCAAAGTTGATCACAAGCAGTTTCTAAGGCTTTCCTTCACTTTGACAAAAAATGTCCTGGGTGCAGCAGCAAAGTTTCTTGATTGCTTAGCAAGGACATTCTGGACCACGAGAAATGTATGCTTGGTAACTTCAAAATAGCCACGCCGCTCACAAACCTTGTGAGCGTCCCATGGCTTCAAGAGTCATGTAGTTTCCAAGGCTGTAGTCTTATAAAGTGCAACACAACCAGTGAAGATTCAAAGCCTCTCTCCTAGTGGTGCCAACACTCTGTGCGCACCTCAAGACTTTCATTCCTCTAAATGCGCTCACCACCTGAAAGTTTGGAGTATCTCACTCATATGCTTGTTGAGCATGAACAGGTGAGAATGAGCCAGAGATCATGAAATCCATGCCCCAGTACTTTGTGTATCTATCACTTCATAGAGGCTAAACATTTACCACGCTGGTCCCATTAAATTCCTCAAATCAAGCAAAAAGTACTGTAGGGAAACATTGCATCAGGTTCATCAGAAACATTGCAATTCATCGAATTTCATGTAAAAAGTCTCAAGAATACCTACCTGTCAAGCATAAATCATGAGAAAATCTTGAAATATGAACAGTGGTCCAAAGACCATTCTGTGCATATATAGCATCTGAATAAACATCCACTGTATGTGTTTCAGACACAGATACCATTGACATCATCATGCTGGAGTGGGTGAGGGGCTTCTTGGGGATCTGTCAGCATGGGGTGATTGGTTGATAGTCATTCACTTAGCAGAAGCTAAGTGCCATTCCCAGCATATGTTGGGTTATCACCTAGCAGTTGCAGGGTCATTATCTCCTAACCTGCACAAACAACAAAGTGTCTTATGCCTACATTAAATACTCAAAAGGTGATGGAGAAATACTTGCAAACTGTCTAAAACACTGGCAATCACTTTGGGTAGCATTTCAATTCATCATTTTTTGATCGCTGTGCCACTCTGTACAGAGGCCTGCTTATGCAAATCAGTACTGACCCTGCTACTCATGGAAACAGCCCATCCTGAACTGCTAGGCGAGGTCCCAATAAGAAGGGAACACAAGTAACCTCAGATTGGTTTCGGCCTTGTTAGACTCAGTGACGTATAGCTTGGATCCTGTGGCATAGCAAGTAAGGGACCCAAATCAGGCATACCCTTAGCCACTCATGACATTACATCAAACACACAAAAGGCAATGGGGGAATTCTTGCAAATATTTTCAACAACTGGCAGTCACTCTGGGAAGCACTGTATTAACCATTAGGAGTGCTAGGTTGGTGGCACGGGTGATTCTTTTTCTTGGGCCGAAGCTTCTCTCCTGTCTCTCACCACAGTGTACCTCTTGAGAACTGCAAATGGACATGCCAACCACCTTAGTTGACAGTTCCCAATTTGGTGCATTTCTGTATTCATCTGGATGTTTTCCTTCAGATCTCTTCCAGGTGGAGAACTCTTTCTCTCTGGGGAATACTGTGTTCATCCTTATTTTTTTAACAACCACTCCATGCCCTGGTGCTTAGAGGTGGACTCCCATTCGCTCTAGTGTCCTCCATGTCTGATTTATGCATTCCCACCAATTGTGCTTCTTTCCCAAGAGCTTGCAGGCTTCAAAACATAGAAGAGGAGATGGTACATTTGGCTCCAATATGGTCTCATTTCTTTGGTTTCTGGTTCTGTTGTAGTTTATTCAGGATCTTCCTTGGGGGTTGCCCATGCCTGTTCCCCCTCCATCTTACTCTGCTGTCAGTTTCAGTGCTACAGCAGCTTTATCCGGAGATTTGGAGACTCATCGAGCTGGGCTCCAGAGCATTGGTTGCTACTGGCTGTTTCCAATCAACAAGACTGACTGCCCTCAAGTCTGAAGCCCTGTGGGAAGCATGTTCTCGGTTTTATACCAGACACACCTCCCGGAGATGGTATTCTAGGCAGTGTGACTCTTCACATATCCATTATTTTTTGCAGAATGGCTTCCTGCTGGGTCTTGCAATTTCCATTCTCCAGGGAAATGCAGAAAAAGTCAGGATTTTGTGGAGCCCTGGTCTGATTGGTCCTCCCTTTGACTCACCTTGTTTATGTTTTGCTAGTTCTACATACATGGTGCATTCATCTTTGCCTTCTTGTCATCTGTTCCTGCTTCTTCTGAATCTGTGGGTTGCCACTTTTGAGCCTCTATGTACTGTTCCTCTGGACCTTCTCTTTGCAAAGTTGCTTTTTCCAGTGTCCATTACCTGGGCTGAAAGGGTGGGGAACTGAGCACTTTGTTGTGTTAAACACATTATCTGGAGTTTTCTGGATTAGGAAGTCCTTTGCCCTGTCCCTCCTTCCATCAAAATTGTATATATGTTTTCATGTCAGACAAGATCTAGCTTTACCACTTTTTGTTCTTGTTCTGATTGCCAAACATCTACAGATGTTCTGTTGCACTGTGATGACATGTACAGGCTTATCTCTGAATCTTAAACTCATGGCTTCTTTATTTCAGTTGGTGCCTGTGTTAGTCATGTTTGGCTGCGTAGGAAAGGGGGTTAAGTCATAAATTGATACCCCGAATCGCTAGATTAAACTGGCTATTTTGATAGCTTATACCTCTTCTGGGGTGACCCTTCCTGACCGTGTTGAAGAACATTCCACCTCTATTATAGCTCCCCCTAGCTGGAATTGTGAGACTTGCAAATGTATGACTTTTGTTGTGCTGGTAAGTGGGTTTTCCTTGACACATTTGTGAAACGTTGTAGGTAAATTGTGGGCAGTCCTCACTCTACTGTGTTCGGTGTTGGATTCATGCTTCTATTTATCACTGACTTTCCTGTTTGTTAATAAATCTTCACAGTTTCATGTGACTTATAATTTGGATGTGGAATGTGACTGATTGAAACATCCTCACGTGTTAGAACTGTGATGGAGAAGGTCGATGAGGGGTAATATCCTAAAACCTTTGCCCCAGTCTGGCATTTGTCACCAAAGTCATTCGATCTCACTCTCCCTGGGCTCTGCATCCCAGTGTCTCTAGTTTGGTACCTACAAGAAGTGATGGGACCAAGTTGGAAGTTATATCTGAGAGCGGCAGGGTTATAAAAATACATTTTTAAGAGAGGGTGTAGTGTATTGCCTGTCTCCATGGTGTGGACTGGGCCGGAGTAAAATGTTAATTACACTTGCGAAATTCTCAACATTTCTCAAAATTTCATTTCATACAATTTTTGTAATATTTTTCCATGGCAACATGCCTCGCGCAGAAAACACCTTGTCAAGAAACATTCTGTTTCCTGCACGTATCTCGTAATGCGAGGCATGTCACTTTTTGTACTAAAAGCCAAATTTTGTGAAATTATTACGAAATTTCATGAAAAAAGGTGCATTTCTACACACCACTCTAAGGACTCCCTTTACAAGTTAGTAGTGTGACGATGAAGGCCAGACTAGGGCTAATGAAGATTAGTGATGTGTAATCCAGACATTGCTTCAGTACCATAAATGTATTTGCTTGATTTACACCTAGTGTTTTGTCATACTGGACAGGCAATTTGCTCATAGGCATCAACATGATTATCTGTAGTTGAGGAATAGTGCTTCTTAATACTGTGGCAGACCGTCAAGTATTGGTGTAGTGAATTCGTTTCCCATCAAAATTGGCATAAACAAACAGTGTATTTGAAAAAGTGAGCGTTAAAATACACATTTGGCTTCAAATTTCAAACATTCTTGGAGGAAAAATCCCCCAAAACCCGAAGAGATTCTTGGGCTTGCACGTTATGCTTTTTTAAGCAATTGACTTGGGGAAAGTATTTTATGACAATGAGATTAATTTGTTTTGTCGTGAAATTTGCTCCAAATTTCTCCCAGTTTTAATATTAACATAATAAATGTATCCAGCCTAAATTACATCTAAATTATGGTCATACCATTCCCATTAGCAGTAGAACTCTGATTTTGGAGACATCACCGGTATGTCATGAAAGTTGACAGCAAGGTACCGCAAACAAGGCTAAACAATAGACATGATTTTTATGTACATGATTCTATACAACTAATGTCTCTTTTTTCTGCTGCATTTTCATGTCCGACCACTGCCCTCATTCACAGTCAGTGGGTACAACATGTTTAATAATAAGGATTAAAGTCCGGTGTAGCATGGACATTTAGGAGCCAGGGGCTCCAAACATGACATACTTTTCTACATGGCAAAGCACTTTCTATAAATTGCCCATAGCACACCAAATTGACTATCCGCTTAAATGGACATTAACTTTCAGTGTAAAAAGCAGACATTCATGCTCCAGCGGTAACACTCACTGAACACTTTGTAAAGACAAGGTGTACCGTTAATCCTCAATGGATTTTCCTTTTAAGCTTCTCCGAACATAAAAATACATATTTCGCCTGCCACGTCCCAGTTCCATTCTCTGATAAATGGATTAAATCTCACAGTTGATCCATGGCTCCTGCACTACCAGAGTGAGGTTTAGAAACGTTAAAAATGGCGGATCGGGAGGCGAGGGCCCGACTTGGCTCAGTGACTCAAGCATCGCCAGTCGTGACATGGGCAGGGACGGTCACTCAATGCCACCTTCCATCCTGTGAATCCGGATCATTTTAAGTGTCCATTCACAGAGGAATACATTAGAGCGTCCATCGGAGTGTGAAGTAATGTGTCTGCAGGAAGAGCATAAAGCGATCCGCTGCATAAAGAACAGCTTGGGTTTGTGGCTGACACTGAAACATGTCAACGAGGGCGCTCAGGGGTCTCTGTCTCCACAGAATACAAGCACGCTTTACAGCAACACTCTCTCTTTCCTGACCCACTGTTTTACCTCCCTCCCTGACTGTCACCTTTGTTGTCTCACTTCCACCAACCACTGACCCTCCTCAAGTGGTGGAAGATATAAGCACGCTCAGGGTTTTTGTGCACTAACGCTCCAATTGCAGTTACTTTGTAATCATTTCTTGTGCGCAAATAACACATTTGAAATATTACCGCACGACAATGCTCTGCATGTATTTTAATTAAGATCGCTTAAAACTAAAAGTGAAAATTCAGACATCACAGAAGCAGTGCTTAATGTGTATATGAATGAGCGTCGTGCCCAAAGCTCTCATGAGAAGCCCGCAGCCCGCGCTGTTAAATATCAGTGGCCGAATACCAAGGTTGTGAAGTCTTGAATCCACTTTATGCCTCTTTGACCCACTGTCAGACCTCCCCTCTCCCTTTATCTCACTCCTGCAGGTCCCTGCTTTCTCCCTTTGTGGCAGTTTTTCTGTTTTGCTCGTTCTCATTCTTTCTCCTTTGTGCATTTCCCTCCTTTGTTCTCTGGAAATGTCTGATGAGGAAAAATAAGTGCCAGGCCCAAAAAATGAGTGCTGGTGTCGCCCATGGCAACCACCAGCACAAATTAACCACTGCATAGTAGGAAGAAAATTCTCATAATTGTGCTCTTTTCCAGGTTCGGGCAAGTGAGTAATAAACATAAGGAACATAACATATGCATAAACAAGGGTAGTACCATTGATGGACTTTACTCTTACCTGAATTTCACTTCTTACCACTCAACCACACACCCTTTTCCCATGACCAAAGCCACCCTTTTCATCACCAAAACAAAACCCCAATCACTTGCATTTCTGAATTAAACATTTTAGTTTGCTTACCTTTCAGTTATGTAATGTTTAAGAAATTGTAATACAATATTATCAACGAAAACAAAAACCAGGTCCTTGGGGTCTTCCTTGAACCCGTGACACCGAGTAAAACCTAATCTCAACAGAAAGCTATTCACTGTTGTGCACTTTATTTGTACGAAAAGAACTACCGTTATTTTTTTTTTTTAATGTATTATAGGGTTACCCATGCAGGATGCCTATTTATTAGAGGTAGGCAAGTTTAAGTTTTGCCAGTGAAAGCAGCAGCAGTCTTTGCCTCTGATTAGACATTGAAGCTTTCCAACTTTCAATGAGGTGTAGTTAAGCCTGCCACCAGTGGCGATTTCCTACCGTAGGATGTCCTGCCTAAAAATGGCACCTGCCTCATGTATGGTCCTGGGGAAGGTAGATTTGAGTAGAGGTTGGCTGCTGGTTGGTGGAAGTCTACCAGCTGCCACTACCTTCACTGGCAATTGTTTTCCGCTGCCGCGAATGATCACCAAAGATGACCCCTTTCTCTTTCATTTAAATTGTGTAAGCTTTACATGTAAAAATGCAAATCATCTGACTTTGAAACTGCGCGCAACCCTGTTTTCGGTGGGGGACGGGGGGAGGGGTCAGGATTTTGGAAATGCCCTAATATAGGTTTTTGAAGTTCTTTATTTGTTTTCTGTCAAAATCTTGAATCTATTATGTGCAGTAGATGACTATCCCCTGGCATGGCCTGCCAATTGAGACATTATATGGGGCTAGCACCAATGTGAAGGATTCACCCTTGTCAAGTTTCAATCAATCAATCTATCAATGAAGTATTTATAAAGCATGGTAAATCACCCATGAGGGTCTTAAGGCGCTGGAGTTGCTAACTCTCAGGGTGCATGTATTCTTATGAAAAAATGTGGCTATAGAACTTGAAGGTTATTTGGAAGGTCTTACTTATCTTTTTTACCTGTGATGTTCATACCAAGCAGAGATCAGCAGAATTTCACAAGGTATAAGGGTGTTCTTGTCTATCTTCTTTTCTGTTCCCAGGCACACGAATGTCATTGTCACAATTTTCTCCCTGTGCTCTCGTGCCCACCATCAGGGGGCCGAATTGTGGGACTTTCCACTGTTATAATAAGCTTCTGGACCCTCCCCTTCATGCACATACTGACTTCCAGCCATTTAGACTCTACTTGGAAATTGCCATCCATTTCCAATCCATGCCGGGTTTTGTGGAAGCCAGCCTGCTCATGCTTGAAGCAAGCCTCCTCGAGCCTGAAACTCTATTACCTAAAAGTCCCTGCTCACTGCTTCGTCTCCACCCCACAGGCCAAGGATGGGTGGAGGAATTCAGCTCACCTGTGGCTGGCTGCTGCTAGCCTGCTCACACCTGATGCATGTGATTACTGTGAGCTCTTTTAAGCCCCAGCTCTTTTCAGTCCAGTGTTGGTCATTGTAGCTGCGTTAGGGTGACACCAAGCTTTGTTTCTTGAGCTTTTGATATCCTTGTTTCCTGAGTTTTTGATATTCCTTGATTCCTGAGCTTTTGATATTCCTTGATTCCTGAGCTATAGTTCTACTTTGTTCCTGTTCCTGAGTTGCAGCTATTCCTTGTTCCTGATTAGCACTGCTTGCAGTACTCTCTTGATTCCTGAGCTACAGCTATCCTTGTTCCTGAACTAGCACTGCCTTCAGTGTTTCCTTGATTTCTGTTCCTGAGCTGTAGCTATCCTTGTTTCTGAATTAGTAACTGCCTGTGGTTCTACCTTGATTCCTGTTACTGAGCTATAGTATTCCTTGTTCCTGAATTAGCACTGTTTTCCTGATCCTAAAATATTCCTTGTTTCCTAAACTAGTAATATTTAATGCATTATTGAATCCGCTCTCCTGTATTTCCCTTTTTCCAGTTCCTGCTTTTCTTCCCATTACGTCTGTTTCAGTCCTTAGTTTGCTGCCTTCCTGTTCTACTGCCTTTCTTCTAGTTTCCTTGTATGTTTGTTACTTGCTTTCCACCAAGTTGAAGGAAGTGACCCGATTCTGGTCACTCGGGTCACCAATGACCACCTCTCAGCCTTCCACTAAAATGAAGAGTCTGTCAGACAGTAGAGAATACAAACCAATAATAGTTTATTCAGAATACACTCAGAGCGGAGCCCAATCTGCCCAGCCGCTAAGGAGTGCTGCAGAAGGACTGACTTCAGCAAGTATAACGATACATTATGTACATTTCAGAGTCAATGAAAACACGCCCATCATGGAATTTTCCAAAGGGACGCAGCTGGACGGTAAATTACAAAGGAGTAAGTTCGGTTCTGAGGCCGGGCACACATTATCTATCTCTCAAGGTTACTCTGCCTGTGCCCGGCACTAGACAAGTGGGAGAAGGGTGAACAGCCATTACAAAGCGGCTGTTTCACCGCAAGTCATTACATCGCATGCGTTACAACTCATGCGATGTAACAACGCGTACCATTACTACGCATACCATTACATCGCATGCGCTTTTACAATGCATGCGATGTAATGGCTATCAACATCGTTGTGAGGAAACTGGGACTCTTCCGTTTCCTCACAACGACGTTGTGACGTGCACTGCCCCTCAGACGACGCTGGAACCAGGAGAAAGGAACCACGAGGAGAGAGAGGTAAGGGGGATTGGGGGTAGGGGGAGGGTCGTGCTGGGTGTAGTGTTTCAGTGTAGGGAGCGGACTGGGGGCGGGGGAGGGTCGTGCTGGGGTAGTGTTTTAGGGTTTAGGGTAGTGTTGTGGTGTTTGTGTAGTGTAGGTAGCGGGGTGGGTCGTACTGGGTCTAGTGTTAGTGTTGTGGTGTTTGTGTAGTGTAGGGTAGTGTTTTAGGGTTTAGTGTAGTGTCGGGGGGTCGTGCAGGGTAGTGTTTGAGTGTAGGGATCGGACTGGGGGTAGGGGGAGGGTCATGCAGGGGGTAGTGTTTTAGGGTTTAGGGTAGTGTTTTGGTGTTTGTGTAGTGTAGGGTAGAGTTTTAGGGTTTAGGGTAGTGTTGGGGGGTCATGCAGGGTAGTGTTTGAGTGTAGGGATAGGACTGGGGGGCGGGGGAGGGTCGTGCAGGGGGTAGTGTTTTAGGGTTTAGGGTATTTATTTATTTATTTATTAAGGAGTTTTATATAGTGCTGGCCAGACCCGAGGGTATCAGAGCGCTTTACAACATTTATAATGCAGGGATCACAAAATAGGGCATAGGTATACATGTAGGTTCGGAAGTCCAGCGTGTGGTG
The DNA here is from genome assembly GCA_963921515.1 of Calotriton arnoldi. Classification (NCBI taxonomy): domain Eukaryota; kingdom Metazoa; phylum Chordata; class Amphibia; order Caudata; family Salamandridae; genus Calotriton; species Calotriton arnoldi. The sequence continues at coordinate 453,959 of CAWUFW010005748.1, forward strand.
CAGCAACGAGGCACAGAAGTCCTGAGAAACCTCGCTGAGTGCACGTTGTCTTGGGCGCAACCAATTTTCGGGGGGGGGAATGGGGAGGGGCATTTGGGCACTTGGAGGAGGTAGTTCATTAGTGAATAAAGTGTCATGGTGCTGCGGAGTGCAGGCTTGTGCGCTTCAGCGGTAGCTATCAGTTCGGGAAGTCACTGTTGAGGAGGAGGTCTTTTAGGAGTTCTTTGAATTTTACAAAGGATGGGATATTCCTAACATCCACTGGGATGGAGTTCCAGATTTTGGGTGCGTTTCCAGCGAAGGATCGTGCAGCGGTTTTTTGTTTGTGTGTTTTCATAGGGATGAGCAGTAGGGAGTTGGAGCTCCTGAGGTTCCTTGTTTGGCCGGCCTTTTTAAGTTTGGAGGCCAGGTACTCAGGTTTCCCTGTGTGGAGGGCTTTGTGCGTGAGGCAGGCAGTTCTGAAGCTGGCACGCATTTCTACTGGGAGCCATTTTAGTTCTTTGAGTGCAGGTGAGATGTGATCAAATTTCTTGACTCCGGTGACCATTCTGGCTGCAGCATTGAGAGTAGTTTTGAGGGGGGCTAGGTGGGATTTAGCTGTACCGGTGAGGATAGCATTCCCATAGTCAAGTCTAGATATCACCAGTGATTGAGTGGCTTGTTTAGGGTCTTTGGGTGGGATGAAGGGTTTTAGTTTGTTGAGAAGCTTCAGTTTGAGGCAGGCACTCTTCGCGGAGTTCCTGATGTGTTTGGCCATGTCCAGTTTAGGGTCTAGGGTGATTCCTAGTGATTTTACAGAGTTGGCCAGAGTGAGATTACAGTTGAGGGCATCAATTGCTTTTAGCCATTCCATGATTTGAGGGTTTTCTTCTTTGTTGGAGATGAGGAGGATTACGGTTTTGTCTTGGTTGAGTTTGAGGTGGTTTATGGATAGCCAGTTTTGGACTTCTTTTAGAGTGTTATTTAGTCTCTGAATGTCTTCAATGGAGGAGGTTTCCAGATATATCTGGGTATCGTCTGCATATAGGTGAAAGGGGATGTTGGCTTTTTTGAGTATTGAGGTGAGGGGTTCCATATATATGTTGAACAGTTGGGGGGAGAGCACTGATCCTTGGGGGACGCTTCTGCTGACGGGGTGTAGGTCGGATGTGTAGGTTTTGATTTTTATCCTTTGGGAGCGGTTGTGTAAGAAGGAGGAGAACTATTGTAGGACCACCTCGTCAGCACCTACTCTGTCTTGGAGAGCTTTGATGAGTAGATTGTGATCAACCATGTCAAAGGCTGCCGATAGGTCCAGGAGGATGAGAAGGCAGCATTGGTCAGTATCTAGAGACTTGTGAATGTCATCCACGATGTTAAGGATCGCGGTCTCGGTGCTACAGCCTTTTCTGAAGCCCGATTGGTAGGGATCTAAAAGGTTGATGTTGTCCATATGTTGAGTCAGTTGTAGGAGAACGCACTTTTCAAGGATTTTGGAAAGGAGGGGGAGATTGGAAACAGGTCTGAAGTTATTCAGATCATTGGAGTCAAGGCCTGGTTTTTTCAGTAGTGGCGTGACTTGGGCGACTTTGAGGCAGTCAGGTATGACGCCAGATCTCAGGGAGCTGTTTATGATCTTGCACCAGAAAGGAGCTAGAGAGAGTTTTAGCTTTTTGGTCAATTGGGTCTGCATAGGGTCTAGTGCGTGAAATGCGGGTTTGGAGGTGGAGATCAGTTTAAGAATCTCGTCTTTGGGTATAGGGTTGAAAGATTTCAAGGCTTTCATGAGGTGCGTGTGTACATTGGCTTTGGTTTCTGGGGTTTGGTTAGTGCATGAGGAGTTGAGGTTGATGTCCAGTGAGAGCTCAATCTTGGTGATTTTGTCTTTGAAGAAGTTGGCGAAGTTGTCGCACAGGTCTTTGGAGGCCTGACCTGAGGAAGCAGAGGGCTTGGACGTTTGTTACCTGATGATGTTGAATAGTTCTTTGGGTCTGTTTTTCGCGTTGTTCAGGGCGGTGCAGAAGAAGGTGTTTTTTTCGTTGTTGATGTGTTTTTGTATTTCCTTCGGGTTGCTTTGAGTTACTCGTGGAGGCTTGTAGAAGGGTTGTTCCTCCAAAGTCGTTCTGCGGCTCTTAGTTGTCTTCTTTCGGCATTAATGTCAGAGTTGAACCAGGATATGGATGGGATGTTCCTGGTTTTGTTTAATTTCAGGGGGGCTAATTGATCTAGGATGGAAGTCATAGTAGAGTTATAGTGAGAGGTGAGTCCTGTTGTCGAGAGATCATCAGTGGAGCTAGGTAGGAGAGAGCTTACCTTTTCTTCAAGGTCAGACATGGAGATCTGTGTAAGATATGTGTAAGGGTAGTGTCGGGGGGGTCGTGCAGGGTAGTGTAAATGTAGGGAGAGGACTGGGGGTCAGGGGAGGGTCATGCAGGGGTACCAAATTAGGGTTTATGGTAGGGCAGGGTAGAGTCACTTACCTTTCAAACTTTTACCATGAGTATACCTTTACCACGCATGCCTTTGCGTTGTAATGGCATGCGTGGTAAAGGTATAGTCGTGGTAAAAGTTTGCGATGCAATGGTATGTCGTTGTCATTGACATCGCGTTAGTAATACCCGCGTTGTAATGGCATGCGTTGTATTAATATGCGATGTAATGAGTCATATTCGGGAGAAGGCTTACATCTAAGAAGAAAGGTATGCGCTAATAACAGCAGTGCATTCATTAGTGTGGCAAAACCCAACTCCGAAGAAACATAACCTAGAGAAGGCCGTTTCTCGGAAATAGCAAAAAAAATAAGTTTCAATCACAATCTAAAATGGCGCCTATACACAAAATGGCACAGCGAATGCTAACTTACGTAAAACAATACGAAAACATCATTTTTATTCCAACAGACCCTCCTTTTAGCATGAGCTAAGCGAACATTGTGTGATAATAAGAAAAACATATAGTTTGACAAACCATGAATACATTTTAGGAACACTCCATTTCTTCAGCATCTGGAGGGGAAACGGTAAGGAGGGAAGAGGTCTCGAAAATACCCTCGTCTATCTGCATAAGGTCATCGAGCTCTTTCTGAAGCATTATTGGTGCATTAGTATCATGAATTGATATTCTTTTTGGAGAGAGAAGAGTGGTGCAATATGAACAGCATAAGGGAAGACATTGGACTAAAACACAGCAAGAAATCAGGATCATGATGAAATAGATTACCCTTTCAAGGATCCAACACCACCCACCAAACAATGACAATTCCAATTCCCACTCTCTATTCCTTTTACATTTTCTAGGATGTCTAAAATGTGTTGGGTAATATTTTTTTCCATATTAGTTATCCCGACTACACACCGGTCTCCTACTACTGCGCACACACCACCGCTCTTAGCTAGAATGAAATCAACAGCATATCTAATCTGTTCAGAATATATTTGCATACTTTCTAATTGGGTGGTGATGTCACGCAGAGCTGCCACTGGGGAATTCGACAGTATCTGTAGCTTACATCCAAAATATTCTCTAGCCCTTTAACCTCTAGCCATAGCGGTACCACCAAAAGTAATAATGGAGGAGAGAATATATCCAAAGGTGATACCATTGCTATAATTATTGACTTCAAGGTCTGTCACCCCTTCGCAAAATTCCTTTGTCAGTGTTCTTTTCACCCATCTGACCTTAGGCTTCGCATGTTTGCAGGGCACACCTAGAGGCAACACCATCCCAAGGCCCACATCATCTGTACCATTATGCATATTGGAATAATTCCCATTAGACAGAAAGAAAAGCCCTGGGTTTGCATAAATGGGCCTATCATAATCTACAGCAGAATACCTAGAATTTCATCCAACAGTACGAGGATCCTTTGGATCTACCATAGAGTATGCGCCCTTACGCAGAATTATCCCTGAGCAGTTAGCATACAAAATGAGGTCGGTATAATTGACAATTGGAAAACATGCAGGGTAATAACCAGCCTCTCGGGGAACTGTCAATTCTTTGTATTGCCAACCCACCAGTGTGACAATTTGTTTTTCCATATAGAAATTATCACAAAAAGTGTTGTTGTAACATCCTGGATAACCTGTGCCTCGTGGCTTTCGATGATGTAGACATGGGCCTGGATAACAAAATCCAAATACTCCTTGAACTTCTACAAAATCAGGGGGCCGAGTATAAGTGTATTTAACAAGTGACTTTGGATATACAGTCCATAAGCTAGTAACAGACTCAGTAGGATAACAAGCAGTACCTTCTCCAAAAACCTTTTATGTGTGTCCAAAAACACATTACTCAAGGCTGTCCTTTTTGTATGAACTTGAGAAACAACCTTGTGTTTAGTACATGATGGTGCATTCTGATCACATTCCAAAACCCAGGACACTCCCCCCAGTATCAACAACAATAGTAACACAAAAATAGCACATAGTGTTTTTTGCTTGGTAGACCAAAATTCATGTGTATGAACAAGGGGATTTACTGGCGGCTCCTCGTCGGCAACCATTCTACCAAAGGGGTGCATAGCAAATGATAAAACAAGGGGGCAAGTTGCCAACAAAAGAAGTATACAAGTTCCCAGTGTCCGTCATAGCCTCACTGGTACAGGCTCCTATTGTCCATCAAACGTTGGCACTCTTGAGCACCGGTGGTGGAGCTTGCTCTGTCCTAAGCTCTTGATGTATCCCACGCCGATCAGGATGATGTAAGGGGATACGTTTGATCTATCCTGTCCAATGTTCAAACAGTGCACAAATCACTTTTCGCCCTAAACTAAATCTGTTGGTACTATGGCAAAGTACATCCTAACTTACACAGTCCATCCCTAACTAGTCTGACTTCACCTTTTGTGCACCGTTCTTTAGCAAATAATACCTAGTGACTCCAGGCACAGAGGAATCAGTGAAGAGGGGCTCCTGGATAGCCCGTATTTCCGGAGGTACTGCTGCATTCAGCACTTTATCATTCTCCTCATCCGTTTGGGTCTAGGTCAGCTTGGCATCACTGAAAGGGACAAACTGAGGCACGTTCTCGCACTCAGAGTCCCCTACATCATCTTTAGTCCACTGATCATAGGTAACCCTGGGCCACGAACTCCGCTCCGCTGACGGAGTTTGCGGATTTTTGCATGCTCTGCGTTCCGTGGAGAACGCGAAGTTCCTGCAAAATTCCTGACTCCGCAGTGGAGCGGAGTTCAGCCCCGGACCCTCCCGCCTCCCACCCCCCTCAATAAATATTTTCCAAATACAATTACAATTAAAGTAAATAAAAGTGCACTTACCTTTATTGCTGCATCTCCGGGCTGCCCTCCTCCTCCTCGCCATAATCCCCTACATCAGACGTACGTCATGGTAGGACTGCACATGCAAACAAAGTTCATTAATAACCAGTCAGACGTGCACTGGTGAGGTGCTGTGTCCTAGTCTTATTCAAAAGCGTGTCCACAGCATGGGGTAACATAACCATGAGATCAGTATCACGTACGAGTCCAGCCGATTGTCTGGTAGATACAGCCACAGCCACGACTGCTCTTAGACAGCTCGGGAGGGCCCTTGAGACAGGGTCAAGAACAGCAGAGAAATAAGCACACAGCTGTTGCTTATCTCCAAATTTTTGTGTTAAAACAGAAAGCGCGCAACAAGCCTTCTCATGAATGTACAACACAAATGGTTTAGTGTAGTCTGGGGTGCCAAGTAATGGAGCCAAACAAAGCGCAGTTTTCAATTGTTCAAAAGACTGCTGACATTCAGGCGCCCAGGGCAGAGGCTCATGCACATCCTTTAGCGTTAGTGCAAGCAGGGGTTTAATTAGTAGCGAGTAGCTAGGTATCCACTGCCAACAGTAGGAAGTGATATCTATAAAAGTGCGCACATCTTTCTGAGTTTGTGGAACGGGCATTTTAGCAATGGTACTAATGCGCTCCGGGGTCAATCTCCTACCCTCCTTCGACAGTAGGTGACCTAGATAGGTGACCTCCTGTTGACAATATTGAAATTTAGAAAGAGATACCTTATGTCCATGTTGGGCCAAATGCAACAACAATTTAACTGTACTGTCTTTGCAACCTTGTCCGTGTCAGAAGCAATGAGTAAGTCATCAACATACTGCACCAATACATTACCTGAGGGAAGCGATAGAGAATCCAACTGACTTTTTAAAGCTTGACTATAAATACTCTGACTTTCTGTATAGCCCTGAGGAGCTCGACAGAATCTAAAGCCCCTACCAGCTAGGGTAAAACCAAACAAGTACCTACCATCTGGATGAATAGGAATACTGAAGAATGCATTTTTCAAATCAATGACAGAAAAGAATTTAGCAGTAGAAGGAACCATTGTCAAAAGAGTAGTGATGTCTGGGACCACTGGAAACTGAGGGACCACTATTTTATTAACCTCATGCAAGTCAATCACGAAATGATAAACATCTTCATGGTCATCAGGGGAACCTGAGGGCGTCCTTTTAAGTATTAGAAGAATAGGGCTATTGCAAATACTAGCAGTCATTTCCTCAACCACTCCTTTCTTCATCAAATCATGTATAATTTGCAATAAGGTTCACTCTCCCTCCTGCTGTATTTTTTACTTAGGGATACGGGGCAAAATAGCACCATCCTTAACCTGTATCGAAACCGGCGATATCTGCAATAATCCCACATCTGTGTCGCCGGTCGCCCACAGAGTGGGTGGCACATCTTTAAACTCAACAGGAAGGGGTACATCTTTGGACAAACACTGCTTGGTAGTTGCTACATCTGGACCCTTTGTCATCTAGACGCCTGCCGGAGAACAATAAATTGTGGCATGCAATTTCTTCACCAAATCCAAACCCATCTAATTCTCACCACAATTAGATGTCAACAAGAATGGCGAATCCACAGTGAAAGGACCTATAGTCAACGCAAGAGGTTTTGAAATGGGGCTTACAGCCGGTACACCAGAGAAACCAACCAACACATTATTATGGCCAGACAGACCCGCCCCAGGGACTATATTTCGAGAAACAGAACTTTTTGTCGCACCTGTGTCCACCAAAACTTCCTTAGTTGAACCTTGCAGTTCTGCTGTTACATAAGGACCACGCTGGTCTACAGGTATCAGAACTGGTCCCTCACTCTGCCCCTGGCTGTCCTAACTGTAAGACATCCCTGTCACTTCCTCCATGTCATAATCATCATGATAGTACTGTCCATCACGAGGGTCATCAAAATAATTATTATCAGAACGACCCTGTGAGGCTGCAGTATTCTGAGCCCTATCTGCCTCACCAGCTCCACGACCCCATCTACGAGAACCTCGTCCTCTTGGGACCGCTACCTTCTGCAAAAGCACAGGACATTCGCTATGCCAATGTCCCTCCTCTTTACAGTACGCACACTGATTTGGCACCAAAGGCGTCGTATTCAGCTGCCTACTAGTGCGTGGAATCTGTCGGGCAGGACCACCACGTCCTCTCCCATTCCCTCTAAAAGCCTGCTGTAACAACACCTTCATCTTTAAATCCTTATGTCTCTTCTCTGTCCTCTCCTTTTCCTTATTATCCCTATGCTCATAATATTGTGCCATATTCAAGATAACAGAGGGAGAGGAGGTAGACCAGGTACTCTCAGAAGCTTGCAATCGAGTCACAATTTTAGGAAGCAGGTTAGAAACAAATCTATTGACGAACAACCGAACGCCTCCCTCAATGGCAAATCTTGTCCACTATAATCCAAAAATGTACCTTCAAATCAGGTAAAGAAATCAGACACACTCTCATCTTTCTTCTGTCGACAGGCTGACAACTGTTAGAAGGTGGTTCTGACCATCTGAGCCGCCCGGATTTTTCGCTTTTTGAACACCTGTTTGTTGAGCTTTTACTGTGGGAGAGCCTCATAAGTTGGGACACACCCACAGTGAACTCATGATGAAAGGGACTGCATGTGTATTTTACCGGTGTCCCCCTGGCGCGAGTAGGCTGCTGCGCTGCAGCCAGACTGAGGGGCACTGGGCTGGTTACATGCAGACACGTGTGTACATGCGTGTGCACAAGTGTAAGGGCTGCGCAGGGGAGATTCCTGGCATGCGCAGCCCAGGAGCAGCTACAAAGTGAATGGTGTGGCAGGACTTATGCAGAACTGGGTGGTGACATGGAATAGGCTTTATACAATGGGAAGAAGCATATAAGGGAAAGTCAGTGTGCTTCACTGTTTTCACTGAAAGACCACATCAGTACTCCCCTATGAGGTTGGGGACCAGTTATGACAGTTTCACTTTCCTAGGGCCTACAAATTCCAGACACGCACTAAAGTCCACTGTAACTGAGGTGAGAAGAAGTATTCTGCAGAGTCCAAAGTCATATCTGTACTGCTTTTGGGTCATCCAGAACTGTCATATTTTTCTGAGTCAGCTCATAACCAGAACCAGGCTGGATTAATGACCTTCCTCCCCAAGCTGTAGCATCAGAGGCCTTGCCCTGCACGACAAGCATTCCAAGGGCGAAGGCCTCCTCTCCAAGAAGAGAAGATGGGTGGAGCTACAGGTTAATCCATCAGCAGCTGTCACCGGGGTGCCAGGCACCAACCTGCTCTGGAGAGAAGGCAGCAAGGGGGGAAGGGGCTTTCAGAGACCATGTGGCATGAGACCCCCAGACGGTGCCATTTTGAACTAACCCAGAGGCCTGGGCAGGAAGGAGGGAGCAGGGGCAGAGAAGTGATGTGTCGCTGTTTAATAGGGCAAACAGAGACTTCCTGCCAGCCCCCTCCAAATTCTTTAAAAGAGTTTGCACAGGAAGAGGAGCTCTCTCTGGGGTGTGGTCTGCTGAGGACAACTGGTGCTGGAGCCTGGCACCATGGGCAGCTGGAAGGAAGAACCTCCAGACTGGCCCAGGATCCTGACTTGCGCCACAAGGGGAGACCAGGACAAGTGACCAGAAGCCTGGGCCTCTGTGCAAGGAGAAGAGAGGCCCAGGAAGAGAGCCAGGCGAAAGGCTGGTGCAGGGAGCCAGTCAAGACCGCTCCCTGCTGCATTCACCCTCCTGGAAATCAAGAGGGCGAAGGAAAGTGCTCCCAAGTGGCTGGGGAGCGCCACCAGGAGCAGGAAGAGGCCAAGATCGGGAAGATCGGTCCCCTGGGGGCTGAGATATGCCCCCCAGAAGGTAGGCAACCTTTGACCTTTGGCCGACCGACGACGAAGCGCGTGGGCCTCTGCCGCCGGTCCAGAAAATGCCCCCGGGGTGGGTCAGGTCCCGGGGGCTGCCCCCAGCAGGAGATAAATCGGGGAGCGCCGTCGCGCTCCCCGTGAAAATGCCCATGGAGTGCCAGGAGCCCACCCTGGCCACCGCCGAAAATGAAGGCAGGGGAGCACCATAGCACCCCCCTGGGAATACTGTGAGGGGCCCGGGATCCCAACTCCGGGCCCCGCTGAAGGCGGGGAGCGCCGTCACGCCCCCACGAAGACGGAAGCTGGGGAGCGCCGTCGCGCCCCGGCGAAGCTGCCTTGGGGCCCGGGATCCCAACTCCGGGCCCCGAATCCATGAATCTAAGTCGGGGAGCGCCGTCGGGCTCCCCGTGAAGCTGGCCCAGGGGCCCGGGACCTCATCCCCGGGGCCCGACACGAGGGAGAAGGTGGGGGGAGTGCCGTCACACTCCCCCGAGGTGTGGGAGGACCGGCAGGAGTCCCCGCGTCTGCCCGCCGGAGCAGGCAGACCAGAAGAGAGGCGCCGGCTCCCGCGGCAGCACGGAAGGGTGCTGGCCAGTCGGGGAGCCGGCGGGAGCCGCCGGGTGTGGGGTCCCTGAGCGGCTCCCCAACAAGAGGCAAGACAGGGTGCCCGGGAGGGACCGGGGCACTGAAACGGCAAATGAGGAGGTGCGAGGGGCCCGGGTGGGACCGGACCCCAAAAAACAGCCAGAGCAGCCGGGGGTGGGCTCCCCGAGCTGCAGGACTCACCTGGGAGTCCGGGTGGGACCAGGCCCCCCACCGAAGCCTAGATGTTAGACCTGGCATCCTTGGCGTGGGTCTCCCTTCCAGTTTTTCGTAATGCCTCCACTGTTGCCGATATGTTTTTGCTGGACTAGATGCTCATGGGCACTTTGCCGCTGCTAGTCAGTGCCAAAGTGCAAGTGCTCCCTATCGTAAATTGATGTATGTATTAGTGACTCCATGATTGGATGATTGGTTTACTTGTCAGTCCCTAGTACCGTGCACTGAGTGTGCCCAGGGCTTGTAAATCCAATGCTGCTGGTGGGCTTGCAGCACGGGTTGTGCCACCCACAGAAGCAGCTTGTAAAGTGTGTCTCAGGCCTGCCATTGCAGAGCCTGTGTGCGGCCTAGGGCTGCCATGTCGACTTGGTGAGTGCACCCACTTACCAGTCCCTAAACCTTCCCTTTACTGCATGTTGGTCACCCCTAAAGTAGGCCCTAGGGCAGGGTGCATTGTAAGTATAAGGTAGGACATGCCCTGGTGTGTGTGGCATGTCCTAATAGTGAATTACAGCCATTTTCGTTTTTCACTATTGCAAGGCTACCTGCTCCCCATAGGGCAGAATGGGCAGACTGACTATTACACCTTATAGTCAGAACTGACCCCGGGACATGGTAGAAAAACGAATTTAGTATGCCTGAGCTCAGGATGATAAAATACATCTTTTAGTGAAGTTGGTTTTAACATTCTGTGTTTGAAAATACCACTTTTAGAAAGTGGGTATTTTCTTGCCTAACTATCCAAGCCTGCCTCTGCTAGGTTGTGTATTCCTTGTCTGGAGATTGAGTGACAGGGGCTGGGGGTGGCTACAGGAGACAGGGTGAGTCAGCGCAGGGCTGAATAGAAAGATCTGCATCCAGAGTGGAGGGAGGAGTTGCATCTGGGTCTGAATAGGGCTGTGCCTGCCTTCCACAATGCTGGCTCCACCTCCTGCCGGGCGGCTGAGCACTCTGCCCCACATTCTGAAAGGAAAGAAGGAGTCAGAAAAACAAAGTGCTCCAGAACTGACCAGAACTGGTTTTGGACTAGGCAGAGGCCTCTCTGCCTCCAGAGAACAAAGAGAATCAGGGTATAAGAGGGGCACCCAGACCCCAGGAAGATTAGATCACTTTTGGGAACAAGAAGAAACCTTTGCTGAGGAGCGGAACCAAGAAGAAACTGAGGAGAGACTATCCCTAAGCCTGAAGTGCTGCTTGGGGGATTGGCCTGCAGTGGTTTGCCTGACTGCCAAAGAAAGGATAAAGGAACTTTTGCTTTGCTGTGACTTTCATCAACTTGTGAAGGATCTCCAAGGGCTTGGAAGAGAGCTTGCCCCTGACCGAAGTCCCAGGACCATTGGACTTCACCCCTTTGTGAATTGCTGCTGGAAACTCTGTTTCAGTGGCTGCAGAGGTAGGGAGCTGTGACCGACTCTCACGACCGACTCGGTGTCCTGTAAGCACCGCATCGAAGCACTGTCTCGCCCTGCAACGCACGGCCCTGGTCTCACCGACTCCGTCAACGAGCCGCTGCCTGCACCGCATCGAGGGACAACGCGTCCTGCAACGCTTCGCTACGCCGAATCGAACTGGTCCGACCGACACGGTCACTGCTGCTGAGTTCGAGTCCTGTGACCGCACCGGAGTTGGGCACCGCTCGCACGCTTTGCGACGCACCGCCCGACTCGCACCGCTGTCCGGACTGATCGACGCCAGCTCCTGAATCCGGCTCCGTCGCCGCACCGCAACCTGCCAGCACCGCATCGAAGCACCGTCTCGCCCTGCAACGCACGGCCCTGGTCTCACCGACTCCGTCTCGACGACGTCAACAAGCCGCTGCCTGCACCGCATCGAGGGACAACGCGTCCTGCAACGCTTCCATTTTTGCATCGCGACCGCGACGAACAGCCATCCGGCTCGCACGCCCGTGCCTGCCGCTTCAAGTAAAAGGTACTGTGACCGAGTCTGTCTACGCTGTGTTGGCCCGTCTCGACGCGGTCAGCTGGATTTGTTAGACTCTGTTTGTTCTCGACATCTCCGTAGCCGGAGGAGGCTACCGACTCGCACAGAACCTTGAATTAAGCCTTTTTGATCAGAACTAAGCACTCTTGACAGTATTGTGGATTATTTTTGTCGTTTATGGTCTTGTGATAAATCTATATAAAGTATACCTATTTTTATAAATATATAACCTGTGTGGTGTCCATTTGTAGTGTTGTCACTTGATTACTGTATGTGTTCACAAATGCTTTACACACTGCCTCTGAACTAAGCCTGTCTGCTCGTGCCAAGCTACCAAGAGGGTGAGCAGGGGTTATTTCGGGAGTGTACCTACTTTCCCTGACTAGACTCAAGGGTCCCTATTTGGACAAAGGTACCTGCCTCTGCCAACTAGAGACCCCCAAATCTAACACTAGAGAAGCAACGTGAGGCTGCCGGGGGCAGCACGGCTCTTCCCGGAGCAGCAGGAGAGCCGCTGCTATAATATGCACGGCAAAGGAGGGAGCGCGCCATAATGCCTTGCCAGGCATACAGAAGCCTGCAAGGAAACCTGGCTATTTCGGTGTGTGGTGGCCCAAGGAAGATGGGGCCACCGCTGTTGGTGTGCAAAGGTGCAGGGGGAGCTGCAGGAGCAACGCAGCCTCCCCCAGCAGGAAGAGGAAAGTCCCTCCCTAAGTCTCATGGAGACTTAAAAGAAACAACCCGTCAAGGGCGCAGTCAGCTCTCAACTTTCCCCTGGGCTGGAACTTTGGTTCTGCAGCTGGGGGGGGGGGGTGCCTTAAGGATTGCCTCAATGTGTGGAAGGCTGTGCTGGGGATGTCGGGAGAAGGGCATCCCCTGGAAGTGAAGAGGTGTAATTGCACCAGAAATGCATTTACCCATGTTATTTCTTTTTAGAGGGACTGAAAGTCACATGTGTAATGTGAAGTACCTGTGTAAGGTGGAGTCATAAGCGAAGTGGGGTTAGGTTGCCAGACATCCCTGCTAGGGTGTCTGGCTGTATATGCTTAATCCTGTGATTCTAACTGTGATGCCTTTTAGGGGCTTTAATTGCAATGCATTAAAACTGTTATCAGCTATGATAAGTACCTCATTTAAAGCGATGCCCAAACATGTATTCTTGCTACTGCATTAGGGGAAGAACAACCCAGACTGTTAGCCACTAAGATGTAGAGGTGTATACTGTATGGACAGTATGAGATGCTCAGTCAGGGTTATGTGTCCCCAGGGCAGGTGTACCTATTTTAATGCTTGTTGAGATGATGGGGTGGGTCGCCACTGGGATGGTGCCAGCTGGCAAGGCCCTCGCTCCAGGTTGTGTCAACCCACTGCATTAGGGGGCAAGATGATGTGCATACATGGGAGTGGTGGTACTAGACCCCACCCCCCCTGCGGGAGGGGTGGAGATGTTATGCAATGTCACAAAGTATTCCAACAGCTTATGTATATTTGTAAATTGTTGCATAGTATTGAGTAGTGTGTGTGTTTAATAAATGTACTCTTACTTTTATAAAGCAAAGTACAGACTGGACAATCAATTATTGAGTGTTATTTCTGCGTACTGGTAAATGGCGATTACTAGCCCACACCACCTCCCTTGAGTAAGCCTTAGACTGCTCTGCAATGCTACCCTCTGAGAGTCAAGCGGTACAATAGGGTGTTTGGTTCCCAGTGAAGGACAAATGTGACTTGATATTTGTGCAGGCCTCACAGATACTGCCTCGTTTTCCAACAACAATTTATCCCAATCCACCTTTCTCGGTGGAATAAGAGAATGCATATACGTAATTATGCGACCTGGCAACGCTAAAATCTCCGCTCGAAGCTTATCACTGAGCTTCCTTTCCTGATCCCATGCCTTAATTTGATCCCAGGTACCACCTAACTCTGGAACATTATCTTGAGTATGGACCTGCCTCCAAATATCAACTGGAACAAGAAGACCCAAAAACATTTAAATGTCAGCAAGAGTCATTACCGTCGAAGAGGCAGCTTCAGTCAATTCTTTATAATAAGCAGTAGGATTTTTCCTAGGGTCAGGCAAATGAGCCTTAAGAGATAAAACCTCACTTCTCTTCCACGGAGTGTTAACCCATTGTTCTTGAAACCGGGCCGATACACCCACTCGAGGGACATTGCCATGCTGATCAGTTAACTCTGGTATCTCTGGGTGATATATAGGATGAACCTCTCTCATCGGAAGCTGAGACATTGGCCTGGGACTTTTCTCATGTAATCTTCCCCTATCGGCTATTATTGTAGTAACATTAGCAAAACCTGTTCTGGCCCCAATTCACTAATATACACTCGATCCCTTATATCATATAAAATTTTAGGTGCTTCCGCTTCAAAGTGCTGTTGCCAGAGACCAATCAGAGTAGCAGAGATGTCTTTAAGGGCATGTTGCTGTATAAAGGGTTCAAAATCTTTCATAGTCACCCAGACATCCTCTACACTATAAATAGGATTACGGGCCCACTGTGCAGCCTGATTAGCTATTACCCTCTTTTCTTCATCCACCACATCAGATCTCACTAACGGTCCCATGCGCTCCTTAAATTTTGTCCAATCCCTGTCCTCAAATCCACACACCAGTGTCCCACTACTTACTAGTGTTGGAGGATGAAAAACCACAGTGGGAGACACAACAGAAGCAACAGGCACTATTGTCGCTGGTTCACTATTTATGCCCAGCAAAACAATTGCAGTTGCTTTTATCCCAAAGACAGTCCTTAGACCGTACCAAATACAAACCAAAATGGTACCATATCCACAAAGAACCAAAACAAACTCACCTGATATATGCAGGTCAAACAAATCTATTCTCCACTGCTGACTCTTCAGACCAAACGGTCAAATCCAAGGGTTTCGCTGTTCAGGACACCAGTCGGGATGACCACTGGGCGAGGCACCGTCTGGCAGAACAGAAGGGGCAGTTGCGAGTATCAGGAACTCTTCGTGAAGGGATCCCTGACCATCCGTCTGACCAGACGATGGCCTCGACCTTCCCCCCGTCCACGGAAGAGGAAGGGCCACTCACCTGAAGGAGTCCCTGTTCGGGCGCCAACTGAAGGAAGTGACCCTATTCGGGTCACTCGGGTCACCAATGACCACCTCTCAGCCTTCCACTAAAATGAAGAGTCGGTTAGACAGTAGAGAATACAAACCAATAATAGTTTATTCAGAATACACTCAGAGCGGAGCCCAATCTGCCCAGCCGCTAAGGAGTGTTGCAGAGGGACTGACTTCAGCAAGTATAACGATCATTATGTACATTTCAGAGTCAATGAAAACACTCCCACCATGGAATTTTCCAGAGGGACGCAGCTGGACAGCAAATTACAAAGGAGTAAGTTTCAGTTCTGAGGCGGGGCCCACATTATCTATCTCTCAAGGTTACTCTGCCTGTGCCCGCCACTAGACAAGTGGGAGAAGGCTTACATCTAAGAAGAAAGGTATGCGCTAATAAGAGCAGTGCATTCATTAGTGTGGCAAAACCCAACTCCTAAGAAACATAACCTAGAGAAGGCAGTTTCTCGGAAATAGCAAAAAAAATTAGTTTCAATCACAATCTAAAATGGCGCCTACACACAAAATGGCGCCGCGAATGCTAACTTACGTAAAACAATACGAAAACATAATTTTTATTCCAACAAAGTGTGTCCCTGTTTCATTTCTTTCCTGTTAAGCATTCCTCCTTGCTAACTCCTTGTCTATTGTGCTTGTGTTTAGTTCTACATCCTTGCTGTTACTGCCTTGCATGTTTCTGTTTGATCGCCAGGATCCGTGGGCATAGCTAACAACCTAGGTTGTGTTTCTTGTCTACTGTGACTATTGTTTTTGAGTTACATTTAGAACATCACCATAGGTATCAGCTCCACAGACTCTTTGCATGTGTTCTATATGTGGATGTTTGCAGTCAGTATCTGTAACAGCAATTGTGGGTGAGGAACTCACTAAGCTTCAGTCTTACTGTTTGGAACTCCTGAGTGCTTTGCCCCACATTCCTTTTATTGTTAAAGTTGTTGTGTATATATATCTCTTGCACATCTGTTCTGGGTGTAGTTATTCTGAATGCTAAATCGCCTTTTGAGTGCCTATCCTTTCTGAGTCTTAGCCATCTTGTTCCTTTGTGCAGGATTCCCCTTTGTATCCCTTTCCTCCTCTGACTTCCTGTGTGATCCTAGGCAGCGCTGTACTCCTCTTTCTGCTTATGTTTTCTACCCAGTCTCCAGTCCCTGCCCAAGTCTCTGACTGTGTTCCAGACATAGTCCCTGACAGTCCCCGACAGTCATTATTGTAATTTTAACTACTGAGACTACCTATGATTGTTCGCTGTATTTCTGCTTAGAAGACTTCAGCAGTGAAAGGCGCACAAAAACTAAGGTGCTTGTATCTGAAGAGACTCATGTGGTTTGCAAATATGGCAATATTCAACAAAGATTATTCGAGCTTCAAATGATTCTAGCTCTTGCTACAGTTGAGTTTAGGTAAGAACTGTGGGCCATTCAGTTGATGAATCATATCTTGGATGCATGAACGGTGATGACCCTATAACTGTGTGGTTTGATTTGGCTGGCACATGTCCACACATACGCTGATTTGTCCTCTGGACTATCTTTTAGGCACCAATACAATGGGAGTAATCCAGGAGTGGGTCCTTTCACAAGATTCATGTATGTCTTGTTCTAGGAGGCTGTTGCTCTCTGCTTCCATTTCTATATGGGTATTGGGCTACTAGTTTCACAGATTTATTAATCTGCAATTGAATTTGTCCATTTTTAGTTTTTCAAATCCATTTATCAGTTTTGCAAACAGCTTCTCTATGTCAGTATCTTCCGAGGATGTGACTCACAGTCAGCCGTCTTCACAGAAGGCTCATCTTCACAGAAGACTTGATGCTTAAGAAACAACATCCATCAGCAGCAACTTCAAAGACATACACATCGGAGGCTTGCCTGTTCATTAAACACAGATGCTAGCCTCCCGGTATGTGTGCATTTATCTGATACAGATGAATCTGACCTCGCTGGGCTATTGGTAATCTGAGATGCATATTAATTATTTTTCAGTCCTGATGATGGTCCATTGATTCCTCTCCCACGATTGAAACATCAACAGTATACAATCAGCCTAATGAGAAATGCAAGTTTGTTTTTCAGTCTTGTTAGATACCTAAACTATTTGTTGTTTGAGCTGTTACCCCCCCAGACGAACCTCATTTCGTGTTCTAAACAATGGGGCCCATTCTCTTCTTTACTGAATGTTTCCTGTGTCATTATTTTATATGCAAAGTTTTGCACTGAGTAAAGCACCACCCACACCACACTTGCATCTAATGCCTATGTATAGAGAATGGGATACCAAAGGGGATGATGGACGGAGCGTTAGGGCAAATCAAACACTAACCCCCAGTCAACTGATATGGGTTTAATCCATCATCATTCTTTAGCTCACTCCACCACCCCAGTTCAGACATGGCCATATGCAAATCAGTCTGACCCTGTGCCTCATGGGAACAGTCCAGCCCGAACTGCCAAGCCATGTCTTCCCTGGACCGGAAACAAGCATCCTGGGACCGGTTTCGGGTTCAAAACCCTCATCAGCCAGGCTATCTTGAATCCAGTGGCAAAGTGAGCAAGGGACCCACGTCTGGGCATACCCTGCCAACTTAGGGCAAACAAAGCGATACCAAAGGGGATGATGGACGGAGCGTTAGAGCAAATCAAACACTCACCCCCAGTCAACTGATCTGGGTTTAATCCATCATCATTCTTTAGCTCACTCCACCACCCCAGTTCAGACATGGCCATATGCAAATCAGTCTGACCCTGTGCCTCATGGGAACAGTCCAGCCCGAACTGCCAAGCCATGTCTTCTCTGGACCGGAAACAAGCATCCTGGGACCGGTTTCGGGTTCAAAACCCTCATCAGCCAGGCTATCTTGAATCCAGTGGCAAAGTGAGCAAGGGACCCACGTCTGGGCATACCCTGCCAACTTAGGGCAAACAAAGCGATACCATGGGGATGATGGACGGAGCATTAGAGCAAATCAAACACTCACCCCCAGTCAACTGATCTGGGTTTAATCCATCATCATTCTTTAGCTCACTCCACCACCCCAGTTCAGACATGGCCATATGCAAATCAGTCTGACCCTGTGCCTCATGGGAACAGTCCATCCCGAACTGCCAAGCCATGTCTTCCCTGGACCGGAAACAAGCATCCTGGGACCGGTTTCGGGTTCAAAACCCTCATCAGCCAGGCTATCTTGAATCCAGTGGCAAAGTGAGCAAGGGATCCACGTCTGGGCATACCCTGCCAACTTAGGGCAAACAAAGCGATACCAAAGGGGATGATGGACGGAGCGTTTGAGCAAATCAAACACTCACCCCCAGTCAACTGATCTGGGTTTAATCCATCATCATTCTTTAGCTCACTCCACCACCCCAGTTCAGTCATGGCCATATGCAAATCAGTCTGACCCTGTGCCTCATGGGAACAGTCCAGCCCGAACTGCCAAGCCATGTCTTCCCTGGACAGGTGGCAGGGTATGCCCAGACGTGGGTCCCTTGCTCACTTTGCCACTGGATTCAAGATAGCCTGGCTGATGAGGGTTATGAACCCGAAACCGGTCCCAGGATGCTTGTTTCCGGTACAGGGAAGACATGGCTTGGCAGTTCGGGCTGGACTGTTCCCATGAGGCACAGGGTCAGACTGATTTGCATATGGCCATGTCTGAACTGGGGTGGTGGAGTGAGCTAAAGAATGATGATGGATTAAACCCAGATCAGTTGACTGGGGGTGAGTGTTTGATTTGCTCAAGCGCTCCGTCCATCATCCCCTTTGGTATCGCTATGTATAGAGAATGTCATTGATTGTATACATTATGCCTGAATTTTAGTTTTGTTTCTAGTCTTCACTTGATTTAAACTTGCATTGAATGCACTCTGTTTAACCAAATGTATATACCAATCGCATATTAAGATGTAATGTTTATTAGACTCAAAGATGATAAATAACCATTGTTCCTTGTTACATTATCATTAGCCTCGAGTTCCACTCTACGTTGGTTTGACATGCGGCTAAAAGTAACTCTTGTTCATAAGGGGCACTTTGGAGGTATATGAGAATATATTCACATTCGTTGGGTGCAGCAGACCATTCCCATTTATCTGAGCAAACTCATTATCCATCATCTATCACCCTTATGGGGAAACCTTTGCTATGAACTGTACATCTTCATAGGTGAGGATCTATTTCATGAACTGTGACTTCTCTACTCCTCTGCCTTGACCTTAAAGCATGCTTCAGCTTGTCTGACTTGTGCAGCTGGAGCCACTGTGGTGAGGAATCTGACAGGGCCTGATTCACAAAAGGCCTCCGCACATGTGGCGGAGGCCCCGCAGTCGTGGGGGAGTCTCTGCACTCGGGGTGGAATCTCCGCAATGAGAATGCTCATGGTAGTGATTCCGCCCCGAGTGAGGAGACTTCCCCACGACTGCGGGTCCTCTGCGACGAGCGAGGAGGCCCTTTGTGAATCAGGCCCTGAGTGTTTAGGCTCACTCTTCCTATTGAACCTGCACAAACTTTTGAACACGTGCCACGGCAGTGGGAAGAAGGCTGTATATAGAATGGTGGCATAGCCTCCGAAGTAGGCAGTGGATTGCCTGAATGTCCTCGATGTGGTACAAATTGTATTTGCTGATTGTAGCTTTTGGTTGCATAGCAAGGCTTGATGGTTTTACCATGGTTCTGATGTATTGAGTGAAATATGTACCATGCTTAGCCAACATTCTTCTGAGGCATAAAGTGTCATTTTCATCGAATTCAAAAATAATGTCCTCATGAAAGGCATCTCTCACATGCAACATCAGACCTTTTAGACAGTTCTCACTATTATGCTCACTGTGTTGGTGATACCTTGTAATATTTGCTGCAGTGACTCCAACAGCATTCCTAATGCTGCATTCATCTAGGCATAAAGTTTGTGGCACTCCTATGGTGAAGGTTCTAGAGCCACTGCTGCAGTTGCAGCACTAATGAGGGCCTGTATTCCTCCTTCATGGGTTTACACACCTTGTGACCTTCGTCTGACATCATTGCTCCATGGGTTGCAGAGGGCAACAGGAAAGGGTACCAACTCTACATGAGGAAACAGCAAAGTGGCCCATCAAGTATGAGAAATTGGAATTGGAAGGACCACTGACATCTTCTGCCTGCAACAGAATGAGTTTATTCATATAACATGAAAACTGCAAATATATCACCTGTCAGGCTGCAGCATCATCCGTGGGTGAAAACACCAAGTCTTCAGAACATTTGTCATTTCTTGGAAGGTTACAGTGGGAAACTTCAGGAACACGTCTAGATGTCTTAGCTAATGATGCTCTTTCTTCTCCCACCCACAGCGTCCCGTCTGCATGTCCTAGTGATTCACGCACCGGCAGCGTCAGATGTGTGCCTAGTTATGATGCAAATGTGTGACAAAAAACTGCAGATAGCATCTAAGGAAGCTCAGTATGCTGTTATGACTAGGGCTGAGTGTAACTTGTGTTTACCTTAAGTACACAGAATTACCTAAAAATTCTTCAATATTACAGAGAATTAAGCAAGAAGAGTAATTCTACATTTACAGCTATTTTAAAAATGCCACCTTGCATCAAAATGGGTATGTGGATGCATTTTGCGCTAAGTAATACTGCTAGATGCAACAGAACATGAGTAGTGAGCACATGCAGACACTTTTGCTCGGTAATTGCATTATTAGTGGTAATTCCACATCAAAGAGTAACACTGAATTACCAAAATTACTCCGATTTCTCCAGTGTCATTAAAATTACTCCCAGGACTAGTTATGATGCCCGCCACCGCCTCATTCCACCATGCTGAACCTGAAGATTTGCGATTCATGAAGGAAGTATACGCCTAACAGGGATGGACAATTTAGCAAACGAATCAACAAATTAATACGCACACATGGCATTGTGTTATTGCGTTAATTATATAGAGATGCTGACAACTGCAATGAAATAAGACATTCAAACTCAAAAGTAAAATGAACTTGAACTAATGACTGAGCAGCAAAAATAATGACAGATGGATTTGAGCTGCTAATCTTACCTAATAAGTCACGTCCACTTTTCACTTTGGCCCTACCTCTCCTTCCCACCATGATACCATCTTGCAACAAACTCAGACTTCTTTTTGTCTGTTTCAAAGACAACCTTTACTGAGATGCAAGTGCAGAGAGTTATACATTGCCTCACATGCGCATGATTGTACATTTACATTGATTGCTGTGCTGTTTTTCGATTTCATTTATATATTTTTTACAGTATTTCGAGCAGTAGTCAAAGGCGGAGTGCTTGTTCAGTAACATTAATAGCACGTGGTGGCTGCCTGTTCATCTTGTTTGTGCTGAACGTGGGCCTGTGTTCTGTTTCCGGCCCTGTTGAATGGCCCATCCATCCTTCTCTGGTACATTACCCGAGAAGCCCTCGTGATTGGGGAATAATACTTTCACATGCACATATCAGCCAAGCTCTTTGCATACAAGTGTAACATAATTACCACATTAGTCATATTAAATATGTAGCAGGGGCCAGGGCCCGGTCTCCACGACGAGAGAGACATTCAGACATTCGTCTGCTGCAGTAGGCACCTAGCCTTGGTGTGAATGTATGTAGATGTACAGCCGCAGACATCATTGAACTATTTGTACTGCAAGGCAATGCGTCATTGCTTAGTGTCACGTGCCAAAGTCACGCGCCAAATAACGAAGCGAAGAAGCATTGAGAAGCTTTCAGGCATTTCCTGTAATGCACACCATTCATAAATGGGCAAATGGCATATGGGCCACGTGCTGCATGCCGCTCGTGCTCGCCTTTTCATTAAACACAGGCAGAAAACACGCATCAGAAAACACGCATCAGAGAGGCAAGCTGAGTGTCAAGCCGCTGCCAATCATTTTTTTTTAAACCTTGATTGGATTACATTTCCACAGCTGCTTGAGGGAACGATCAATACGTAACTTTTTCCAGAGTGGGTGCGCGCGAGTGCCGCATTACCATGATGTCCGTTTGCGGGAGCTGTCCAAATATGTTGTTCCAGCATTGTGCGACAGGCGCAACAAAAACAAAACACATTTCATGAAGAAAAAAAAAATATGCATTAAAAAAGATATGGCCACTGCGGCAGCATTCGCTTTCCTCGCAGGACAGCACAGCCTCTGCGGCAGAACAAACAGCACTTTTATGAGCTTTCATCCCAGAGCTTTGCTGGGGAGAGCAAAATCCGAATTGTTAATTACTATATCAGCCAATATTTTTTACGGTTTAATGGCCTAGTCTTAAAACGCCACGGTTAAACGCTGTAATATAATAGAAAGATAGGTCCAGGCAGTTGAGCAGACACATTTAAGTGATGTTATGAAACGTGCTACTGTGATTCTCCAGCAAAGCTGCTAATGTATTCAACACCGCAGCAGTATTCAAGGTTCAGCAGGCAGCATGGCTCGTTTTCTCACTTGGACCATTTCCCCACCGTGTTTAGCGGGGGGAGAGTAGAAGCTCCACGTGCACATTTCGCAGTTGCCTCCGCGTGCACATTACGCAGTTGCTTCCACGTGCACATTACGCAGTTGCTGCTCAATGAGAGGCCCGTTTAGCTACAACAGCTGGCGCTGCCTGGCAGTTCCTTATACCAGGTGCGTCACTGCAGCCGGTTCGGCACCCGCCACCAATGCCTGCCCTGTTTTGGGAAATGTAGTGTTTATTGAGTGAAGGAGGATGTCGGGCGACATTGAGGAAGGTGAAATAGATTAGAAATGGGTCAGCAAATATAGAAAAGATGGGACTTTCCCTATATGATTGAAACTGACACTGCGGAAATCACATCAATGGTGCTGGAACAAGTTTCAGAGAGGAGTGTAGTGATCACCTGATCACCGGTCTAGTGTTTGCATTGTGCCTCAACCACACTGTACACCCACCCCTCACAGGCGTCACCAGTCAGGTGACCCTGACAATAAAAGGGGCCGAGCGCACGTGTTCGTGGCCATTGCTACCCAGTAACCCTTGGTGTCTGTGTCCATCATTATGATCTGCATGTGGGCCTAGGGCCCAGCATGAGACCATTACATTGGCGACGAGCGGGCTAGTCCCGCGTGTGCAGCCGCCTTGTTGAGGGTGGTGGAAGGGGGAGAGTGTGGCCCGTGTCGAGGGCACCCCCTGGAGCAGGTGAGAGAAGTGCCTGATCGCCCGCGGGGCATGTGAAGAGCCCCAGGCGTGGAGACGGTGGTCGGGAGCCCACCCCGCTACTGAAGTGCCTGCATTTGACTGCACCCCCCTGCGACCGAGCGCCAGACGCGCCTAGCAAGCAGCGGGCGTGAGAAGAGCCCCGGGGGTGTAAGAAGCCGAGCGGGAGCCCACCCCGCATCGGAGGAGCCTGCTGCCCGTGGGTCCGGTGAAGTAAGGCCCTGGGAGGGCAGAAGTAAAGACATGCGGGGCCGGACTGCCAGGATGCCGGCCGCCGCTGAAGATGAGGCCTGAGTCAACATCGGGCGGAAGGTGAGCCCGGAGTGAGGTCAGAAGGGGCAGCGAAGTGGACTTGAAGCGGGAGGTCGGCGAGTGGAGTAGCTACCCACTCCCGCCCCCGCGAGGGAAAGGAACTCTGCCCCACCACGGAGCAAGCGATCTCCGGCGCCAGCTACAGCCACCCCGCGCAGCGAAGTGAACTGTGTGAGGATGCTGCGGTGGGGGTGAAGCAGAGTGCGAAGGAGACAGTGTGAGGTCTGCAGCGGGAGTGAAGCCGCTGGGGCCGATGGGAGCGCTGCCGGGCGCGGAGATGAGTCAGCATAAGTGCCCAGGGCGTGTGTGCGCATGGAAAAAAAGAGACTGGAACCGCAATGCCCGGAATGATGGCTAGTGGCAGCGCTATCCAGAGAAAAGGAAAGAAACTAAAGTAGAAAGGACAAGTGAACTCAAGCTGCAGGCGGGACCTGCGGCATTGAGGGAGGCAGCCAGCCGCAAAAGAACTGTTGTTCCCCCCCCACCCTCCGCCTAAGCGAGAGAGGCGAAGCGGGAAGACATAGCGCGAGGATCGCGGGAGGCCCGAGCGGCCGTAATGAAGGCAGAGTGCTGCGTGAACAGGAGTCGGGAGGTGGAAGTAGGGTCCCTCCCCACAAACACTGAAGGTGCATCTGGACTGCAGGGGCTCAATAAAAGAAAAGAGCACTTACCCGGGGGGAGAGGATGTCTCTTGGTGCAGTAATGTGGCGGGGAGGCCCTACAGAGTGGATTCAGGTAGCGCCAAGCACTAAGCCATGCAGCATCAGAGATCGGCAGAGACGGGGACACGAAAATGCAGCAACACTGCCATCTAGTGGCCATCTAGCGGTAACGCACCCGCTGAACAGATAACGTGCACCAGAGCCGGGACAGAGTGACTGGAGAGTACTGAGGGTGCTCGGAGAGAGACAGTTCCAGGCTGCTGTGCCCACAGAGAGGAGTTGGTGGATGGAGAGCTGCCCGGATGGCAAGAAGGTGCATCAATAAAATAAATACGTGCCAGGAGAAAGAGCAGCACGAGGAGGCAGCGAGGAATGCACTAAAGGCACTAGGTGAGGAGTGCGCAGGAAAGCGTCAGGAGTACATCAAGGCACCACAGGGACAGTTTCTGCACCCACAACAGATGGAGAGGTCAGGGCACAGGCTCTGACTGAAGGGACATGCAAATCCAGAAGACGTTGTCGTTCCCGTGTCGAGGAAGAAAGAAAGCATCAATCAGCAAGTGAAACAGGAGAGACCTGGGACACTGGGAGGCTGAGATGCTGTGTGCAGAGTGGAAGCAGAGATTCAACGAGGTTGCCTAGAAGGAGAAGCTCCCATACAAGCCACGTCAGTTGCAAGTGAGCAGTGTGCGCGCCACGGGGCGAGACGAAGCCGCCGCAAGTGAGAGCGAGCACAGTGCGCACGGAGTGACTGCGCAGAAGAGGTACCCGGACGAGGACGGTACAGGAAGAAGCTCGAGAAGTGAACGGGGCGAGGCAGGCGCGAAAAGTGACCGACGAAGAGGTCAGAGAGCAGGGACCGCAGAAGAGGTCCGAGAGCCGTGACCGCAGAAGAGGTCAGAGAGCCGTGACCGCAGAAGAGGTCCGAGAGCCGTGACTGCAGAAGAGGTCCGAGAGCAGGGACCGCAGAAGAGGTCAGAGAGCAGTGACCGCAGAAGAGATCCGAGAACAGTGACCAACGAAGAGGTCAGAGAGCATGGACCAAAGAAGATGTCAGAGAGAAGAGATCTGACAAGAAGTCCGGCAAGAAGAAGGACGGAAGAGTCCGGGAAGAGGACGACCGAGACAAGGTCCAGGAAGAGGACCAATGAGAGGTCCGGGACGAGGACCAAGAAGAGTCGGAATAGAAGTCTGACAATATTGATCGGAAGTCAGAAATAATTGTATGAAAGAAGGTCGCGACGACAGGTCCAGTCACAGAGCGAAGTGAAGGCAGTGTCCTAGAGTGTTTGGACAAGACCGGGAAGACACGTGTGGAGTGCACGCTACACGGAGAAGCCTGGTTAGGGCAGACAAGTATAAGAGAAGGACCAGACCGCGTCGCGAAGGAAGGAAAGAGAAGACAGAAGTTAAGGGGCAAGACGCCATGAAGGAGAAGAAAATAAGAGGAGAAGAGGAAAGAGGTGTGACAGGTCAAATCACACACCAGAAGGAAAACACCTGAAGGGAAGGTGAAAAGTGCATGACCATCGGACCACAGGGCCTGGAGAATATCAGGGATACTGAGAGTCAACGCCTATCTACAACATCTACCTACGAGTCCCCAGATCTCCTGGTAACGGCAGAGGCGAGCAGGAGGGTCCATTGGTAACACCTACCTTTGGGATAGAACGGGAGACCGTGGATATCCAAGGGGCAAAGGCCTCAGAGACACCGGTGGCAGCGGGTCCCGACAAGAGAGATGGATCCACAACTGCTCGTTTGCAAGTTCCAGGGGGACGAAGGTCTCGTGAGAAAGGGCAGGAGCCAACAACAACCCTTTCAGGCGGAGCGTGGGACACGAGAGGTGGCCCGTAGCGATTCCTCCAACGTGGTTGGAGTGACACGGCGGAAGTCCACCCAGTCCATTGGAAGCCTGGCAAAAGAGGGCCTCAGGGTCATCCGGTGAGAGGGGAGACCCACGAGAGAGGGGCATCCTTGAGAGGGACGTCCTGCAACTGCATACCTATCTGCAGAGAGAATTGCGACTACTCATATGGAGCGAATACCTTAACCAGGACCGTGTGGTGGAACACAGAACATACCTCGTCCACCAACACTCCACATGTACCTTCACTGCACATGGAACAGAAAGAGAGAGACTGAGGAGTACCCGTCCACATTATGGAGTCCAAGAAAGACTAGGTCCACAGGGCACCCTGACATCGTGCTAAAAGTGAACTAGTGATCCCGACTGCAAGGATACCATTATCGGCGGTTGGCAAGCAGCTAAAGAGACTTCGTGGAAGTTTTGTTATTGATTGTATTTTATTTAAAGTATGTTTCCTTCCCACAGGTTTGGACTTGGTTTTGACTTTTCAGAAAGTTTGGGAGGGATGTAGTGATCGCCTGATCACCGGTCTAGTGTTTGCATTGTGCCTCAACCACACTGTACACCCACCCCTCACAGGCGTCACCAGTCAGGTGACCCTGACAATAAAAGGGGCCGAGCGCACGTGCTCGTGGCCATTGCTACCCAGTAACCCTTGGTGTCTGTGTCCATCATTATGATCTGCATGTGGGCCTAGGGCCCAGCATGAGACCATTACAAGGAGGAGGGGCAGTGCTGCTGCTGCCACCAATGTTAATCATTAGTGCATAGGGATTGTGAAAATCCAAGAGTCACACAAAGAACAAGTGTAGCAAATGAGTCATGGCCGTTCAGCAGGAGAGTGGTATGGGTGTGGGAGGTAGCTAGAGGTGCATTTTTGAGCACACTGTTGCAAGTATATTAGTAAAGCATGGTCTGTTAGCGCACTGTGATTCACAGACTGCACATTATCCATTCAAATGGGATACATTTTTCACAGACATGTAGTTTTACTGATAAAACTATATAGCGCACAAACGATCATGTGTGGAAATGGGGTTCCAGTAAATATTTACAATTTTTATATCAGCAAGTATAGAGCCTTGATTTGTTTTGATCCTATTAAAATATTTGTTTCCATCACACTTCAGAATTACTTTATAGCTATTTTACAGGTATTCAAATGTTACTGTGTGTTAGAAAAGTGTTGGCATCCTACAGTCTTTCCTTTCACATTTCCTGTCAGATTGTTCATTTTACAAAATCCCCCAATTTTGCATGCAGAGAAAGAACAGTAAACACTAATCCCTGTGTTAAAAGAATAATCAACAGTTTGTCAGAAGACAGCCTGGCATTTGCCACCTGTCTTAGAATGAAAAGAAAATGTTGGAAAAAAAAACAAATTTAAAGGCATCTTTATTGCTCAGTCACCTTCTGAACTCCAGCATGTTTATTTTGATGGTGCTGCAGCACTCCCGCAGGTCTACTTTCAGCGTCTATGGCTAGAGTGATGGTCGGATTGGTCTAGTGCGCAGTAGGAGACGTGCTGTCATTCAGTTCTCTTTATCTCTCGTATGTTTGTAAAACTGCCCATCACCCCTCTTCAAACTGAAGGGCTTTGCAAACTGTGGACTTTTATTTATTTTAACGTGATATCTTTGATTTGCACCTGTAACATAAAAGGGGTAGAGAGAGACAGGAATTTTGGCCTGTCTTCACAATAGACCTGAAGCTCAGCAAACAGACTTTACCAGCAATCGCTTCAGCGATTTGTATATGAAATTACCTCCTTGTCCCAGTACTTACTCTCTTGAAATCCCCTCCTACAACCACTGTCACTCATTTAGAAAGCCAGAGTTGGACTGGCCTGTCGGGTATTATGGCACAGCTTGAAAGGGCCAATTAGTGGGCTGCTTTTTGTCGCGTCATGACCAAAAAAAAAAAAACAGACCACACACTGATCTTTTCAAACTGGCCATATAGAAGTGCCAGACTTCCAGATTGCCCAGAATGCCAGTCCAGTGCTCACAAAGCATCTTTTACTCTCTATAACATAACATGAATGCCGAAATGCACCTATTAACTTCGCATATAAACTGTTTCATCCCTGTCACTTACTGTTTTGAGCCTGTTTCTCTTACCTGGTGTGGTGAAGGATAGACCCCCTGGTAAGGAATCACGGAGGCCGTAGGTGCAGGCAAGAGTGGTTTATTATAGAGAGGGAGAGCCATGCATACACTCCCGGCAGAGTCCCCGTTATCGACTCGCGCGCCTCCGATCTCCCAAGAGGCACTGCACTCGTCATGTGGTTGCCGAGCACTAGACTGCGACACCACACATCTTCCCTCTTTAACACAATACAAAAGAGTAACTGAAACAATGCCTGAACTTACATGAACGATGAGTTGCATGACAAATACCTCTACACATAATCTCTGTGTGGTGGCCCCTCCGCGGGGTAGCCCCGAGGGTGAACATTGCTGCTGCTTAAAGCGAAACCTGCGGCACAGCATTGAGGGTGTGACAAAGAGCGAGGGATGGGGGAAGGAGAGAGAGAGAGTGAGATGTATGTGCCCTTTCCAGAGGCTGCTGAGAGGTGGTGGGTGGGGTAGCACCCTGATTGTGTCTACATGGTAAATTTGTTGTATCTCCTTGGTCGCACCACTATCCTACCTGTGCGGGTGCATGTAAAGGAGGCCTGCTCCTCGTGTGTTTCCCTCACGTGTGATCTGGTTCTCGTGGTGTTCTCCTCCTGGCCGCTG
The DNA here is from genome assembly GCA_963921515.1 of Calotriton arnoldi. Taxonomy (NCBI): domain Eukaryota; kingdom Metazoa; phylum Chordata; class Amphibia; order Caudata; family Salamandridae; genus Calotriton; species Calotriton arnoldi. The sequence continues at coordinate 482,717 of CAWUFW010005748.1, forward strand.
TCGTGTGAGGTGGATGCCCTTTGCCTAATATCTGGGGTGTCTGTGTGATCAGGCTCCTGGGGTGGTGTGTGCTGTGCGGAGGCGGCGTTGTTCCTTTCTCCTGTGGTCTTGGTATTGCCCCCTTTCGGGCCACCAGTCCTGGCGCCAGTAGGTGAGACGTCGTCGTCGAGATCAAAGTTCACTCCCTGGAAACCTGCCGTGGAGGGGGCGCCGGTGGTTTGCCACTGTAGGACCTTGTTGCACTTCGCCATTCTGCTGTGAGACCATATTTTGCCGTCGCTCAGTAGTGCCGACTGGGAATATAGTTCTCTGATTTGTAGGGGCTTGCTGAATTTGCTGTCACCTTTCTTTCCGAAGTGGCCCAGTTTCACCCTTACCCAGTCTCCCGGGGCTAAGGAGACCTCTCGCACTCCATGCTTCCTGTCATAGTTGTCCTTGTAGATCCTTTGAGCTTTCTGTATGTTGCTTCTGACCACTGCTGGTGACCATCTGCTTTGAAGTTTCATGTCCATCCACACCAGGTTGTCTCTCGTAAACGGTTCCCTTCCACGCAGTATCCTGAACGGGCAGTATCATGTGAGGGTGGGCGTGATGCGATAGGCCCACACCGTGTTTTTGATTTCTGTCTCCCAGTGCCATGTGCGTCTGGCTGCCGCATCTGTAGCAGGAACTTTTCTTTTCAGGGGGAGGCCGGTGGGGCCCTGCCGAGTTCTTTGTGGACCGTCGGCCATACCTGTATCCAGCGGCGGGGGCTGGCTTGTCCTTGGGAGCGTTCTCGTCGCTTATTTTGCTTTGCAGACTGTAGGTTTATTGTCACTGTCCTTCTTGGCAGCTACAGCGCATCTTTTAGACAATTCGGCCTTTTTAACGATCGCTATGATATCATGAAGGGGCGCCTCCCCACTCACCCACAACTTTTCCTGTATGCTGGTGTTGATCGTGCGCATTATTATTTGGTCACGTGCTAAGTCATTGTGCAGATGACCAAACTTGCAATTCACGGCTAGTTTTTTGAGTGCTGCGACATAGTCCCCCACCGTCTCTGTGTCACTTTGTTTCCGTTGGAAGAAATTGTATCTGTCTATAGCCGTGCAAATGACAGGCTGGTAATGACTGTCTAAATCGTCTAGTGCATGTTGGAATACGTCTTCATCTGTCGCCGCTCTCGGTTTCTTAACCATGTTCTCATAAACTCGTAACCCTTCCGGTCCCAGATTGTGCAGCAGTATCTTCTTCCTGCGTTTGCTGGAGAACGCTTCTTCTCCTTCATCTTCCAGTGCGGACAAGTAGTTGAGGAAGTACCCCTTCCAATCCGCCCATTTCATGGCTGGCTCGCCAGGCTTGGGGAGGAACGGTACCGGATTGGTTAATGAGAAGGTCTGGGCACACATTGTGATGGACTGGAGAGTACCCGCTTTGGAAGGTCTTCAATGGGGATGCACGGCTGGCAGTAGTGGGCCGATGCGGAGGTGCGTAGGGATACACCTGTGAGCTGCTCAATCCGACACCCACGGATTGTTGCCAGAGACCCTGGGCCGTAGTGGTTGTCCAGGGACGCCTTGACCTTTGCCCTGTCCTTTTCGGGTGATACGCAGGCGTTACTTGCCTGGGCGAATGCAAGTGTGCGTGTCACTGAGATGCCAGGTGCAGGACACGCAGTGGGTGGAAGTGGCTTGGAGGCAGTTGAGAAGCCCTCTGTTGCAGGTGATGCAAGAGTATTGGGCCTGGGTCGCACCGTGGCTGAGGGGTGTGTCTGGAGTACTTTGCAAGTGCACGATCCTCGTGCACACCAGATGTCCGCCTGAAGCACTTTTGGTGGTTGCAGAGCTGTGGCGCCTCGTGCGGGGTGTGCGTGTGTCAGAGCGTGCGATCGCACTCGCGCTGCAATCGTACCTCCGGTCCAGGGCAGCAGGAGGCTGGAAGTTACTCACTGCCGCAGGTGGGTTGCTGGCTTGGTCACACCGCTCTCCCTCTCTTCGTGGTAGGGACCGGTCTCGCGGCCGAGTGCGCCGTGCGAGGTGGAGCTGGAAGCAGTGTATCGGCGGGGTCCGTTCGAGCTCGTTGCCAGTCTGTGGTGAAGGATAGACCCCCTGGTAAGGAATCACGGAGGCCGTAGGTGCAGGCAAGAGTGGTTTATTATAGAGAGGGAGAGCCGTGCATACACTCCCGGCAGAGTCCCCGTTATCGACTCGCGCGCCTCCGATCTCCCAAGAGGCACCGCACTCGTCACGTGGTTGCCGAGCACTTGACTGCGACACCACACCTGGCTCCTTCTCTTTTGGGAGTCTTTGCACTGAAATCTCTCCCTGTTTACAATTATGTTATAAAGGCACTCGTATTTATAAAATAAATCCCCATTAGCAGTGTAGGGGCCAGTGTGGGTTTTATGTGGGAGCAGAGGCATGCATGTAGTGAGTGGCAGCTGCACTCTGACCTTCTACTTATGTTGCTTGTAAGTGAGTTCTGAAGGTGGGTGCTTCTGGGTCTGTCTGTATCACTGCCAAGAAAAGAAAAAGAAGAATGGACAAACCTTAAATATATCAATATGATATTTAGAATTCTCACATTGTTTACCCTGTTCTCCTCCCTGTAGTCTTCACGAGGAGATAATGAGAAAGTGAATGGTGTTATGACTTTAAAAGTGATACGTGAAGCTGTTTTGTATTCAGGCACTCTTCAGCTTGCTATTTGTTTACCTGCTGCTTTCCTTCTTATGCTTAAGCTTTCTACCTCTGGATCACAGTTGTTGGTGGTTTTTGCAGTAAGGCTGACCTAACAGATTATTTTCAAACATGAGATATCAACATTATTACGATACACCCCTTGAACTGACTAGTATTCATCAAGGGCACAACATAGGCTTAATGTGAAATCATGCTTATATACATATGCATAGAACCAGGACAGAATTGTCTACATTGCATGTTGTCTTTTTGTCATTTCAGCAGAGAACAGTGTTCTCACTCTATACCTGGAGCGAATCGGATCCGGACTACTTTAAATGCAGGGGACAATGTTTCACCTGTCATTAGAAAAACCAAGGAATGCCCCTAAAATTAACGGTCCTGACGAAAGCCGCCGACCCGTGGAGGGCGCAGGTGCGCTGAAACATGTAGACCTAACTTTGTTGAGTGATGTGATGGATACATTGTATATCCTTAATACACATCCTTTTTCTTTTAACCTTACCCCCATCTAGGTTTTTAATAAATGTATGTTTCTAGATGAGAGGTAATTTTAGATCACTTATTCTGTTGTGGATCCCCACGAAATCACTCCAATCAAGAGAGAATAACTCCTGATGGAGGAAAAAGACCAGATGATGATGCTACCAACTACTAGTACTTCAGTGGCTAAGCATACACCATTGATCGAAAATAGTTGTTGAGGGTCCCACAGATTTTTTTATAAGGGATTCCTCTAGAATATTAGATCCTACTCTCCTTTGATTTTTGTTGTCTTATACCTGGGAGCCGAGAGGGGTCTAGCTACTTTTGGCTTCTCCTTTCCTCTTATGATACTTACTGAGCATGAGAATGTGTCAGAATGCATGGGTGGATGTGTGGGACCACCCACGCTGCACCCGCAAAAAACCTCCCTGCCGTAGAGTAACGCAAGGCCGCGATTTGCACTGCCTTGCGTTACTCTAGATTTATCAAGCCACACAGGGCCACTCAAGTTTGATAAATATGGGCCTTAGTCTCTGAAATGGAAGTCAAAAATCCTCATCAGGGCAAGGCAGCAGGCAGTAGCTTAAGATGGCTCCATGACGTCTGATAGCCACTAGATGAGGTCCTAGTAAATCTTCTGACTTTTGGTGGGAAAGCTCAGAACAGGAGAAATTTGAATTTCGCAGCCAAGGAAGGTCCTTCACGATCATGGATACTTTTGGTGCAGTTGTCTGGTGAAGATTTCTACATTCGGACATAGTTACTTTTTCAGAGCTTGGATTTTCCAGCGAGGTCATCCTGCAGGCTCTATTCAAAGCGGGCTCCATGAGGCCATATGCATTTTCCACGCGGTTCAACTGAATTGCAATTTGCTACTGTGGAAAGCTCTGAGCCTGGGCAACCAGAATCTTTGGCCTAACAGCAACGCATCTTCATCATATCAGCTTGGCAGGCTGGTACGGCCCTCTGGAGGTTCTTAATGCCAAAAAGGTTTCAGAATATGTTAGGAGGAGTACACTTAGACATCAGCAAAGGATCCAGAACCTTAGGAACAGCATTTGGGGCTCAAGAGTCACTCCAGCAGAGGCCAGCATTAGGGTACAAGGCAGGTCTAATTGGAACAGGTCAGCTGAGCAGTTGCAGGAAAGCCCTTTTGTAGCTTGTTGTGTCCCTGTAGCTTGTTGTGTCCCTGTAGCTGTAACAGAAGTTTAGCCTTACAACCCTTGGAGTTCACTTCTTTGTCTTGGGTGCAAGAGGGTGAGTCTTCTAGACTCTTCTCAGGTCACAGACAGCAGGTGCAGTCCCCTTCTATTCTTCCACAGGTCCAAAAAGTATTCTGAGAGGGTGCCACATTGATGTCAGGCACCAGTCTGAGGGTGGGGGTGACTCATGGTCTCCAAAAGAGTCAAATATCTCAGGTGCTACCCTACCCAATTTTGAAGCACTTCCTTCTGTGCCCTACTTATGCATCCTATAATACTTCTCTCTGCCTAAATCCATGATGGTGGAAACAGTTTCCCCTTATACAGAACCTGTGTGCCCACCCCAGAGGTGTGGCCAGGGAAATGACCAATCCATCCTCTATGTTCACTCTAAACCAGTTCTGTGGGCATTTCCTCTATGATATCTGCCTGACTGGGGGAACAAAGAAGTGATTTGCCCAGGTGTCAGCTAACAATGTCCGGTGACAAAGTATGCCTCTGTGAAGTTAATCAAATTCCTGAACACAGCCCAGATGGCAATCCTGCCAGAGGAACAGAACACATCCCCATACCCAAGCCTATGATCTGCTCTGGGAACATTTTTCACACCTCATCAAGGTGACTATTCACCTCTCAAGTGACAGTTGGAGCTCATGCATATTGACATCTAGAGGCTTTAGGCAGGAAAAAGGAAACTTTCTAAAAGTACTCTTTCCAAATACTTATTACAAATCTGGCTTCACTAATAAATTGGGACTGTTTTAAATATTTTTAAAAATCCAAGAATGAAATTTGTTTCCTTGTCGGGGATAACATTATTAAATGTAATATTGTATCCCAAAGCTTTCCTAGGGAACAGTCAACCATGCTACTGTGAAAAAAGCTTTATAGCCCTTTTTCCTCCAAGGATATGGTTAACATTAAACATTTGTACCTTTATCCCTCACTTACTGTGTGATGAGGGAAGAGAGATTCTCTATATTTGTGTAGAATACAGCCTCCCAAATTCACTAATTTACCACCCAAAAAGTACCCTACTACCTTGATGCAGTTCAAACCTGTTTCCCCAGAGGGAAAGACAACTCAAAAGGGTTGTTTATGGACCCTCACACACATTATTGGTGCCATCTTCCATCAGGGGGTCTGACCCAGGTCCCTAAAAAACCAGGGTGGGCTCCACCGTCTTCCAGGGGGCTCTTTGAATATTGTTCCTAGTGGAGTCTAAATGATTAAAAATACCTAAAGTACACCCCGGTTTCTCTTTATTCTTGGGTACCTTTTGTATGGTTAAAAGAATCTAAATATAGGGATGTTCTTGGACAGGGTTATTATCCTAGCACCCTAACTTATTGTTGACATGTCTCAACCCTCTGAATGGCCTAGCATGGCCCTAGGCTTTCATCAGGACCACCCTTATGTTTACGCTCCATCCTAGTGATAAAAGTCTTGTGATGTGAGTCAGTGGACACACATGTATAACGTGACAGGAAAGTGGGAAACCCAATATACCCTTGGAGGCTTGGGCAAATAGGCTAATTGTAGGTAAAAAGTGCCTTCAAGGGATTTTATTAGCTACTCTCAGTCAAAAGTTGTACAACAGTAATCACTTGTACGTTAAGCCCCAATTGGTAGCTAACCTTTGAACAATCAATACATAAATGAGGTTATTTAAAACATAAATATTCAACAACACAAAATTTACAAATACGGGAATATCTTTTTTCATAGGTACACAGTTTTTAATGTAAACAGAATTAAAAGGGTACATTCAAATACAACAAACCACCATGATAGAGGATATACAGAACAACCTGCAAATCATAGGTGTGAACATCTATTCCAAATGAAAATGGAGAAGGAAATGGATCTGAAAAAAACAGAACACAGTTCCTAAAGAGCAACAAATGCTGGGGAAATAGATGTATAAGTCGACGTTTCGGTCTGTAGTGGCAGATTCGTCCGTCAGACCATCTTCAGGACATGGAGTTGATTGTTACAAAAGTCCCTTCATGAAGGTTCAAAATTCAAATTCAATAATCTTTATTCGGATATAAAATGTCCATAAAAGTACAAACAATTCTCACAAAGTTAATCACTTAAACATTTACATAAAAAACATCATCTGGATTTAAAACATACATCAAAGCTTTAACTATATAAAAATAATTCGATAAGTCATCACAAAGTTATCACGGGTGTATCAAGTTATATATATAGCAGCATCATATAATAAAGTGCCAAAGTGCAAGGTGCAGATGATTTTGGGGGGAATAGCAGCGGGGGAAATAAGCTATTAAATTGAGTTCCAAGCATAAAAACTCCACACATTTGAATATTGATCAGGAACCAAAGAGCATATTTCTTTATCATCATAAAGCCAAGAAGTGCATATAGTACAATCGGGTCCACTTATCGGGGGTTCATAGAAACACGTGAACGAATAGCCATTTTAAAAAAGTACAAATACGGAGTGTTAAGTTTTCCCCATTAAGCTGAAGGATAGTCCCGTAGGCAACCTTGAAGTCCGTTATTCCACTGGCCCTAAAAAACGGAATCAAAAGTTGCTTACTGTACTTTTGATAAAAATTACAAAAGAACAGAAAATGCAACATGGATTGTTTACCTAAATTGCCGCAAGGGCAAGGCAATTCCTCAATGTTAGGCTGAAAGCCTAAGGGGAAACACAACACATATTTTAATGTACCAGATCTAAGGCAAAAAAGAAAACTTCGTTCCCAGCGAGTAATATCTCTTAAAAGGTAACTAACTGGTAAATAAGAGGGAGGGCCTCCGTCGTCTACCATTAATATGTAGCGTGCAACAGATACTTTAGAGAGCTCTTGTGCGTATCTTATGTCCCCATAATATTTATATATAGCTTCTCGAATAGTCTTTTTGTTAATTCCATCTAACTGGTCTGGTTTATGAAAAATGTGTCCAAGATTTACTCTAGTTAAACTTGCCCTCACTTCTGCAAGCCACGGTATATCTCCGCCCTTGTCGCATTTTAAACAGTCGACTATAATTTCCCTGGTTAGTGAGGCTGCCGGATTTTGCCAAACCTTCAACCAGAACAGGGCGGGGCGGGACCTGATATAATCTTCTAGATAAAATAATTTTAGCTCATTATGGCAGACAAAGGATGAAGAAGAGATAGGTATCCCCAAAATTCTCCTGCAAAATCTATTTTCTTCGACCTGGATGCTTTTGGAATTTATAAAGCCCCAGATTTCAGCCCCATATGTTATAGTGGGTACCCACTGTGTTCTATAGAGTTTGAGTAGGGACAACACTACCTCAATTCTTTTCGGTTGGGGGAGATTTAAAATCGAATTAACTGCCTTTAAAAATTTACTCCGACCATAAGCCAAATGGGATGCCCAAGATCCATTGTCTGAGAATTGTAAACCCAAATATGGGAAAGTGCGTGTGCGTAGCAAAGTTTCAGAGCCAGAAGTAATAGCATTAATAAGACATTTTTTAGGACCACAACACATTAAAAAAGATTTCTTAAAATTCGTACAAAGATTCAGGCCATTCATAAAATCAACAAAACCCCTAACTAATATACGTAGTTCATTGGGTGTACGACCCATTAAAACAGCATCGTCCGCATATAAAAGGGCGGGCAGTTTATTACCATTAATCATTGGGACATCTGTAGTCAGTTCAGACAGCACATTATGTAGCTCATTAATATATAAAATAAACAAGAGTGGGGCTAAGACACACCCTTGTCTTACGCCTCTTCCGACCACTATGTCCCCTGAAACTGCCCCATCCGTGCTTATTCTCATCCGTGCCCTTAGATCCCTGTGTAAATATGCTAAAAAGTGCACTAAATCCTCATCCAACCCGTAGTTTAAAAGGCATTTCCAGAGCCGTGATCTATTAACAAAATCAAAGGCAGAGGTAAGGTCCATAAATGCTAGGTATATTGGGCCGTGTCGAGCTATGGTGTATTTACCTATAATCAAATTAAGGTTAAGACACTGTTCCACCATTCCAAGATTGCTTCTGAAACCTAGCTGACATCTGTTTAAAATGTTTTCCTCCTCGGCCCAGGTTTTGATTTTGTTAAATAGTACCCTCCCCAATATCTTAAGGGTATTATCAATTAAAGTAATTGGTCTATAACAACTCGGGTTGGATCTGTCTCCCTTTTTAAAAATTGGAACGATAACAGATGTAGACCATGTATTGGGGATTTCAATTATTGTCAAATTATTAAAAACATTAAGTAAAAGAGGGGCCCAGAACTCTGACCTAAATTTTATAAGGTCAATAGGGAGCCCGTCTGGGCCAGGGGCCTTGTTACCCAGACTTTGATCAATAGCATCCTCAACCTCCGATACTGATATTTGAATTCGGGTGGCAACGAAATTATCGACGGTATCTTCGCACTGGGACGTAGCAGCATATATATTGGAAAAATGGGCTACCCAGGCTTCACTCATTATGTTACAACTTAACGGAGTGAGTGTATTGCCCAGTGATCTCAGTGACTTGGCCGCTGTCTAAAAACCATTTGAGTTATTAAATCTTGCAGCACAAGCCAAGTTGTTCCATTGTTCTTTTAGGATCTCGTCTTTCCTCTGCTTAGTCACTCTTTTGTAAACATGCCTCAATGATCTAATGAGGCTAGGGTTCCTAGGGGAAGTTGAGAGAGCAGCTCTGAGCTCTCTTTTTGCCCGAGAGCAAATGCTGTTAAACCACCTAGGGTTAGAGTTGGATGCAAGTGCAGGTCTTGAGATCAATTTTTTAATGCCTGCACGTAGTTGAACAAAAGCAGAAACTACCTCTGGGTTAGGATCAACAGATGAAAGACAAGTCTCACAAAGTGATCGATAGGTTTTTAACATTTTTTGGAACACACTACTGTTATCGATACCTTTTCATTTGACCCTTAAATTGTCTGTAGAGGATTCTAGGTTACCGGCCCCTATCTCTTTTCTAGGATCAGGTCTGGGAGCAACCCTAAATAAAACTGAAATTGGGTTGTGATCCCCAAAAGTGGATGGTTTAACCTCTGCTTTAACTAAGTAATCTTCTAGTGTGGCCGTTATAAAAACGTAATCTATTGTTGAGGCGCAGCCATGACCTCTATAAGTGGGTATTGGGCTATCCCTATTGTTTGTAGCTACGATATCCATTACGTTTGATAGACTACTATTTAATAAATGGTCCAATAACTCAAGCCCCTTTTGCATGGATTGACCAGAGGGGACGAAGGGGAATTAAAATGTTTCCCCTGCAATCTTTGCGTTAAAATCACCACCCAGACAAATCCCTGCGAGTCTTTGATTTCCTATAAAATTAGGTATATCCGAAATAAAGTTAAAAAGATTGACAAAATTCATATTAGGTGTAGTTAAAAAATCATTATTATAAAAATTAATAAAACAAATCGAAACCCCCCGTATGTATATCAAGGCTTGGATGTTAGCATTTTTGGTGGGGAGTGTTTTTACACTGCCACCCGACGCGATGCTCACCCAGATGGATAAACCACCCGAGGGTCTGTCTTGTTTAGGGGGGGGTGAGGTAATATTAAGGCATTCATACCCTTCAAGATATAACTCTGTTGTTGCTCATGTCTCTTGGAACATTAGGATATCATATGTGTTTACCCACTTGACCCAATCATCACTACTTAATTTGGAAGCCAAGCCGGCAACATTCCAGCTTAGCACATGTAACATTGGGTCATAAGGCTCAGAACCGTCATTTTCTGAGATAGCCTCAGGCTCGGAACCGTCATTTTCTGAGATAGCCAACATAGATGTCAAAGGGGCAATTTCAGTGGGTTTTGGTATAAATGACGGTCAATCTAAGCTATCAAGATCAGAGAGGGCAGAGAACCTATTCGCAAAGAGATATGAAGGGGTAATTGAAAGTTGCTGCTCAGAGTTTGGTCTATAAAAGAAACCAAGAGGCAATGCCCAAATATTTGTAGGTAAGGAGCAATTAATCTCCTTTGCCATCAGTATTGATCTAACAAGTGTTGGTCGTCGAAAATTAATGACAATACAGTCTCCCTCGATGGTCTTTTCTGACGATCCAACCCAACCAACCCTACGTACCATTATAATATCATTTATGTTAAACCTCCTGTACCCTTTATGTTTAGCCAGCCAGTCAATACTTTTATTTCGTAATTGGTCCCAAGACTCAGATTTATTCTTCTCTAATGGGGGAACCCCTGCGAGAATCAGGACATACGGACAAGCTGCTGGTGGTAAGCTTAAAACACCTTTACTTGACTCAGCATACCCACTAGCATTGTTACTAACAGTATTGGCGGAAGCTATAGAAAGAGCTTGATCGACAATTTGACTAGATGGATGAAATGCGGTGTTAGAGGCTAAGTTTTGGGTATTAGCGGAGTCGGGGCGAGGTTTAAGAGGGATACAATCTTTAGCTTTACGACAGGTGTCACAAGAGACAGGAGACTGCGTAGAAATTATAATCCCCTGTTGATCTTTAGGATCTTTAGGAATTCCATCACTCAAGGTCTGTTTTTTATGAGTGCTACCCTGTAAAGATGACTGCTTAGATACCTTACTGGGCGAATTTAACTTATTAGTTAAAGATTCTAAACGCTCTAAACGCTTCCATAAAGTAGCAAAATTCTTGTCTACAAGCACTTTAACTCGTTCGTACATTGTATCTATGATAATATCAATGGCAGTATCCCCAAGTCTAAGATTAGAAAAAGGTGTCGGTACAGATTCAGTTTGAGTATATACAGAGTAATTTAATGTCTCTGAGGGTGTTAGATCAACTGAAGCGCTAGCAGATACTAAGTCAGCTGGAGCTGTCGAACCCTGAATCCATGTAGTTAGCGCAGTGCATTGAGAATTCGAACGTGGGGGTTGTTTCCGTTTAGAACAGACCGGCTTAGCTGTTTTCCTTTTCCTTTTTGCCCCGGAGACTTCTGGGGTCGGGGATGCATTCACAATTGCCGATACAAGAGTGTCCCTAGGACAAACCGTAGATGCAGAATCCTCCATTGAACCAATATGTCCAATGTCCACAATTCCCTCAGCACCCAGTTCGCTTTCTCGGGCTGGTAAATATAAACTATGATCAACTTGTGTAGGCAGCATTTGTTGAGAGTCACTGTTATCAGTATTCTCGGTTTGTAGTGGAAGATGGGATTTTGTTAGGCCCAGGGACAGGCGCCTCTCAGTTAGCTCAATTTCGGTGCTAACAATATTAACTGTTCTCTCCAGCATACTATCTATGGACGTGGTATTACGCAGTGCTGGAGTAATATTGCGTTTGCCCATGACGATTGCTGCCCCAGACATGGAGCTAATATGCCCCACTCACCACTGCAAGGCACGGCTGATAGGAGGTGTCAGAGGGGTGGCCCAGCCCGGCCTCTGACGGCCCCGGACGGGCACAGACGGGCCCGCCCTTGGACCGGGCTTCGTCCAGGACGCGTCCCGCGTCGTGGTGGGAGAGGCTGCACTATGAGCGCGTTGGCCATGCCTCCCCCTCACTCACGGCAGCTGCGGGGAACGGCAGGAACAGCGGTGCACTCTGGGGGTTGCAGTCCACTCCAGAGTGTATGGTGCGACGGTGATGGCGTTGCCCCTGGGACTCTTGTCCCACCAGGAGTGCTTAGCAGGATGATCGTGGTGTAGGCGAGCAGCAAAAGAACACCACCAAACAGGCAAAGAAACTCCTGAAGGTTCAATATTCAATTAGAACCAGATGAGTCAGAATTTAAAAACACCAAACGGGCCTTACAAATGGGCTCCTATCGGTATATAGACTCTAACAAAAAGAGCAATAGTCTCTAGCCAATTTAGATGTTAGGAAAGGTGCCACTCAGTGCACACTGTTGACTATGCCGAAAGAACAGTAGTCTTTAACTGAGTTGTATGGTTAAAAGACACCACCCTGTGGAATCAAATAGATGATGTATGTGTTGTGGTATTACACGCGTCACGCTTTCAGGAACGAAACAGCCTGGATTGAGACTATTGCTCTTTTTTTTAGAGTCTATATACCGATAGAAGCCCATTCGTAAGGCCCGTTTGGTGGCCTTTGACTGGAAGAAGTCCCCAAAGTGTATAATCCTCTTTTTTATCTACCATCCTTAGGTATGTGTGGACCAACACGTCCCGCAAGTTGGTGGTTCTTTTAAAGGAGAACATAGGTTTCTCTAATTGAGCTGTTTTTTTATCTGCTTTTCTTTGTCCATTAGGAGATGTCCCCTATTGCTATATCTAGCATGTTTCTCAACCATTTTTACCAGGTGATGTGGGTTATTCGTATGTTTTGATTTGTCTGAGTAGTTTTGCCTCAGTTCTGTATTCTTCCAGGTCGGAGTAGTTTTGTCTTCAATGCAAGAAGTGCCCTATTGGTACATTTCCCTTCAGTGTCCTAGGTTGTGCACTGTCAAATAGGAGGAGACTGTTTCTATCTGTTGATTACTGTACAAGTTTGTGGTTAGTCTCTGTCCCTGGTCCAGATGTTTCTAGCTGTTGGCTTACTGTACATTTTATTGGTTCGTCCCCTGTCCAAAGGTCTTATAAGTACATCTAGAAAACGGAGTTCTTGGTTACTCATTGTCATAGTAAAGTTTTAGAACTGTTTTTCTGTATTAAGCCAATTCAGATATTCCTCTGGTTTTGTTGCTGTGCCGTGCCATATGACAAGGACATTGTCTATGTACCGTCGCCAGAGTTTTATTTCCCCATTATAAGGGTTGTTATGACAAGGGTTGTTTTTCTGTTCAAAAAGGTGTACATAAAGGCATGCTATACTAGGGGCAAAGGTGCTTCCCATTGGTATTCCATGTTTCTGTTCACATATCATTCTTTTAAATTCAAAATAGTTCTTCTTAAGTGCCAACCTAGTCAAAGTCAGGATGAATTTGATTGGTGTTGCCCATTCCCATGTCCTGTGCCACAATAAATCTTCTATGGCCCTAAGGCACTCATCCTGTGGTATGCTAGTGTAGAGGGCCTCTACATCTAGCTCCATAATTAGCTCTTCCCCTGGATCAAACTGCATATCTTTAAGGATGTTGAAGAGATGTTTCATGTCATTGAGGTATAAAGGCATCTCGGACACCAATGGTCTTAAGAACCAGTCAACGAAGATGGACAAGGGTCCAAGTACCAACCCTATACATGAAACTATAGGACGCTGGAGTTCAATTCTTAAGAATTTTGGGACTAGTGTTAAAAATATGAAGTGCTTGGTTCCTCATTAAAAATAATTTTGCTTCTTTCTTAGCTAACCATTGTCGATCCTATGCATTCTTAACCATGGTTCTTATCTCATTTTGTAATTTCTTTGTGGGGTCCTCTGCAAGGATTTGGTAATTTGTCTATCACTAAGAAGTTCAATACATGACTTTCTATAATCCTCAGTTGTTTGGATCACTATTGCTCCCCCTTTGTCAATGGGTTTTATTATAACCATGTCATCCCTACACCCAAGGTCATTTAGTGCTCTCTGTTCCTTGGCTATAAGTTTATGAAATTGGACCTCATTAGTGTCTAGTGCCTCAATATGCCTTATAACTGCCTGCTCAAAGACTAGAACTTTAGGTTGCACTCTATTTGTTGGAGGATTGTAAAAAGATTTTTTCTTCAAGTAGTGTGTGTTGTGGTCTCTGTTGTGTCAATGATGTCTGGAATGGAGGCTTTCATTCCTATTTTTCTAAAGACCAATTTGCATCTTAGGCTGAATTTTTCTGTTCTCTTGGTGGGAACAACGCCTAAACCTCTGTTAAGGAAACAAATCTCATCTCCTGTGATTTGAAAGTGTGTCAGAGTAACTACTTGCTCTAGGTGTTAATTGTCCCCGGTTCTGGTTATTGTTGTTCCCTTGTTTTGCTCCTGGTAACTACCCATTCCTGTTCTTCCCACCTGACTTTCCCATCGGTTTTCCTTCCCCTCCAGCCTCCTGACCCTAAAAAAGGACAATTGCTTGGGTGGAATGGAGGGTGTGTCGCTGTGGGAGCTGTCCCATATGGTGTCGGCCAAAAGTACATATGTGGTAATGTGGGGTGGTGGAGGTGGGCCCGAAATTTGGTGCCCCCTAATAAACCTTCTGCCCCATCTCTGGTTTATTCTGTTTTTATTGCTTCTTGTAGAAATATCACAGCTCCATCCCTCTGTATCTGAATTGGAGGATCCCTCACTATCAGATGTCTCTGTCTTTGTCTTTCATTGTGACCAACTGTTGGGATGTGTGATGTAATTGTCTCCTAAGTAGGGGCACTTCTTCGTATGTGGAAATTGTTTGCCATCCTTCTGTATTTTAGAGACTTTTTTCTGGGTGACAAAATCTTTGGAGACTGCAATCTCTTTATTTCCTTTGTCTTCTTTTTTCTTGTACAATCCATTTTGTACCTATGTTTTTAAGTGGTCTGATCAAGATCAGCCAATATCTGCTGCATCTCCAAGCTAACAAGGCCATTTTTTACTGAATTGCTTATAATCTAGAAATATTCTCAGGTCATTGCTAACCATAGGATGAGTGGGTGCCACGTTTGATCTAAATAGTCTGTCATTATGGCCCTGTGAAGTAATGATCTAACTTGTTCTTTCTTCAGGTTGCTGAGGCTATCCTACTCCTGTACCTCTGCTAGGGCTTGCGATATATTCCCTTCAATCAGTAGAGGGGTTATGATAGAATTTGTCCATCAATATCTAGGCCTGTCAAAAAAGGTTATTTTGATAGGTCAAATTTACAGTTTAATACTGCACAGCCAAGCTATAAATGGTAGGCCTGCAGTCATGTTTACCCTGACGCTGTCACTGTAGTGGATGGCGCAATGGGTGCTGCAGTTCACTAAGATTATTTCTTATGCAGATGATACCCAGATTTTCTTTGCCTTCGGTAAAGGGATGCCCATTTGACAGGATGCCATTCAATCCCATCTCTCGGCAGTCTTTCAGTGCATGACCTTTAACCATCTGAAGTGCAACACCAAAAAGACAGAGGTGCTCAGTTTCAGACTAACCCTGGGCAAAGCACTACGCTACGCTCGCGTAGTTTGCGAAGTTTGCGCTACTTCGCACAACGCGAATTGCACGTAGCACAGTGCAAACACGCGTAGCGTAGTGCAGCGGTCATTTTTTGCTTGCTCGCGGTCCTCAACGTCAAGTTGGCGACCGCGAGCAAGCAAAATGACATCCCGGCGAGACTTTTTCCTCGTTCGCGATCAGCAACATCAAGTTGCCAATCGCGAGCGTGGAAAATAAACCTCCCGGTGAGATTCTCAACGCGGGGAGGTCAGGTTTCTCATTGCGAGTGGTCGCGTATGCTCGCGACCGCTCGCGATGAGAAACTACCAGTCCGCGTTGAGAAAGCTGCTGCTCGAGTAAAAATCTACTCGAGCGGCAGTAAAAGACAGCTCGCACTGTGCAAGATGCCGTTTTCAATGATTGCACAGTGCGGACAAGCATCCGGCACTGTGCAATCATTGCGAACAGTGCACTACGCAGTTCACGTAGTGCTACGCGTAGCTCGCGTAGTGCGAACTGCACTTTGCGTAGCTTCGCGTAGCGCTACTTCGCGAACTACGCCCAGGCATATTTCAGACACAATTTCGCTCTTAATTTGGATGTCCACTGGCTTGTAGGGCTGTCTCCACCAGATACCCAAGTAGATTGTGTAAAAATATTGGGGATCAAATCTGATAGTAAAATGTCTTTCCACCACCAAATTATCTCGGTGGCAGGCCTGTGCTTTGGCATTTTGAATATGGCAAAACAAATTCTGCATTTCCTTTCAGTTTTGGCTAGGATTACAGTGGTATTGGCTTTGGTTATGTCCTGGTTGGACAATGCCAATGCACTGTATGCTGGCCTGCCAAACTTTCTGCTGAGAAGACTTCAGACTGTTCAAAATGCGGTGGCTAGGCTGGCTCTTGGACTTCCCAGGCGACAGCATATTACTATGCATTTGCGTAATTTGCACTGGCTACCTGTGGAAAACCGGATTATTTTCAAGCCCTCTCTGTTAATGCACAGAGTGCTCAACCATTCAGGACCTGATTACGTATCTGCCAGGATTGCCTACTATAACCCTGTAAGAGTATTACGGTCCTCCAATAACCATCTGGCCAGGATCCCAAGAGTTTGTCTGGTCAAAACTGGCAGACGTTCTTATTTTTTTTTGGGCCCAATGGGTTGGAACAATCTTCCTTTGGATTTGCGACAGCTCAATATTGAAGCACTATTTAAGAAGAAGCTCAAGTCATGGCTCTATGCAGTAGATGTCTACTACCTTTCTCCCTCTGACTGTAGTGTTTAGCGCCGGGATGCTCTTTTGAGTAGCCTTGCACTTTTGAAATCTTATTACATTAACATTAACCCGTGACATTTAATTTATAGACCCTGGGTACACTTTTGTAAAGTATACTAGGGGCTTATAGTTAAGTTAATACTTCACTTCGGGATATGCCAATTTCATCATGTTGAAAGGGAGCCACAGGCCCTTTACTACTGGTTATCAGTGGTACAGTGCACAGAGTTCTACAGCCAGCACAAATATAGGGTCCAGCAAAAGGGGAAAGTCCGTCGTAATAGAAAGGACACATTTTCTTACACTGTTCAATAGAAATAAGCACTTGCTGTATGTGGATACCAAGTGAATGAGTTTGTTCAGTATGATGAGGAAATTGCTGGTGTTGAAGTCCACAAAACGGTCCACAACAATAAGAGTCTTGACAGTATTCCCATCCACTAGTATCATCAGTTGGTTAATTATGGCTGGGAAGACTAGCCTGAAAGTGCGGTGCTTTCTCAGGAATATCCAGTTTGTGCATTTACAAAAGAGAAATATGACCATAGCCTGTTTAAATTCCCCCAGTAAAATAGCATGTCTATGAATTTATTTGTAACCTGTAATAGTGTGTTTTTAGTATCTTTGCTAAGCGCCTATACATGTATGGGCATGCGTAAGGCAGGGATAGGATGGTGATCCTGGTATACTGGTTCCCTTTCATTCCTCCAGCAGCCTCAGTCTGTCCCCAGGACCTTCTGCACTCTTCAGCTTTAAGAGAGACGTTCTCCAGGGGAAGCAGGCTTAATCAAACAGCCCCTGACCCTCATGTTTCAGTGTTCAGCAGGAGACTAGTGCTACTAGAGCAACAGAAAAAATCTGGTTTCAGAGATTGAAGTCCAAAAATTGGGACACTATCTTTAAAACTAAGAAAGGGAGGCAAGGATGGACAGAATGTTTCAGAACACCATGCATGGATGTCTTATTATATACATCTGTTCCAGGCTTGCTTTTCTCACCCTGAGAGTTGTCATGCAGGTGCCTAAAAAAGCTACACTAGCTTAAAATCAGTAATAACCACTGAGAAAACCAAAGTAAAGTTCTAATACTTCTGTGTCCTAATATTGTCATCAGTGTGACTTTATTCTTGTTTAAGAAATATGTTTTAATGCAACAGATATCACAGTGAATCTTGCTCTGCCGAAAACTAAAATGTCACAAGCCTGGTTCACTTCTGTCCCCTCCCCATCAACTCTCCAAACTCCTCCTAAGGCCAGCCTTGTTTATTTTACCAAGGATCAAAGAAACTCCCCATCTCGCAGGCCCTATCTTTTTCTTCTTCCCTGCTGTGAGCGGCTCCACAAATTAGAGGAGGCGTTGTATTGTACCTTCTGTTGGTTGGGTGTCACAGATAAAAGTTTTTCAGCGTTCATATAGCACTCTGTTTGAGATGACAGCTGAAGCAAGGTACTTGTCCACTGTTGCCACCAGAGAGGCTAGGTATGAACAGTGGTGGCTCCTCCGCTGATGCGGAGGAGCATTGCCCCACTGCTTCACAGCAGTGAAGTAAAGGAAAGATAATAACTCGTGTTATTAACATTTTATGTTTCCTTCTGCTGCAACTTTGCGTTTGGGGTGGTGCTGTTGCGACGAAAGAGAGCAGGGGAGGAGTGGTTTGCCCACTCCTAAGTGCACATGACTGTTTGACCGGCCCTCTCGGGCCGGCCAAACATTCATGCACACGTGGCATCTTCTCCATGCAGGCTGCATTAAAGCCTGTCTGGAGAACATGCCCAGGCCCCCATTCCCTGGCTGAGCGCCGATCCATGGCGCTCAGACCAATCACAATACTGCATTCCAGCGTTGTGATTGGCTATCGAGAGGCTGGGAGCCGGATGCTTCCTGCTGCGGGACCTGAGTCAGGAAGAAGATGATGGAGGAGAGGCGGCGGCCGGTCATCACAGGTAAGTGTTTCTTTTTTTAAAAACTTTTTTCACCCCCGACCCCGCCCCACCACCTGTGCCCGATAGTAGCCGCTTCTGGTTATGAGCTACAAGGGGTTTTTAACTTGTATCTAGGCAAAAGTCAGCTAGAGACATTTGATTGGTCTCCAGTTAAGCTGATGTTTGAGGCAGGCAAAAGAAAGCAATACACACCGCAGAAAAAGACATCAAATAATCTAATGTTGTCATCGACTGTGTCATTTTCATTTACTCTTAGTCAAGATTTTGGAGTTTGTACCATTTTTCTAACATGCAGTATGAAAATACTTTTTGTCTATGTCATTCTACTAAAACACTGGTCTCCACGGCCTTTTGAAAACACGAGGTTTTAAGAACATTTTATGATAGTCTAGAGTTAGAATTATCAATTATCTAAGTCTAAACAAATTTGGTGCTAACCTACAAAAAGATAGATTTCCATCAATGAGGAAGTTATCCAACCAATAGGACCTTGAAGTGAATTATGGAATAATAATCAAGGATTTCCAAAATGGAATTCATACAGTGCAAGCCCTGGCTTTCCTCCTACAATGGTTTTTGTTTAACAAACAAAGGGAAAAAATAACCTGGGGACCAAAAATCTATTTCCTAATTGTCAAGCTGCAGGGTATTACAAAGGAGCATTTTTATATGTAACCTGTTCATGTGTAATGAAATCCTAACCAGAAAATGACACACCGCAATGCAGACACAAACCGCTATGCCCTTTCTCCATAAGACCTGCAATAGTGAGCACCAAATGGTATAAAGACCTAGGGCCACATGCATCAAGCTTTTTTCTGGTCGCAAACGGGCCGATTCACAGATTCGGCCCATTTGCGACCTGAAAAAGCATTTTTCTGATGCATGAACCCATTTCCATTCGCAAATTAGGTAATCGTAATTTTTTGCGATTACCTAAATTGCGAATGCATTTAGGGAATCACAAATTGCGATTCCCTAAAGGCGATGCATCAAGCCTTTCCTAAATGCAAACTGTGCATTTAGGAAACGCTAATTACCATCAACTTCAAGTTGGTGGTAATTTGCAAATTCTTTGAAAAATGCACAAAAGTGCATTTTTCAAAGTGACATGTGGCGCCCACACATGCCCTTAGGGCATGTGTGTGCGCCACATGTGCACACTTACCTTTTGGGGGGTGCATCAGGGGGCCTTAGGCCCCCTGGCACCTTGAAATTGCATTCGCAATTTGCGATTACCTATTTGGTAATCGCAATTTGCGAATGCATTCCCATTCATTCCTATGTAGGCCCACAGGAATGAATGGAGTGACATTACCTAATAGCGATTCACAATTTGCGAATCGCTATTAGGTAATGTTTAGGAATCGCAATTTATTTTGCGATTACTACATGCATAAGGAATTGCGATTCCTAAATAGCAATTCCTTAAAAATCGCTATTTAGGAATCGCAATTCCTTATGTTGATGCATGTGGCCCCTAGAGTGTTCACTTAGCACACAGAATGCGCCAGCACTAGAAGCCAAGCACGCTGGAGACCTGCTGGACAAAAAACCTTTAGTAACTAGGAAAAATAATTGGAAACAGTTTTTGTCTCTGGTGCCTAGTGCTGAAAATGTTGTATGTCATATATTTTAAGGGGTTTCAGCCCTCAAAATTGTTTTAAACTGTGCAATATTTTAGAGTTTCCCTCCTGTTATATAATAGCTGGTTCTTTGTTTACATTGTCATGAGTATGATTCTTTTATGATAAGCACATATAGGCTGTGATTTTTGAAAATTAATAACAAATTCATATTTTCCTATGTGGAGTGTTAAAAGTTTGGGCTGAGAGGGTGTGAAAAGTGGGTGACACCTGTCAAATGTAGTTAATTGAGCAGCAGTCTGCTCATGGGAAGTGTTAATTCCACAGCTTCAATGCAAACAACAACATATCAAGTTGTCCCTCACTTAACCCCTTGCATGCGTCGGACGTCCGGGAGCCGTCCGACGTCAAGGTGGGCGTGTGCGTGGGACGGCTCCCGGCCGTCCTAGCACCCACCCATGGGGGAAGCGCTGGCGCTCCCCCCGTGGGCCGCCCTCAAAGCTGCCCGCACCCCCGACAGCAGGGGAAGCCCTTCTGCTTCCCCCCCTGCCCCCCCACCTCATCATGTAATGACGTCAGCGCGTCTTGCGCACTGATGTCATTACATGATACCAGACGCGCTGGAAGCCATTTGCTTCCAGTGCATCCAGAGAGAAAGAGGTAAGTTTGTCCTCGGGGAGGGTGGGGGGGGATTTTAAAAAGACATCGGAGGAAAGTGTTTTCCTTTCCTCCGATGTCTTTTTTAGCATTCCTGCTGCACGATCGCGCATGGGGCGGGATCGTGCAGCAGGAATGCTTGGGTTTTTATTTTTTTAAAAGGGCCTTTGTTTCGGGGAGCGCCCCTTGGGCAAGGGTCGCTCCCCTTTTCGATGAGTCTGCCCCCCTTGGGGGGGGGGGGGCAGATCTAATAAAAATATAAAATGTTTGGGCCATACGTGACCACTAGGCCACCAGTGAATTTTTTTAAAAAGGCCTCGTGATGGGGGGTGGGGGGGCGGCAGATCTATTTTATTTTTTTATTTAAATGGCCATATGTGTCCACTAGGCCACCAGGGAATGCTTTTTGTTTTCTTTTATGTGCCTTTGTGTCGGGGAGCGGCCCCTTGGGCAAGGGTCGCTCCCCTTGGGAGATCAATTTTTTTTGTATGGATCTGCCCCCCTGGGGGCAGATCGAATTTATATAAATTTAAACTAAGTCACTGTGAGCCCACTAGGCCACCAGGGATTATTATTTTTTTTAAATATGTTTTTGGGGAGCGGCCCCTTAGGCAAGGGCCGCTCCCCTTTGGGAATCATTTATTTTGGCCATTTCTGCCCCCCTTGGGGGCAGATCGGCCTTGTTATTCTAGGCCCATCTAGGCCCATCTGCCCCCAAGGGGGGCAGAAGCCATTAGACACCAGGGATTTTTTGTGTTGTTGGGGAGCAGCCCCTTTGGGGACCATTTATTTTGGCTGTTTCTGCCCCCCTTGGGGGCAGATTGGCCCTGTTATTCTTGGCTCATCTGCCCCCAAGGGGGTCAGAAGCCATTAGACACCAGGGATGGGTTTTAGTGTTGCTGGGGAGCGGCCCCTTGGGCAAGGGTCGCTCCCCTTGGGGGAGCAATATGTTATTGGGGAGCGGCCCCTTATGCAAGGGTCGCGCCCCTTTGGGGAGCATTCATTTGGGCCATTTCTGCCCCCCTGGGAGGGCAGATTGGCCCAAGTAAACAATTAATTGTATTGTATGCCCACTAGGCCACCAGACTGTCTTAGTGTTGTTGGGAGCGGCCCCTTGGGCAAGGGTCGCTCCCCTTTATGGGGTATTTATTGTGGCTGTTTCTGCCCCCTTTGGGGGCAGATCAGCAATATGTTTTCAGGTCCATTTGTCCCTTAGGGGGGCAGGAGCCACTAGACACCAGGGCTTTTTAAGTGTTGGTGTTGGGGAGTGACCCCTTGGGCAAGGGTCGCTCCCCCTTTATGAGGGTGAATTTTTTGGCTGTTTCTGCTCCCCTTGGGGGCAGATCGGCCTTATGCTTTTAGGCCCACCTTTGCTTGGTTGGTGGATAGTGTGTGGACTAGTGCATTATTTGCATATTTGATTGTAATGTTTTATTTACCTTTTTTATTCTAGTGCAAAGTTTTTGATTCTTGTTTGCGGTTTCGGCAGTGGTTGATCTGCAGTTTTGCGTAGTTGCATTTTTTTGGTAAGAAAAACATTTTTGATGTGTTTAATTCAAATGAGTATTAATGTCATGCATGAATTAATTTTTTGTAAGTGGTGTCATAATAGCAGCATATTTAGTTACAGGTACATGCATCAATGTTGGCTTTTGCGATTCCTTAATTGCGATTATTAAGGAATCGCAATTAAGGAATTGCAAAAGCCTATGCATGTAGGAATCGCTATAAAAATAGCGATTCCCAAACATTCCTTAATTGTGACTCGCAAATTGCGAGTCGCAATTAAGGAATACCTTCCCATTCATTCCTATAGGCCTACAGGCCCATAGGAATGAATGGGAGATTGCATGTGCAATTTGCGAGTACCAATAGGTACTCGCAACTACAATTTCAAGGGTGCAAGGGTGTCAAAAGGACACCCTGTTGCACCCCTGTAATTGATCTGTGCACACATGTGTGTGTGTAACCTACAACTTGTTTTTGCAAATTACCATCAAGTACAAATTGATGGTAATTTGCGCCCCCTATTAGCCAAATCGCAATTTGTGATTCCATCATGCATTGCATTTAAGGAATCGCAATTTGCAATTCCTTAAATGCAATCGCAATTTAAGAAATCTCAATAATTTGCGATTTCTTAAATTGCGAGGGCTGACAGGTTGATGCATCGCAGAAGCCCTTTTGCGGGCGCAAACGGCCGATTTTTGCGAATCGCACCGTTTGCGCTCGCAAAAATGGTTGATGCATGTGCCTGTTAGTGTTTTGTGCATGAAGTTCTTTGTGATGTGTTTTGCGTTGTCTTATGTGTAATTTTCTTTTCTTTTTCTTTTTTAGTGGGATACTGTTGGTCCTTGCTGTGTCTGTGCAGAGTAGGTGGTGGTGAGTCTAGCTGCTTCTGGCAAGTGAGTGGTATAGCGTTTGAGTATATAGGTCTTTGTATTAAAGCCACAATTTGTTTATTACTTATTTTACAAAGGATTTATTGTTGTTGACTCTTTTTGACAAGTTACCTTTATTAGTAAGCATTATGGCTAGCCGTAGAATTACTGCTCAGCAGGTGGTTGGTATGGTTTTTGAATCTTCCTCTGAGCAGGATTATGAGACTGACAGTGCGTCTGAGGGAGAGGAGGGAGCACAAGATTCTGGCAGTGAGTTTTCTGTCCACGAGGAATCATCTGATGATGAAGCTACTCTTAGTGCGGATGAAGCTACTCTCAGTGCGGATGAAGTGCCTGTTTTGGAGGAGGACACTGATGTGCCGATGGTGCAGCAAGAGACATCGGTATTGCAGCCTGAGGCTGCAAGGCTTCCTACTGGAAGTGCTGGAGTCTGGGTTGATCCAAACATGGTGCAGCCGTTGTTGCCTGCCTTTAGTGAGGATGCAGGGTGCAGAGTGAATTGTGAATTTTTTTTGCCTATACAGTTATTTCAGTTGTTTATGGATGATGTATTTTTCGCTGAGATTGTTGAGCAGACTAATTTGTATGCTGAACAGTTTTTGAGGGACAACAGTGCCAGACTTAGGCTCCGCTCTAGAGCAACCCGGTGGACTCCCACAAATCTGGATGAGATGAAGAAGTTTTTGGGTTTGACTTTTTTGATGGGCTTGATAAGGAAGCCGTCCATGGCTTCATATTGGTCTACCAGTCCCTTGATGGCAACGGTCATATTTCCTGCAATTATGAGTCGTTATCGGTATTTACTTTTGCTTCGGATGCTGCATTTTGTTGATAATGCTTTGGCGTTGCCAGAAGATCACCCTGACTGTGACCGTCTTTTTAAGATTCGGCCTGTTCTTGATCACTTTGTAGATCGATTTTCAGAGATCTATACTCCAGGGAAAGAAATAGCTGTTGATGAGTCTTTGGTCCTGTTCAAGGGCTGTTTGGTCTTTAGGCAGTACATTCCTAGCAAGAGGGCACGTTATGGAATTAAGATGTATATGTTGTCTGAGAGTAGGACAGGATATGTCTATAATTTCCGGGTGTACACTGGTAGGGAGTCCACTATTGACCCCCCTGGTTGTCCGTCCACTTTTGGAGTTTCAGAGAAAATTGTGTGGGATCTTGCTAGAGGACTGTTTAACAGAGGCCACCATTTGTATCTTGATAACTTCTACACTGCTGTGCAATTGTTTAAGGACTTGTTCAAAGTGGACAGTTTTGCTTGTGGCACAATCCGCTCTAACCGTAAAGGTTACCCAAAAGAGCTTGTTTGCAAAAAGCTTCAGAGCGGACAGTGCAGTGCCTTGCATAGTGAGGAACTGCTAGCTGGGAAATTTGTGGACAGGAGGGATGTGTACATGCTGACTACCATTCATGATGAGAGTACTTCACCTGTGACTGTTTGGGGGCAGGTTGCTGAAGTGCGCAAACCTGTGTGCATTGTAGACTACAATAAGCACATGGGTGGTGTAGATAGAGTAGATCAGAGGTTGGAACCTTACACTGCTGTTCGTAAGGCTTACATTTGGTATAAGAAGTTGGCCATCCATCTCTTCAATTTAGCAACTTTCAATGCTTTTGTTGTGTTCAAGGAGTGTTCTCCTGCGTCAAAGATGACTTTTGTTCAGTTTCAGGAGTCTGTGATAGGCAGCCTTGTTGTTGTGGAACAGGCAAGTGTTCCTAGAGTTGGAGTGGTGGAGGATGTGGCTAGATTGAAAGATCGCCACTTTCCTGATTTAATTCCTCCCACGCCCAAAAAAAAATCCCTGTAAGAGATGTAGAGTCTGCTTGCGAAGAGCTATGCGGAAGGAGGGTCGTATGCACTGTGCCGATTGTCCTTCTAATCCTGGGCTGTGTGTGCCCACATGTTTCAGATTGTATCACACTCAAAAGAGTTTTTGGGAGCAACCGTGAGTCTAATAGTGTACTGCCTGGTCTGTACGGTTTTATATAGTTGTTGTTCAGTTTCACGTTTGGCAATAGAATGATGTCTTTAGTTACTGCTGTTGTTTTTGTAGTTATAGTTTTGTATCTAGTTGCAATTGGTTTGTGTTTTCATTTTTGTTAAAAAAAAAATTATGACTGTGTGCGTGGACTGGCGCTCGGCTGGCGGTGTGCATGGACTGGCACTTGGCTGGCAGTGTCCGTGGATTGGTGCTTGGCTGGCAGTGTGCGTGGATTGGTGCTTGGCTGGCGGTGTGCGTGGACTGGCGCTTGGCTGGCAGTGTGCGTGAAATGGCGCTTGGCTGGCAGTGTGCGTGGATTGGCGCTTGGCTGGCGGTGTGCGTGGACTGGCGCTTGGCTGGCAGTGTGCGTGGAATGGCGCTTGGCTGGCGGTGTGCGTGGACTGGTGCTTGGCTGGCAGTGTGCGTGGACTGGTGCTTGGCTGGTGGTGTGCGTGGACTGGCGCTTGGCTGGCTGTGTGCCTGGACTGGTGCTTGGCTGGCGGTGTGTGTGGGCTGGCGCTTGGCTAGCGGTGTGCGTGGGCTGGCGCTTGGCTGGCAGTGTGGGTGGGATGGTACTTGGCTGGCGCTGTGCGTGGGCTGGCATTTGGCTGGCAGTGTGTGAGTAGTGACTTGCTGCTGGTCATTACACACTCTGCTAGTCAAACGCCACTGTAGACACTATGTCAACCACCAGCCGGTGTGATTGCTGTGTCAGTCATGTGGGCATATGAAAGTGATGGGCCCTTGAATGGCGCTGTCTGTTGATGTGAATGTTGTAATGTCCTGGGCCCGTGGCTGGCGGTGTGAATGGTCTTGTGTGTAACGTATGAAAGGTGTGTAAATGGCCTGTAAAGAGGTTGGTGCCTTGCCGTGGCTTTACAGCTCACGAGCTGTGAGTCATTGGCTCAGGTTTTTAAACTTTTTAAATATTAACAGTGCATTTCCTTTTTGTGAAATCTCTTGTTAATAGAATTTTACGCTCTGAACCTTCACCCACCCTCGTGCCAAATCCAACCAGTATGTGTGAGTACTTAAGGAATTGTTCATTTTGAAGGAATATTTGTCTTTTCTGTCTCTCTCTGCCAGGGTGTACATTGTCTCCACATTGTCTGTGAATGTGAGTGTTGTAATGTGCTGGGGCCGCAGTTGGTGGTGTGAAAGTGTGTGTCAAGTATGAAAGGTGTGTGAATGGCCTGTAAAGAGGTCGGTGCCTTGCCGTGGCTTTACAGCTCACGAGCTGTGAGTCATTGGTTCTGGTTTTTAACCTTTTAATTATTAACAGTGCATTTCCTTTATGTGAAATCTCTTGTTAATAAAATATACATTTTGAACCTTTCACTCACCCTCGTGCAAAATCCAACCAGTATGTGTGTGTACTTGAAATTTACCAACTTTAGATATTTCTGTAAAGTAAAAAAAAAATGGGGAGTGCTGGGTGGTGTGCCTCTTATGGATCCCAAAATGTTTTTTACTCACGCCATGCAAACCTCAAAATGTGACTATAGTCACTCATTTTCCTTGCATTACTGTGTCATAGTAATCTGTTGTCAGAAAAACCACAATTTTCCTACCACCCTGCATTCCCCCCATGTCTCCCGATAAAAATGGTACCTCACTCGCGTGGGTAGGTCAAGTACCCGCGACAGGCAAGGGCCCAAAACCTATTGAGGCAACATCAAAATTACCTATCGCAAAACAACCTGGTTTTGCAAGGGGGGTCCCATGAGTTTTTGGCCCCGGGCTCGGCGGCCATCTAGGGAAACCTACCTAATCCACACATTTCTGAAAACTAGACACCCGGGGGAGTCCAGCCAGGTATGGCTTGCGTGGGTCCCCCAACATTTTCCTACCCAGAATCCCCTGCAAACCTCAAATTTAGCTGAAAAATTCACTTTTTTCTCAAATTTCTGTGTGGGAAAGTTCTGGAATCTGCGTGGATCCACAAATTTCCTACCACCCAGCATTCCCCCAGGTCTCCTAATAAAAATGGTACCTCACTTGTGTGGGTAGGCATAGTGGCTGCAACAGGAAATGGCCCAAATTGTACTGTGGAGACTTCAAAATTACATATAACAAAACTACCTGGTTTGGGGGGGGCACCTGGGGTTTGGGCCCCGGGCTCGCCGCCATCTAGGGAAACCTACCAAACCCACACATTTCTGAAAACTAGACACCCAGGGGAGTCCAGCGAGGTATGGCTTGCGTGGGTCCCCCAACATTTTCCTACCCAGAATCCCCTGCAAACCTCAAATTTAGCTGAAAAATGCACTTTGTTCTCAAATTTCTGTGTGGGAAAGTTCTGGAATCTGCGTAAATCCACAAATTTCCTACCACCCAGCGTTCCCCCAGGCCTCCTGATAAAAATGGTACCTCACTTCTGTGGGTAGGCATAGTGGCTGCAACAGGAAATGGCCCAAATTGTACTGTGGAGACTTCAAAATTACCTATAACAAAACTACCTGGTTTGGGGGAGGGCACCTGGAGTTTGGGCCCCGGGCTCGCCGCCATCTAGGGAAACCTACGAAACCCACACATTTCTGAAAACTAGACAGCCGGGGGAGTTCAGCGAGGTATGGCTTGCGTGGGGCCCCCAACATTTTCCTACCCAGAATCCCCTGCAAACCTCAAATTTAGCTGAAAAATTCACTTTTTTCTCAAATTTCTGTGTGGGAAAGTTCTGGAATCTGCGTGGATCCACAAATTTCCTACCACCCAGCGTTCCCCCAGGTCTCCTGATAAAAATGGTACCTCACTTGTGTGGGTAGGCATAGTGGCTGCAACAGGAAATGGCCCAAATTTTACTGTGGAGACTTCAAGATTACCTATAACAAAACTACCTGGTTTGGGGGGGGGCACCTGGGGCTTGGGCCCCGGGCTCGCCGCCATCTAGGGAAACCTACCAAGCCCACACATTTCTGAAAACTAGACACCCTGGGGAGTCCAATGAGGTATGGCTTGCGTGGAACCGCCGACGTTTCCCTACCCAGAATGCCCTGCAAACCTCAAATTTAGCTGAAAAAACCACATTTTCCACATATTTCTGGGTGGGATCACCGTGCCGGGTCAAAAGACCTATCCCACAGCGTTCTCCTTAGTGTCCCGAGTAAAATTTTGTGGGTCCACGCAGATTCCACAACTTTCCACCACAGAAATGTGAGGAAAATGTGTTTTTTTTGACAAATATTTAGGTTTGCCAGGGATTCTGGGTAACAGAACCTGATGGGAGCCAGTCAAGTCACCCCATCCTGGATGCCCCTGGGTGTCTAGTTTTCAAAAATGTATAGGTTTGCTTGGTTTCCCTAGGTGCCCGCAGAGCTAGGGTTCAATATCTACAGCTTGGCACTTTGCATAAAAAGGGTCAGTTTTCACTGTGAAAATGTGGTGTGTCCACATTGCGTTTTGGGCCGTTTCCTGTCGCGGGCAGTAGGCCTACCCACACAAGTGAGGTACCATTTTTCTCGGAAGACTTTGGGGAACGCAGGGTGGCTGGAATTTTGTGGATCCACGCAGATTCCAGAACTTTCCACCACAGAAATGTGAGGAAAATGTGGGTTTTTTTACACATTTTTAGGTTTGCAAGGATTCTGGGTAACAGAACCTGGTGGGAGCCAGTCAAGTCACTCCATCCTGGATTCCCCTGGGTGTCTAGTTTTCAAAAATGTAAAGGTTTGCTAGGTTTCCCTAGGTGCCGGCAGAGCTAGCGTTCAAAATCTAAAGCTTGGCACTTTGCAAAAAAAGGGTCAGTTTTCACTGTGAAAATGTGGTGTGTCCACGTTGCGTTTTGGGCCGTTTCCTGTCACGGGCACTAGGCCTACCCACACAAGTGAGGTAACATTTTTCTCAGAAGACTTTGGGGAACACGGGGTGTGTGGAATTATGTGGATCCACGCAGATTCCACGACTTTCCACCACAGAAATGTGAGGAAAATGTGTTTTTTTGGACAAACTTTTAGGTTTGCAAGGGATTCTGGGTACCAGAACCTGGTGGGAGCCAGTCAAGTCACCGCATCCTGGATTCCCCTGGGTATCTAGTTTTAAAAAATGTATAGGTTTGCTAGGTTTCCCTAGGTGCCAGCAGAGCTAAGGTTCAAAATCTACAGCTTGGCACTTTCCAAAAAAAGGGTCAGTTTTCACTGTGAAAATGTGGTGTGTCCATATTGCGTTTTGGGCCGTTTCATGTTGCGGGCACTAGGCCTACCCACACAAGTGAGGTACGATTTTTCTTGGAAGACTTTGGGGAACGCGGGGTGGGTGGAGTTTTCTGGATCCACGCAGATTCCAGAACTTTCCACCACCGAAATGTGAGGGAAATGTGGTTTTGTTGACAACTTTTTAGGTTTGCAAGGGATTCTGGGTAACAGAACCTGGTGGGAGACAGTCAATTCACCCCATCCTGGATTCCCCTGGGTGTCTAGTTTTAGAAAATGTATAGGTTTGCTAGGTTTCCCTAGGTGCCGGCAGAGCTAGGGTTCAAAATCTACAGCTTGGCACTTTGCAAAAAAAGGGTCCGTTTTCACTGTGAAAATGTGATGTGTCCACGTTGCGTTTTGGGCCGTTTCCTGTCGTGGGCACAAGGCCTACCCACACAAGTGAGGTACCATTTTTCTCGGAACACCTTGGGGAACGCGGGGTGGGTGAAATTTTGTGGATCCACGCAGATTCCAGATCTTTCCACCACAGAAATGTGAGGAAAATGTGGTTTTTTGGACAATGTTTTAGGTTTGCAAGGGATTCTGGGTAATAGAACCTGGTGGGAGCCAGTCAAGTCACCCCATCCTGGATTCCCCTGGGTGTCTAGTTTTCAAAAATGTATAGATTTGCTAGGTTTCCCTAGGTGCCGGCAGAGCTAGGGTTCAAAATCTACAGCTTGGCACTTTGTAAAAAAAGGGTCCGTTTTCACTGTGAAAATGTGGTGTTTCCACATTGCGTTTTAGGCCGTTTCCTGTTGCGGGCACTAGTCCTACCCACACAAGTGAGGTACCATTTTTCTCTGAAGACTTTGGGGATCGTGGGGTGGGTGGAATTTTGTGGATCCACGCAGATTCCAGAACTTTCCACCACAGAAATGTGAGGGAAATGTTGTTTTTTTGACAAAGTTTTAGGTTTGCAAGGGATTCTGGGTAACAGAACCTGGTGGGAGCCAGTCAAGTCACCCCATCCTGGATTCCCCTGGGTGGCTAGTTTTCAAAAATGTATAGGTTTGCTAGGTTTCCCTAGGTGCCGGCAGAGCTAGGGTTCAAAATCTACAGCTTGGCACTTAGCAAAAAAGGGTCCGTTTTCACTGTGAAAATGTGGTGTGTCCACGTTGCGTTTTGGGCCGTTTCCTGTCACGGCCACTAGGCCTACCCACACAAGTGAGGTACCATTTTTCTCAGAAGACTTAGGGCAGAGGTCTTCAAACTTTTGTCGGCTGAGCCACCCCAGCTAAATTTTTTTAGATGTCGGGCCCCCCCCACCACCCGACAGAAATTTCTGGAATCTGGTACACTATATAATCGACTGCCACCCGTATATCACTGGCCATATCTGGCAAATAATGTTAAACACAATAAGAGTGTTTAGTAAACTGCAGGTTTGTGAGTGGGTGTGGTTAAATGCAGAGGCTTATTACACAGTTTAAATCAAAATTTTCCAAGATGAAATGTGCGCAAATTGTTTTTACTATGAAGCTTTGTTTTACACATATAACACATGATTTGACATAGATTGATAATAACACCAATAACATTAATGTGATGGGTGTGCCTGTTTTTTGCCACAGAGACGGTCAATCTGTGGATGGATTTTTGCTACTGCCATCCTCAGGTTGTGCTCCACATCTAGTCTTGACCGGTACTTAGTCTTTAACACCGCAAGTGCTGAGAACCCAATCTCACATAAATAGGACGAGCTGAAAGGCAAGAGAGTTTTGATAGCAGTTTCTCTCAAAGCTGAATGTTTTGCAGACATTTTCAGCCAAAACTCTCCCAATGAGACTTTGCTGAATTGCATCTGCAGAGTGCGGTCACTTTGGAGATCAATCAGTTCTTCCTGCATGCGAATCGGGAGATGGCTCCCCACCTCTGCCAGAAATGGTTGAAAGACCCAGTCATTGAAGTGATCGCTGTCCTCAGGAAAATACTTTTGTAAACTGTTCCTGAGAGACGTCAGGTGATTTTTTATTATCTCACCAACACTTGGAAGTTTATATTCAGTCTCCTCAAGAGCATCTACTAAACATGGAAACGACTCAAACAGGCCCTCTTCAACTAGTCTTCTCCATAATTCCAGCTTCTTCTTGAATGCAGTTATTCTTTTGTTCATGGTAAAAGAAGTGATTTCAGCTCCTTGCAGAGACAGATTCAGGGAATTTAATTTCTCGAAAATGTCAGCAAGGTATGCTAAAAGCACAAGCCAGCGGGGATTGCATAGCTGTTCTGCTTTGCCAGGGTCCAAACACAGAAGAAACTGCCGTACTTCATTCCTTAATTCAAAGATGCGAGTCAGCACTTTCCCCGGGATAACCACCGCACTTCTGTATGAATCAGCAAGCCATCATGCTCAGCTCCTATTTCTGCACATAAAATTGCAAAAAGACGAGCTCTTGTGGGATGGGTCTTTATAAAATTTACTATTTTTATAGCAGAATTAAGCACATCCTCAAGTTCACTGTCTATGTTTCGAACAGCAAGGGCTTCCCGGTGTATCATACAGTGGGTCCACAGAATATGTGGAGCCACTTTCAACACGTTAGCTTTTAGGCCAGCCCTAGCACCACAAATTGAAGGAGCACCATCTGTGCAGATTCCAACACAGTTTTCCCATTTTAAGCCATGGATATTCAAGAAGTCATTGATAATGTCAAACAAATCAGAACCTGTTGCTCGCCCCTTGATTGGCTTGCAAAATAAAAAATCTTCCAATAATAGTGTTTCATAACAGTATCGAACATAAGCAATTAAATGGGCATCCTTTGACACATCAGTTGCTTCATCTAATTGCACAGCAAACAAACTGGATTTCAACCGGCCTATGAGCTGTTCCTGGATATCTTCTGACATGTCAGAGATGCGGCGGCAAACTGTTGTGTCTGAGATGGGTATGCTTTTGAACTTCTCTGCTGCTTTTTCACCAAGCATTGTCCTAGCCACGTCGAGCAATGCTGGGAGAATCACTTTTTCTCCATCTACAAAGGGCCTTTTGTTTTTAGCAATGTGGTATGCTACTTGGTATGATGCTTTTAATGCATTTGCTGGAGTATTTGCCACATGTTTCACCGCTTCTTTCTGCTGAGTTATGTCCTGCAACTTTCTGGCAAAAAAATCTCAGTTTTTTCCTGCCAGAGACCCATGTTTCGTTTCAAAGTGACGCCTCAGTTTGGTTGGCTTCAAGCTGTCATTAGCTAAGATCACGCCACAAACCACACACTGTGGTCTACTTTCTCCACTAACAACAATGCAGGTGAACCCAAAGTCCAAATAGGAGGCATCATATTTCCGTGTGTTTGCAGCTTTTCTCTCTCCATCTGTTTCTGTTTCAGCCTTTCGCTTGACCACTCTACCATCTTTTGGCAGCAGGAAACGGTCCATGTCAAATGTGTGCTTAACCTAAGATACAAAATTCCGAAGCTGCATGTTAATGAATAGTACATGGCTACAATTTTACAGCTTCATGAGGTAGAGCAGGTTTTGTAGTTTCAAAAAAATCTTTACAAAAATTCTTCTTATATTATAAATAAAAAAATTGGATAAAAAAATAATTTTATGATAAGTGGATAAAAAGTAATTCCAGCTCATCCAGGCTTTAAGTAGGTGCTTCCATAATTGCTGCAGTATGTAAATGCGGTATACCACCATTGAGGCTCTGCAAGTTACTTGTTCAAAGGTTAGTGAGGGCAAACTTCAGCACTGCCCCTTCACCCATCACTCAAAAACAAATGCGTACCTTCTTATTCACTTCCTCGGATGTTCCTGCTGCTTGAATAGGAGTCCTCTGCCTAGCGATCAAAAAGCGTTTTCCCTTGCAATGAAGAGAAAATGTTTAAGAAATATTACTTGCATGTTCTTAATATGTTTTGCATGAGACATCATAAAAGCTCCCCTGAGATCAGAATCATAGTGATTGGCAAGGGAGTGAATGACATGCCTAGAAGTTACCTGCTGCCTTATCTTAAGGGCAAATAAAGTATGCCATGATCTGCAAGTTCTTAGTTTCAAGTCCTGACAGCTGGTAAGATAGCCATGATCTCCAAGTTAAGAATTTGATTTCTTACAGGGCCACGTTAGCTTTCCATTCTTTCAAGTTTGTTAAATTGATCTTGAATGTACTTCCTTGGAGCTCCTTCACTTCAATATCCCCCATAACGAACACACCCACTCTCCTGTAAGCGACAAGTTTCCTTTACTTTTGCTTTGCCAATATTTCAACACGTGCAGTTCCTCTGTAGAGGCGCAAAGGATTGGATGAGCATGTATTTGGATGTTTTTTTTATGACCCACAGACCGCCGCTATGCGAAACTTGCACTGCCTTTGATTCTCAAATCCAGAAGTCTTAATCATGGTTATTGAGCGGTTTAAGTACGGGCACATCTCTGACCGGCTCAAGAGGTTGTACATAATTTTCATGGGGCCCTGGTCTTTGCTCTTAGGCCTGTACCATATTGCAGACGGAAGGCCAGAGCAAAAAAGCACTGGGAAAAAGAATTCTACAGCATCAAAAATTGTCCATATAATGTGTGCTGCTGAATGGCATCTATAAAGGAACAAGGAGGGCTACTAGGATACTCCGTACCACCACACTGTACCTTCTAAAAATGTTGTATTCAAAATATAAATCTTTCGTATGCCCAGGCTAAGACTCCATCGGTTTAGACACCACCTTGATATATTGGGAAAAATGAATGCCAATAAATTAGTTTAAAAATATAATTTTTTCACAGTTTTACATTGTGCAAACTCCTGGGCACTGGAACACTTTAAATGAGCACCAGTTACATTACACAGGGTCAGATTTGTTTTCATTACTCATGGATAAATTACATTATTTCGTCCAAGATCACGTGATGTTGCGCCGAGGATGGGATTCAAACCCGGCACCCCACTTACAAAGTCAACAGCTCTGGCTATAAAACCACATCCCTCCCCTTCATTTGATGGGGTGGAAAGTATCAATCCAAGTACAGCATGCAAACGAGCATAGTGGACGAATGCAAACTTAGAGGGTGGGGTTTCCTTAGTTGTATTGTTTTATGAAATCAAATGATCCATTGTACAGCATAAAGTTCTAGAAAACTGGGGCATTTTATGGCCAAAATATTCCTCAGGTATAATCCCCAATTTGTCTTTTTCCCAAAAAGCCTACAAACCCCAAAGTCAAGCCCATACTGACCAAACAATTTCCCAGGGCCCGCTTTAGGGCGGTACAGCCGATGTGTTCAATAACTTTTGGTTTTAAAAGTACTTGCTGTTTCCTTGCTGTCTAGCAGTTTTCAGGCAACAATAAAAATGTCAAGATAACGCAGGTGATTAATCTTTCTGCTGAAGAGAGATGAAGTTTTGTCTAGTGGCATTTTTGACTCATAATGTAGCGCAGAGGGTTAATGTGCTTGCTGCAAAGAACGTATACCATGCAGATCACACAACGGTATTCCTCACTGTTTTGTGTAATATTTCCTATAGAATGCTTTACACACATAAGATTCATTGCCTCTGAGTAACCAGTGCTCAATTTAATCCGGTGGTTGTCTTTAGGTTCCACCGGCACTCATTTTTGGTGACCGTCACTTATTTTTCCTCATCGCACATTTACCTAGAGAAAGAGAGGAATAAACAAACACACAAAGGGGAAGAAAGAGGAAAAGAAAAACAGAAAAAAGTCACAGAGGGAGAAAGCAGGAAACTGCAAAATGAGATAAAGGTGCAGGGTGTGACTGGTAGTGGATTAAAGGCATGACAGATTACAAAACAACATATTTGGAAAACTAACATTTAATATTGCTGCTTTGGGCATTTGAGCAGAGCTCTGGACACCAGCACCTATTTTGTTATTTTTTTTACACAAATTAAGCACTGTGTATAACATGTGTGTGATGCAAAGTGCTCTGACACCCTATGGTTGGTATGAGTAGCAATATAAAACGAAAGAAATGCATGCAAGAAAGGGACTGTGGAGAGTTGAGTGACACTATGGAAGGTGGTAGTGAGGGAGTCCGTGGAGATGGAGGTTATTGGGGGTTGGGGTGCCAAAAAAGATTGTCGCACCAGGCGCCCTTAACTCTAAAGCTGGCCCTGCAAGCACCTAGTGTGTTTCCTACCCATAAAGCCTCATATTCAAAGAGCACATAGAATAGTTGACCTGCTGTGCCAGTGGCTTTGAGAAAGGAAGCAGTCTCTCAAGCCTGCAGTTTTTTTGTGGAAACATAGAAAAGATGTATATACAAATGACATCAAATGAAATAGAGTCCTCAAAATAACATTTAAATGGCTTTTCACATTGGATAAACAATGGGAAATAGAGACTGCAAAATATGTGACTGGCTCCTCAAACAGTGCACAGTTAGTTACTGACAGTGGTGGCAAGGTCTTGATCGCCAGTCCATTTTGTTGCTGGCGGCTGCTGCAAATAAAAAGTGGTAGGGCGTGGGGCACGGGAGGGGGTGAATTAAACACCCAAGTGAAAGCTGTAGAAACCAATGGAATTAACCCACATTAGTTAGCAGTATAGTGGTGCAACTAGAATCAAAGCAAGAAGGCACCAGTGTGCTGAAGAAAGCAACGCCCTGCGTGCGCAACACCTGCAAAACTACAGTGAAGTTCTTCAAAAGCTTTCTTATCAGCCTCTCACGAAATATTAAATCTGTTCACTCCCTTCATGTGTTTGTGGTGCGAGACTCTCTGGTTGCATGTGTGTTTTTCTCTGTGCTGTGTGTACAGATTCCGTGAGGATGAGGCACTCTTGCTTTGCTTCCTGAAAATAAAACGTCTTTGCTCTCGTGTGCTTCTGTTGTCTGGTAACAAGTGGCTGCCTAAGAGTGAATTAGTGATTCCCTTGTGAGTGCAGGCGTTTTTGTAATAATGTAAAAATGAAAATCTCTTTGAACAGCAGAAGGCGCCGTGTTCCAGGTTTTTGTTGTCTATAATTGGGCACACAGAGTTTGTTTCTCCCTTGCTCTGTTCCTATGGGCCTTGCTGAAACCCCCAGAGATGTTTCTTTACACTACAGAAGTATAGGCACGTCCTGCCCCATTGCAATTTTATTTAAAATAACCTTGCTCTGCATTGCAATGTGTGACATTTTCATAATTTCAGTGTAATTATGACTGACATTTCAACGACTATGAGTGACACAAATCAAGCAATGAAGACGAGGGAAACAAATATCTGAAATTGCACCCATTTGAGCAACGTGACTGCACCAGCAAAAGCACATTTTCGTAGCATACCAAGTCAGTGTAACAGTAGATCAGGCTTCTCCAAAAAGTAGCTCGCAAGCTACTGGTATCTCTCTAGCTAACCATGAGTAGCTCTCCTGTGTGCAGCACAGCCTACAGAATTACAAGCCTTTGCTTGGTTGAATTATTATACATAAATGGAAAAGTGAGTATTTAAGATGAAAATGCGTTTACTTTCAAAGCCCATATTTTCCAAATTATTAGGTGACTCAGTGTAACCAGCGCTACTCGGCTCACTTTCATTAACTACATGATGTATTCTGAAGACAATGACATTGCTGATTTGTAAAAGAAAAGTCCATGGGCATACATGTGTGTGTGAGGGAGGAAGGGTGGAGATGGCAGCCAGGCAGAGTGCAGCTGCAGCATAAGGGAGTACGGATAGCCACAGGCCCTTTCTAAATAGATTTTATTTGAACAATCTGCTGAACACGAGCGCTAGAGTTTGCTGGTAACTGTTTACTAGCTTGGGTGAGCAGTCGTTCGTTCCAAGCTTCCCTTCCCTCTCCCACATCAACTTTACATGATGCACCCTATTCCAACAAGAAAAAACATACCATTTGTACATTAACAGAACCCTTCGGAATGAACGGTTCAACAGCAGTTTCTGATTACAATACCTTGCACAACCGGGGTACAGAGAACACATTTGCAAGTCTCCCAGAAGATAAACACTCCTCTGTTACTGACCGGCCTTCTGACCTTGAGGTGTCTTTAAATTACAAAATTATGAGCACGTCGTGCCCCGTTGCAAGATACTTAATATTAGTATGGGCATGTCGTGTCTCTTCGATTTTCCCTCTCTCCCCCCAGCCTCCTCCCCCGCCCACCTCCGCCCGACTGAGAAAACTAGGCAGCATTGAAAGGAGAATGTTTGCACATAAGGCTACAAATAATAGGGAGAAAATAGAAGTGTTAAAAACTTACCTGTGGGTGGTTTCAATCTTCCGACAGCAGCAGGAGAACGCCAGTGCATCAGCACTAGAATTCTTCACGTCGATGAAGTCAACTGCAGATCATACACCAGGATAACCTCGACAAGACAGGAACCGGCAACGAAGAAAGTGAAAGGCAGCAAACAGCAGGAGTGAAGAAACACCACACTACCCAAAAAGTAGACGAATTCAGGAGCTTTATGCTCCTGATTTCGCGGCACTTCCTGCCATCGGTATAGCTGTCCCCTTCATTGGTGTAACGTCAGTGGTGACGTTACTGAGTGCTGATTGGCTGCTGTGAAGGAGTTCGCCAATCCAAAAGCCCCATTTGAAAAGGGGAAGAAATGCAGGAAGTAAACGTACTTTCGACGTTTAGAAACAGGTGAGATTTTCCGGTGGAGTGCGCGCCCCCCTGAGATGATGGCGCACCCCCCCAGGGGGGCGCGCCCAACAGATTGAAGAACTCTGACTTAGGGGAACGCGGGGTGGGTAGAATTGTGTGCATCCACGCATATTCCAGAACTTTCCACCACAGAAATGTGAGGAAAATGTGGGTTTTTTGACAAATGTTTAGGTTTGCAAGGGATTCTGTGTAACAGAACCTGGTGAGAGCCAGTCAAGTCACCCTATCCTGGATTCGCCTGGGTGTCTAGTTTTCAAAAATGTATAGTTTTGCTAAGTTTCCATAGGTGCCGGCAAAGCTAGGGTTCAAAATCTACAGCTAGGCACTTTGCAAAAAAAGGGTCAGTTTTCACTGTAAAAATAAAGTGTGTCCACTTTGCGTTTTGGGACGTTTCCTGTCACGGGCACTAGGCCTACCCACACAAGTGAGGTACCATTTTTATCGGGAGACTTAGGGTAACACAGAATTGTAAAGCAACTGTTATTACCTATTGACTTTCGATGCATTTCTGCCTTCCAAGTGAAAGACAATGTGTAAAAAGAAGTCATTTTGAAAAATGACCTATAATTCTCATGCTAGTATGGGTACTCACAATTTCGGAAATGTGCAAATATCTACTGTTTCTAAACTCTATATTTTGTTCCAATTTCAGAAATATATAGGTGTCTTTCATACCGATTTTTCCATGTATATATTTTCCCAAATTAATTGCTATATACGTGGTTCATAATGAAAAACCATTGCAAGACGCTGCTCAGTTATTGGCTCTGGGTTCGTCGGGTTCTTGGTGAACCTACAAGTCCTATATATCCCCAACACCAGAAAGGTCCAGCGGATGTAACGGTATATTGCTTTTAAACAGCTGTCACAATTAGAAGAAGTTACAGGTGAAAACGTTGGCACAAATGGCTGTTTTTTTCAACTAATTTTAAATTTTTCCTATATTTAACTGTTAGTTTCTATAAAGAAACCTTGAAGGATCTACACAAATGACCCCTTGCTGAATTTAGAGTTGTGTCTAATTTTCTAAAATGTATAGCTTTTTAGGATCCATTATTCCTTTCATACCCATTTCTACCATTAACTGGAAGAAGGTTGAAAGCACAAAAAATAGCAAAAATAGGCTATATCCCAGTAAAATGCCAAAACTGTGTAAAAAAATGTTGGTTTTCTGACAAAAGTCTGTCATTCCCTAAAAGCTGGAAAAATGGTGATTTCAGCCCCACAAACCCTTTGTTGATACCATTTGCAGGGAAAAAACCAGACGCTTTCATTTGCAGAACTTTCTTCCCATTTTCCCCCCAAAAAACAGAATTTAACTGTATTTTGGCTAATTTCTGGGTCCCTTCCAGGGGAATCCACAAACCCTGGGTACCTTTAGAATCCCCATGATGTTGGAAGAAAAGGACGCAAATTTGGCATGGATACCTTATGTGGTCAAAAGGTTACAGGGGCCTAAGCGCGAACTACCTCAAATAGCCAAAAAAAGGCTTAGCACAGGGGGGGAAAAGGCCTAGCAGCGAAGGGGTTAAGATGATGCCGGAATGCATTGTGGAATCAAGTGCAAATAGCTGCTATTTGGATCCTGTGAAGGAGAGAATGGCAAGTAGGACTCATGTCAATGCTCTCCACCCTGCAAGGTCCATATGCCATTACTGTGGGCCAAGAGAGATTGATGTCTCAATACCTGTGATCCTGCCCTAATGAGAAGTCCATTATTATTCCTGCAACCATTTTCGAGGCTATACATGGGGGCCAAGATTTACCATGCTTTTGCGATGGGGTTGCAGAACATTTGTGGCGCAACCCAGAAGCAAAAGTTAATTTTGACATTTACTAAGTCATACAAAGAGTGATTTAGTAACTACAAAGTAATAGAATGCAACACATAAGGCTCTCTTGCATTACTTTGCATCGGGTAGGCATTACATGGGTGGAGCATAAGAATTCCTTTGCATCCACCCGTGTATTTTGACACATACCCGGATTTACAAAGACTTGTAAACCTGGGTTTGCGGCAAAATGGTGCACCTACCAGACAGAGGCATAACAAGGAGAAATATCTTTATTTCTCTTTGTTACTTCCTCATTCCATGTATGCTGCATTCTGCATGTGCATCTGAATGTGTCTCTAAGGTTTGTTTTTGTACAAGAAGGTATCCCTTCCTACACAGTAATAATTCTGCCTGTAGCACAGGCACCCTTGCACTATACTGCAAGGGTGCTTGCATTGGCACTAGGCAACACACAGTGCACCAGCATAAGGAGAGAACAGAAGAAATGCTCCATATCTTTGGAAATATGGAGCATTTCTTCTCTCCTTTTCATGCAGCGCAGCTTAGCAAGTTCCCGTGCTGTTTCGCATTGCGTGAAACAATAGTAAATGTGCCGTCATCCTTTTTGGAGCAGCCCATGGGTGCCCATGAGCTGTCACCGTGCTATGAGAAAGAATGTCCTTCAGGTTGACTTCTTTGAATAAAGATGTTCCTCTCTCTGTTCATTAGCAGAAGAACAAGACATTTTGTACTAAATGGCACAGAGATAAAAAATAAAAAAATGCATGTGAAGCAAGGACATAGTTCACATAATGTCTGCAAGAATGTACAGGTGAAATTCGTGACGAGAATGATAGACATTCAAGGTAACAATGTATTGTACTTTGTTATGCAGGTCTTAAGAGGATTAGTACACACACATCATAAATAAGCACAATATCATGACACATGAAGCTTATAAAATATAAGAGAAGTTATATACTGTGTGGGTACATTATTGTGCATGGGCCAAAAGCATCCGCGGGCTGTATGCGAAAGGTAAAAGGATAAAGAACAAAGAGTCTGTATTGGACCAGTGAAGGAGTATACCATGTAGGCTGATTGGTACAATTTTAGTGTATGGAGCTGTAACATCAAGGGAAAAGGTGGGATGGATCTCGTGAAGAATTACTTGTACTAATGCATCCTTCTCGGTTTTCGATTGTGTGTAAAAAAATGGAGTTCAAGGACACATGATCTGGTGCAAGGTTTGTGATAGTACACTTTGTGATAGTCTTACCCTCTTTCATCAGGCCTGGCCAATGGGATACTGGGTTGGTGTGTGCATTTCTAGAAGAAGCATTGTATCTACTAGGTTTAAACAATTTAAGTTCAGGGTGGCTTGTATATTGTCTTCTTCATACATCTGACGTGTGCTTTGCTAGACAATAGCGTTTTTTATGCATGCACTTATAGACTGCCTCTATACTAAACCATAACACACCACAATCTTAAGTAACATAATACATCAGGAAGACAACATAACAGTACCAAACAACGCACAACACATAAAACAGCACAGCCAAAAATCTCGATACACCAGATCAGCAAACAGCAGAGAAGCACAACATAAAATAACACAACCTACACAAAACATTAACATAACACATCAATACTTCAGCACAACACAGCAATCCATTGATACAGCATGCCTACAAAGACACTAACACAAAACAACACTACAAGAATACTGTATAATATGACAACACACCAGCACAGTACACCAGCATATAAAGAAGCAACGTCCACCAACTGAACACACCAAAAATAGGCAAAACACTAATATACCAATAAAATGCAACAAAGCAACATGACAGCAATATCGTTCTGTCACGTTGTTATGTTGCATTGCTGTGTTTGTTGTATGACTTTGCTGTTCTGCTATTTAATGCATGGTTTTGTGGAACTGTTCTGTCAAGAGTTCTGTTCAATTTGTTTTTGTTTTTTTGTGGTTGTACTGTGATTGTGCTGTTGCATTGCACAGGGGTTG
Organism: Calotriton arnoldi; assembly: GCA_963921515.1. Lineage (NCBI taxonomy): Eukaryota > Metazoa > Chordata > Amphibia > Caudata > Salamandridae > Calotriton > Calotriton arnoldi. The sequence goes on from CAWUFW010005748.1 coordinate 524,518, forward strand.
TTCTGCTGATAACGACCAGGGTGCACGCTCATGCTAGATGACGCTTAACATGGTACTGCCACTGTTCAAAATGTTAGGAGCCACCACTGTATAGTCAGGTATCCAAACAGAACACTTAAACATTTCAAGGCAGTGGCTACATTTCCTGGATTTGCACCACTGTATTTTGATTTTGGAAATGTTTACCACTGACCTTCCAGTACAAAAATGTTATTTGCCAAGACCAACAGTCGCATAGCCACGGCTGGTTCAGTTGTCAGTCTGATGTTTTTGCACTGACCAGTTAGTGACAGCCTTGTTTTTGCACTGTTCAGTAAATGCAAATGTTGGTGCAAAATTGAGCTGCTCTACTTCAGTATAAGCACTATATTCCAGTGTTTTGCAATCAAGATTAAGAAATAAATTAATGTTATGTCTGCGAATACTACTTTTACTAGTCATTGTTATAATTTCCAAAATGGCTTAGGAAGCAAATCAAATAGCTTGTCCCGAAAATTTGCGTTCATGGAGACATGGAGTAAGGTGCCAAGCAGCGGCAGCCGGCTCAGGTAAGGGCGGAGGGGCGGGGCAGTGCGTGGCAGGGGGGGAAGCCGACAGACGACGGAATAGGTATTATTTATTTATTTAATTATACCTATTCCATCGTCTGTCGACTTCCCTCACTTCCAGGTTTGTGTTACTTTTGTAATGCAAACCTGATACAAAGTGTTATGCTGGGATTTATTATCCAATGCAAATTAGGATTTGCGTTGGATAATTTTCCAAAGTAACGCAAAGTTGCTCTATGCATTAAGAGGGCATTTCCTAGATGGTACGTGGGCATTCCGATGGAGACACCCAAGGGTTTCGATGCAAATCCCTATCTACAAACATTCATAGACAGGGATTTGCACCAAAATCTTATGGCTCCTCAGGGCAGGTGTAATGTGGACAAATATTTTCATTTCTCCTCGTTACTCTTACTTTCAATGTGTTCTGCATTGTACGGCACACATACAAAGTAGGAACATCGTTAAAGGATAGTTTTTATACTTGAACAGTCCCCTTCAAGTACAAAAGCTATTCCTTACAGAACGCACCACTGTTGCATTATGGTGCAAGGAGGTGTCCAATGGCGCATGACAGCCTAAATTGTGCCAGTGCAGGAAGAGAGGAAAACAGTGCCATATCTTTGTAGATATAGCGTTGTTCTGCTCTCTCCCTTTCACACAAAACAGCACAGCAACATGCATGAATTTTTTGCACATCTGGGCCTAAGTCTCTGCACCTGCGGCGTATTGTGGATGCAGGTACAGAAGTAATGAAGACATCAGGAGGCTCACTAACTGTATGCCACAAAAGGTGGTGCACATAGTCTGCCCTCGAGGGAGCCACTGAAAAGGGGAATATGGGGTCCATAGCGATGAGTGCAGTCATTCACTGCAACTAGCTGAAGGGGAATTGCTGTTTCCCCCTTCCCCCCGTTTGAAGTGTAGGCCTTTTGCCACTTGTGCTGGAAAAGGCAGCCTGGCTGCTTCAAAAGCCACACCGACACTCACTAACACGCTGCCCCCCAGGACAGGCATGAGTTTTCGCTGCCCTGGGGGCAGTGCATTATCTGTAAAGGGGTGCATTGACTCTGTTTGCTCCAGGTGCATCTAGTTAAAGGTGTGCTGCTGAGCAAACAGTGCCAGCGTCCCCTAAGTATAATAGGGCCCCTGGTCTATCAGAATTTTAAGATATTCAATCAGGAAATTCCCCCATCACAACAACTGTGTGATCAGATTGCAGACTATTTTGATGACAAGGTCAGTGACCTCAGAAATAATTTTTTAATAGATACTCCACCTACTGAAGGGCCAAATCAGAATTCAGAAAATAGACCGCTGCTGAATCATTTTAATGAGATCACCTTTGAACAGTCCAGACAGGCTATTTTGACTTGTAAATCGGGCTCTCCAGGCGATTCTTGCCCCCAAAAATTCTACATGCTCTGATTGATACTGTTAATCCCATTATTAATCAGATTATCAACTCTTCACTCAGACAGGCAGTAGTACCAGACAGCTGGAAAGTTGCATCGGTTAAACCTCTTCAAAAGAAACATCTTGCGGATCCAACCATTTTGACCAATCTCAGACCTATTTCTTTACTGCCCTGCTTAAGCAAGATAACAGAGAAACTTGTAAATAAGCAACTAAATGACTTTCTCCTATTAAACAACGTGTTACACCCCAGGCAATCAGGTTTCAGGGCTGGGTATTCAACAGAATCAGCGCTCCTACACACTGCGGATACGCTAAAATTCGCTTTGGATCAAGGAAAGATGGCAGTGCTGATTCTGTTGGACCTATCAGCCACATTCGATACTGTTTCCCATGTTGCTCTGGGTAAGCGGTTAAGAAGTGCAGGGATTTCACAGAAGGCACTGGCTTGGTTGACATCATTCTTGGGAAACAGAAGACAATCAGTAACACTAGGCAACTTTACTTCAACTGAGAAGCAGCTGCGCTCAGGTGTGCCTCAGGGCTCAATTTTGAGCCCCACACGTTTAAACATATATATGCTGCCCCTGCTAGATCTAATATCATCTTTTGATATTGAGACTGTGTCTTACGCTGATGATACACAGCTCATGCTTACCCTGGATAAAGAAACCACAGCAGCTGAAGAAAATTTCCAACAATGTCTCTCGGCTGTCTTCGAATGGATGAAGACCAACCACCTTAAATGTAACAGCCAAAAGACGGAGATTCTGCTGCTGGGAAAATGTAATATCTTTTCACCCAAAATGTGGTGGCCAACCGACGCAGCCCCACCCCCCAATACTGTGGACACTGCAAAAAATCTAGGAGTACGATTTGATACTTCGCTTTCTTTTCATCAGCAGGCCCTGTCGGTAGCAGGAACTTGTTTTCATTGGATAAAAACTCTGAAAAAATTCTTTGACCTCCTGCCAGCCATAGCTCGCAAGTCTGTGGCAGTGGCAATGATCTTATCACGACTAGATTATTGTAACAGTCTTTATGCAGGTATAAAAAAGAGTACTCTAAAAAAGCTGCAGACTGTACAAAACGCAGCGGCCCGAATGATACTGAATTTACCTAAGGGGTCCTCTGCCACCGAGGCTCTTCAAATCCTCCACTGGCTACCCATACACAAGAGAATTCTCTTTAAAATCCTTGTGATAACCTTCAGAGCTGTAAAACAAAGTTGTCCTAAATACCTTAGGACCAGATTAAAAGCCTATGTACCTGCTCGTAACTTGAGATCCTCTAAAGGAAAATCTACTAGCACCCCCCCATTTTCGTCTGAAGTCCAGAGGAGGAAAATCCATGGCTGTACTAGGGACAAAAGCCTGGAATTATTTACCTACCCAATTGAGACTTACTCAGACGGAGTCCATCTTTAAGAAAAAATTGAAAACTTGGATCTTTACAGTTCCAGACAGTTTGGCCCTATCTTTCATCTGACTACAGCGACATTAGAGACCACATTCCCTCGACTCCCACTCTCAGCGCCAAAATGCTCCATTGGAGTGATAGCCAGCGCTTTATAAATGACATCATTCATTCAAGAACATATATTGTCCTTCAACATGGCAGAACAGTAGCTTTGAATATGCTTTTCCCAAAATGCATAATAAATTTGGCACTGCTACCAAGGTGGGGTGGGGTAAACTTCCCCATAGAACTAATGTGTGCTATGCTTGGATAACATTACTATATTGAGATCATAGAGAAAAGCTTGACTTTTCACTGCCATGACTCACAGTACAACTGAGAATGCCATGTAACAGGCACTGTGTGAGACTATTGTTGTTTCCTTTCTAAGGAATGTGATGCTTTTTTCGCTATGTAAAATCTCTGGCACTAAAAGTGCTGGCGGATACATGATAAAGCACAGCAGAGGCTGGACAGGATTTTTGGTTGCCAAGGCAAACACAGAATGCGACAATCCAATCATGAAATTAAGATATGATCTAGCAAGAATAACAAATTGCAAAATCTGTGGAACCCGCCGGATATAGCTGTCAAGGCAATCACACCTTTAAAAAGAAACAGGATTCTTCATCCGCACACTGTATCAACAACACCAGAGCAAAGGAAACTAGACTTAAAAAAAACAGCAAACTCCCCACCCCTGCAGTATTTTCATTGTTCTGTGCACCATAGGCTGGATGGTGTCTTAACCATTAGAAGAGTTTGAGCAGTGCTAATGTAACACCTCAGACAGTGGCAAATGTTTGCTTGCCAAGGGATCTTTAAAGGCATGTGGTGCTTTTGTCTGGAAATATAACAGCATAATTTGCTAACCTATATAAAGTAAACATCAGAACATAACACAATGACATAAGGCGTCATAACAAGACATTTAAATCATTACAGGGAACTTCTCAACAAAACAGTGAAAAAAACAATACAATACAACCTCAGTACAACACAACCAAATCCCATTGCAATAACACACCACAAATAAACAGTGGCACAAAAACAGAACGCATCACCACCACAACAAAATGCGACACAATAAATATGCACAAAAGTTCTTGCCACATATTACCACCTCCAGAATCCTGTTTTCATAATATGGTGGTATGGGGTGTTAGGAGCAAGCACGATCTTAACTTACCAACAAGGACGTGAAATTATGCTTTTCTGCAATGTTTTGCAATCTGGCCCTGTGTCGTAATTTAGCACTCCCATTACTCAATTTGGGGCAGAATGTATCAAGGATTTAAACTAGTGCAAAGTCACAAAAAGTGATGTAAACTGCTGAAAAGACTTGTTAAAGTATTTACTTTCCAGTGTAAACCCTATTTTGTGCTGTAACATTGTCAAAAAGAAACATAAATAGTGAGCTAGGCTAATTTGTGTTACTTTGCATCAAGGGAGCATTGCATGTGTGGTACATGTGTGTCCCTATATGACCACCCATGGATTTTGACTCAAAGTCCTGTTGACTAACAAAGAAAGACAGGGCTTTACACACAAAAAACGCCTCCGCGAGGCAAACATTAAAATGGTGAAATCTTTTTATTTTTCCTAACCTTTCCAACATTGTATGTGTGCTGTACTGTACAGCACACATTCAATGTGGGAAAAGTTTTAAAGTTAGTCTAAGCACTGGCTTGTGTACTGGAAGCATACCCTTGTAGCACAAAACCTATGCTAGACATAACACAAACACCTGCACTATGGTGCAAGGGTTTGTGCTTGGCACAAGGCACGCTCAAAGAGATCCAGCACAGGGGATAAAGAAATAGTGCCATATCTCTCTAGAAATGGTGCTGTCTTGCTCTCACCTCCTCACACAATGAAGAGGAGCATTTGGTGCCCTGCTTTGGGTGACATATTTGTAAATCTGGTCCTTAATGTGTTATCGCCCTAAAAATACAAAGTAACTTGGCTACAGACTTTTTTTGCATCCAGTTCAGCGTATCTCATGAGGCCTTTTGCCTGAGCTGAAAGTACTCCAAGTATGTACTCACACAATACCGTACACTTGCTGGTGAGATGCTACTTCTTTTGATAAAATGGACAGTAGGGCAGAGGAAATAATTGTCCTGACCATTAGCGGCCCGTGGTGGGAGTGCTGCCGGGCGGTGACGTGGGGCGGGGGAGGGGCAGGGTGGGGGGTAGTAAAGTACGGAATGCGGCCGTATAGAGGTAAGTAGACATATAAATAAATAAAACGAATTTCGTTGCGCGTGCTGCATCGCCAAATGCGATGTAGCGCGCGCAACGAAATTTGTTTTATTTATTTATATGTCTACTTACCTCTATACGGCCGTATTCCGTACTTTACTACCCCCCACCCTGCCCCTCCCCCGCCCCACGTCACAGCCCGGCAGCACTCCCACCACGGGCCGCTACTGGTCCTGACTACGGATTATAAAACTGTTTTTTTTTTTAATTGCTGTAGCAGAAATGTGGTAAAAAATACCTCACAATTCCCATGATTTGTTGTCATTTAGTTGGTCAAATATGAGCACACATCATGGATTGAACACGTTGCCATTTCATTATTTTTGAATCTCTATCGCTGACTGCACAATTCAATCAATGTACTCCCACTTAGCGAGCTGAAGTTTCATCAAGCAGTACTTATAATCACTAATCGGTATGTAGTGCAATATTCTGCGTTTTTTCTGTTGGCCCTGAAGGTGGCAGTAGAGCTACACTGCAGAGGGATGATGTAAAAGTTAGGAGTAAGAGACATCCTGTTGGCCCCCGAGTGGAGGTATGCCTAATGAGTGGTGTCATTGCTGGCTTAGTGCTTGAGGGTTGTATTGACTAAGGCAGTTGGTGAGAGCATGTAGCTTCAGCAAGGAGAGCTCACAGCGCACTTCTGGATGTATTCTCATAGGCATGCTCAAGGGACATGAAAACACTAGGCCTGGTAATCCCCATACCTACTGGGGATTAATCTTTATTGCATGGTTAATACAAAACGAAAAAATACGTAAATTAACTCAATTCAAAGGACTCAAATAAACCATAAGTACTTTAAAACATTATAGAAACTTTGTAAACATAATGCCAACTGAGATGTCACCGCATCTGCTCTACTTGACCATATCATTGATCATGGCCCTGTTGTACAGAATAAATAGTGGTATTGGTTTTGAGAACCAATGCACAGCTAGGCCCAGATTTACATACATTTTGCGCTGTGGGTGCCTCACTGTTTTGGCACAGCGAAGAAGCAAAATATAATTCAGCATTTACGAAGCCACACAAGCTAGAATGGCGTGACTTTGCTGGCTTTGTAAAAAAAAAAAAAAAATAGCACATCACTGCAATTAGCGCTACCTTGCATTACTTTGCGTTGGGGAGGCATTACTTGGATAGAGTATGGGTGTTCCTGTGCATGCACCCATGCATTTTGACGCAAACCCAGTTTTACTATTGTCTGTAAACCTGGATTTGCATCAAAATTGTGCACCTGCCCAAGGCTGACATAAGGAGGAGAAATATATTTATTTTCCTCATTACTTCCTGTTTGCATGTGTGCCACATTCTGAAGCACCCATGCAAAGAGTAATATGCCTCTAAGAATAGTTTTTGGGCAAGAAGGTAGCCCTTCCTGCACAAAAGTGATTCTGACCACAACACAGGCACCCTTGCATTGTGTGGTAAGAGTGTCTGCATTGGCGCTAGGTTGCCACAAGTGTGCCAGTGTAAGGGGAGAGAAGTGTGCCATATCTTTGTAAGGCAGTGTAGCAATGCATGAAAGTTTAGTAAACCTGGGTATTTACCGAATCTTGGTTAATAAACAAAGGAGCAGATTTACTACGTTTCGGTGCAACACAGTATAGCCACTGAAGTTGCTGCTCTGTGTTGAGTCACAGAGTGGGAGACAAATAGCACAATAGCTACTAAGTTGTGGTGTTTTTCCACAGCGTGATAAAACTTTAGACTGCCATGTGTCAATGCGCATACCTTGCACCATAGTGCAAGGGTGTGTGCATTCTGTCAAGCACAGTTTTTGTACAGGAAAGGGGCCCTTCCAGTACAAAAACTATGCTTTAATACCTTTTCCACTTAGTATGTGTGCTGTAGAGTGCAGCACACATACAAATTGGAAAAATGTCGAGGCTTTTACAACTTCCTACAGTGTATGGCTGCCTCAAACCGCAAAATTTATTTTGACAAATGTTAGTAGAGAGAGCTTTGCATCAAAACCTCTGAATGGTTGCATGGTAATGTCCATGTACCACCCATGGTATGCCCGCTTGATGCAAAGTAGAGCAAGGTATACTACTTAAGGCAACTTCCCAATGCAAATCATGAGTTGTGTTGGAAAGCATATCCCACCACAACAATTTGAGCTGTATTTGTGTCACTTTTGTGATGCAAAGCGGCTTGATATCTTAGTAAATCCGGGCCTAAATGCACTTATAGTCTGGGTTACAGAGGGGAACATTTGATATACCTAAGAGAATTTCCTAAACTTTGCCAGCTACACTTTCAAACTGCATATCCATAGAGGCATTGGCAGCTGAACATTCACAATCATTAATTCTAAGAATGCTTTAATGAAGACTTCAGTAATTTTCTTGTCTCATTTCTCAACGATGGACAAGCTAATTGTAGGTGCTGAATTGATTCAGGGCAACAAGATTGTCCTGCTCGCTCAGATCTGATAACTCTTAAATACTTGAGGCATGATGCACTAAGTTTCCTTTTAAGAAATTGTAAATTGCATCAAATAATGATTTGCAATTTCTTACTAGGAATCTATTAAAATGCATTCAGTGGGAGTGGGTGCAACTTGCACACCAACTTATACTGAGTGCATTGGTATTTTGTGAACTAGCCTATCATTAGGTTGGTTCACAAAATACTGATTCATAGTGGATGGCAATTCACACTACCTCATTAATATTCATGAGGTAGGTCGTAAATTGAGATCCTCTATGATTGGTTAAAGTCACAGGCATGGTGTTCTGCTGGGGTCAGCAGACCACCATGTCATGTCTGTAATTATGAATTATGAATTATGAAAACGGGTTGCATTTAAAAAAGAAAATGAATATTTTTATAAACATTTTTTATGAGCAGGCAGTGGTCTCCAGGACCACAGTCTGCTTGTAAAAAATGTTTTTGTTGACATTCACAAAGGGGTAAGTGTCTTACAGGGGCCCCTTCCCGTTTGCGAATGCTTACCAGCACTCTTGATTTGGTGGTAAAAATGTATGATTTGTGACCGGATTTTGGTCGCATAAAATTAATAAATAAGCTAAAGATTCTTTATTTAGAAGGGACTCTTTACACGCCCCTTCCAAATACTGATTCTGTATTTATTCTAAAACCCAAACTGCGATTTGGTAATATGTTACCAAAATGCAATTTGGGCTTTGTACTTTTAAAAAAGCCACTTTGCAGTCGCAAAGGCACAAATTTGACCTTGCTACCATAAAATCGCTTGGTGCATCAGGCCCTTGATCTTTAACTTTAGAGTTGTTGCAGAAGTCAGATACGTTTATAGCCTGTGAAAGTTATAAAAATCTAGCACCAAGTCTGTGTGCTTTTTTGTGGAAAAGCTTATAAAATCATTCTTAAAAGATTTCTTTATTGATAGCTTATTCTCAAAATATCTGAAAGTGTTATAGGAGATTCCAGAATTTTATACCTCCTAGAGCTTAATTTTGATTTACATATTTAATTAATTTAAATATATAAAGTTAAATTAAAATTATTTTTGAAAGATTTGTAAAAATCCTACCTAAAGTGAAATGTTTATATTTACTTATATTGTATTAAAATCACAAGTTATTTACAGAATTAACTTAAATACATGTATTTTTTTCAATAAACGACATTTATTTTTAAATAAAAATGTTATCAGAATATTTTGCCTTCAATTAATATTTATTTTTTATTTGTATATATTTCTTTAAAATTGGATTTATATATATTTTTAAAACTCAATATAAATTGATTTCTTTTAGCATTGTTTCCTATGGGTTTCTATTTTAAATCTTTACTTTAATTATTTTTTATGGGAGGTTGTCGCAGTAACAGTGACTGGCAATGCGTGGTGCTAGACTTACTCCAGGCCTGAGCTGGAGTACATTTACTACTGTTTTGGGGCCTTTTAGGCTGTAGTAACTTAGGAAATGTAGTTTGTGATCAGCAATGGGCATACCTTTTTGTGGTTGGGTCCCCAAGCCTCTCCTTAGCTCCCTCTAAGCCCTTCCTTACTCCTCCCCAAACACCTCCTATTTACTATTAAGTATTCCCCCTTTTCCAGCCACTCCCCAGTCCCTCTCAAATTTACTGCTAGATAGTAAACGTACACATATGAGGATCTCACTATATAAAATATAGGAGAGGAGGTGAAGATTTACACCCATGGGCTTGTGAATTGCATGCTGTAGTAAGTAAGTAGTACTACTGTACTACTACATTATGTATTGTGCAATACTGTTTATGAATCAGGACATTAGTGTTTCACTGGGTACAGGACTTTTTACTTAATTTTCTCAACAATAAGGCAACTCATTTTAGAGGACCAACCATGCTTACCCATACATAGGCACACACATATGTCTGCTCCTAGTGGGGAAAGGAACTAAGTCTGTTCCTATGGTTAGGGTTAACATGTGTACAAGGTCCCTATTTCATACTCCTTGGTCTTTTCTTGCTTTATTTTTTCTCTATTATTAGCTCCCTTTTGACTCTCTGTTTTCCTTTGCCTGCCTGCCTTTCTTTCTTATTTTCTCTCTTTCTTTCTTTCTTTCTTTCTTTCTTTCTTTCTTTCTTTCTTTCTTTCTTTCTTTCTTTTCATTTTTTCTTACATCCTGTCTTTGTTTTTCTATCCCCATTCCTTTCTTAATTTCTTTCCTCAATCCTGTCTTTTTTGTATTACTTTTTTCTTTTTTTACTTTTTTACTTTGTGTGTTTTTTTCATTTCTCTTTTAGTTTTCCTTGCTGGCATTACACGGAGTGACAGCATCCTTGAGACCCCCCCCCACCACGAAATGGAAGTAAAAAAACAGTTGCTGGAGAAAATTACTTCCACCAGCATCAACAGCACTTGCTGGGCTATGAGTATTGTGGAGTATTGTGGAATTCTGATGTTGAGAAGTGCTGAACTTGCAAGTAACACCAGCACTAACACTAGCACTAACATCACCTTCTGGAAGAGAAATGAAAATATAGTAGCAGATTTAGCGCAAAGATGGATAGGCTTCCTAGCTTAATTGACAGCCAAATACATGTGTAAAAGGCCCATCTGTAGCAGTATCAGAGTGGGCCTTTTTGTACACCCATTCTGCTGCTCAAACTGTTCATCTTGGTTTCTTCTTGGAGTTGACTTTCTAGGCCACAAATTGACAATTGTAACAGCTTAGCCCTTACCTTTCTCAATGTTTCCATAAAGGAAGGAATTTTTCACCAGCTGAGGTATCGCGTGGGTGGCAGCAGAGCAGCAGAAAAACGGCAAAGACAGTAAAGGTGGCCCAGTTGGAGAATCAATCACCGTAACTGTGGGAAACTATACCAGCCATCACCAGGAGCTTCAAAATGAACTTCCAACAATACAACAGTGAAGGAAAGGATGTGGAGAACAAAAAGGGAATGTAGAATAGAATTGTCCACTATTAGGTGTGGGAGAGCTTCCTATGCCTCTAGGGAAAAGTATAGATCTCAATTGATGCAAGTAACACTATGCAAAAGTGAGCCGATAGGAGCCCATTGAGAAGGTTTTTATGGCAAAGCTTGCCTTGTCATCCCCATATGAAGAGATAGCATCCACCTGAGCTTCACAACTGTGACACCAACAGGACATCCGCTTAAGCGTCAGGATCACCTCTTTTGCCAGCTCTGGAAAGAGCACAAGAACACAAGGACAGGCAGACCCAGCAGCTGAAGGAAAACTAGTGATCCAACGGTCGCAGAAGAGCACAACATCATATTATCGTCGTTCTTTGTCCTGCTTTTCTGGCATGCAAAATGGGTTTTGCACATAACAAAAAGCCATTTTACTGTCACAAACCTTGTAATATAGGGCCAGCTGTGCAAATAATTGATTTTCAAAAAGTGATCTCAAATTGCACACTGACTTTTCACAAATCATTTCTCATTTTCTGAACAAATTTACTATTCACCGTTCAGAGTGGGTCGCAATTCAAAATCTCGATTTGTAGTAGGCCACAATTTGACCTAATTAATTACTATTCATGAGGTAGGTGGTAAATTGTGATTCACTCCAATTGGATGTCATCACAGGGACAGTGGCCTGCTGGGGTCAGACCACCATGCCTGTGATTGCATTTGAATAAAGTTTTTCTTTCCTTAAGGAAACTGGGCTCCATTTAAAGCAAAATGTAAAAGAAAAGGCTTGTTTAAGAGTTGGCATATGTCTCCTGGACTACTGCCCACTCCCAAACCTTTTTTACATTCACATTTCCTTTGTGACTGGGTCACTACCTCCTTTGAGAAGTCCATATCCTATCCATGGTTTGCAGTCAAAATTGCAGTTGCAAACCGTTGATACATACCATTTGGAAGGAACATCCTAAACACACCTCCTCCAAATAGCAATTTAATCTAAACCCATTTTGCAATTTAGGTACTTTTTCCCAAATCATGAAATGGTTTTAGTACATTAAACAATGCCATTTTGCATTTGCAAACTCTGTGATTTTTCGAATCACAGGTTATGCGACTGCAGAATGTATTATTTATTTATTTATTTAATGGTTTTATATAGCGCTCTTTCCAACAGATTGACATTAACATGCCTTACAGAGAACAATGAAAGATATATATTTAAGTGTAATAATGCAACTAGTCATATGTCGCTCTACCAGGTTCTATAAAGAACAATAAACCTATATCAAAGTAGTGATGCAACTGGTAGTGTGGAGAGAGTAAGGAGAGGGAAGAGGAAAAATCCGAGGGGGAGTGCGGGCAGAAGGAAAAGGGTATATGAAGAAGGTGAAACTTACTGTTGACTGCCATAAGCCTAAGAGGAACTTATATATAGTCCAAGATCTGCAAATGAATCACCTTAAGAACATTTGCTGGGTCAAATTAGGGATAGCGAGCAGTTCCAATAATAGAGGGCAGAGGGGCGAGTCATGCCAAGGGTATTTGCGGTGGATCATGAGTTTAAGGCAGGATCTAAGTATGTGAGTTTTTAGTCCTTTTCTGGAAGTAAAGATGTTCCGTGCTGTTCTCGTGTGAAAAGGTAGAGAGTTCCAGGTGCGAGAGTAGGAACCTGAAAAGGATTGTTTCTTTGCAAGGGAGGATTTATATTTCAGTGTTTCATGGATGTTAGAGCTCTTACTCATTGATTTCTCTTGAGCCTCCTGAGATAGTCAGAAATGTTGCTGAGTGTACCTTGGTGTAGTGCTTTGTAGGTTAGACAACATATTTTGACCTTGACTCTTTATTCTAGTGGGAAGAAATGGTGTTCTTTCAATATTGGAGAGATGTCGCCAAACCTTTTACTCTCCAAGATGAGGAACGCTGTGGAGTGAAAAACAGCTTTTAATGGAGAAAGCGATGAACCCGATAGGCCAGCTAGCTTGGTATTTCCAGAGTCTATTCTGCATATTCTAGGTATGAGAGCAGGGGCTAGAGTTTTGAGTTGATTGTAAAAGAGGGAGTGTTTTATTTTCTTTCGCTTTTGTAGATGGAATTTAGCAGATAGTGCTGATTTGTTAATGTGGTAAGACATAGTGAGGAGTGAATGGTGAATCCTAAGGATTTGACACTGGTGTTCTGTGCTTGGTTTGGGATCAGGAATGGGTATTTTTTCCATTGGATATGCGGGGTAAAAGCAGAAACTCTGGTTTTTGGGGCTTCAGTTTCAAGCAGTGAGTATTCACCCAGTTGCAAATTGCCTTCCGGTAATTTTGTATAGTGTGGATATCATTGACAGATTTAAGTGCAGTTGTTAGTCATCTACATACTGGTGTCGTTTTATGCTTGAGTTCTCTAGTGGTAGGCCTAGTAGTTCTGCATATAAGAGGAACACCACATGCTACCTTCCTTAGTTGAGACGAATAATGTCCCAGAGTTATTAGCTGTTATCTGCCTTTCAGCACAGATTTGAACTAGTTTGGCACAGTGTTCTGAAGCCAATTCTTTGGTATTTAGACAAAATATCAGTAAAAAAAATTGTGCAGATTTAATATTGTGTCAAGAATATCGAGGACAAAAATATTGTGAAGGTAAGTTCAAATAGGTAAGCAAAGCAAGGTTTTACTCTATATAACTCAACATATATGTACTTTGACTATATATATATCTTCAAGGTACGCAGATGTGGAGTTAAGAATAGTAAATCTATACTTACCTATTTGCACTTACCTTCTCTATAATTTGGTCCTCAATATTTTTGACTCGATATTCTGTCTGCACAATTTGTCTGTTACCGATATTCTATCAGTGATCCTATTCTTTGTTCTAAGGTCTTCAGAAGTAAATCATGGTCCACCGTGTCAAAGGCAGATGGAAGATCTATTAATATTAGAATACATGGTTCTCTGTCATCCACGAGGGGCGGATCACCACCATTATTTTACTGTTGCTTTTTCAGTGCTATGTCCATCTCTGAAGCCTTACTGAGAAGTTGGCATTAAAACATTGGAATGAATATTGTTGTTTAGTTGGATAAATATGCATTTCTCAGTGGTTCTTCCCAGCCAAGATGAAAGGCCAGAAATTTTCCATTACTTCAGTGACAGCATTAGATTTGTTAGAATGGGAGGGATTTGGCCTACTTTTAGATTGTTGAGGAAGGACCCCTGTCACAATGAGACATTTTTAAGGCAAACTAATATGGAGAAAATAGTTGGAAGTTTTCTTCGATTATTTTTGCCGGGATGATGTCTCTAACATAGGAAGAGGTCGAATTTGGCTGGTTGTTTTTTTAAGTAAATTTCCTAGAAGGTGCTGAAGTGTTTAAACATTTTTTGTGTGGGGACTAGAGAAACTACTAGTTCAGTCTTAAAGTCAGCTTTTATTTTAAGTATTTTGTAGGAGAAAAATGATAAGAATTTGTTGCATTTTTCCTTTGATGGGATAGAAGAATTAGTTGCTGGGGTTGGTGGTACAAAGCAAAATGGGTTAGATGATCTGTTGATGGGATGGATGATACAAAGCAAAATGACTTTTCTCATCTGGCCCAAGGTTTTTTTGTACCTTTGGATGTAGATGGAGAAAAGATGTATGGCTTCAGAATTTCAAAAGCATCTTGGTTCTCTCTGTCGTGGTTCAGAAATTTCGTCTGATTATTCTGATTAGGGTGTCTGCGTCATACAGTTTAAAACGAAACATCTTGACATAAAAGAATGCACGGAAACCTTTCCATAGTATTTCCTGTCGCATTTCCTTTTTGAACGTGGGCTCCACGTGTGTAGGCTAGTTCAACTTTTTTACTGAACGTTCTAAACAAGGACGTGTTTGCCATTCCCAAATCAAAAAGTAAGCAACGAAATCACAGAGAGCACAGGAACAAAAAAGTAAAAAACACTGCTCAGTTTTTAAGTAAAACGTATGAATTAAATTGTAAAATCGAGGATACACCAAATAGACCCAAAGAGCTCTAACAAGTGTAATACTTTTTAGGTGAAATCCATCTTTAAAAAAGGCAGAGTCTCTCAACAAGGATGTTCTTCATAAACTATTAGGTATTCATTTTTCCATATTTAAACTATTAGATGTAATATGCCATCTAAGAAATAGAAGGGGAAGTGGAGATCACTGCCTCAATTAATATCAACCTAGCAACAGAGTCAGCTCCCAATGTAATACTATTGAAATCTGTGAAAGTAAATTCCTCCTCGAAAACCTTTAGCCCATTTGTCAGGAGTGTGACTCTTTGTTTGATCTTGTTGCGAAAACAAAGGTATTAATTGTCACACATCGAGTATCTGAGATGGTGAATAACTCACTTCCCATGGGCATTATACCAGCTAACCTTAGGAAAACAGTACTTACACCATTGAAGAAAAACCATCACTGGATACATAAAATATACAAAACTATCTCCCCATTGCCAAGTGCCTGTAGCTATCAAAAATTCTGGAGAAAATAACACCTTATCAGTTACAAGGTTTCTTTAAACAGCACAAGCTATAGCAACCCTATCATAAATAATGCACGACAAATCATGGGATCAAGTATTTAGTGGTGGTCCTGTTTGACGATGTGATCGCAGTGGCCAATGAATTATTTTTCTTTGTCTTTAAGAAAATGCATTCCAAGATTGATGCTGTGCATTGGCATGCCTATGAGGTGGCCATCTTGAAATGGTTTTTCTTATGATTTAAGAAAAAAATCATTCCAAGCCCCCAGCATCCAAACCAATCGGCACTAGTGGATAAGGGTTGCTACTATTCTAAAGACCCCAGCAGTGCCAGAGAGAAAGAAGTTCACAATGGCCACATTATGCACCAGGCCCGGGAGGTCACAATTCACTGCCTCTCTTGCACCTCAGCGCCTCACTCCGTGGCCAGGGAGACCATTTTCGGCTGGTGGGTATACTCTTGGGGATGTGAGAGATGGCATGTAGGTTGGTCAGTATTATTGCCTGTTTTGTGCTTCCAGGGCAGAGACAGTATTTGCCAGAGGGTTCAGTCCTACATTTTGTTTTTGTGCCAGTGGAGCTTGTAGAAGTGCTTGGGCTTATGTGTGGCGAAACTGGCAGTCTTGCCGCAGATTCAGAACGAGAGATTTTCTTTTTTTGTTTATTTCCTGTGCTACAATTTCAGCAGGGGAATTTTTTTTTGCCTTCCTCGGCGAGGACATGCAACAGCTGATTTCAGAGTAGCCCGTCGTTTTCAAGACCTATCACAACATAATGTTTATCTTTAGTGGGTGGGGCCAGTGTGCAGAGCCGTTTAGATCAGACCTAAATACCTGGTTTAGGTGGAAAGCATTTTCAACACTGTTTGTAAATCCACTAAAACACTTTATGTTGCTCACTCAAATGTATGTTTTCTGATAAATTCACAATCACCTTTTCACTAAGCATTCAGG
The DNA here is from genome assembly GCA_963921515.1 of Calotriton arnoldi. Classification (NCBI taxonomy): domain Eukaryota; kingdom Metazoa; phylum Chordata; class Amphibia; order Caudata; family Salamandridae; genus Calotriton; species Calotriton arnoldi. Next base: position 540,999 of record CAWUFW010005748.1, read on the forward strand.
GGCATATTTACGTTCCCTGGCGCATCCCTGCATATCAGCAGGGATGCGCCAGGGAAAATGCGTCACGCAAGTTTACCCTTGCGCCACGTCCGATGCGCCGCATTTACAATGCGGCGCATCGTGGCGCAAGGATAAGCAGATGAGTGACGCATCTGCCGGCGGAAGGTTGGCGCAGTGCTGAAGTCGTGTCGCAAGCGCGACGCAACTCCAGCACTGTTCCAACCTTCCCTATCCCTAACATGGTGCGTCAATCCTTAAGCCTGCTTGAAGCAGGCGTAAGGATTTGGCGCACCAGCGTCGGAAAAGTGACTGCGTGAAATCTTGTAGATTTCACTACGTCACTTTTCTGAGGCGTACCTGCGCCGGAACGCCCCCCCCTGCGCCGGTACGCCCACATGAAACCTGACGCAGGTTTCATGTGGCGCAGGGGTTTACTACGTGACGCATCTCCCTAGATGCGTCACGTTGTAAATATAGCGCAACACGGCGCATGGTTTGCGTCGCCGCTGCGTCACTTGCGTGACGCAACGGCGGCGCAAAAGTGGCGCAAGGGGCTTGTAAATATGCCCCTCAGTTGTCAGCGAGTACCCTATGATCAGGAACTCCTTAATCCTGTCCTGCCAATTTTAGTCTACTGCACTGTGGAAGCTGGGATGCATAGTTAAGCTTCTTTTTCATCACAGGCCTAGAGCTCACAGCATGGCATTACCTTTAGTTACAAAAACAGGAAAAGACACGAAAAAGATTGTCTAGAACCAGTCACTGTCTTAGCAATGGACCACTGAAATATCATTTTCAATAAAATATGTCACCAAATTAAAAGAAAAGGGTAAAACATCATCTGCACACACTTTGTGCAGCAAAAACAATCAAGCATGCACTTTGCTGTAAATGTAGCTTATATAAAATCCAGCTATGTTCCAAATGCAAGATAAGCAAACTGTACACATAAGCTAATGGAAAATGTAGCATGCTGTATATAGTATACAATGCAGAAAGTACTGGGAAACTTAACTAGGAGTTTCAAAGCACTCCTTTTTTGCTATTTTTCACACTTTCAACTGCATTGTTCATTTTAGATTTTGAAAAGCATATAACCATTTAAACAGACCACTTATGTGTTAAAATAAGCATAATTTTTACTTTGATCTTTCATTCAGTTCCCAGGCTAAATGTTCGGTATTAACTTCTTTTCATTTTTCACTTAAATTACTTCAAAAGCTTTTAAAAAAGAGCATTCAACAGCTCCAGTGGCGCAATCGGTTAGCGCGCGGTACTTATACAACATATAAAATACATAAAGGTAATCTTAGTTCAGTAGAGGTGGCAACCCTTACTCTCTCTGAGTCATCCATTTCTGTTCATGTTTTAGACCCAACCAATGAAGAGTGATTAACAAAGTCAATAGTTCTGGCTTTAATTTGCTAACACATGAAAGAAATGCTTGCATAATTGTTGCTTGCATAAGGACGTAAAAGCCATAGGTATTGGATTTACTAATGCTTGTTAAGAAAATGCACCCATTTTAATAGAAACTTGGGAAACAAATGCACTCAGGGGCACATTTAGAAGCCGCTGGCGCCGCCGGTGTGTCACCTTTTGTGACACTCCTGTGCCGGAGTATGGTGCTCCATATTTACAAAGACACATAAAGCCACCCTGTGTGACTTTTCGTGACCTTGAAAATACGGCCCCTTTTCACGCAGCGCTTTGCCTGAAAGGGGCATTCCATAGGTGTTGCTGTGGGTGTTCCCACACAACACCCATGGATTCTGCTGCATTCCCAGATTTACAATGTTTCCTAAACCTGGGAATGCGTCTGAATCCTACGGGAGGCGTCAGGAGGCGCAACAAGGAGAAATACTTTTATTTCTCCTCGATTTTTCCTCTTTCTATGCGTGCATAGAAAGAGGAAAATGCCTTTAATGATTGTTTTTGTGCAGGAAGGTGACCCTTCCTGCACAAAAACAATCATCCCTGCAACGCAGGCACACTTGCACCATGGTGCAAGGGTGCCTGCGTGGGCGCATGGCAGCCAATTGTGCGCCAGCACCGGGGAGAACTCAGGGATACATCTTATTGTAAATAGGACGCATCGATTTGCTTCAGAAGTAACGCAGCGTGGCACAGCCAAATGGCTTGCGGCACCGTGCTGCGTTACTTCCTTGTAAGTATGGCCCTCAGTATTTAGCGCTATCTACATACAATAAGGGAAGCAAAAAACAGGTGGGTCACAAAAGTATATCCTCTGCGATAAAACAGGAAACCCTAGGCAAAACTCACAGTGAGCTTAAGGGTAATGTAAGCATTGACTCTACGAAAACACAGCCAGTTTCTGAACTGCTACGAACCTTTCCCAAAAATATATATATTTAAGATGTCTCCCCTTTCTTATTTTCCTTAGGGCTTTCTACAAACACCTAAATATTCTTGGCTATCCCAATATTCTCCTCAGGGAGGGATCCCTCTTCCAACAGAATTCAGCTGTATTGGGTTTCCTATTAGTGACTACCGAGTGCTATTAAAAATGTATCCATACTCTCCGCTCTTTGGCTCATACATACCATATATTGAGTGCTTTTCTACTCCTTTTTAGGAGCTGCGACCTACAGCCTTTCCCCCTGACCATGGTACATCTTTCCTTGTAGCTTTGGCTGGATCCCCTTTCTGAAATGATGTTCTCTTTTCTTTGTTTCTCTCTCTATCGGGCCTTATTTAATCGTTCCGTCATCCGGCCCTTTGATCAGGCCGGGTCGAAGCGCTGTAGACTTTGGCCTCATAATCTGAAACCTTAATTTTGAAAGTTACACTGTCTTGATCGGTCACGAGGCTTCTTTTGTTGTTACTGTCACACTTCAACTTAGAAGTAAAGGCGTGAAAAACCTTTCAGAGCACGAGCACTTTTTTTCACTTAAAAGCTTGTCATTATGTTTTTATTGTGCAGTGCAAGTATTAAATTCTCTTCATTACTTATCTGTACCAAACAATGTATCTGCTCAATAGTGTGTGCCTCTTCATATGTCTATGTTTTAAAATGGTACTCTACATTGTTTGTTTAACATTTTTGTATCTAAAAGTAATACCTTTTGCTCCTCAGAGGAACCACTGTTCAGTTTTTGTAGTGAGTCCCCCAGATTTCTGGCCAGACTGTTGAGGTGTACCTTTGTTTTTCCATGTAAAGCAGTAGTGCACAACACATGAATAACTCCAGAGCAGGGATGCAAATGACCGAAAGTGACATGCAATGCATCCTCTCAATAAGTCAATAAATCAGCACCTCTGACATGGGAGAGGCTCGCCAGATATTGCAGAAGCACACCCACTTAGCACAGAGCTAGGCAGCTGCAACAGAGGGCATCTGCATACAAAGAAGCAGATGCACAAGACAAGCTCCCATAGATGCACAGCTGTGCTGTAGACGTCCACCAACCAGAATGAATGACACATATTGGAGAATGTGTAAAGCCTGAAGCAAGTTAAACAATAGAATGTAAGGCTGGCCTCACACGAGTGACCTTCCACCGCCCAGTGGTGCTGCAAAGGGATAATAAGCAGTGTAAATCATGGGCTAGATCTGACAAAGCAGTAGTTGAAAAATCAATTATTTGCACCGCAGTCTAGACCCATAGATCATCCTTTCAATCGCCATTCTCAGCTGCTTCTTCTGTATCCTGTGTAGAAGGCAGCAGCCTCACGTTCCCCAGAAGCACCTCCTGTCCAACCTGCTCCTTCACTGCCATCACTGTTCCCGGGAAATGGCCCAGGCCCAGAATTATAATGCCATTCAAGCACCTGTCTTGCCTGAAAACAGCCTCCTGCAGCACTCCAGCTTCTGCCTAACCCAACTCCCAGAGCTTTCTGCAGTCTATCTCAGAGATGGCTGTTTGGAGCAAGACACTCATGCCACCACCTGACCAGCCTCACCACCACCCACTCAGATCTAGCAGAGACCGGAGCAGGCAATACATGCTGGCAGTTGCCTGGCAGCCTGACTCCCACAATCTCCTGCAGAGACAAGTCCATCTCTGTGACAGAATGGGTCACATTTGCCAGGATCTGAAAGTGTAATCCTCCTACTTTGGAGCAGGAGATGCTACCAGCAAAACCTTGAGGCAAAAGGCCCAGATGTAAGCCAAAATTTAAATGGAGAGGTGGAGACCCACGTATTATACCGGATCATATACCCCCAATTCCATATAAAAATGAATATTGCAATTCACCGTGGAGAATATTGCATCCATTTAGATCTGGAGACTGACCCGTCTCCAATCCTGGCTGAGTCACTTCTCCACCTTGGCAGATCCAAAGGCAGATATGTTAGAGTTTCTACTAGTGGGATACCTACTGTCATGTGCCCGAGTTTGGCCTGGTAGGAAATAGTGCCATTTACATGAACACGGTTCTTTCCTAACGTTGCCTTCACTTTGTCACATCGACCTTTGACCCACATTTGCATTTGTGACACTTGGGTTAGTTTCTTGGAAACACTGACCTTGCTGTCACAGAGAACTTCGTGAGAACACTATCACACAACCTTGGCATTGTGTACAATGCCCTCACGTGTGTTATACAAATGTGTTCGTTATTATGCCAATATGACGACACAGCTAACTGTGGAATACAAATAATGGCAGCCTGATCACAATCTCAGCCCAAGGCAAGGATGCCTTTTTCTATATATAACCTTTTGTTTCCCACGTATAATCAGAGGAGGCACTTCGGCTGACTTCGAGGGGTCCCTGCATGCTGAGGTTTTTGCCCAGCAGATGTCTGACATATCTGTGAGGGGTGTCCAGTTCATTACCAAGACGGGTTCCTACATTCTTATCCACCAGGTAAAGGGATTAGACCATCCAGAAGGGGGTTTCTTGGTAGACATACATATACACCTTAGACACGTAGGTTAGGGTTTACATCGTAGTAGTACATTGGACTGGGATAATAATGAATGAATATATATAAGTTGTCTAAACAAGATGGTGGAACTCTTCATTTTATTCACTGTCTTGACACTCATAACTTTTGTCTGCTTCTGGCTATTGATCATTGCAGCACATATTTTCTGTACTAGAATCACTTTGGTTCAATAAAGATTGAGAAACGTCCCATCGTGTATTCTTTGTATATTTCTCTGAGTGGAAGTGAGCACAAGTGTCTGAGCGAAAGGTTCTAGGTCTGTCACCACGGTTCCTGTGGGAACAGGGTTGTCATGTTCAGTCGTTGCCAGAACTGTTCGCTCCCTGTCTAGGCTAGGGGGGTCATGGTGGCACTGTGAGCTAGCTGGTCGAAGGAAAGACATATCCTATGGGGATGCGTGGAATCAGTCTGGCACCATCCTAAGTTTATATCATCCACAAACGTGCAGTTCCTACTGATTAGTGGAAACTACACAACACTACCGTCTACCTAACAATAAAAAGGGTGGATATGCCACTAGTGGATTGGCTGTAAATGATCTGGCTGGGTAAAGAAGATTATGTGTACCCTCACTCTTAAAGAATCAAGGTACAAGTATTAAAAGATGTGGGTCGGATGATGATGTGATAATGTATTTTAAGGAATTAAGGGCTAGATGTACAAAACATGTTTGCTGTCACAAATGGCCCGATTTGCACATTCACGCTGGTCCATTAGTATAACACTGTTGTGGATATCGATACATGGAGGAAAGTTCTCATGAGAACCTTCTATGCCTAAGCTAAAGGATATTCTATGTGTTTCAGTGTACAGACAAAGGCTTGCTTAGAAAGCGGAGGCAAACTAGCAATGCATTTTGATGAAGCACACATAAATTATCCAAATCATCATTTAATACATCAAACACAAAACATTTCATTGTGCCAAAGTGAATCATCTAATATGAGGTAAGGAAGCAAACTAAGTCACATGATAGGAGTCAGCAATTCTTAGACAAGATCCTGGTGCTTGGCAAATGTTCTGAATGAGTGACTGTAAAGATTTGAGCAAGAGTTGAAACGAATAGACACTTCTAAGGCCTAAACTAAATGTACAAAGTTAAGAATAATAGATTGGTATCAGAAATGTCTACACTAATATTTCATTATCTACACACTAAAGTACATTTTCCTCACATTCTTAAAGTATTACTAAGCAATTACGTATTTAGTTGTACACTTAAGAAAGATTTCTTTTCGTTTTTCAGCATGAGTACATTATTCTGTCTGCTATTTTCAAATGAAAACAATTCTTCAGCAGCTGTAAATGTATTCTAAAGGTACAGTTCCAACGTGGTTTGCAAGTCAAATGTCAGTTGTTTTAATTAAACTTGATCAAATCCCTCCCTTTTGATGATTCTAATTATCACATAATCTGGTTTCACACACAAATTTGAGTCCTAGAAAGCACTTCTGTCTTCAGATGTGTCTCATCTTTTTCTTTTGATTCCCCTATTCAGTTTAAGTGATTTCTTATCATTTTTATTCATTATTCCCATTATTCCCATGTCCTTTTCATATTTCATTCTCTGGAAATTTTCCTGTCTCTACCGCATAAAGTATTTGCAGCTCAAAAATAGGACATAAAGGAAAATTAAGCAAACTTATTATCATTATTGGCATTAGTATTGCTTTCATTATACCCCTTCCAGCTGTTAAAAACCAATTTCCAATTGTTCTCAATCCTTTCCCAAAATTTTCATATAAACCTGGTGTTTCCACGTCATATCATTCAGGTTCAAGATTTGATATATTCTTGGCTTAGCTCTCTATTTGTCCACTTTAGTCTGGTATGAACGAACAGCAGTGTGTTCATTTTAACATGTGACAGACTCCTCCCTTTTCAGCGAGTAAGAAATCTAAAGCTAGGCTGTCTTGTAAAACCATAGACCTAATAGCAATTATTTCAGTGTTAATTAAGAGTAAAGCTCCTGATGTGCTTGTGGCCATTTTGGCAACTATAGTAGCCAGCTTTCTGTTCTTTTCATCATTCAGTATGATCCCCACATGTGGTATCACTGCTCCAAATATGTCTCCCACTAAGGCAGTTCCTGTTTCTACACTATGTTTCTCTCTGTGTGCTGGTACTAATGCTAATGCTTCTAGGCTTATAACATGGTACATTTTTGGATTTGTATGCCTAGTTCCTTCCCAATCAGCAGGTAATAGGAAGTAAGCATTCAGTCCACTAATGAGATATACTCCTGGTATTGCGTTGTCATTTCCCTGTAAAATTTGCCATGATCCTCCCATCAATTCAAATGTATGTTCACAGCTACTGAGCCCAACATGTCTTGTCCTTTTCAATGTTTTACATTTGTAAAAGCAAATTTTCCCCTTGTGTCTGTTGTCTAGTCCGAGTTTTAGATACTAGTGGAGCAATTTGTAAAATCTGTACAAGACGCTCAATTGGTAATGGATCTGCTTCCACTGGAGCAGTTGCTATAACGACCTGAATCGCACTATCACTTATCTGTCCTTGTCATCTCCTGAATCAGTATCAGACTCGTTCCCTTCTGGCTTAGCCTTGCCTTATTCTTTTTCGTATTTTCTGATGTGAAAACCAGATATAATCTGATTCCTTCAATAATACCTTTTCTCCATTTACGTTGTTCTTCATCCAGCAAAGCATTTCCAAAATAACGCATTGCTCTTCCTGCCCTTCTCTGATACTTTCCCTTCTCTTTCTCTCTCACAACCTTCTCCCAAGCATTAAATGCCTCATATTGCATAGGTCAAGGCAGTGGGTCATTTTGCACAATTTTCCCTTCAAATAATATAAAATCCTAGTATTAAATGTTCCATATCTCTGAAAACTTAAATCACCATCATCCTCTGTAATTCTCTCCCACAGTTTTAAACATAAACATATATTTAAACCATGCTCAGTAGTCATATCGTAGGCTCAATTACCGTCAGGAGGATCTTCCTCCCCTTTCCGAACAGTAATAGCGACATTTCCTTTACAAACTTCTTAAAATCCTTGAAAGATTTCATAATGACAAGCGTATTTCCAAATTTCTCGTTCATAAACTCAAATGTTTTGATTCTGTTCCGTATACGTCAAATTTTGTTCGCCAATCAAATAACAGCTTCTATTCAAGCAATTGCTCATCAAATCCAAAAACAAATCTTATTTCGACAATGTCAAATTACAGCATAGCACAGAAAACTTACTCAACCAATGACAGTGTGAAAGCACACCAACTAACCAATCCCAGCACGAAACACTGTGATGCCAACTTCAGACCTCGCGGCGACTCACCATCCTTCACAATTTTCTTTGAATTCACACAAATCCAACAAATATTTCTTAATCCACTTCTTGTTTGCCCTAATAAGGAAAATACATGTATCACAATCACCCAAGAGTATTCTCCCACATGCAAGTGACTTCTCGACCAGCGAAAACTCAGAACAATTAATGCAGTTTCACCCGTTTGTGCAATATGGTTACTCTAACATTAACAAATATTAATCAACCACAACAGCTTGTCCCTAACGTTACTTATGGAAGTGACGGTACCTCAAATTCTGCATCAATTCATCCCGCAAACAAGTTTAAACTCTTATGATTATCCCAGTATCTTTCGACTACAATGAACCTGAAATCAACTTCTTCTTCTTCTTCAACAACTTATCCAACGTTTCTTATTGCTCACTCATACAACCTGTAAGAAAAGACACATTGCAACCATTACGCTCATAACCACAACATGTCTTGCCCTATTAATACGCACACCTTCAAAATCACCACCGCCAGACTGAAACCGCTTCATCAGCCAAGTTTCCCCACAATTGCAGCAGCAACCGTCAGCAATAAGATTATCTCTGCAGTAGCATCGATCTAAAGAAAAGATTTAAGAATTAAAGTAAGTCAACTTTAGCAGTAGTCGTCGATAACTATGCAAATGCAACTCTTCAGGAGAAAAGGCGCAAAGCAAGGATGATGGATCTGTCAGTACAGCATTCGGGCTCCTCCAAAGTTTCATCTACACTACCTAGCTAGGAACACTCGTTAATATAAACTGGGAAACATTTTAACAACATTATTAATGAGTTGATCCTTCTAATCCAATAATAATCTTCCATTTGATGGTGTCGTCAAGCTTCTTGCGCCTCTTCCCTCGATTCTCACTGTAAACATTCACACTGGTCCAGTAGTATAACACTGTTGCGGATATGGATACATGGATTAAAGTTCTCATGAGAGCCTTCTTTACATAAGCTAAAGGATGCTCTACATGTGTCTGTGTAAGGGCAAAGGCATGCTTAGAAAGCGGAGGCAAACTAGCAATGTATTCTGATAAAACACACAGAAAATTTTCAAATCATGATTTCATATATTAAACACAGCACATTTTATATTGTGTTAAAGTGAATTATCTAATATGAGGTAAGGAAGCAAACTCAGTCACATGATAGGAGTCAGCAATTCTTACACAAGATGCCGGTGCTAGGCAAATGTTCTGAATGAGCATCTATTAAGCTATGAGGAAGAGGTGAAATGAATAGGCACTTCTAAGGCCTAAACTAAGGGGCATATTCACAAGGAGCTATCGCCAAATTAACGGCACTTTATCGCAGCCAAAGTCGTGATAAATTTACCCCCCATTCACAAGCCGGTATAAACAGCCCACAGCACCAGTTTACTCGCGATAGCAGCCGCAAAAAACATTGCCACAGAGGACTCCCGCAAATATCGCTAATGAGATGCAGAGTAGGCAATCCCGTGACAAAAGTTGAGACAACATCACACCTCAACATTCACAATGACCAGCCACATTGGCGATAAGAACACAAAACAGGCGATAAGGCGCGTTAGCACCAGGAAATCTACACCTGCTCTGACCTGGTATAAAGTCGGACGGCAGCCAGCACCACAAAAGGGAGCACAGCCCAAGGCCACATCCGAAGGGAAACAGATGCCATGGAGTCCCTCATCATGCAGCCCGGACACCCAAGAGGGCCACAACACCCACCGCCACCACCCCCAGGCCCGCAACACCCCCCCCCCGGGACCACCCCCAACCCCGGACTAAGAAATTGCACACCAACACCACGAATCCCAAAACAAACATCTTGCCTGATGTCGCACAAGTAGGAAAATAAACATACATGCGTGGCCAGAAAATGGAGAATCAGTCATACAGCAATGCAATCACCAACACAAATCCCCATACAAACAAAAGCAGAAACAAGGATGAGTCTTAGCTGCTCCTCACTGGACAATCCGTAGCACACAGCCTGGAAGACCAAATCCAAGAGAGGAAGGTGTGCCATGCGCCCAACAAAGGAAAGAGAGGGAGAGAGCAAGGGAGAGAGACGGAGTGAGATAGCACAAGCAGCGCAAGGCCGCTCGGGCACCTAGCTCCACATGCCAACATGTGTGTGTGTGCATCGCCATCCGTACACCATGAGCCCAAGGCCGTGTCCCAATCTCAGCGCCAGACCCACATCACATTCCGAAAATGAAAGTAGTAGTCAGACAAACATCAGGGATGAAAGTACCATTGTCCCAATGCAGAATGCGGGAGGACACCTGCACCTCCGACCTTGGTCCAGAACGCGCCTGGAACACCCTGATAGAGAGGCAATGGCAGATGGGGACGACTCCCACACCACGCATTCCGCAAATGAACCATCCGACTCATCCACAGCCCACACATAGAAGCCCCTGCCTGTGGTACCCCCGCATGGGATGCCCTTGACACTCACGGAAACAGCAACCCATAACCCACAACGTTGCACACACATACGAATCATTGCTCAGAGCTGTGGCATATCCTCCACACAACTGCCGCAGTCCAGAAGAGTGCCTGTTCACGAGACGCACCAACGCAATGGCAGGCCATACTGGGCACATGCACAACCCCCGTCACGTGGAACAGTACTGTGCACGTATGCTGCATTTACTGGGTGCACTGCCACTGGCAGTGCTGCGGATCAGTTACAGGCTCAGCTTCCACATTGCCCACGTCACCTGCGTCCAGCCCTGGTTCCACTGCCGAACATGCACATTCGAGTGTCCCATGGATGTCTGCCTATCCAATGCAACTGTTGATGAATTGGACTATGACTTGTGTCAGCGCCCCCTGTTGGATCACGAACAGGAGTGTAACAGAGACAGCCGTGCATGGGATGCCTTGACATACTGCGTATGTATTGGTAGTTGTGCATGGGAGATTGCACAATTTCTCGTGTGCAGTGACCACATCGAGGCGCTCCCCTATTGGGCTGTGTTGCGGATCGGTGAGACGGCATGGGCTGAGCACACCTGCCCGGACCACCTAATGGATTGGCTCACCCTGGTGTTCCTTGAACACGACAACGACGTACTATTGGAACACATTGCACATGAAGCTGCACAGGCATTCATGGACGAGCAACTATGTCCCTTCAGCCACATCCGATTGCCACCCACAGCACATGGCCCAACAACTTGTTGCATCGTGGGGATTGCTCACATATTTCACCAAAACAGAGGACACGTCTGCCTTCGGTCGGGCTCTGGATGCATGTGCGTGGAATAACGCGTGTGTACACACACCTGTGCAAGGCGACGCAGGTCCATGGTCGGAGCAACACAGCGTCGTCTGGCAACGTTGCCAATTCGGACACACTGCTGGGTGAGAGCACACACATGGCAATGTAGCACGACATGTGAACCTGTCGGACCCTCACACCTGATCACTGTCGGCAGAGCAGACAATCGGCGCACCCCAGAGGCAGAGCACCATGCAGACCCCACGTGCAGTGAGTCGTGCCCTCTCACACGGGGCAATGTGCAGACGCCAAACAACACATGACTCATCCAGCAAGGCAAGGTGGGTTGTGAGCGTTGCCATCCATGATGAATGTTGTCCATTTCAGCCCCATCATCAACTGAACCTCGACATGTACCCATGCTGCGTGTAAGTGTCTTAAGCATGTCCCTGCCTGTTGTGGCCGTTGCCTTGTCCGTACTGACACGCACATGCCAATAAAGCCTATGCCACTCCACTGGTGTCTAACTGTGAGGTGTGTTGTTTAGATTGTCCACTCGTGTGCCACAATGAGCCTCGTCACAACACAGGGAGGAACTGACTGACGCATGTGCAATGGGGGTGTGTCCCTTTGGCAAGCTCCGCCTCTGTGAGCCATACATTGTTTTCGGATAGGTGCTGGACGACATGTGCACTTGCATGACTCCAGCTATGTGTGTATGGTGTCCAACCTCTGACCATGTGGAGCAATGTCATACATCACAACAGATTGTGTCCACACAGATGTGTGTAAGTCGGTCTGCGACGTGAAGTTCTGCTGTCACATGTGGTGTGGGATACCACTCCTGGCCTGCCACCATTTTGGTCACTCCTACACATGGCTCTATTCAACACATGGACGTGTGCCTACTTTGGGGTGTTGTGAGATTGCTGTTGATGTGCAATGGGGACACAGCTAGTACTCACCTTCCCAGTCATCCAATTGGCCATGTGTCTCAGGGATAGAAATGTGCATAGATGTCAGTTACCAGGGTGTACCTTCATGTGCAATCATCCTCCCCACATCCAGCCATACTTCCATACGTGAGTGAACATAGTGATGACACATCTGTGTGATTAAGAATGTTTTATTCACATTCAGGTGATTGACGGAGCTGGAGCTGTACCTGGCCATCCAAGCCCACATCACATGGAAGCCCAGTGGTGGGCCAACCAGAGTCCTTTGGGGATTGCACAGTGATGGGGAAGAGGGAGAGTGCAGTCCGCAGCAGGATTGCTGTGTGATTGGCCAGCGGTGCAGAAATGGAAGTCCTTGTCGGGGTCCGGGTGAATGTTGCAGGGTGTTCCGGAGGTCAGTTGGAGGTATTTCCCAGGGCATGATGCATAGGTCATGACCAGGCAGGGACAGGCCATATGGCGGTGATGGATGCTACTGCCTCCTTCCTCACACAGTAGTTCCCATCCCCTTCTCACTCCCCTGATACAGGTTCTGTGTCCGGTGTGTCCGGTGTGTGTGGCGGGGTTATGGCTGCATCGCTGTGTGCCCCTGACACATCAGACTGCGTAGGTGATGGGGCAGCATCACAGTGTAACACGGACACATCAGGGGTCGGAGCTGTGTATGTCGATGTTCCCGCTGCAGTCATCTGGGAACGGCTCAGTGGCAGCAATGGCAAGTTGGAGTACTGCAGGGCGTTGCTGTTCCCGGCCACTGGTCGCTGGTGTCCAGCCGTGGCGAACATCCTTCCAGCCTGCATCTGCTCCATGGTGTCCATTGCCCTCCGCATCTGTGCCAACTTTGTGCTGTCATGGCTGGTGCCTGTATGACCAGACAGTGCTTGTATTAGACTCATGGCACCAGCGAGGTTAGCCAAGGTCTGTGGCGGAGCATGGTGCGTACAGGGGGTGTCCGATAGGGACTGTACGTGGTCCCTTATGGGACTCAGACACCCACGTATGGCATCGAGTTTGGCTGCCACGAGCTCGAAACCCACCCGCAGCTGATGAGCCAACTCCACCTGGCAACCCAACACACGCCGTTGGAATTCCATGTATTGGTCAGGGTGGTCCTGGGAGACAGCAGTGGTGGTGTGTGTTTCCTGTTGTGTGGTCTGTGCAGGTGGTGGGGTCATCTCGAGGCAGCTGGCCTGGCCTGCTCCTGGGGGTGGGGTGCAGAGGCTGTCCAACATGCGTTGGAGGGTGTCTTGACATGTGTGCAGGTTGTCCTCTTCATCATCAATGGTGGGATGTATGGTGTGCTCTGCAGGGGGTGTTGTTTGTCCCTCTGCAATGTAAAGGGGAGATGCAGGTTAACAGAGTTTCACATGTATGGTGATGATTTGCAGATGTATACATTCAGACTGCATGCCAATGTACATTGTGACTGTTTGGGGGGTGCTGGCTATTTGATGGCAGTCAGTGTGTTTTTCGACTACATGACGGATGTGTGGTAGTGCCCGTACATTATCATCACACAGTGTCAGGCAATGCCAGATGTGGGTGGACAGTTACTACGCACGAGCGGAACCTGTTGTGAGCTCTGTCCTGTGGTGCTGGTGTTGCACTTTGTACCACATTGCCTTCATTGCTGATGTTCTGTGATTGCTATGTGTGTGTGCTGCATTGTGGGTGAGTTGCCCCTGCAGCTCTGATTTTGTGTAGCCTTCTCCCTTTGAGGCGGGGTGCCTTTGAATTGTGTGCTTTTCGGGGCCTGATTTGCTTTTGACTTGGGTCATGTGTGCTCGCGGACTGTTTTTGTGGCCAGGTGCATTGTTCGTCTGCTGCGTGTATTGTGAGGCATGGGTTGTGGGTGCACGTGGACACGTCAGAGTGTGACCTGCTCCTTTACGGATGTGATCCGCACTTGGCTACCTCCATGTCGCTTCGTGGGCCATGTCATTTTTTTGGGGCAGCTGCCGTGCTATCGGACATGCAGTGTTACTTGCATAGTCAGTGTGGGTCACGGAGCAGCTGCTTTGCTGGATTCAGCATATGTGCACGGGCCGGTTGTGATATTGGTGATAGGGGAGGGCCCTCTGTGCACATTGTGGATGGGGGCCTACTTGGCGTTTCTATGTGTGCTGCAGTGTGCCAAGGCATTCAGGGACATGTTCCACGGTCATTGTGGGTGTGCTGCGCATAATTGTGCATGTGTGCCATTGTGCCCATCTCCCCCCGTCCCCCCCGTCCCTAGTGGTTACTCACCCTGTTGCTGTTGGGTCAGGTCGTATCGTGCTGTGTCCAGGCCCCCCAATCCTGCCACCGTCTCCTCACTGCTAACTGTGGCCGCCATTTGCTCCAGCTCCTCCTGTGTCGCAGGACTCCCACCTCCAGTCGCCGTTGCTGCCTCCCTGTTGGCGGCGAGCTCATGTTTGGTCTGCGTTTTCAGATCATGCCAGCGCCTCTTGACCTCCTCCAGTGACCTCCTGGACACTCCGACTGCATTGACCTTGATGAGGATGGCCTGCCATATTTCGGTTTGGGTTGCCAGTGCTGCAGTGGAGGTGCCGAACAGTTGTTGATGGTGTTCGCTCACCCCCGTGACGATGATCTGGTCTTCCTGCGGACTGTACCCGGTCTTCCTCTTCCTCTTGTCCTTGCCCTACCCGAAGGCGGGGTTCCTGGCTGGTCCTCCGTAGGGCTTGTGGTGTTCGGCTTGTCCTCTGCACTAGGGCCGGGTGCATCCATGTTGCTACGCAGTTTGAATTGTTTTTGGGCTCTTTTTTTTTCTTTCTTTTATGGTGCTTTTTCCCGCCGGCCGCGTGGGATTTACAGGCCTGTGGCTGGTGTTCGCTGATTTCTGTACCGCGATTGGCCTCATCGCATGATTTCTTGCGTTCGCGTTTCGCATTTATTCGGCGTGGCGTTGATTTTGACACTGACATTTGACGCGTTATCTGGAGACTATCGCATGCTACCGCCTTGTTGTGAATTCCACTTTGACACGTGGATATTTTCCCGCGATGGGCTGCGATATTGGAAGTTGCGTTACGCTACTCTTACAGTAGTTATCACACGTTCTTGTGAATATACCCCTAAATGTACACGTTTAAGAATAATAGATTGGTGCAAACATTAATATTTCATTATCTCCACACTAAAGTACTTTGCCCTATATTTTGAAAGTATTAATAAGCCATGATGTATTTAGTTGTACATTTAAAAAGAATTTATTTTCGTTTCTCTGCATGGGCACATTTTTCTGCGAGCCATTTTTAAATGAAAACAGTCTGCAGGAGCTCTAAATGCATTCTAAAGGTAAAGTTTTAATGTGGTTTGCAAGTTGAATGTCAGTTTTTTTTTTAAAAATTAAACTTTATCACTAATGTTTTGTGACCAAAATGAGGTCGCAAAACATCCGTACTTTACCAGCAACTGAAAGCTGGTGTTAAACCATTTGCAAATGGGAAGAGGGTCCCCTTAGCACCCCTTCCCCTTTGAGAATGTTTTAAAAAAATAGAGCAGGCACTGGTTCCACAGACCACTGCATACTCTCAAAAAATGAAAATGAAACCTTTTATTTATATTTTTTAACACACCCCATTCACCATTAAGGAAAACAGGCTGCATTTAAAAAAAGAGGATTGCTTTAATTAAACGCAATCACAGATATGGCAGTCTCTAGACCCCAACAGGCCACCATGCCTGTGATGGCAGCAAATCCTAGTGGGCCACAATTTGTGAACAACCTCATTCATATTCATGAGGTAGGTCTTTTTACGACCCACTTCAAATCGCTATTTAGCGTATAAGGGCTAAATAACACCTTTGCACATTAGTAGTAGTGATTACCAAATAGCGAAGCAGAAAAAATCTGTATTTTTGTAATCGCTATTATTACTGTTCGTACATCTAGCCCTAAGCTATTGCCTATCATAAGCAAAAATTATTTTGCAAGTCACTTTAGATTTCCTTAACCCTATTAAGAAACCCCTTTGTGAATTTCACTGGATTTATGCAATTCCGCAGCTGCACCACTTTACGCATAATTATGTTGCACTTCCCGCATACATCATCATCTGCTGCATAGTTGCAGATTAAATGTTTCTTGCTCATATGGATCTACCGTTACTAAAAATTCTGCCACAAGTGTTTTTACGCCATGGCAAGTCCTTTGCAGAGGTTATCTGGTCAGCTTTCAGTTGCTGAATGTTCTGCATTTAGGTATTAAACTGGTACAAATTTGGAGCAATCTTTGCCCATACCGTGTTGATGGATTTAAAAATGAAAATATACTGAAGTAATTGTGCCAAAGAAACTGTTTAATTGATGCATAATTTAATCAACCTTGCAACATAATTCGGTCCTGCCCCATGACATAATTCCATTGGCCCTGAATATGAACTGTGGTGACTTCAGTATGTGAAGTAAATTAATATGAGGCGAAGGGAATTAGAAAAAGATTACCTTTCCACTAAAATAGTGCAAATAATTTTGCTACTATTATTTTTCGTAGCATTAGTTTCATCACTATTGGTATTATTATTATGAATAATGTGCTCAACTCTGGCATTTGCAATGAGGTGTTAAAGAAAGGCCACTTCCATTTCTCTCTGTGCTTTACTCGGATAGCTATGTCTGAGATTCTTCTTGCATTATTTGCAATCTATACATTATTTATGCTGCAAGGCAGAAGGAGCTGAAATTTCATACAAAGTACATTCCCAGCAGTCTAAAGATTTCATTTATTTGCAAAAGTATCATTATCTGGCATGTGCCTCCCTAATGGAATCGTGAGGGAATTATATTTTTGTTTCACTTTCAAAGCCAGTGCATGTACAAACAAACAAACCTAAATAAAGGCCTGATGGACCACTTAGGAGGATGAAGTTTCCTGCAGCCAACTGCTCACGGAGTGAAATCCAATAGGGCTTGCCAGACAAAATACCCTGGGTCTTTTCAGCCTTAAAAAGGGTGGCATATCCGGTTTTCAAGCATCTGCTGCAAAACGCATTGCCATATGGTCTAGGAAATCCTCTCTCAAGGCAAATAGGCATCCTATAGGAGCAATGCATTTACAGGAAGCATTTAAACACTTAGGCCTAGATTCACAAATGTGTCACGCAATCCAGCGCAGCACTCTAAGAGGCTGTGCTACGTTGCGTACAGGGAGAGAGCAGGAGAGCACCATATTCACAGAGATATGGCACTCTCCCTAGCGCTGGAGGTGATTTGTGCTGCCGTGTGCCAGGCGCACACCATAGCGCCATAGCGTTAGGGTGCATGCCTGAGTCTGCCATAGGTTTTGTAGAGGAATGATATCTTTCCTGTACAAAATACTATGGTTAGACAAGTTTAAAACCTTTTCCTACTTTGTCTGTGTGCTGTAGCGTGCAGCACACATGCAAAGTTGGAAAAGCAAGGAGAAATTAAAACATTTATCTTTTTAATGCCTGCTTTTCAATGGCATTAATTTTTGGCACTAAACCCTGTCTACTAATGTTGGTAGATAGGATTTTGTGTCAAAAAGCATGGGCGGTTGCATGGAAACGGCGATGTATCACCCAAGTAATGCCCCCTTGACGCAAAGTAATGCAAAGCAGCGTTTCATTCTGATTTGTGTTACTTTTCCATGCAAACCAATGCAAATACCAATTTGCGTTGGTTTATTAATCTTCAAACAGGTTTGGCGTTGGGTGTGCATTAAAAAAGTAACGCTAACCAAAAACTACATCTTTGTGAATCTGGGCCTTGATTACCACCTCAAGACTGACTCACTCAACCTCTTTATTGGCGGTTGCATATTAACGAGGAATGTAGAACCTACACACTGACGTATGTAGTACATTCAGTTTCTGGTTCACTAACGCAGGCAGTGCTGTTTTTGTAAATGAGTTCCGGTGCTGAAGCTCTTATCAGAACCCCACGGTCAGTGAAATTAAACATTGGAGCGTCGAATACCAAAGATTTGTAGTCTTAAATCTGCATTTTTAACACACTACCAGACACTCCCTGACCCTTTTTCTCACTCTTGCAGGTCCCTGCTTTTTCCCTTCATGATGGTTTTTCCCTCTTGTCTTTCCGATCTGTATTTTCCCCTTTCTTGCTCTCGGTATATGTAGAAAAATAAGTGCTGGTCCCCAAAAATAAGTGCCGGTGGCCCCGCTGCCAACCACTGGCTCAAATTAATCACCGAAGACAAGTTTTCAAGAGTCCAATCTCTGCGTCCGTGAGATTACTTCCACATTTCGAGTAGGTTCCAAGTTTGAAGAAGATTCACTAAGGATATCTATGACGCTAGCAGAGTAAACTAAATCGAGATAAGGACATCATGCAATATTGTGCATGTATACAACTTCTTTTCTTCCTCCACATGGAAACTATTTTTTTGTTTGTAGAAACCCCTTCCTCTAGAACACTTGTAAATATGGGGGTGCACACTTCTTTTTTCCTCCAAGAAAAGGCGCTTTTCAAATATGTAAACCTCTGTGCTTCCAGCATAGGGAACTACCTGCAAGAGGCACGTGAATACCTACAAACATGCGAGTTTTTGTATGATAACCTAGTTCTGCCAGATGTCCCACCCTAAAAGGTCTTGATCCTATTCTTAAATTTCCGATGCTGCAAAGCTCACCATGTGGGTAGGTTGCACAATGTTCCAAGCGAACTTTATGATCGTCAATTTCCACCAATCTTGACACACAGATTGGAGATGTGAAATTTATGACTGGTCACTGTTTTTCAGCATGCATAAATCTGATATATTTGTGCACATTTTTTTTGTTAATTGGGCCCTTCCTTCATATACGGTTTCTCACTCAAACCATTGCTTCGCTCCAACTGTCCAGCCGCTTGCAAACCTCTCACTAATAAAACCAAGAGACACACATACCCAAACACACCTAAACTTTTATCATTGTTACAAACCGAACAAAATAACATTGTGCTGCAAAATCAGAAAAATTTTACTGGATGACATGTTACTCAGTGATACACCAGGGGCTCTATTACACGAAGGGTGCACTTTCCCTGCTTGTGCCACGGCGCACCTCAAAATAGCTGCGCTGGGCGCGAACAGGGACTGTGCACCCTATTACACTGATGCACTTCCAGCCGCTAAGCTGTGATGCCCTGGGGGCAGCTCATTCAAGTGAAAAATGGATTGGCTTTGAAGCAGCCGCTCTGTGTTTTACTGAGCATTGCAACCCGCCTGCACTTTTAAGAGGGGAGAGAGATCCTCTTGCAGGCGAGTACACATGCACCTGCACCTGCATGCAAGGGGATGTCTGGGGGTCCATAGGATCCCTTTTCCCCTCTCCATAGAGCTGCACTCGGGGAGTGTTCTGACAGTGTGCCTCCTGACAGCTTCTTTGGTTCTGCGCTCCCGTCTAGGAGGCAAAGGGACTCCCTCATTTGCATGGGGCCATGCCTTCATGCAAATGAGGGAACACCCTCTGGTGATAGCGCTGGTGCTATATGTGCACCAGCGCTCTCTGTATTACAGAAAGGGCCGCACAAGTGTCTGCAGCCCTTTCTGTAATACCAAAGTGCTCCAGTGATGCGAAAAAGCGGGCGCACATGCCCTTTGCACCCCCGGGGCACTTTCCATAATACAGCCCCAGGTGCTACAAATGTGCACAGCATAGGCTGCCAAAATTCTAACAGATTTTAAATTGTATACCCCATCATGTCACAAGCTATCCAAAATTAGTCACGGCCACCTGCACACAAGCCAACCCTGAAGAAATGTACACAGTCGGAGAGAGGGCTCCTCTGCTGGTGCTGCACAAGTACGTGTTACTCACTCTCTAAGAAGGCTTCTTCCACTCCCCCCTGCATGAAAGTCTCACAATATCACTAAAGACATTGGTGGTAATCACATCTGGGTATGCTCCAAGCCTGAGTGAGATTTCAAGTTTAAGTGTGAATTGGTTGCTATCTGAAGGTTAAGGATTTTACCTGGGATAGAAATATTGGATAATGGTCTGTTTTTGCACAGGTCAGGCAAGTCTCAGGAGTGTTTTTTTCTGGATGGATTTTGCCTGTGCTTCTTTGAATCGGATAGGGAATATCCCATATTGCAGTGATTTATAGAAAAGCGAGTGGAAGAACTGGTGAAGAGAGGTAGGCTAAGACATATTTTAATATTGATTTTGGGTGGGGGTCAAAGGGTGTAGCCAGCTATTTTTTGGGGGAGGGCAGAACATGCGTAATTCCGTGCAGTATAATCTGTCAGAATTACTCAAACATTCAGGCAAGATTCTGCAGAATTACCAAAGAAGAGTAATTCTACACTTAGCACTATTTTCTTAGCACAAAAATGCCCCTTCATGTCTAAAACTGATGCAATGATTAATTTTACATGACAAAATAGTGCTAAATGCAACAGAACATGAATAGCAAGTGCAAGCAGCAATTTACTAAATTAGAATTTAGATTTAGGATGACTCCCAAAGATTCTATAGGAACCCTCTTCTAGACATACCAGACCTCATTCACATAGACTTTCTGCCAGATGTTGGGCCTGATTCACAAGATCTTACTATCATTCATGTGACTTGTCTTTGTAGTACTCCTGTATTCCAGGAATATGTCAGGAGTACTCTTTCTTTCCTAAACCTTAGGGCACTTCTTGAATTCAGGAGTAAGCCTGAAGTTCTATAAGAGTAAATTAGAGCAAATTCTTTATAGATGAGACTTGTTTTGTTTTCTGCTGCCTTGGAAATTATATTTCTGATAATTTTCCAGGCATAACACATCTTAATTCATAGGGGAAAAGACACAGGGATTCATTAAGTTTTTCTATCGGACAGCATGTCTTACTCCTCGAAATTCACACCCAATCCATTAAAAAGGTACAACTACTCACAGAAAATGATTAGACAAAATACAAACTATTAGGCCCGACTCACAAAGAAAGTTTGATAATTATGGGCAGAGGTCCTCACTTCTGGCTGAGTTCAGAAACATTTCCTGGAAGCCTGGAAAGCTGTGCCATTCACAGATTTTCAACCATACTTCTGAGACGGTCATGTGATCTTCCCTGAGGGATCCTTTTCCCCCTATGTAAAGCCCCCGCAAAGGGGGAACAGTAGCCCCTGTACAAAAGCACTGATCCCCTTATCGTCCTGGAAGGGGATTTAGGACATCCCTGTGCTGGAGAACGCTTCCAGAGTGGAGAAGGGATGGATCAGAGTTTGGGAATACCCCCAGACACAGACGTTTGTGAGGTTCCTTAACTTGCAAGGCAAATCATGGAACACCCATTTTCTCACCCCTTGAATGGGATTCTACTTCCTTAATTTGCACAAACCACGTAGTGATTATGAGGAAAAAATGAGGTTTGGAATATCATTTTTTCCTCATATTCATAGCCTGATTTCTGTTGCGTTAATACTGCAGGTCTGTTCAACTAAAAAATTAGGAAATTGTGAGAAAAAATTGGGATATTATGCAGTGAAACGCTGGATCTTGGTGCTGCAGTTTCTCCATACATTATTTCCTTACTGCCTATTTATGGAATCTGAAATGGCTTCCATAGATGTGTGGGACCGCTTTTTCGATAAGGACAAATGTAATTTGAAAGAAAAAATGTAAAACAAAAATACCAAATAGCTTTCTTCTTTATCCCAGGCAGTTATTTTACAAGTAGAATACATTAAAATACATACTACCATCATCTCGGCACAGCCTGTGGAATAAAGCAAGGAGAGGCCTGCCAGGAACACCTCTAGGATATAACAGCTGCTTCATAGTACAGTGCATTAAAGCATGCAGGGAGTGGACGTGGGTCAGACTTATGATTAGAAAAGGTGATGTTTATTCCTTATTGCAACCTCCAAAGACTGAAGGGTAGATTTACAAGTCCCCTGCGCCAACAGTACGTCACTTTTTGTGACGTACTGGTGGCGCATTGTACTGCTCCATATTTACAAGGACAGGAAAAGCCACCCTGCGTGACTTTTCCTATCCTTGTAAATATGGCCCCTTTGCACGCAGCACTTTGCGTGGAAGGGGCGTTCCAAGGGGTGTTGCTGTGGGTGTTACCACGCAACACCCATGGAACCAAACACATTTCCAGATTTACGAGGAATCGTAAATCTGGAAATGCGTGTGAATGCTAGGAAGGCGCAAAGAGGAGAAATGTTTTAATTTCTCCTCGTTTTTTCCTCGTTCAATGGGTGCTGCATTCTACAGCACGCATTGACAGAGGAAAATGCCTGCAGTGATTGTTTTTGTGCAGGAAGGTGCCCCTTCCTGCGCCCCTTCCTGCACAAAAACAATCTCCCCACGACGCAGGCATCCTTGCACCATGCAAGGGTGCCTGCGCCGGCGCATGGCTGCAGTTTGTGCGCCAGCGCAGGGGGAAGCACAGAGATGCGACATATGGTTGTAAATATGTTGCATCCCTGTGCTTTGAAAGTGACTCAGTGCGGCGCAGCCAAATGGCTGGCGCAATGCACTGAGTCACTTTCATTGTAAATCTGCCCCTGAGGGTCTTATTTATGATAAGTATTGCATCGCTGCGACAAAGCAGCAATGCAACACTACTTCTCAGTGCAGCCTCCTTGCGACACCATGGATGTGCCGTATTAACAGTACGGCGCATCATGACGCAAGGAGTTACAGATACAGCAGTATTACTGACGTATCTATAGGCACAAAAGTGAAGCATTGCTGGGGTGTGTCTGGAAAACAGATGCAACTCCAGCAATGCGTCCTTCCACAAGGGGCAAGTCCCATGTGAAAGGGCCTGTGTCACCCTTACGCCTGCCATGAGGCAGGCATTAGGTTTTGACGCAATGGCGTCCTAGAAGTGGCGCACTGAGATCTTATAGATTTCAACGTGCCACTTCTACGAAGCTTTGATGCGGGGGAACGCCCACCCTGTATACATTATACCTGACGCAGGTATAATGTAGCACAGGGGGTTTACGAAGGGACGCATCTGTCTAGATGTGTCACTTCGTAAATATGGTGCAATGTGGTGCATTATTTACCCCGCTGCAGCGTCACAAAAAGTGATGCAACGGCAGCGTAAATGTGACGCAGGGCTTCATAAATAAGGCCCTGAGTTTTGATATTGCGTGCTTCAACCCACAGAGCAGTTTTCAATAAAAGCAAGAAAATGAAAAACGAACATGTAAGTAAATAGTTGTGGCTTACTCACTAATCTAAAAGTTTGTCTCGGTGTAACTGATGTAGCGATAAATAAGCTTGTTTGTGCTCCTTCTCACTTTGGTATAGGACTAAAAATTGCATGAAAATAAATGAAGTGTAACTGTACAATGCCTGAAAAAGTCAAAAGAGAGCCTCCATTATTAACCGTTCCCTTGGACACACTTTCTTGTCCTGCTGTCTCTTTACACATGCTGCATTAGGCAGGACTCACACAGCACGACAGAAAGCAACAAAGCGAGGCTTCTGGTCCCACTCCTGTTGGACCGACCCAAAATATATATAATAAATTTGGGGGAAAAATAGAAATCTAGCTCATGCGCATAGTTCACATAGCCTAGTTGCCCACCCTATCCACATACTCAGCGAGTCAGAGCCCCAACGTGCAGGCCATAAACCTGCCAGAAAACCGCATATTTAGGTTACAAAAATGCGTTGTTTTATAAATTTAGTGCAAAACCTCTGTCCGCTCATGCAGAACCGTTAACTTAGCATGAGTAGACAATTGGTGAGAAATGACCGCATGTGCGGTAAAATACTCACGAGGGCCTCAGAGTCGAGATCTCCACACCTATAAATGGATTTACGCCTGCCATGAATCCCTTTGTGAATTATTGTAGCCACGAAAAAAGTAAACTTGGTCGTAAACTAATGTTAACGATCAAATGTACCCTTGTGAATATGGCCAATCGATTTTGTGTTCCATTAAAAAGCACTGACCACTGCTGAAACAAAGGAAGCAACCTAGAACACCTTTAAAGTATGTAATACAGTGCTAAATAGGGCCTCTGCTATTTTGACCCATTTCTTTGTTGCAGCAACGAAAATTCTCAAAATTTGAAAATACATTATGGTGACCAAAATGTACGCTTATTACTGCAAAGTGAAAGTGAACTAAGTAGGAGGTCCACACCATAAGAAATATGGTATTAAATAGCAGGTTGATACAAATTAGCACGAAATATAGTTTATGTAACACGGTTAAATGCTAATAAATCAGCGGAAACTCGCTATGATATGTTTCATGCCCATTGCCACTCCCTTAATATCAGTGCTTAATTTGAGCCAGTGGTTTCTGGTGGGGCCCACCAGCACTCATTTTTGGAGACCACCACTTATTTTTACTCATCAGATATTTAGCAGAGCAAGAGAGGGAAAAAACAAAAAAGTGAAAGAAGGAGGAAGAGAAAGACGGAAAAACGTCACAATGATAGAAAACAGGAAACTGCAGGAGTGAGATAAACGGGGAGGGAGTGTCTGAAAGTGGATTAAAGAGCCATGAGGTGGAGTCAAGACCACAGCCTTGCCATTCGGACTTCTGATATTTAGTAGCGCCGGCTGCAGGCTTCTGAGCAGAGCTCTGGGCACCAGCACCTATTCCTTTCCAAATTAGGTATTGCTTTATATCCTGTTTTATAAATGATTACACTTTCATGTTTACTGGGGGAGGTATACAACTTTTTCATGCAAAACACACAAGATGATGGACGGAATGCTGCACATTGGCAAACATTCACCCCCAGTCACAGATCTGGGTTTAATCCATTGTTATTTTGCTTCACCACGACACCCCAGTTCAGACATAGCCATATGCAAATCAGTCTTGACCCTGTCCCTCATGGGAACAGCCCAGACCGAACTACCAAGCCATGTCTTCCCTGAACCGGATACAAGCATCCTAGGACCGGTTTCAGGCTATCAGCCTTCATCAGCCAGGATAGCTTGACTCCAGTGGCGTAGTGAGCACGGGACCCACGTCTGGGCATACCCTTCCCACTTAGGGCGAAATGCAAAACACACAAGATGATGGACGGAATGCTGCACATTGGCAAACATTCACCCCCAGTCACAGATCTGGGTTTAATCCATCGTTATTTTGCTTCACCACGCCACCCCAGTTCAGTTCAGACATAGCCATATGCAAATCAGTCTTGACCCTGTGCCTCATGGGAACAGCCCAGACCGAACTGCCAAGCCTTGTCTTCCCTGGACCGGAATCAAGCATCCTAGGACCGGTTTCTGGCTATCAGCCTTCATCAGCCAGGATAGCTTGACTCCAGTGGCGTAGTGAGCATGGGACCCACGTCTGGGCATACCCTTCCCACTTAGGGCGAAATGCAAAACACACACGTAGTGGGAAGGGTATGCCCAGACGTGGGAAGGTCCAGGGAAGACATGGCTTGGCAGTTCGGTCTGAACTGTTCCCATGAGGCACAGGGTCAAGACTGATTTGCATATGGCTATGTCTGAACTGGGGTGGCGTGGTGAAGCAAAATAACGATGGATTAAACCCAGATCTGTGACTGGGGGTGAATGTTTGCCAATGTGCAGCATTCCGTCCATCATCTTGTGTGTTTTGCATTTTGCCCTAAGTGGGAAGGGTATGCCCAGACGTGGGTCCCGTGCTCACTACGCCACTGGAGTCAAGCTATCCTGGCTGATGAAGGCTGATAGCCTGAAACCGGTCCTAGGATGCTTGATTCCAGTCCAGGGAAGACATGGCTTGGCAGTTCGGTCTGGACTGTTCCCATGAGGCACCGGGTTAAGACTGATTTGCATATGGCTATGTCTGAACTGGGGTGGCGTGGTGAAGCAAAATAACGATGGATTAAACCCAGATCTGTGACTGGGGGTGAATG
This sequence comes from Calotriton arnoldi, assembly GCA_963921515.1. Taxonomy (NCBI): domain Eukaryota; kingdom Metazoa; phylum Chordata; class Amphibia; order Caudata; family Salamandridae; genus Calotriton; species Calotriton arnoldi. The sequence goes on from CAWUFW010005748.1 coordinate 567,195, forward strand.
TTTGCCAATGTGCAGCATTCCGTCCATCATCTTGTGTGTTGTGCATTTCGCCCTAAGTGGGAAGGGTATACCCAGACGTGGGTCCCGTGCTCACTACGCCACTGGAGTCAAGCTATCCTGGCTGATGAAGGCTGATAGCCTGAAACCGGTCCTAGGATGCTTGATTCCGGTCCAGGAAGACATGGCTTGGCAGTTCGGTCTGGACTGTTCCCATGAGGCACAGGGTCAAGACTGATTTGCATATGGCTATGTCTGAACTGGGGTGGCGTGGTGAAGCAAAATAACGATGGATTAAACCCAGATCTGTGACTGGGGGTGAATGTTTGCCAATGTGCAGCATTCCGTCCATCATCTTGTGTGTTTTGCATACAACTTTTTCATACCACACAGATGGAGACAGTTTCCACTCAGGGCCGGACTGGGAACTGAAACCAGCCCTGGCAAACAGCATGGCCGGCTTCCTGGGGAGGGGGGAGGAGTACTAGTGGAAAGCACCACTCCCATCTCACCGCTGCCATTTTGTTACAGGGGGCCGATATTGCAGAACGGACCCCAGGTGTCCAAAACCGGCCCCCACCCTGGAAGCCCACTTGGAAAATGCCCGGTGCCCACCACGGCCAGTCCGGCCCTGTTTCCACTGCTTTCGCTCGTTGCGCCCTTTCCAGTGGCATATTGCAAAATGACGGAGCTCTCCCTGCAGAAAATGATGAGGGGACCCTGAGTTTCCCATATCTCACAAATATTGATTGGCCTTGGGCTGAACAAGGCCATGTGAAGGGCTTTGGGGCCCTTTCTCATAGGTTGGGGCCCCGGGTGCCACAAGACTGCAGGGGCCTGCCTTACGACCCTGACCCTTTTTGACTGTTGCCGCAGCATCTCTTCTCTGGGTTTTCATGATATTTTATCACAGCTCCTAAGTACTTCTCTGTGCTATAAAAAGACTGGCTATTTACAAAATAAGTTATTTATTGTGCTGCTGGAAGGATCATTGGTTTTGGCACAGGGGTCAGAGCGTCGTTCACCTCCGGGTCACGGCAATATATGGCAAGCACTGAAAGTGACAAGTCGTTTCCGTTTGATGGCCCTACGCTGATCTATGTGCTGGAGGCGAGCGGAGTGCGTTAAATCATTATTAGAATGATTTGCGATAGGGAATTCCAAGGGAGGTATTAATAGTATCCACTGCAAACTAAAAGCCAATGCTGCTTGCTTTACTCAGCAGTGCGTGCACTCTATTCTCAAACACCAGAAAATAGCAGCCTTGGGAATCAGGCGATTGGAGGGTCCAACAGGAATGTTAGTGGATGCCGCCTCCTCCTCAGGTTGTTGTTTATAAGTTTGATTTAAGGCGTCTTCTGCGCGTATATTTGTTTACTTTGCAACTTTAAGGCTCACAGAGATTCGCAAAGCTTTCGCTTATAATTATTTCCAAAGGTTTTGCTTAAAGAAGTCTTATGACAGACATTTTTTGTAACCTAGAACCAAGTTGGAGTCAATAAATACGTCGAGGTGTGTCGTTATGTCAAATTTGGTGTGATTTAGGTAGATTTACATTTTAATTTCAATCATAAACGCCAAGTCACCAATATGCCAAGGCTAATGAAAGTGACATCATGCACCCTATAACTATTGATGACATCATAGATAGGACCCCTCGCCCCATCCTTAGCTGTACAGTCACCTCCAATGTGAAATTGAGGAACTAGGGCCAGTAGTGGTGTAACACAAAATGATGGGACTCTGCAGAATGTTATGAGGCCCCCTTGAGTCTTCCATATCTCACAGATATTAATTGGCCTTGGGCTGAAAGGGAGCCCCCTGACAGTTTGGGGGCCAACTGGGGGCCCACTGCCACGGTAGGGGCTGCTGGGGCCAGTGTTACACCCCTGAGGGCCAGGGCAGGGTGCAGATCTACAGATAGTAAATAGGGTTGTGAGGACCCTTTTACTTTCTGTTCCTGCTGTTGTCGTCATGAGCCTTGAAACCAGGTACAGCAAGGGCCTACCTAGGGCACAAAGAGGCAAGTAAGGAGAATAACCTTTCCACCATGAATCAAAGTCCATGATTTCTTTGTGTTGTGGACATGTGCTGTTCCTCAAAATTGACTTCTCTTCACTGCATCTGGAGACATTCTCAATTCTAATGCAGAGCAGTATTCACAAATTTCAGTGGCTGCTATTTTCTTTATAAAGAAAATGTGCATGCCTCCTATTTGCAAACTCTCTTGAATTGGCAGTTTCATGATGGTTGTGGATGAGAGTGTTTATCTGCCCCGTTTGCAAACTCTCTTGAATTGGTGGTGACATCATGGTGTGGATGACAGTGTTTATCTGTCCCCAATATGGAAGCGCTCTTGAATTGATGGTGGCATGATGGTTGTGGGTAAGAGTGTTCATTACGGTAATATAAACTACAGATTATTCAGTGGCAGGAAAAACACATTGTCAGAGACAGTGTGCAAGTAATTCCCAAATATTTTGTTACCAGAGCCTATTGCAATGTTAGAGAAAATTGTTAATGAATTGTTCTTGCGGGGGCGTGACCAACAAGATGGCCGAGCGGCAGCACTAAAAGCGTTCTCTGGCCCCGAAAAAAAGATCTTTTTGCATCCTGCCACCCCTGGGTCCCCACGATGCCTGAAACTGTGTTGGCTTATTGTGGTGAATGCGGGTGGCGCCAGACCCCCGGGACAATTGAGGGCTGTGCTGCCAATGCAGCCGTGATGTGCAGACAACCCGTTCCCGAGTACTAGAGGCCTAAGCCGTGCTCGGAGCCCCGCCCCGAGTGGAGGCAAGCACCGGGGTGCCTGACCTGAGAAATCTGGCCCCAGTGCGGGCTGCTTGGTGCTGACCGCGGGCGTGACTAGGGCCCTGTGCTGTGCTGCTGGAGCCAGCTGGCGGCGATTGAGGCCGGTCCGGTGAAGGTGGTGAGTTGTGCAGATTCGGGGAGCTCTCTCTCCCTATCCCCCCCTTGCAGTGTGGGAGGAGAGGTGGATCCGGCCAGGTCCAGAGACCAGAGGTGAGCGGTGCTGGAGCTATTCGCCTACGCGGACTGGCTGGCTGAGGATTCTGCGACCCTGGGCAAAGCAAGCCGGCGTGAGCTGGATTGCAGACCCCCCCCCCCGAGCTGGGCTTGAGGATGTGGAGGTATGTGTTGAGGGGGGCACCCATTGGGATGCTTGTAGGGCACGGGGACCCACTCTGCATGCCTTGGCTGTAAGAGGAGGCCTGGAACTGCCAGAACTACACAATAGCCAGTTGGTGCTCTATATGGGGAGAGGCATGTGACCTGGGTAACCAGGGAGCGAGGCCAGGCCGAACCATTGGGGTGTGGCAGTGCTGTGGCATGCGATGCCCGATCCCTTTGGGATATGAACTGTTTGAAACCCGGGAGTGGACGTTTCTCTCCTATCCTGCTGGAAGTGAATCTGAACTGCCAGGTGCCTGGATTTTCGGCCCTGCTCGTTTCTACTTTGACAGGTGCACTTTAATTTGCTGCTGGGCTGGATGGGCTTGGAGAGACCCCAGCTGAGGGGTGTACGGGCCTCCTGATTTTGTGGTAGTCTACGGCTGGGGTTGTTGGTCTGCCGTGCCCCCCCCCCCTTTGAGCACTATCGGTGTGGGCCAAGATCCTGGAAACTCCATAGCAGCCTTTCCTATATGCGCTGTATAACTCTGCTGCTAGCTAGAGGTTCTGGTGGGAGGGATGCGGTCGAAGGGTGAGGATTGCAACTGCAGTATCCACGAAGGGCCTACTCCCTGGCACAGGATGGGCAAGGACAGGCAGACGAGAGGCACCCAACAAACGAAAATGGATCAATTTACTGCCCCGGGTACAGGCGGAGGTCTGCCAGTCGGGGAGAAAAAGCCTCCCTAGGGCACTGCAGAACCATCAGTTGCTCAGATCCTGGTGGCTATTGAAGCTTCGGGCCTCGCAGTAGAGGCAAAAGTTGAGACCATGACGCTCGACATGAATCTGACCTGCTTTATGCAGGTCTGCTCTGCACCGACCTGCATAAAGTGGCTGTAACATCCGTGGAAACAGAGATCCAGGTCACGGAACTGAGGGAGGAGGTCTTCCACCTGAAGTCAGTGGTCACTGAGCTTGAAGCCTGCTCAAGTATGATGGAAGTGTGGCTGGAGGATATGGAGGGGTGCTCTCGTAGGTGTAATCTCAGATTCGTGGGATTTCCTGAGAATGCTGAGGGAAGTAAACTAGAGGTCTTCCTAGAGGAGTGGATTGCGACAGCGCTCCCAAATGCAAACCTGTTGAAACTCTTTGCAGTGGAGAGGGCACACAGGTCCTTGGCCCCACCACCACAACCAGGGGCTTTCCCAGGACTGTTATTGCTAAATTCCTCAAGTACAGGGGTCGTGGCAAAGTTCTGCAGATGGTTCGAAAGAAGGGAGACCCGAAGTTCAAGAACCATGTTATTCATATCTTCCCAGATTATACCAGGGCTGTTCAGCTGTAACAGCAGTCCTTCAGCGGCGTCAAACAAATGCACAGAGCAATGGGATTAAGATATATGCTGCCAAGTTGAAAGTGATCCTAGATGGCTGCTCACACTTCTTTGCCACATCCGTGGAGACGTGGGATTGGCTGGAGCTCTGCAGAGTAGATTGCATTCCTGTGGTGCCATCGAGGTGAGACCATGAGGCTCCCAGACAAGAAGGGGGAGGTGGAGGACCTACCCCCCGAAGGAGAAGCAGATGCCGACGACATTCGTGGTAGGAGAAGAGGGTGGTGGTGAGACCGGATGGAGCATTGGATTTGGAGATGCAGCACCAGGAAAGGGAAGAGGCCAGGGCACTGGTCGAGACTGTCACCTCAGCTGTGTGCTCCAGTACAGAATCATATTTATTTTCGGATGCTGGCCAAACTGCAGAAGATACAGACACAGCTTGAGGGGAGTGGTAGAGCAGACTCTGGGACTTGCTGGGAGTGCCCCGGCCACATTCTTCTGAGAGGAACGCTGACCCGACTTGTGTAGACAAGAGCGCTGGACCTGGTACTGTGAAAGGAATAGGCCACCTGGCTGCAACATGGGATGATCGGCCGCGTTTGTCGGGATTCTGTGGGTTGCTTACCCTCTGTTGAGACTGACAGACAGAGACAAATTTGGACTCAGGGGTGGCATCATCCATGAGGCCTGGAAGCATACACTAGTTGGCCCGACCTCTCTTTTTCCCACCCCCTTTCTGTAATTCTGACCTTTACTTTTGTTGATTTTCTTGTCTATTCTTGTGTGGTGAGTGAGTGATGGTGAGTTGAGCAGTAGTGTTCATAAGGCACACATGAGTGGAACAACGCACAATACCCTCGTGGGAGTCAGTAGCCAGACCGTCCTTACTCCTTAGCGATAGTACAAGTTTAAAGCCCTACACTATCTCTCACACATGCTGAAGCCTAATGGACACTGTTAGATTGGGAGGGAGGTCTAGTTTCCATGACTGGGAAGACACTATTTTTGTTCTGGGGTGTTTACCCAGGGTGGGCAATGGGGAACTCTTTAGAGGTTACAGTTACAGTTTTATACAGCAGCAATTGTATATCATATTTGTGGGGCTTGGGAGTAGTGGCCGTATGGGGCCAGGGCTGGAAACACTCTCGGGATGACTGATTTGGTGCACATGCTCACATGGAATGTGAGAGGATTGAATTCTTTTGACAAACGGTATAGCACCAACACATTCCTTAGGAGGACGGGGACATGCATTGCGTTCCACCAGGACACCCATCTTTTGGAGGCAGAAACTCCATCAGAAGTGGCGGGGGCAATTATATTCCTCCACAGATTCCTCCTATGCCCGAGGAGTGTCCATATGGGTGTCCCATTTCCATTGAGGGGGCAGGTGGCTGACGTGGCTGGGAGGTATGTCCTGCTACATGGTATCTTAGATGGACAACAGCTCTGCATGCTTAATGCATATGCCCCATATATGGATGATGAAGAGTTCTTTGGGGCCCTAGAAACTGAGTTACTACCCTATGTTGGTCTGCCTATTATTTGGGAAGGGCATTTCAAATGTGTGTTAGACACTCCTTTATACCACCACCTGCCCCGGATGGGTCCGAAACATCGTATGGTGGCGGGATTGCACTAAACCATGACTAAACTTCAACTTGTGGACATATGGAGGGAATATCTTCCTGCGGTAAAGGAATATTCTTGTTAATTACCCACCCACGGGGCATATAGTAGGTTAGATCCATTCCTCCTTACTAATGAAGGTGCCCTTAATGTACTGAAGGTTGACTATCAGGTGAAGTTCCTATCCGACCATGCCTCCTTGTTACTGAAATGTGGAGTAAGGCCTAATATTCCTTTATGGAGGTTTAGACCCGAAGCACTAGGGGACCCAGAATATACTTTTGTTATGGCAGAGGCACTCCAAGGATTCTTTGCTACTAATTGGAATACCGCTCGCACGCGTGGAGCAGAGTGTTGAGCGTTAAAGGTCGTTTTCAGAGGTGTAAGCCTTGGGAAGACTTATGGTATTAGAAAAAGGTTAGAGCAAGAGTTGGGGGAAGGCGAGGAGAACCATGAGAGAGTGCAGTGGTGGGCCTTGGGAAGGTAGATGGGCGATGAAGCATTGGCAGAGCCACATAGAAAGGTAGCGGCTGTCTGGGACAGGCTGAACTGTCATGTTCGGTGAGACTATCGACAGCGCCTACATAGAGAGGATGATCGATCAGGCCACATGTTGGCATGGCTGCTCAAAAGAAAATTACCCTGCCACTTATTTTTGCACTACATAGGCATAATGGCTTGGCTGTCTTGGGTCAAGTGGTGATCACCCAATTATTGCACAGCCATCTCGCTCAGGTGTATACAGCTCGAACACGTAAGGAGTCCCCCGTAATTGAGGAGTTCTTGGTGCAGGTAGCCATGCCCCAGTTGACAGAGGATCAGGTGGAGGGACTTGGAGAAATCATAACGCTGGAGGAACTGGGGGAGGCCCTCCGAGGCATAGCCAGTGGAAAATCTTAGTTTGAGATGATCAGTGTGGCTTTTTGCCGGGAAGGGCAACCCATATGAATTTATGATGCCTGTTGCATGTAATGCACAAAACTAGAACCACAGACATCCACAAAGCCGTGATAGCCTTAGATATAGAGAAGGCATTTGATATACTGTCCTGGATGCATCTCTGGGAGGTCCTCAATCAAATGGGACTCGGAACTGGATTCCTGGCGTGAGTGCAATTATTATACACGCCAGCTACGGCGAGGGTGCGAGTGGACACTGAAGTGTCCAACGCTTTTTGTATTGAGCGAGGTATGCGACATGGTTGCCCCTTGTTGCCACTTCTGTTCGCCATAGCTGGATAGATCCTGAAATTGGATCTTAGTTGTGGTGGCTTTGGGCTCTTGGATCTTCAACTTTATTATTTAGCAGGTCTTTCAAAATTCGCGGCAATGTGGTGCGACAACAGACCTAACTGGGAGAAGGAAAATACTGTCTGGATCCACTGAGGTATCAGACCTTACCAAGTTGCTGATGTGTAGGGGTAGACTACCAGTGGGGACACTGTTTATTATTCATCAGGTGGCCCATACATGGGAAAAAGCAGTCATAAAAGTCTTGAAGTGAGCGCCCTATGCTAAGCTTCTTCCGATCTGGTGGCTACGACCCTTCATACACATCCGTAACTCCATGGATGTCACTGGATGGCTTGAGGGAGGTTGCCAGAATACGGGTGATCTATTTCTAAATGGTACTTTCATGTCTGCGGACGAGGTTGAAACACACTATGGCGTCAATGAGAAGCAATTTCTACAATATGCGAGCATATCCCACATGGTCTGTGAAATTTGGACCTGTTTCCCAGAGGAGCCAGAGCAATCGCACATACTGCAAGAGATTTTAGATCCCAGCTCCTTCAAGGGCATTGTCTCCCGGTGAATACAACCTTAAAAAATGATAGGCAGTCGAATACAGCGCTGATGCGTGCCTCTTGTACAGGTGCGGGAAGTAGCCAGCAATGCCCAATTTAAATTGGTGCAATTTTACTTTGTTCATAGGGCATATATGACTCCAAAGCACTTGCACAGGGCCTACCCGTCACACCCAGCGAATTGTGCCAGGTGCGGTGAGACCCCAGCTGACTTCGCTCATGTTGCACGGAAATACGTGGAGTGGGATACAACAGGAGGTTGGCAGAGTGACGAAAGTGGCGATAGAACTTACCCCCTGACCTTGTCTAATGGGGCTGTTGCCACTTCCCAAAAAGGTGAATAAAATGAGATACAGGTTCGCAGAATTGGGCTTGGTGCTAGCACAACGACATATTGCTATACACTGGGCCAGCCCCAACCCACCGACTCTATTTAAATGGAGGGCTGACTTTTTGGAGTGGGCGGCTACAGAGAGGTGCAGACTCCGGAAGGTACGAACAGACGAGCATGCAGAAAGGGATTTAGAGTGCTGGACTACCATGCTAGATGCATTGGGTGGACAAGACACAGCCCTGGGGCAAGAATTAGGCTCGACCGCGGCTGGGAGGGGAAATCGCAGTCTCTGAGATAGTTAACTCTGGGACTGGACTGCCACTTTTGCAGGTACACTCGCCTGCCCCCTCTGACACCAGTGGGTAGCTTTTTGGAGAACTACTTAATTAGGCCTTTGCAGGCTTCCCCATGAGATGTGTATTGGAAGACGGACGGACAGACGTTTGAGTTGTGATTGTATCTCTACGTCCCCCCTATTTACTTGCTCCTACCTGGGACTTCCTACTTACGAACCTCCTGCATCCACAATGTGTCTTTAATTGATAATGCTATACTGCACTATGTTTTTGTGTTGTCTTGAAAACTGAATGAAGAAATAATTTAAAAAAATTAAATGTTCTTGGCTAGATATATACGGGCAGTTAAGAGAAAAATATTTGCTTCATTTCTGATTACTCTGAAATAAATTATGTTCTTCACAGCAGCAAGGAATTTATTTTCTGGCCCCCCCGGCCATAAAATAATAACGTTTCAGACTAGTGAAATCAAGCTACCTTTTGGAGTGGATTGGATTAAATTGTATTGTGGAAACACTAATTTCAACAATTCTGCATTGCTGAGTTGCTTGATCTGTGCAGCTTCAGGCTGCGCAGTGCACATCGGCAGGATAGACCACCACCCACACCCTATTTCCAGTCTCCATATAATCTGTTTTAGTTCTGTCTGCATCTAGAGAAGATTCCTTCAGCGGCATACTATCTTCTGTGCAATCCTTACTGGTAGAAATGTTTGAAGGAGGATGTATTTCATTTAGTACACGTGGTACAGAAGTGAAGTAGGTTGTTTTTTCTGCTCATTGTTGTGCTAATTTAATTGAAAAATGATTTGTTATTCTTTCTCTGCTTATGTCACTGAAACACTCCACTCGTTGATGCTGCTCCTAGCAGGAGCTCTTATGTTCCGCTTGATAAAGAGTGGCGCTGGGTACTGAAGACACTTAGTGGCCTGTCGCTCAGCGGTCTCACTGCATCATTCTAGTCTGATATCGAGGGTATTTGTATTTTATTTGAAAAGTTTTATAGAGTACGAACAAGACGCGGCAGGGTATCAGAGCGCGGTACAACAAAGCCAGCTGGTTAGGCTGGCACAGGAGGACATAATAGCTAGGCTAATGCAGAACACAATAATGACAAAGTAGATAAGGGAAGGCACAAGGGAAGGCAGAATTGTAGGTCAATACCATTAGTTTGTAAGGCTACAGTACTATTGGCACATATAACTATTCAGGAGCAAACCTTTGACTTCTTTTTTAAATGCATAGGTCGAGGGGTTCATTCTGATTTCTGGCGGGAGAGCGTTCCAAATTCTTGGAGCATGACCTGAGAAGGCACGGCTGTAGGTTCTCTTCTTTTTGAACTTTGGTGGTTTCAGCAGTAGAGTGTGTGAACTTCTTAGTGCATGATTCCCACCCAATAGCTCAAGTTTATTTGCCGGGTAAGTGGGCGTGTTCTCATGGAGCGCTTTGTGCATCAAGGAGGCTATCTTCTACCTCATCCTTGTATCGATGGAGAGCCAGTTGAGTTGTATTAGGTCTGGTGTGATGTGGTCATGCTTTCTTGAGCCCGTGATGAGTCTTGCAGCAGGTTCAGAGTGGCCCTTAAAGGGGCCAGTTTAGCTTTGGGTAGCCCTGCCAGAGTTGCAATTCCATAGTCTAAACGCAAGATAACTAGGGATTGGTCAGCTTGTTTCAGGTCAGTAGGTCGCAGAAACGGTTTGATTTTCCTTAATATGCATAGTTGGTGATTGGCTCCTCTTGTTGTCGCACTGATGTGATCATGCATATTGAGGCATTTGCCCAGGATTAGGCCTCGTGATCTAGTGGAGCTCACAACATGTGGGGTGCAATTGAGGGCTATTAGTTGTTTGAGCCAGTCCTGAATAGGTGCAGTATGAATGCGGGGGGCAAGCAAGAGGAATTCTGTTTTGAGTGTATTTAACATAAGGTGGTTGTGAGATAACCACTGTTGAGTTTTCAGAAGAGCATGGTTGAGAGTATGAACAGTTCTGTGAGCAGACCATAGTCAGGAGATTAATGCTTCTGTGGCAGGTGGCAACAATAAATTGTTATCCTTGAGGATACTCTTCCAGATAACCTGGATAACTGGGAGGGCCATGGCAATAAGGTTTTAGTGGTTTGCCTTTGAAGAAAGCTAGCTTGTTGGACGGATGCATTACTTGAAAGGGCCCTGTTTTATGACTACACTTCTCAGCGGAAAATGCTAGGCCAGCTTCTTTGATCTGAATGTCAATTGTTGTCTACAACATTTGGTGCTTGTAGATGTGTAACTATACAAAAATTCTATTCCAGTCTGCAAACTGACCTTGCATATCTGCCCTTTATGGCCACTTCTTTTTTTAGTATAGCCCTTTTGGTTGCATTGGTCTATTTTCTAGGGGCCGGGGTGAAGGAGACTTGTCTTTGCCGTGTGTTGTCTATGTGAGGCACTGTGCCAGAATTCCTCTTTGTCCTTTTATTTTCCTGACTGTCCTCTGGGAGAGGAAGAAGTGTTTGGTTGTCAAAGTGCATAACAGCCTGAATTCTACATTGTTCTACTTTTTTTGTCTTTGGTCTTAGAAGTGGTTGTGTCTCTTTCTTCATGTGAGATTGTCCACAACACCCTCTAGAAACAGTGGGGGCTTGGAATGGCCCCGTAGTTGTGGTTTAGATTTGAGTAAGGGGTGGATGTGCTTCTTGGTGAGGATGTTCACAATGCATATTGCTATTTGAGCGTCTCCGCAGTAACAGTTACACTCACTCTCTTGTAGCTTTCAAATGTTTTCTGTTATTTAATTTAGATTTCCTGAGAGTTTTGTGATTTAGGTGCCTTAGGAGCTGAGTCTATTCATAGGTCTGAAGGGCTCACCCCTCTTATGATCTTTTCCAATTGTCTGAAGGTTTTGGTCTTTAGTAAAGCATTGTCGAATGATGGCTTCCAATAGTGTGCTATTGACAGAGGTTTTAACCTGTGTGGGTTTTCATCAAACAACAGTAAACATCCTAGAAGATGAGGTCAAAACTTTCAATGGGTAAAATAAAGCTACATGTCCCAGCATGCATTGCACAGGTGAGTGGAAAAAAACCCAGAACTGACACAAATTCACTGAAATGGAATGGAGTAGTCGTTGACCACTATCGTTCATATTGTGCGTAGCACTATCATAGTACCAGGTCACAGGTTCTGAGCGATTAAGACAGATATCCGAACTACAGAACAGCATTGAGACACGTGCCTCCCACAATTTTGGGATTTCATGTTTTTGTTTGAGTATGCACCTCATGCATAGGGCATGCAGTCTGGTGAATTCTTGTGTCACATGCAGAGAGTAGGAGTCATGTGCATAGGGATGGGTGGGCATGGGAAGAGTTCTGTCAGTGTGGGGCAGTAGCATTGTAAGGCAGCATCTGATATGTCTGACAAAATGTGATGGAGAAAACATGAACATATGTAGCATTTTATGCAATATAGGCAGAGTGATCGGGACTCTTTGAACATGTATCAGGAGGCATGTGGATCTTGATGTAGAGTACATACAAGGAAATGTATAGCATGCTTACAATTATAGGTGGCTGTGGAGATGTCAACAGGCATGTGATAGCAAATGGATTCATGAGAAAAGAGTGCCATGTTATATGATGCATGTGATATTTGCAGAATGATCAGTTTTGCACATATTTTATCATGGACACAGGACATCATGTTTATATGGCAGGTTCACTAAGGTTGGCCCTGATGGGTGGTGAATGGCTATGGCATGGCCACCAAGAATGAACACGTGTGACAGATGCTTGCAAATAGTATAAGCACTGTGGTTTCTTCATGGTATGGCTTTTTTGTTGGCCTGCCGCAGGTATGTATAGTGCTCCAGTGTAGACTGCAAATATTCTTTGGATCTGAGGGTTTGGATATTCTGGAGTGATGGTGAAATTACATAAGAATACCCAAATTCTTACTGCTGGAGTGACATGGCATATATTTGATTGCATGTTAGTCATTTACTAAATTCTCATATCATTCATTTGTATAGTTAGGATAAGGGTGACTATGGAAATAATTTACCTTTGAGTCTGGTCAAGGGATGTGCCCTACCTTGATTGCTGATAAACTAAACTACTAATGTTTCATTTGGTGATACTAAAAGAGTCTTACAGTAGCCAGGTCTGTCAGTGACTACCTTTTATTAATGTAATGCTTCTAATACAGAGTTTCCCAAACTGTGTGCCACAAGCCGATTTACGGTGGGTCACAAATGTCCAAGCAATAAATAAAGATGCCGTTAAATTATTTATTTATCTTGTCGTATTTGCTGCGCTTGAAAGACAGAGGTCAGATGTCAGGCTATGTCTTCTGACAGATTGCTGCTTATTTTCTTAACATGGGGATTGGTGTTTAGAAACTCTTCTCACTTTGCAGTCAGAGTCAGAAAAGTAAAGTGAATTATGTGACAATCTTGCAGGGGAACAGGGAGTGTGAAAGGAAAGGCTGTAGGATGTAATTTTGTTGTAACACACAACAAACTGAAAATACCTCTAAATGAAATGTACGCAATCAACAGTTAGGTTAGGAAAGCAAAAATGAAAGACTTTTTTTGTAATTCTGAAGTGTGATGGAAACAAAGATTTTATTAGCGTCAAAACAAATCAAGACACTTAACTCGGTAATGCATAAATGATAAATATTCACTGCAACACGATTTCCACTCATTATCATTTGAGTGCAACATAGTTTTATCAGTAAAACTGTATGTCTTTGCAAATGTAATGGTTATTTTATTAGAAAATGTGATGTCTGTAAATGACCGCAAAATGGTTAGTTACATCAAAAGATCACTGCCTCATATCCATTGAAGATAGAAGTGACATCAAAGTTTCTTGTTCAGAAAATTGAGTTGTGGTTCTAAAACGTTTAGGAAGAAGGAAGAACTGCTGTAATATGATACCCACTGTTTCTGTGCTCTAGCATATATACAGCTAGTGGTTTTCCTGCAAATCTACTCTCTAATTGTGCAGTACTGATTCTTTTACTTGATCGTAGTTTTTGCATCCACCAAGTTATCACCAGAACTTTACTTAGGGGATAAGTCAAGTAAAGAGTGGCATTTAAATTGCTGTATATTACTAATATAGGTGTAGAAACCCTGCTATTATCCATAATTCACAGAAGAACTATGGAAATTACACGTGGTACTCAAAGTCTCCACTGTCAAGTCAGGCACAAGAAAACTGCAAGTAAAATATTTACTCCGGTACATAACACCCACAGGCTACCTAAATACTTGCTGTGAGAAGATGATTACACTTCCGGTTTCAAAGTTGGTTTACCCAATGCCTTTTAGCCATGTTGTATAGCTTCTTACTTTTGTTGCTTTTACCATAACTGCTATCTATATTGGCACTTTAGTTACTTACACTTACAACTGTACTACTCTATGCCACTCTATTCTATGCTACTCCACTCTATGCCACTCCTCTCCATTCTAAGTCACTCTACACCACACCACTCTACTCTATAAAACACTATGCTACTCCACTCTATGTCCCTCTACTCTATGCCACTCTACGCGACTCCACTCTACTCTACTCCACTCCATTCTACTCTACACCACTCTATACCACACCACTCTACTCTATGCCACTCTACTCCAAGCAACTCCATTCTACTCTACACCACTCCACTCTACACCATTCCACTACACGCCACTCTATTCTACACCGCTCTACTCTACGCCATGTCATTCTACTCTATGCCACTCCACTTTACTCTGCGCCACTCCACTTCACACAATGCCACTCTATGGCACTTTACTCATCTCCACTCTACACTACACCACTGTATCCCACTCCGCACCACTCTACTCTATGCCACTCTACTCCACTCCACTCTATGCCACTCCACTCTATCCACTCTACGTCACTCCACTCTACGCCACTCTACTCCATGCCACTGTACTCCACTCCACCCCACTCTATGCCACTCTACTCTATGCCATTCTACTCTACACCACTCTACTCTAAATCACTCCACTCTATTCCACTCTACACCACTCCACTCGGTAAACATCCATTTCAACTCGGCTTTTACACCGCATACCATTACATCGCATGCGTTACAACGCATGCGATGTAACAACGCATAGCCATTACTACGCATGTTATTACATCGCATGCGCTTTTACAACGCATGCGATGTAATGGCGATCCACCTCGTTGTGAGGAAACTGAGGCTTTTCCGTTTCCTCATAACGACGTGCATCGTGCACCGCCCCTCTGCCAACGTGAAGCGAAGCAGGAACCAGGGAGAGGAACCACGAGGAGAGCGAGGTAAGGGGGATTAGGCCAGGGGAGGGGGTAGTGTTTTAGGGTTTGGGGTAGTGCTGTAGTGTTTGTGTAGTGTAGGGTAGTGTTTTAGGGTTTAGGGTAGTGTCGGGTGGGTCGTGCAGGGTAGTATTTGAGTGTAGGAACTGGACTGGGGGTCGGAGGAGGGTCGTGCTGGAGGTAGTGTTTTAGGGTTTAGGGTAGTGTTGTAGTGTTTGTGTAGTGTAGGGTAGTGTTTTAGGGTTTAGGGTAGTGTCGGGGGATTGTGCTGGGTAGTGTTTAAGTGTAGGGAGTTGACTGGGGGTTGGGGGAGGGTCGTGCTGGAGGTAGTGTTTTAGGGTTTAGGGTGGTGCCGTGGTGTGTGTATAGTGCAGGGTAGTGTTTTAGGGTTTAGGCTAGTGTCGGGCGGTTGTGCAGGGTAGTGTTTAAGTGTAGGGAGCGGACTGGGGGTCAGGGGAGGGTCGTGCAGGGGTACTAAATTAGGGGGCAGGGTAGTGTCACTTACATTGCATACTTTTACCATGAGTATAGCTTTACCATGCATGTCTTTGCGTTGTAATGGTATGCGTGGTAAAAGCATATGCGTGGTAAAAGTATGCGATGTAATGGCATGTCGTTGTAATTGCAATGCGTAGTAATACCCGCATTGTAATGGCATGCGTGGTATTAGTACGCGTTGTAATGAGTCATATTCACTCCACTCTATGCCACTCCACTTCACACTACTCCATTCCACTGTATACCATTCTACTCCACTGTACACTACTTTACTCCACTGTATGCTATTCTACATCACTCTACTCTATGTTACTCCACTCTATGCCACCCTACTCTACACCACTCTTTTCTGTGTCAATCCACTCTACACCACTCCATTCTACTCTGTACAACTCCACACTACTCTATGCCACTCCACGGCACCTTAATCCACACCACTCTACTTCACCCACTCTATGCCACTCTACGCCACAATATGCCACTGTACTCTATGCCAGTATACTCTATGCCACTCTACTCTACGCCACTCTACTCCTTATCACTCTACTCAGATTCAGATTCAAAATCTTTATTCGGCTACACAAGCAGCCATAAAAGTACACGCATAGAAATGAATAAATAATCATGTTGGATTGTTCTTGAAAATTGCTGTGCGGGCACGGCAATCAATGACTGCTTTAGCGTTTTAGTTGTATACTGATTTTGAGACCTATAAATTTGTCTATTTAGGAAGATAATGATTTAAAGTGTTTGTATGTTACCACTCTACTCTATGGTGCTATACTCTATGCCACTCCACTCTACGCAATTCTATGCCACTCCACTATAGGCCACTTACGCCAGTCCACTCTATGCCACTTTACTCCAGTCTACGCCACTCCATGCCACTCTATGCAACTCTACTCCATTCTATGCAACTCTACGCCACTCTGTGCCACTGTACTCTATGTTACTCTTCTCTACACCACTTCACTCTACACACTCTAGCTACTCTAGGCCACTCTACACCACTCAATTCTATAACTCTCTGCTCTATGCCACTCTACACCACTCGATTGAACTCTATGCAACCCTTCTGTACGCCACTACACTTTACTCTATGCCACTCCATGCGACTGTACTTCATGCCACTCTACTTCACCCCACCCTATGCCACTCTACTCTACACCACTTCTCTCTACTGTACACCAGTCTACTCTATGTCACTCTACTCTACGCCCCTCCATTATATGCCACTCCACTACATACGACTCCACTCTATGCCACTCCACTCTACACCACTCCACTCTATGCCAGTCCACTCTACGCCACTCTATTCCATGCCACTCTACTCCTCGCCACCCTACTCCATGCCTCTCTACCCTACGCTGCTCCACTCTACTCTATGCCATTCCATTCCACTCAATGCACTCTACATCATTCCACTGTACGGCACGCTGCTGTATGCCAGTCTGCAGTACTCTATGCCACTCAACATCACTCTTCACCACTTAACTCCTATGCCAGTTTTCTCTTTGCCACTCCAATCTATGCCACTCTACACTACGCCAATTTACTTTATGTCACTCTACTCTATGCCACTCTACTTTATACCACTTCACTGTATGCCACTCCACTCTACGCCACTCCACTCTAATCTACGCCACTCTACCCAGCACTACTCCACTCTATGGCACTCCACTCTACGCCACTCTACTCCACTCTACTGCACCCTGTTCTACACCACTGTCCTCTATGCCACTCTACTCTATGCAATGCCACTAAGTTGTAGCATGCTGAACAGTAGCCACGCTGCTGTACAACATGGCTAAAAGACATTGGCAAAGCCAATACCTCTCACATAGGCGAGACCAACACTTGTTTAAAAAACTATCTGCCTCCCATATGGCATCTTTAATAGCATCCTTTGTGAAAGTGTTTGCTGTTCATGATCTCACATGAAATCACTAAAAGTTCAGTATAGTACATTTTACGAGTATGGCTGTAAAGCACTATGCACATTTGCAAGAACAGCACTAGTTCTGGCTGTTTGTGCACTTCACTGTTTCCTGTGGTACTCCATGCAATCTGTTTTACATAGCTAAACAATCAACATGCACCTCACATCTTGCCAACGCATGTCAGCTGTTACGATGGCCTTCTAGTGCCTGCAGCATGATTCTCAGGCTCGGCTGAGCACTCACAAGCACCACAAATGACCGCTTGACACCCACTGCAGCAAAAGCCCAGGCTGAAACATGTTTTTCTGTATACCTCCTGCTACTCTTGAGCCCTGCATCGCAACCTGGCCAAGCACCGAACTGGCCGCTACATAATGGACATCAACTCTGCTTCTTAGAAACCAAAGAGCGTTGATGTTGCAGGGATCTACCAAGCACCCTAGGATTCAAGATTGGGCCATGGACTCTACTACAATGCTCAGGGGCTCAGAGCACCTACATAGAGTACCACAAGCAAACCAGCAGCTTCAACATAATGCCATCCTTGTTGCAATTTTGTTGCATTATTTATGCAAAAACAGGTGACTCAGAGGCAAGTATTTTTATGAATAATTTTTGCAGTATCCTTCTCTCTCATATTCTGGGGAAGCTTGTCTCCCACTAAACTCTCCATAGTCTTCCATTTGTCACTCTCAAATTCTGTCCAACTTCTGGGACAGAAATGTTTGTTCAACATCGAAACTACAGGGCTGTGGGGAACATAGGCTTATGGGTTCTAGGAGTCCTATTTCTACATGACAGCTTACCAGAGGCTGGCCTGACTAAAACATTCCTCAAGGGACTAACATCCTCATCTATCAGTGCAGCTCGGCTAATGCTGCCTAGCCCTCTAGGGATTACCTCGTCCACTTCCTGCCCAGAGAGGCCAACTGAGAATGTACTTGCCGAGAGTCAATATTAAATCATCCCAATATAAGTGCAACGAACAAATATATGACACAGTGTGTGTGTGTGTGTGCATGTGTGTGTGTGTATTAATATATATGTACATTTCCCCCCAAGCCATTTGCTACATTCCACGAATAGCGGCAACCAATCCAATTTGGAAATGTATGAAAGGTGCTGTGAGTCACGCTCTAATGATGCGAGTACTCCTGAGCCGGTACAATGACCTGTGTATCCTTCGGTATTCCGGTGTGCTCCATTTTGTGCCGCTATTCGTGTGCTCCAATCCCACCCCACCTCGTATGCTATGCGCCAAGACGCTCGAGTGATCTAACGTACCTCTGTGCGACCGCAGTAATCCCTTCCTGGCATTATCGCAATTGCCTCATAGCTTGCCCCCTGCTATTACGCTTGGCTAAAATTCCCTCAGGCATGTAATTTTTACGTCCTGATGATGATCCCAATATTGTTTCTTCGGGATCGAAACGTCGTCGACCTTATATGCACCGTAAACGCAATTGAATTAATTACTGATGTGTAACGGTGTCTCTACATTTTGTTTGCTTGTTGCATTTCTTTATACAAATTACAAGCATTTTTTGTCCTGCCTGAGCCTTTTTCTGAATTTGTGAATTTCTGTTCATTTGTGTCTTTGTTATATATGTTGCATTGGACGCAGGATTGCGTCCCACTTTATTCTTGTGTTTTATGTGATTTGATACATTATTAAATTTTCGGTCCGGCTGGACAGCTTTAATATAGCACTGATTTCAGGCCTATATTCATTGTTTTCTGTGTGAATCTCCCCTGTCAGGGACTATTTTGTAATTGTAACGTACTACTACCCAAGGTCCCTGACCATTACAATTGGGTTCCCTTGTTAATTAAACACGTTAAAAGAGAGAGGACATATTTAAAGATTGGCTGATGGAAGGTATCTGCCATAGACCGGCAGGTGTCCCACTCTGTCACAGTCTTTTTTTTTTTTTTTTAAATCTTTATTTATCATTTTCCGACATATAACCAGCATTATATGATAACTCACGGCAATTATAAACAGACAGCAACAATACAACCATACTATGACATAGTGTACATACATATATCCAGTAGCGGCCCGTGGTGGGAGTGCTGCCGGGCGCTGACGTGGGGTGGGGGAGGGGCAGGGTGGGGGGTAGTAAACTACGGATTATGGCCGATCAGAGGTAAGTAAACATATAAATAAATAAAACGAATTTCGTTGCGCGCGCTGCATCCAGGGCTGGACTGGCCATAGCGGGCACCGGGCGTTTCCCCGGTAGGCCGCCAGGGTGGGGTCCGGTTTTAGGCCCTGGGGGGGCCGTTTTTGTTACCGGGGGCAGGCAATATTGGCCCCCTGTAACAAAATCGTCCGAAATCGGCTGTAGCAAACAGCTCAGCTGCACCCCCCTCTTCACCCCAGGGGGGCCGGCCGAGCAGTTTGCCAAGGCCGGTTTCGGGTCCCAGTCCGGCCCTGGCTGCATCGCATTTGGCGATGCAGCGCGCGCAACGAAATTTGTTTTATTTATTTATATGTTTACTTACCTCTGATCGGCCGTAATCCGTAGTTTACTACCCCCCACCCTGCCCCTCCCCCGCCCAACGTCAGCACCCGGCAGCACTCCCACCACGGGCCGCTACTGCATATATCCTAGGAGTGAAATCAGGTAGGGCCGACATCATATACACTCTGTCACAGTCTTAGCTACCCTGCCTCATTCAAACACGAGGCGTTTGCTGGGTTCGACAGTGGAGCTTCAGCTGGCTGCAGTACCGGAAGCCGTTTGCTGGTGGCCAGCACTCCACGTGGCCATTAGCTACACTGAGATGGATACCTTTACCTTCCCTTTTATGGGCCAGCCTTTCAAAATATATTTTCATGTTTACAGCCATCATGTACAACATGGTGGTTCTGAACACGAAAAATGAAGAAAAGCTGCCGTATGGTGTGGTTAAAAAAAAAACTTCCAGCAGAGGTATGTTTTTTTCAGTTTTAGAGGGAAAAAATACTACTGCTTTGAGGGTTAGTTTATAAAATAATGCTTAGCCGGTTTTCGGAGCGCCATGCACGTTGTAGGTATGCCCTTCTTTGAGATAATTTTGAAACGATGGAAACATTAATACAGGAACATGATACGTGTTACCTGTATTACGGCATCTGAAACATGGACAAAACCAGCTTCTTTACTTTTTGACTTATGATGCAGACCTAATGATCTGCCACAACCTTCTTTGACCTGGCTGACCTCTATTGAATATTGCATAGGACATTTAACGCAAATTATGCACCCACACAGCTGCAGTAAGAAACTAAAAATGCCTTGAAATTCTTCAACCATTTCTTCTTTGCACTTAGTATGGTAACTTACTTGCCTGACACACTACTCTGAATTAGAATCCCGCGTGATATATGCGGACAGATTGCTTTGTCAGCAAAAACTATAAAGTACCACAGCACAGGCCTGGCAAGAATAAAAGCTGAACAAACACATCGGTAAATCACTGTAATCATATTTACAATACTTTAAAATTCGAGGCTGTGTAATGTTTATTGCAGCCATTGCGTTGTTGAATTTTCTCTCGTGGGTGCAGTATTTTTGATGTGCCATGTAAGAGCAAATAAGCGAGTGATTAAAATGTTGACTGAGTAAGCGAGTCAGTGAAGAACCGCCATGGCACCTATCTGGATGCAAGAAAAACAAAACATATTTTACCGCTTGGTAAGCAAGAGAAAGACAATGCTTTATTTTACATAAAATGTATTTCTTCCATAGACAAAACAGTGGGGAGCACATTTCACAAGGTAATAGTAATACCGTTTATTAGACTTTGCAGTCCATGTAAACAACAATATAATACATAAAAGATTCAAGTTAAAAGTGTTTCAAATCTTTAAAATACCGCCTTAATGACAAAGCAATCCCAGAAAAAGGTTAATAGAATAACATAGCACAACTCCACTTCAAGAGTTGTAATAGAGTTTGCACTAAACAATGGACCAGAATATATTACCTCCTCTTCCGTTTTCCTGAGGCCAGTCCTTACTTATGTGAAACATTCAACCTCCCGGGAGAGAATACCGTCATCTCACTAACTGGGAAGAAAGACTTTCCCTTAACCTTGGGTAGTCTCTCTACCCTATCCATTACCGAAAAATAATTTAGATAAATACTATTATACAAAAGAGACTGAGCTGCAATAAGTAGTAGTTACTCATGTCGGTGCTACACAAAAATGTAATAGCATTAAAATTACTAACTGGTATGTATAGATTACTGATTCATACACGCACTAATAAAGTTCAGTCAACACAGGCATCACTTAAGAACAGTCTAACAACAATTAAATTACTAACTGAAATGCATCCATTGCAGGTTCATAAGTGTACTGATAAAGTTCAGCCAATATGTGCATTAATTAAGGATAGTCCTCCCAGTATCACTCAATATAGAAAGATGGCAAAGCCTTCAAGTCCATATTTATATATTCACTTCATCAGTGACATGCCGTCAGTATCAGTTCTTACTTGTGTTATGTAGGATAATGTTGCAGTCGTCCAAGTTGTTCAGCCCATGTTGAATGGAATCACAGCACTGTGTCCATCTACACTTCAGTGGGCCCAACAACTGTTGTAAGTTTCCACTTCTGTGCGGTACCTCCAATAGGCCAATAACTTGCAACCTAATATCGTTTTCTGAATGATTCATATTATGAAAATGAGAAACCAAAGGGCCTGTTTTTTTGTCACCTGACTCTACTGATGTTGTGCACAATGCTTGTCTTGGTTTTCTGTGTGCTTTGTTATCTGTAAATCAAATTGCAGGCACACAATATTGCAAATACTTAAGTGCAGTTGAAAGTTGTGAAATGGTTTAATGTGTTTCATATTGCATTGTGTAAAAGATTTGGTATTGTATGTGCATTGACATAAGTACGCAGGCTACAGTTGGTGGGAGGGCCCAGTAACTGGTGATTGGTGGTTTGTTAGGCCTAAAGTTGCAGGCCATAGAAAAGAGTCCTTTATATTTTGTCCATGGTTAAATGGAAACATAGGAGGTGCAAAACTACCATGTAAGATATTCCAGTGCTTTTTCATTATTTTTACCATTGTGTTGATGACTGGAGAAAAGGTGGTTAGACAGGCGGTCCTTCTGAGCAAGTAGTGCTTCGCATGGGCAATACCATGTCTGCTTCATAGGTCTTTTTACTAGGCATCTAGGGTAACCACGCTTGGGTATGCAGACTTTGCCCTGCGTTAATTATACCGTTGGACGACTGTATGACGGAACTATGCATACTAATACCACACGTGCCATTACAACGAGGGTATTACTACGCTAGTACCCCTACAACGACCTACCATTACAACGCATTCTTTTACCACGCATATGCCTTTACTACGCATGCCATTACAACACAAAGGCATGCGTGCTAAAGGCATACACTTGGTAAAAGTGTCTAAGGTAAGTTACACTACCCTGCCCTACCCTAAACCCTAAATCAGTACTCCTGCACGACCCTCCTCCCGACCCCCAGTCCTCTCCCTACACTAAAACACTACCCTGCATGACCCCCCTGTGAAAAGCAGCGAGTCTCCTGGGATCCCCAATGCTGCCCGGCGCAAAGTCACCTTTAATCCACTTTGGATTCACTATCTAAAATAACGAGGCAGGCGCTGGAAGCTGGAAGGCAAGAAAAAGGTTTATTACTCTTAGAGGAGACCACGTCAACTGCTGACACCAGGATGTCTTCAGGGAGGTGTTCTACTGGCAATGCTTCTGACTCTTCCTTTTATACAGTTTTACACAATGTATTTGTTTCTTTTATCATGGTTACAAGCTTGGAGTCTCCGCCCCGGGCAGGTTGTCACACAAGCCTGACATTGTTTTATCAACATGGTTACACAAGCCCAACATTAACTCTCCTCCCACCCAGGTCAAAAACAGACAATTTAATTGCAGCTGGACCTTGCTTCAGGGTCTAAAAACGAGTGAGACCGGCCAGATCTAAGAGTCCGTTCTGTTGATAAGAACAGGTCCCATTGTTGGCAAAAAACCAGTCTTACTGTGTGTAGTGCAATAAAAGAAGTTTGCAAGAGTCTGTTTGGTATTTGTAACCCGTTTGTGCAGGGATGAGAGGAAAGACGAGTTTGAGGCAGCAGGTGATGTTGATGTTTGTCGTGGAAATAGTTTATAGCCCCCAGCACACATATCAGGTTTGGTCAGAGAGTCAGAAGGCTGCTAGAGGACAGGGTGAAATGAAGGTGACCAACAGAGTACAAAATGGCTGTGGTAAATCAGAATGACTGTAGTTTATGTGCACGTAGGAACTTTCATCAGACAAGATGGCGCAGAATGTTCATGATTGTGTTTTGTTCTTAACAGTCGCCCCTTTGAACATAACTAGTAATCTTGTCAGTCTATTTCAATCTCCATAATGTCCTGTATTTCTTGTTCATACATTACTCTCATTTTTGTTAACTGAGTGTCCATAGTCTTAGGGCGCAAGGCACTTATGCAAAGAGAACACAAAGGTGGTATACAGTGTACACCCAAACAGCAACCACATATTGCCAATACTGGGACCAAGAGAAACATTGATATTTTCCAACCCCAGTCCTTTAAGATGCCCCAAAGCCAACTTCCAATTGTCCAAGTCTCTGATCCTTGATGAATTTCTGAAGACAGTCTGTGGAGATGTTCGATTGCTTCATAGACAGAGGGTGAATTATCAGGGATGTATATGCAGCAACTGGCACCAATGATGCGACATGCTCCTCCACGATCCGCTAGTACCATGTCCAGGACCATGCGGTTTTGTAGGGCCACCAGATGGACCGCTTGAAGCTCGGCAGTGTTGTTGGTGAGGATGCCAGCTGTGACGTTCAGGGCGGTTTCTACCGCTTGAGACAGATGTCTGATGGCTCGGCTGTTTGCCATCGGACCCCATAGCGGGACGAGCCCTTTTGCTGCGTCAACAAACTGTGATGCGGCAGAGTCTGCTTGATCAGTGTCTTTAGAACGCTTTTCTCGATGATGCTCTGCAGGGGCTGTGTAGGTCGGTGGCAAAACAAAGGCGATGTAGCACGTGCCCCCCAGTTTCTTGGGAGCCAGGTGTAGGCTTTGGTTCCACAGACAAAGTACATATTGGGTGATGCAACAAATGCTGGAGGATTGGCAGTGTTCAAAGTCCTTACAATGTTACAAGTGCTGTGACCCACATTCTTAGTCCCACGGCCTTCAATGCATACAAGGCCAGAGACGTTCACCACAGATAGGGCCACAGTCAGTGTTGCAGCAGTTCTTTTCTTCAGGTAGGAAAATGTGGCTCTGACAGGATTATTGAACACTTGTATTTCCACTCGTTCTTTGGAGGGGACATTCATTGGGAATGTCGTATTGGAGGTGTGAGGGCAAAAGGGAGCTGCTTTTCTTCCTGTTTGGTTTAGCCAGAACTCGTTGTAGAACTGAGCGATTGTCCCATCGGAAGTGGCATTGTCTTTGTAACTTTCTTGTAGGAGCATCATCCAGGCAAGGCAAGATCCATGAACAGAAAAGGGTGAAGGGATGAAAGGGATGGAATGTTCAGTGGCATGTGGTAGCAGCCCACAGACCCAACAGTTAGTGGCATTGGTGGCAAGATTGTGCTGGTGCAGCATCTGTACTGAAAGAATTATTCCAGAATTCTTTGCGTCGTTCTCGGAGATGTGGCGGTAGTGATACCAGGTAGTGTTCTTTCTTTGTGATTGGTTGCATGGTTGGTGACAATGTTCTGTATGCAGGTGCATTCTCTTCAATGATCCAGAGTGTGACCATTAGCAGGAGGCAGGTGAGAAATGCAGCTACAAGTGCAATTGTCTTTGTACTGTGCAGTTCAAAAGTCTTGGTGTCTTTGCGGTGGCTTTGCAGGTGTTCCGTTTCTTCCATCATCTTCGAGGAGCTCACCAACTGTTAGGACCACAGACTTTTGTCTGGTGTTTTTCCTGGTAGCGTCGTTTGGCTGTGCTACCGATCTGAGACTCTGACTCAGTTAGTGGCCTGGTTGTTGGAGCTCCCCTTTTCGTCGATCTTAGGTTGTACCCTTCCTTGGATGGTACCGTGGGGTCGGGAAATTCAGACAGTTGGAGGGTGTCTTCTTGTGGGTAGCAACTCAGAGCTGGTCGGTCTTTTGCGAGTACTTCCTCTTGCACCTCCACCTCTTCACAGGTTGCCAGCGTTGGAGGGACTTTCTTGCAGTGGTGGGCGTGCAGCCAATTTTTTTTCCTTCCACTCGGAGGGCAGTTCGAGTGGTGATCAAGACTTGCCAGGGGCCCGTCCACCTGGGCTCCAGATTCTTCGTTCTTTGGAAGTTGCGAACTAGGATGAAGTCCCCAGGCTTTATCACATGTCCTGGGCCCCTGGTTATGTCAGGCAAGGCTTGCTGCACCTGTTGGTGGATAATTGTTAGCTCGTTTGTCAATTTATGCAGATAGTCTGACATTAATATGTTCGGGACATCGTTAATGGAGGTGGGTCTTGGTGCCGCCCAAATGTTCATCGGCCTGCTGAAGACCACTTCATACGGGGTCAGTCTGTGTTTGGTCGGGGTGGAGCGCATTGATAGCAATGCCAATGGAAGGGCGTCGGGCCATTTCAACCCGGTTGTGGCAACTATTTTGGCTAGCTTTAGTTTCAATGTTGCATTGTGTCTCTCTACCAGGCCCGCTGATTGGGGGTGGAAGACGGCATGGAATTTTTGTTTTACCCCCAACCCTTTCAGTATGTTCTGTATCACTTCGGCTACGAAGTGTGGGCCGTTGTCGCTCCATAAAATTCTGCAAAGGCCGTACCGGGGAAGAATTCTTTCAACAATACTTTTGCAGTGGCTATGGCAGTATTGTCGCGGGTGGGATATGCCTCCACCCATTTGCTAAAAGCGCACACAACCACCAGGACATATTTTAGACCATGGCATCTCTCTAGTTGGATGTAATCCATTTGAAGGACTTCAAAGGGGTGATCAGGGACTCCAAACCCTCCCCGTGGTACTACTGTCCCTTTCCCTGGGTTGTGTTGTAGGCATACTATACATTGTTGTACTAGGCGCTTTGCAGATTCTGTTATCTTGACATTATGCCATACTCTTGTGATTAGTTCAATCATGGGGGTGGAGCCTATGTGTGCTGGTAAATGTGCCATGGTCAATATGGGGATGAGGTAGGCATTGGGTAACAGCCATTTATTTCCGTCTTTAGTTCTCCAGCAATTTTCCTCGTCTTTTAGTCCCACCTTTTCCCACTCGGTCAATTCGTCTTGTGTGCCTGTAGTCTGTATGTCCCTTACAGTGGTCCTAGCATCAGTCCATTGTTCAGCTTGTGACCTGGTCACATACATTCGTGTCATGGTTCTGTCTTCTGCTGTGGCTCGGGCAGTAACGTCTGCTAGCGCATTTCCCTGTCCAATGAGATCTGTCATTTTCCTATGTGCTTGGCATTTTATCACTGCTAGCTTTTTGGGGAGGAGGACTGCTTCCGTCAAGGCGGAGACTAAATCTCCATGCAGGATGGGTGTACCGTGTGAAGTCAGGAACCCTCTTTCTTTCCATAGAATCCCGAAATGGTGAACCACCCCGAAGGCGTATTGGCTGTCGGTGTATATGTTAACTGTCGTGCCAGCTGCTAAAATACATGCTCGTGTGAGGGCAATGAGTTCTGCTGCCTGGGCGGAACGTTGGGCAATACGGGCTGTTTCTAGAATGGTTCGGGCTGTGGTGACAGCGTATGCAGCTGAGGTGGTGCCGTCGGGGAGTTTGATGCACGAACCATCCACCCATAGTTCTCCATCTGGCTCTAGAAAGGCGGTGTCTCTGAGGTCTACTCTACTTTTTGTTTGTTCATCGGTTAGTGTCACACAGTCGTGTAGTGGAGCCACGTTAGAATCGTTCTCGGGTAGGGGTAACAGTGTGGCTGGATTGAGGGTGGTGCATCGCTTTAGGGTAATGTGCGGTGCTAGCAGGGTCAACTCATATCCTGTCAGTCGGGCGCTAGTCAAGTGTTGGGTTTTGGTCTGGTTCAGTAGTGTGTCGACTGCATGGGGTACTAAAACAGTGACTGGATTGGAGAGCACTATTCCTTCGCTCTGGCGTATTGATACCGCTGCAGCTGCCACAGCGCGCAGGCACGCTGGCAGTGCTCTGGCTACTGGATCGAGGGTGGCAGAAAAATATGCACAAGGGCGTTGTTTGTGACCAATTGATTGTGTTAGGACAGACAATGCACATCCCTCCCTTTCGTGTGTGTAGAGGAAGAATGGTTTGGAGTAATCTGGGGTTCCTAGGACTGGTGCTGAGCAAAGGGTATTGCGTAGTTCTTTAAAGGCTGTCTGGCATTCGGGGGTCCATGGGAGAGGTGAGGGGATGTCCTTAGCTAGGAGGGAGAGAAGGGGTTTGACAATGAGGCTAAAGTTCGGTAACCACTGTCTGCAAAACGAGGTGAGGCCTATCAAAGAGCGGACTTGCTTCTGATTTTTGGGGACAGGGGTGTCTAGAATTGTCTGGATCCTGTCAGGCGTGAGTTTTCTCCCTTCTTTTGATAAAAGGTGACCCAAATAGGTCACTTGTGATTTACAGACCTGCAGTTTCTTTCGGGAGACCTTGTGACCATTCTCAGCAAGGAAATGGAGTAGTTTGATGGTGGCTGTGACGTCTATTGGTATGGTGTCTGCTGCTAGAAGGATGTCGTCTACATATTGTATTAGTGCCACTCCATCTGGCAATTGTATGGCGTCCAACTGTCTTTTAAGCGCCTGGCTATAGATACTTGGGCTCTCAGTGTACCCCTGAGGTGCTCTACAAAATCTATACGAACGGGAATTTAGGGTAAATCCAAAAAGATAGCGGCTGTCCTCGTGTATAGGTATGGAAAAGAAGGCGTTCTTGAGGTCGATCACAGTGAAGGTGGTGGCAGTGGAGGGGATTAAAGTCAAAATTGTTGTGATGTCGGAAACTACTGGGTATTGTGGTACTACGATTTTGTTTACCTCCCGCAGGTCAATGATGAAGCGGTAGGCTTTCCCATCTCCCTCTCCCTGTCTCTTTACAATCGGTAGTATGGGACTGTTACAAATGTTGCTCACTACTTCCTCTACCACCCCTGCCTCTACCAAAGAGTGTATGATCTCTGTTAGTGCTTTCTCACCCTCTGGCGATATTTTGTACTGCGGTACCTTCGGTAGGGTTGCGTCCTGTCGTATTGTTACGTGTACTGGGTCAATCATCATTCGTCCTACGTCTGAATCAGCCCTAGCCCATAAGTGTGATGGCAAAGTGTCCAGTAGGGATGTGTCAGTCTCAGAGATGGAAAACATGTGCTGAAAAGGGTTCTCTCTATGGCGTTGGGGGTTGTCATACAGGATGACACGCACTCCGTCTGGTGAGCATCTGATAGTCGCATGGAAGTGTTTCAAAAGGTCGAGGCCCATAATGGCGTCTGGGGTGTTAGATGAGAGGAGGAATGTCGTTTCGACGCCATTGCTGTCAAGATTAAAAGGGATGGGTCGGGACAAAGGGTTGGTGGAGGGCGTACCGTCAAATCCTATTGAGGTCACATGTGAGCCTGACAAGGGTGCCCTTGGAATCAGTCGTTTGGATAGTGCACTACGTGTTGCTCCTGTGTCTACCAAAAATGGCGACCTTGTGCCCAGGACCTCAGCGGTAACATAAGGGCCTTGCTGATCAACGCAGAGCTCGACTGGATCACTCCCTTGCCCCTGGCTGTCCTATGCAAAGTCGTACGTATTGTCATAATCTGTCTGTTGGTACTGATTCTGTCTGGGATGGTCAAATGCGTTCACTCTTCCTGGCCTTTCCTCGCTTGCTTCACTCGCGTACCCTCTCCCACGTCCTCTTCCTCTCTGTCCACTTGCTATTTCCCTCGCCCCTCTGCCCCTAGCAGCTCCTAACAAAACCGGGCATTGGGATTTCCAGTGTCCATATTTTTTGCAAAATGCACATTGATCCTGTCCTAGGTCTTGGCGTCCTACATATGATGTAGATGGATTGTTCCTAGGTGGCTGTACTCTAGGGGTATTCTGCTGGTTTCCTCCCCCATATTGCTCCCCTCCTGTATTCGCCCCTGGAGTTGTGCTATCATTACCCTTTCCTTCAAGTCCTTCTTTTTCCTTTCTGTAGCCCTGTCATTTTCGTTTCTCTGATGCTCGTAATACTGGGCCATTTGGAGAATGGCCGTCGGTTTAGATGCTGCCCAACTACTTTCGCTGGCTTGTAGTTTCTGGGATACATCTGGCAGTAATCCTTTGACGTAGTTCTGCACAAATAAGTGGTGTCCGGTTGCGGTGGACATGTCTTGTCCACTGTAATCAGAGAACACAGTTTCAAATCTGGAGAAGTACTCTGAGACGTCCTCTTGTGGTTTCTGGCGGCATGCGGTTACTATGGACCAGTCTATCTTTTTCTCTGGGATCAGCGTTTTCACTTTCTGCACTATTTTGTCAGGGAGGTCTAATATTGCTTTAACTGGTTTTTGACCAGGGTTCCGCTGTTTATCTAGTGTGTCGAGTTGTTCCCAGGTATGACCAAACAGTTCGGTATGGTTTACTTTCTTAACCTGTTTCCACACATCTGCTGGCAAACATAACCCGAAGAACAAGTCTATGTCGGCAAGTGTCATTATTGTTGATCCCAGAGCGGTACCTAGCTCGGCGTAAAAGGCGGTGGGGTTCTTTCGTAAATCCGGCAAAGATTTACGGAAGGTCAGGATGTCCTGTCTGTCCCATGGCTGATACACCCAATTGTAGACCAACCTTCCTCTAGCGTCTTGATGGTTTATATCGTCATTAGTCCCTTGTCCTCTAGGAGGTACCCAGTAAGGGGCAGCTTCTTTTATTGGCATCATGCTATCTGTTTTTTCCACTGGGGGTCCTGCTACCTTAGTTGTCCTGTCCCTATCTATCTGTCCTTGTTCTATGAGGTTACGCAATACTTCTAGTGTGGATGAAAATAGTTCTGCAACATCGTTGTCGCCTTCATCTCCGATGTCTACCTTCCTGTAGAGAGCCACTAATCGCTCGGGCCCTACGTTTTGGTACTTCTCTTCATATGCAGTAAGGGTGTGGTAACAGAGACGTACAATAAAGTATCGTTTGCGGTTTTCAACATAGGAGTCGCATATGTCTGTTACGTGTTCTTCTGTTTCTTTCCTATCTATGAGGGTTTTAACTATTTTATCAATGCCTGCTCGCTCATTTTTACTTAATCGCGGGACCCTGGGCGCTCCTATTTCCTTGGTTCCTACCTCTACTACTGCCTCCTTTGATGAGGCATTTGGTGTGGGTGGCTCGGTGGGAGCAGAGGTGATGGAGACTGAGGCGATCGTGCCATCTCCAGCTATACTTTGGGGGTCCTGGCGTTGTACTACGGGATGAGTAGGGGCATAAGGGGGTGGCATGTATATCATTGGGGGACCTAACAATAAATCATCATCTACCCCCTGTTTTGCTGGTAACTCGGGGTAAAGAGTTAAGGGCGTTCTAACAGGGCATTGACCTGATATTTTTGATTCCTGTTCCTTTTTATCGATTTCCTTTTCTTTTAGTTCTTCTTCTAACTTTTTACAGGCTTGGTAAGCTGATTTTCGCGTTTCTTTATCTTGTCTAGCTTCGTCTCTTTTCTTTCGTTGAGCTGCTTCTTTTCGCCATAAACCAAAACTATCAAACATGGCTGGTCTAGCTTTCTTTTTGTGGAGAGCTAATTCTAACGTTTCTATTTTAGCGGGATCGAAAGATCCCGTCAGTGGCCACTGATTTACCTGGTCCTTCCTAGTGTACTTATGCCATAGTTTGCTATAAGCTACGGTGGCTAATCCATATTTTACGTACATGTCCTTGTTAGGGTGCCTTCCGGCGGTGCCGGATGACTGACCTCTAACAAACGGTCCGGTCCAAAACAATCAAACAATCTAGAGAAAACAGGCATGACGTATTTAGCGGTCAAAATGAATATCTCAATTAATGTTAGACAAAAGTCTGCACTACCTGTCCTTCGCTGTCTGCAAAGAGAGAATATTCCTATTCTACGTTGTTTGCAAGCAGGGAATGTCTCAAATAACTCAAAAAGGAATACTAGTATTTCTATCAATCAATCAATTTAAGTCATGTTTTCTCACGACCTTACCCGGACCGTATGGACAGTTCTTAGTCTTCCCCTTCCAGCGCCTGGTTGTCCTCTCACTCCAACAATCAATGCGGCGTTCCTGTAAGGCCCCAGTCAGGACCGCAGGTCACTCGAGAGAGGTCCGTTCGGAACCGGTGAAGTTCAGTCAATTGGCAGCCAGACGAGGGTCTCTTTCAGGCAGGTGCACTCCAATCATTTAGTCGTTCACTCCGTCGTTAGGACCTCTCTACTGGACCCACGTGTCTCTGATGGGCCCCCGTTGGGTCGCCAATTTGTGAAAAGCAGCGAGTCTCCTGGGATCCCCAATGCTGCCCGGCGCAAAGTCACCTTTAATCCACTTTGGATTCACTATCTAAAATAACGAGGCAGGCGCTGGAAGCTGGAAGGCAAGAAAAAGGTTTATTACTCTTAGAGGAGACCACGTCAACTGCTGACAACAGGATGTCTTCAGGGAGGTGTTCTACTGGCAATGCTTCTGACTCTTCCTTTTATACAGTTTTACACAATGTATTTGTTTCTTTTATCATGGTTACAAGCTTGGAGTCTCCGCCCGGGCAGGTTGTCACACAAGCCTGACATTGTTTTATCAACATGGTTACACAAGCCCAACATTAACTCTCCTCCCACCCAGGTCAAAAACAGACAATTTAATTGCAGCTGGACCTTGCTTCAGGGTCTAAAAACGAGTGAGACCGGCCAGATCTAAGAGTCCGTTCTGTTGATAAGAACAGGTCCCATTGTTGGCAAAAAACCAGTCTTGCTGTGTGTAGTGCAATAAACCATGTTTGCAAGAGTCTGTTTGGTATTTGTAACCCGTTTGTGCAGGGATGAGAGGAAAGACGAGTTTGAGGCAGCAGGTGATGTTGATGTTTATCGTGGAAATAGTTTATAGCCCCCAGCACACATATCAGGTTTGGTCAGAGAGTCAGAAGGCTGCTAGAGGACAGGGTGAAATGAAGGTGACCAACAGATTACAAAATGGCTGTGGTAAATCAGAATGACTGTAGTTTATGTGCACGTAGGAACTTTCATCAGACAAGATGGCGCAGAATGTTCATGATTGTGTTTTGTTCTTAACACCCCGACCCTACCCTAAACCCTAAAACACTACCCTTGCACAACCCCCCGACCCCCAGTCGTCTCTCTACCCTAAAACACTACCCTGCACAACCCCCCGACCCTACTCTAAACCCTAAAACACTACCCCTTCATGACCCTCCCCCTGACCCCCAGTCCTCTCCCTACACTAAACCCTACAACACTACCCTTTCATGACCCGACCCCCGACCCCCAGTCTTCTCCCTACCCTAAAGCACAACCTCTGCACAACCAGAAGTCCTCTCCCTACCCTAAAACACTACACTGTATGACCCCCCCGACCCTACCCTAAACCCTATAATACTACCCCTGCACGACCCTCCCCTGACCCCCAGTTCTCTTCCTACCCTGAACCCTAAAACACTACCCCTGCACGAACCTCCCCGACCCCCAGTCCTCACCCTACCCTAAAACACTACCCTGCACGACCCCCCTCGACCCCTTTTTACCCTAAAATAGTAACCCCCACCCCAGGCCCAATCCCTCTTACCTGTCTCTTCTCGTGGTTCCTCTCTCTCCTCGTGGTTCCTTGTTCCTGCGGTCTGAGGGGCAGTGCACATTGTTGTGAGGAAACGGAAGAGCCTGTTTCCTCACAACGACGTGGATCGCCTATATTTTTTTACAACGTATGTGCTTTTACCATACATACCTTTACAACGAAATTCATTGTAAAGGCATGCATGGTAAAAGCACATGCGTTGTAAAATAAATGTGTAGTAAAGACTACACGTTGTTACAATGCATGCGTGGTAACGCTTGCGTTGTAATGGCATGTGGGGTAACAGCCGCGATGTAATGGCTGTTACCCCCATCGGACATTTTGTCGCCTGCAGTGGAGTGCTTTATTAAGCAGTGCTGTAGGTGGCGAAATGTCTGTGAAAAGAGTGTGGAGGGAAGCGGGAACACAGGGAAACCCTCCCTTAAAAACAAAAATCGGCAATCACCGCGGGGCAAACAACCGACGTTGAGTGTATTGTGTTTGTCCCACGGTGAAATGTCCGCAAATCTCTCTCTTCTAGAATTTTACAAAGATTTTCCGCCTCTTCCAAGTATTCATTCCTCCATTTGAAGTTTCTGCAGATACGCAAAAGCTGTCCCAATGGAAGGTCATCCAAGTTTATTTATTTATGATCTTGGAACTCCAAAGAGATCCACATAAACTGAAAGGCCAACAATATATAAAAATTTTGTGCAACAAGGTTTCTACAATCATAAGCAAAAGTTGACAGTAAAAGATCTCCAAATACAAAACATTAAAATATTTTATACAATAGAGAAAATTAAAATATCCTTTATGCCCTTAATATTATATATAAGATCGAGTAAAATCAAAGCCAATAATTGCATCCTTCATATAATGTGCGTTAATACAAATTTTAAAAGCACTTAAAAAAGTTAAAAATCCTATAACAAAACATTTCATTTGGTGGCTCATAAATAGAATCAGTTAGTGCAGAGGCCGAAAGAATAGATAATTGTAAACAAATTGGTCTCATCCATTTACGCCGACACAATGATAAAGCGGGACAAATAAATAGCACATGATTAGTGTCCTGGATGGAATTATTACACAGATTACAAATCTGAGAAGAACCATACCAATTAGACAGTACTTTATTTAAAGGAGCATACCCTGCCTCAATAATAGCCAAAAGCGGCGCACCCCATGAGGCAGGTTCCAGGAAATATTAGCCTGTACCTTATTTATCATACAGGAGTCTATGGCCGGGTGGATACCCCTCTTTACGATACGAGCTTCCCTATCCCTAGTGAAACTTAATTCCCAAGTGGCCTGTTTCAAAGTGGCCCTTAATTGATATGGCGATAGGGTGAAAAGCAGAGACTCATCTAGTTGTAGCAAGTCAACCGCAATCCTAAAATTTTTAAGAATTAATGACTGCTCCTTTAAATGTTCTAATACTTCTTTCTGAATTAAAAATCTTAGTGTGCCAGGATCACCCTTTACCAGGTTTACAACCCATCGCACTATCCCCACAAGACCCTGTACCCAACTACTTCTTAAACCATATTCTAACCTTAGAGCAGCCACGGGGCAAGCAGAGTTGACTGAGGCTAGGCTCCTTAAAATTTTGCCTTCTGTTGTATTTAAAAAAAAACATTTCTCTACATCAAGCAATTCAATAGCATACAACAGTGAAGCAGGAATTTTTGCACGAAAAACCTCTAATAAAAGTGCAAAATGTCTTTTTCCAGTAGATCTATAGAGGGAGCCCAAGCTTTTCCCCTGTGTAGTAGCTTTACGGATGCTATTTTCTACATGGGCTTTGTCACTTAGGTTGCCACACACTGTTTTCCCCAAGAAAACGTAAGATTTTACAAGTTCCATTTTTTGGCCACCCACAGACCATACGAAATTCCCATACTGCAACTTTTTTCTTCTGTGCATGCACATGATTTTACTTTTAGATATATTAATCTTTAAATAGTGGGCCTCTGCAAATTTATGTAATGCCTGCAGACGACTATTTAATCCCCTAGGCCTTAGATCCAATATTATTATGTCGTATGCATAAAGTAAACAAACAATCGGTTTTCCCCCCAGTAACGGAGCGATGCCCTCACTTTGAGCCAAATCGCGAGGAAGGTCAGAGATATAAAGGGAGAAAAGTAGAGGAGCCAATAAACATCCTTATTTTAGGCCATTTGCAGTAGGGATGGTTTGGGAGAGACCTCTTTCCCCTCCCATTAGGACTCTGCACCAAGTGTCCGTATGAAGAGCATGAACTAACTCCAAGAGGATGGCCGGCATACCCAGGTCCGACAGTTTTCTCCACAGCAGGAGACGATCTACTTTATCGAATGCTGTGGAGAAGTCTATAAAGGCTGTATACACCCTTCCTCCTCTAACTTTAACATATTTTTCGTTTATTACCTGTAGTGCAGTTAGGTTATCAATTGTTCCATGCTTTGTCCTAAACCCGGTTTGTTCCAACGGTAAAATTTTAACCGCATCCACCCAATCATTAATTTGGATCAGGAGGCATTTAGCAAAAACTTTACCTACTGCGTCAAGAAGTGCAATTTGACGATAGTTGTGTGGGGCACCACGATCTCCTTTCTTAAACAGAGGGACTAATATACTCCCCTTCCAAGAGGGGGGAACCATCTTGTTTGCATAGCAATACTTGAACACCGGATAAAGAATTTTACTCCACAGTATACTATTTTGTTTTAAAACTGTGATGGGTAATTCATCGGGGCCCATCGCCCGGAGGAGCGCATCCCCTGATCGCCATTTCAATTTCTTTTTCAGATGGCGATCCATACGAGAAGGGGTCTTCCTTTAGTGCGATATACTTAATTGCCATTGCATTATCTGCATATAAATCCTGAATAAAGCTAACCCATTTATGCTCCTCAATGGCCACAGGGAGTGGTCGAGATCTAGCTCCACATCCCTCCCCGATAAGAGACCAAAACGTTCTTACTTGGCCTTTAAAGGCTGCTTCTCTCAGTTTAATCCAAATGTTATCTTCCCTCTCTTTTCTTAACTTAACCTTTACCCGAGTCCTCCTCCTTTTTAATAATAGTATTCTATGATATCTTTCCGAGGAGTAATTCAAGTACTGTTCCCTAACTAGTTTATTTATTTCGAGATTAAGCGGCAGGAAGGGTCTGGGGACTACTTTAGTACTTTTTCTTTGATTCGACCTCTTTGCTATTTCTATCGCTTTATTCATAAATGTGTTAAAACTGGCGATTTCTGTTCCATTCCAACTAGACACATTTTCTACAGTGACCTCTAAGACACTGTCAAGGCCCAAGATAGCTTTGCTATCCCAATGACATCTCCCTGTTTTCTTAGCAAAACTAACAGATTCACCATTTAATGCCCATGGATCCTGCGAAAACAAATTTAAATTTACGATAAGAGTTAGTACTTTGTGGTCACTACAGGAAGAATTAGAGACCTTTAGGTCTTTTAATAAGAAGAAGGAGGTACTTCCCACTACCACATAGTCTAAGATAGATTCTCCACTATGAGTTTTACAAGTAAAAGTAGTCGGTGTATCCGGAGGGAAATCTTCCATTTACTATAATGCCATCAACCTTCATTAATTCATCATGGAAGGTCATCCTTCAGAGGCATAGGGTGGTTGCTAGTGTACTGTGAGAGAGTACCGTATTCTGTAGATTTCGTTCACAGAGGGGTACTTATCAACCCATGCCATAGGTTTAATTATACATTCTAGAAAATCATTGGCAGTGTTACTGAAGTTCATGGTGAATTTCAAATTTGAATAGGATGGGCTGAGACATTCAAAAAATGCTTTTAGATAGTTTGCATCACCATTCCAAACCATAAATGCTATCACCAATGTATGCTGCCACATATGCATGTATATGAGGAATGAGTTAAGTGTGTTAAGTGCTGTATTGCTCTCAAAATCATCAATTTATATAATGGCAAAGTCAGGGTGAATCCTGCATCTATGGAAGTCCCTTTCACTTGCAGATAATAATCTACATCAAATTTGAAATAGTACTTTTAGCGTCCTCTCCAGCCTGGGAGCATGTAACAGACCATGCCACACATAGGGCTCTGGTTTGCACGTTTTATTCTTCAGCATGCAACCGTTAACTGAACACACTGCTCCACAAATTTTATTGACCACACCCAGCCACACCCCAAAGATTACGTAATTCTTGTAAGGAGTCCAGCCAAAGACCACTAGAGGTCTCGTACATACAAACACAGGACATGACATCTCTCCATTTGTTAAATATAAAGAACAAACAAATATGTACACATATACACGTTATATCCTCAAAAAGTCGTTGAGGTGCTTGCATCAGTCTTCCAGATCTAGTTGTACGAGGTTGAGGAGGGGCACCTTCATCTGGCATCTCTGGAGAAGTGTTGGATGCTTGACTTGGGCACTCAGGTGGACTTGCCTCACTCATGTGGTCTGGAGCTGACAAACATTGAGGCAAATGCTTAAAGTGTGATGAGTCTCCGGTTATGGATTTTCCAGGTCGTTGGGCAGTTACCATATTTCCTTTGCTCGCCACAACTTTTAGCGGTTCAGCATCAAACAGAGCGTCATTCTTGAATGTTCGCTATTACTTGACAAGAACTTGGTCTCCTTTCTCGAAGACCGTGTCTCGAGCGCCTCTGCACTTATCGGCATAAGCCTTCATTTTGCATTTGTGAGAGGTGTCAGTGACACGAATCTCATCAGGGTCTATTGACTGACTGGTGGTCCGTTGTGGTATCTTCGTTCCCAGAGCCCTCCCGAACAGCAAGGTGGCAGGACTTTCTCCTCTTGTGGAATGAGGAGTGAAACAATAGGCACAGAGAGCTGGGCATAAAGCTGACTTGAGGTTTATTCCTTCAAGAACAGCATACTGAACCACCCTTATCAAAGTACTCATGAATCGTTCAACAACGCCATTTGCCTATGGCCACAGAGGTGTACTTATCTGATGTTTGATGCTCAAATGATTAAGAAAGTCTTTGAACTCTCTGCTATTGAAGGGCAGACAGTTGTCAGATATGAGAATGGAAGGAGCACCCCATGCTGCGAAAATGTCATCCAGCCTTTCAATGACTTTGTCACGTGTGGTTGATGATAAGTCTTCCACTAGAGGAAAATGTGAGTACTCATTGACAACTATCATGAGATGATGTCCATTATTGAGGTGTTCGAAAAAGTCACCGCAATCCACTCTCTGGCCTGCTTTGGGAGATCAGACATATTCAGCGGGTGCTGAGTCATTTTGGGAGACAGACAGTTGCACAGATGACAAGCTTCCAGTTCCCTTTCAACTCGTTCATCAAATTGTGGGAACTACACTCGATATCTGAGGGCTGTGTCCTTCGGGCCAGTTCAATAACTTGTTGCCTCAGGCTTTCAGGGATAACTATTCTAGCCCCTCTTAGTATGACACCATCATGTGTAACAGATAGTTCTTCCCGAACATTTTTGAATTTTGTGGTACCCAACATCACCTGTAAGAGGTTGAGTATTTTTCCTCCATGATTGCATTTCAATGATTTCTTTAAGCTTGAGCATGTCTTTGTCAGTACTAGTAGCTGTCAGAATGCATTCAACAGAAAGAGCTGTAGGCCTCACCCGCTTTCGATATTGTACTGTGAAGCTTTAGTGGCACTAGTGAAAAGTAGTCAGCGGGGTTTTGATCCTTCCACGGTTTGTGCACAATAGTGTAATCATACTCCTGCAGATGCAACCACCACTTCTCGACGTGAGGGGGCCTCTTGGCTTTCGGATTTCCAAAACATGGTGAGCAACGCCTGATGATCCATGACAAGGGTGAAATGCTTTACAATCAGAAACACATGGAAGTGTTCACATGTCCATACTACAGCTAAGCTTTCTTTCTCAGGTTGGTAATAAGCACGTTCAGTCTGAGATAGACTCCGGCTAGCATAGGCCACAATGTGTCTCTTAGCATCAGGCTGTCCATTGTGTTGGGCAAGGATCGCGCCCAACCCCACCGTGCTTGCATCTATCGCAATTTCTGTATGCAATTTCAGATCAAATTATGCCATTTAAGTTGCTTTTTCAATTGCGTGTTTTATTTTCTTGAAACTTCATTCACATTCAGATGACCATTTAAACGGAACCTCTCTCTTTGTTAGTTCTTCTTAGAGTGGCCGGCACAGTGGCAAAATCACAAATGTATCTCCATCAGTAGCTGGCCATGCCTAAGAAGGATCGCAGCATGGTCATATCTGGAGGACAAGTAGACGACAATGCTTGTACCTTTTCGGGGTCAGGTGTAGTTCCTTTTTCAGAGAAAATATGCCCAAGGAATTTAAGTCTGTTTTGTGAAGCTCACACTTGTTTGCATTAAGTGTGAGACCTGCATCAGCAAGGAGACGGCATACTTGTGTGAGTGCTTTATCATGTAACTTTTGTGTAGCCCCAAACACCACTATATAATCACTGTAGTTAAAAGCATGTGTGACCGGCTGAAATATTCAACAAATTACATTTTGAAAGATTTCTGCAGTAGACGACACACCAAAACTGAGTCCTTTATATGTGAACAAACCAACATGAGTTGAAACAGTAGTAAGGTACCTACAGTTTTCTTCCAGTTCAAGTTGAGGGCAGCCTTTTTCAAATCAAGGCAGGAGAAAACTTTGGCACCATTCAGCTGTGTGATCATGTCCACAATGTGTGGACCTGGATGGCTTTCTCTTTTAATTACTTTGTTGGCCTGTCCCATATCAACACAAATGCACACTGACCCACCACTGTCCTCTTTTGGCACCACCACAATGGGTAAAACCCACAACTTTGGACCAGTAGAGCGCTCTATGATGTAATTCTTTAACAGTGTCTCTAGTTATTTTCAACGGCTTCCTGTAAGTGAAAAGCAATTTGACCGTGTCGCTGTGCACCAGGACGAATGCCTTCATTAATTTGAAGCTGCACCTTCATTGCCTTAAGTTTCCCAAGACCATGAAACAATGTCGGGAATTGACTCAATATTTCAGAATGTGCATTCAAGTTGTAGTCAATAGAGATCAGTCCCATGTCAGCAGCAGTATCGCAACTTAATAAGCATGCACACTATGACGTACCTTGAAGGACATAAATTGGCGTTTGCACTGTCATTTTCTTGTGTCGCATGGTCGCTACAAAGTATCCTTGA
The DNA here is from genome assembly GCA_963921515.1 of Calotriton arnoldi. Lineage (NCBI taxonomy): Eukaryota > Metazoa > Chordata > Amphibia > Caudata > Salamandridae > Calotriton > Calotriton arnoldi. The sequence goes on from CAWUFW010005748.1 coordinate 607,335, forward strand.
CTTTGCAAAGGTGTAGAAGCTGCCCAGGTGTACACCTTTGTTCTCGAGGGTGTGAGATGTGGCATCAGAGATAGTTCGTTGTACTTTTCTGCCGGTATGATGTTTATCGACACACCTCTGTCTATAATAGAAGTTGTAGCACAACCATTCACCATGCGCATGATTTTAGGACAATGTCCAAATGAGTTTTGTTGTTTTGTGTAGCGATTATTTTTAGATTTGTGCTCTTCTTTGCAAGCGGCCAATCCTACATGCACATGTCTTTCTGTGACTGACACCATCATCGCACATTCACCTTCCTCGCTGTCACTTGATGATGACATTAACGAACCTTTGGAAGATTAATTTCATAACAATCAACTTTGTTTCATTTCCACTTGCCTTATTCGATTTTGTCATCTGGACATGTGGGAGTAGCTGCAGTGCTTCTGGAACTCTCTGACGTCCATTTTCTCATCTCTCTGTGATGCACTTAGTTTCGCTTTCGCTTTGCAAACTGTTACGAAATGGTTTTATTTCCTGCAGCCTTTGCATATCTGTTCAATGGTGAGACATTTTCCTTCATTGGAAAGGAGAATCCACAGCGGAAACACAATTTCTTTTTCTTCTGAGACATCACTCTGTGGGCCTCTGTCTTGTGTTTCTGCTTACTTTTCATACTCAATGCTGATTAATTTTGGGTTCTTCCAGCTTCCATATCAGCAGCCTGTCGATCAGCACGTTCCTCCACTCTTGCAGACATGAGCACCTTACTACAAACTGAGTGGGGCCGATTCACAGAACTAATCTGAGACAAAATCCTAAACTTACTACTCCTGGTATTCACAGAAGGCACTTACGATTTTTGGTATTCACAGAAATCACTTATGACTCCTAACTTTACGTCCGCAGTCAGGCCGGATTCTCCGCACCCGGAGCGAACTCTCCGCACCCGGAGGGTACTCTCCGGCTAGGGCCGTACTCTCCGGCTCGAGCCGTAATCTCCGGCTCGGGCCAGATAAAGTGTAATCATTGGCTGGAATGCAATTTTTACAAAAAGGAACATTAGGAATGTGTGATAAATGGTAGAGGAGGTCATGAAAAATAGTCTGGGCAGGGAAAAGGGTATGGCCAGACACTACATCATAACCCAGAAAAGTTTGCTCCTTTCTATCATGGTACCATTTGCTCTCCCCTCAGTGTTGACTGTAGTGTCAACACCACAGTCAACACTAAGAGCGCTCCCCTTAGTGTTGACTGTAGTGTTGACACCGCAGTCAACACTGAGAGGAGCGCAAATTAAGAGGAGCCCAAATTGTGCACTTCATGTACCATGATAGAAAGGAGCAAAGTTTTCTGGGTTATGATGTAGTGTCTGGCCATACCCTTTTCCCTGCCCAGACTATTTTTCATGACCTCCTCTACCATTTATCACACATTCCTAATGTTCCTTTTTGTAAAAATTGCATTCCAGCCATTGATTACACTTTATCCGGCCCGAGCCGGAGATTACGGCTCGAGCCGGAGAGTACGGCTCGAGCCGGAGAGTACGGCCCTAGCAGGAGAGTACTCTTCTATAGCATCTATGAAATCATTGAACGTTTCGATCAAGGCAGTCCATCTGGCACCAATATTTAGCTTTTTGGAGGTATCGAATGGAAGTGGTGGTTTCAGGAACATGGCTGCACTGTATTTGGCGCTTTTCCCATCCTCCATTTGTTCTAGCGTGTGCTGTTCAGATAGCATTTGTCCTTCAGCATCCCTTGGCCCGGTGGCACCTCTGCAAGCATCAGCCTACTCACTAGTATTCAGGTTGTCGCGCCCGAGCTAAGGTCGGCGGAACCCATCTTCCTTCTTCACAGTGAGTAATGATTTCACTTCTTGCACTTGCTGTTCACCGACTTTATGCATTATACCTGGCTGTCAATGTCTTTAGTGTTTCTCTGTGCCTGGTCATCTTTGCCTTTAGCGCTTTCCTGCACCTGGCTGTCTCTGCCTTCAGTGCATCTTTGTACCTGGTCACTGCTTTAGCATTTCTGATTTTTATTGGTGCTGGCTCGGTGTTATGCTATGGCAAACTCTCAGGGAAAGCAGTTTTGTATCCTAGGTGGCACGTATCCCATCCTCATCACCCTTTGTAGTGTCCTCCCCAGCCCGGGAGCATGACCAGACCACCCCACAAACTTTAATGAACAAATCTAGCTACACCCAACAGATTACGTAACCCTTGTAAGGAATCCGCCGAGGACCACTAGAGGCGTCGTACATACAAACACAAGACACAACAGTACTTAGTCAGGGCAAACCTTTAAAGCAATATAAAGAAATCTACTGAGCCTGTATTGTGGCTAGGATAACTTTATAGAACTTGTGTTAAAGCTCAAATCCCATCTTCTTGTGGCATTTTCCTGTACAAGGGCTCAATGTCCATGCACACCAGCTAACCATTTTTGATGCTGAAGGGCATATCTTCAACTTGGTTAATGAGGTAATTACTGTCCCTGATATAGGTAAAAATGGAGATCACTAACCCCTTAATAAAGCAGACTCGGCTGAATACAGTAGGCCTGCCTGTCAGCTACCAGAAACGTTTGTGTATATTAGGAAGAGTGTAGGGAACTGGAGTACGGGGATGTTGATTATTCAGAAATCAAAAGTTGTTGGTCAAAATCTCATCCTCTGTGGCCTTAATGGTAATCTTAGAGAGTTCTTTCCATAAATCTTGTATTGGGTTCTTAGTAAGTTTGTGGTAAGGAGAATGGTAAGAAAGTGGTTGCATAACTTCTGGCTTGTATGTATTGGCATTTTGTATCACTATACCCCCACTTTTATGGGCTGCTTTTATTGCAATCTGATGGTGGTTTTAAGATCTTTGAGTGCAGGTCTTTCAGCTTTGTTGATGTTGTAAGACATGTATTGATGTAGACAGTTTTGCTGACAAGTCCCCTTTAAGATAAGATTTTCAAAGACCAAAACTTCAAGGGCATGGGGGAAGAAGAGAGATTAAAAACAGAAGGTGGCCTAAGTCACATCCTGTTGTGAGTGTTGGCACTAGTATTTTCAGCAAAGTACATTTTAAGTCTGAGTTTCCTGAAAAACTGCAGTATTTATGTTTGTAGATTTTATAAAAGTATTTCCTCTCAGTTCCGATTGTGTCATTGTTGCTGTAGTAGTAGTGACCCAACTTGGGTCATCTTCCTCACATACTACAGAATCGCATATACGCACTCATGCTCCTCTGTACAATATGGATAGTCCCTGTATGACATAACCTGGTCAAGATGACACTTCTCGGCTGGGAGTCAGCTCAGTTATGAGGACCAATTGTGGGGCCCATCATACAGCACAACGTCTACTCCTACTGAGCAACACGGTGATATCTCATTCACAATTACTGCAAACTTTGCAAGACAACCCTTGAGAAGTTTCCAGTGCATAAAGACAGAAGCTTTGTGGTGGCTAGAGACTTGCACCAGTGCTTAACTTGTAAAAGAATGAGTGCTGGTGCTCAGGGCTCTGCTCAGAAGCCTTTGGCCCATGTAATTAAATGTCCTTGTCCGATAACCAAGGTTGCATAGTTCTAAAGCCACCTCATGCCTCTTTAATCCACTACCAGACACAGACACTCCCTGCCAGATTATCTCACTTTTGCAGGTTCTTGCTTTCTCCTTTTGCGACAGGTTTTCTGTCTTTCTCTTCCACCATTTTTCATTTTTGTATGTTTTTCTCTCTTTTGCTCTTCTAAATGTCTGATGTGGAAAACTAAGTGATGGTCCCCAAAAATTAGTGATGGTGGTCCTCACCGGCAAACTCCAGCTCAAATTAAGCGCTAGTGTGCTCCCTGAATATCGACCCCCTGAATATCGATGGGAGAGATTATCGTGGACAAAATATAAAAATAAATCATCTTATAAGTATGTCTAGATTTTCTATACCTAATTCCACATATATGCACCTACGCTGGAACATATGTCTCCAAGGTACATAGATATCTTGTCCTTTGATATTCTGTCCTCGGTATTCTTGTATAACAATATTCTAGGATGTGAGATTCAGTAGTACAATCCTAGCTAGGTTGAAAAATTATGGCAGAGGCTCTTCATGGTTGAAGACCTGGTTACAGTTTCTTAGTGGAAATCTTCTGTTACAGTTTGCATTCTTCTAGACACACTCACAAACCATTATAAATAGAAAAAGAATTGGCTACATTTTCTGAATTATGGACGATTTTCAAAACTGTGTACATTTTAGAATGGCATGGTTCAGCTATATTCAATGCCAACTGATGCATTCATGGAAAAAGGCAAGCCTCATTTGCTTTTAGGGACTACAGTGGTATCATTGCATTGACCATTGCCTGCTAGTTATTTGTGTTTAAGGCTTTATACCACAGACTTGTTCAGTTTTATTTATCCTGCTGGCATACGAAGTCTTGCACACACAACCAAAGTAGGTTACTGTCAATTTTGCTGAGAAGAGAGCAGAGAAGAGAAGTGTCCCCCTATTTTGGTGAAGGCATAAAGACAACCTAAAAATCAACTGGACTAAGAGGAAAGGATTGCTCCAGAACAAATTAAAATACCGACTTTATGCACAGAAAAGATAGAGACTTCCAGGTACCAAACAAATCTTCTAGAGGTACCCACCGCTGGACTGGGAACCGAAACCGGTCCTGGCAAACAGCTCGGCTGTCCCCCGGGAGCATAGCTTTTGTTACAGGAGGACGATATGCTGCAAAACCGTCCCCCGGTAACAAAAACCACCCTGGCGGCCCACCGGGGAAACGTCCGGTGCCCACTACGGCCAGGCCGGCCCTGGAGGTACCCCTCTAGTATATGGGAACCTACAGAGAGAGGGAAGCCACAATTCCATAGTTAAGGGAAGATTCCCAGCCTCTTCAAACACTTAATATCGAAGGACGAAGTATCAGTAAACTACACATGCTCAGTTCTATTAACAATTGTATCACAAATATAATCCCTATGCTCAAGGCCAGCCTTCTCCCTTCTCCTTTCCCACAAAGGGTAGCGCTATGCCATAAAGCTCGTGGGTGGGCCTCAGCCTCATGAAATGAATAGTCCAGAATCTCCATACCCTTCTGCTCGATCCCTGACCATGATCAACTAAACACGGTGCATCTCACTACCAGGAAACTATTGCTGCCTGCTACAAGATGTACACTCCCTAGCTCACCAAGCAAGTCAAGTGTCTAACACTTAAAGCTTGACAGGCCCAACCAGGGATCTATTGTGTAGAAGAAATAATTTAAGCACACGTCAGCAGTGCACACTTCCAGACAACTATGATTGAAAGCAAGGTAGTTAAAACTCACCTGATTTTCTACATGCCTGATGCGATTATATTTGATTTCATAGAAAAACAAAGTCATAGAATACCACTTCTGAGAAACCATTTCCCGTACATTGTTCAATTAAAATGTTTAAGATGAATGCCATTAATCTTCAAAATGCGTTCTTCCATAATGTGTTTTTCTACAAGCATTGAGTAGATATTTTCAGGGTCGGAATGGGAATGAAAAGCATTCCTGGCAAAACATCTTCAAATCAGCTTCTCTCCTTCCCTGCTCGATGTCTCTCTTTCCATCCAGCCATTGTTTTTATCTCTCTGTTTCCTGTTTTCTATGATTCATCCTAGCTCTCTTTTTTCTTCTGCTCTTTTTCTTTCATCTGTATCCCTATGTGTCCCGTCTCTCGCTGTCTCTCTTTTTGCTCTAAATATACCCCCATCGTGCCTGCTGAAATATACCCTGGGGAGAGAGCAACAGTAGTGCAAGACACCAGCCTTCAATGCCTACGGCCCTTCCATTCCCCTCCTGGGGAACTGTCCGATGAGGGAAGTGAACAGAACAGACCTAGATCCTTTTTTCGTTGGCACATTTTGTCATTGTATTTCACTTTAAAGAAACTTCTGTTGTGGAGGAGTACATACAAACCACACTTCCCCCTTTCCTCTAATTTTTCTATAACAAGTTCCTTCTTCCTCACTCCTCCTCCATTTCACTCCCTTTGCCCTAGTTTTATTTAGCCCCGCCAAACCTGTCCTCATTTTTAAAACTGTATTTTTCCCCTCCACGTGCACTTCATGTTCCCTCTTTTTTGTGGTGGTCGCTTCTGCAGCAACATTCCTCCTTTTAACCATTTCTGTTCTCTGCCTCCCTCTACCTTTACCTCCTTACCTCATTGTTTCGGATTTAACATAAAAAGTAACTTTTCTAACCATTCACTACAGGGCAGCAGTTCTTAACCTTTTGACGTCTGCTGACCCCCACTGAGCCACTACTGGAAGCCGGGGTCCCCAGCCTCAGCAATGTCTATGATTTGACCCTCAAAACAATACACACAGGGGGTGTGGTTAAGATGGCGACCGAGTAGGACGTGCCTTCTTGTCGCTCCATCTCGCTGACAGGGCCCATCTGCTCATTCCTTGAGTTGCCGGACCAGAGAGCCTCCATAATGCTGCACCAGCCTTGACTCGCTGAACAAGGCACCCAGAAGTTGCCCATTACAGAGGATGCCCTGAAGAGACAGCGGATCAAGCTCGGTACAGCAAGGCCTCCACAGGGCCTGCGATCCCCGGGCTGGGCGTGGCTTCGGTGCCAGAGCAGGCAAGGCTGTGTCGGTCCATGCTCGCCTGCCGGACCCTCTGTGAATGCTCTGCCGGCCTAAGGCTGCATGGGGGTCCCGATTGACTGGCATTGTTCCCGCCACCCTACGACAGGAGTGCTGTTTCTGGAGCCACCCCGAGGTGAGGAGAGAGAGGGCTGACCAAGCCTGCAGTGCCGGGCTCCCTCGGAATGGGACACAGGGCGATTGAGGCGGCTCCTGCCTGTGGCGTGTCCCTGGGTTGGCCGGCAGGGCTGCGGTGCCCCCATTGCCAGGAGGTCCTGATCGCCTTGAGGCGGAGTGAGCGCCCTTCCATGATGGCATTCGCTCCCTGCCCTCACTGCTGAAACTGCGACGGCCCACCCAGGAGGCCGCAACCACTGGAGGAGTCTGGGATCTGCTGTGCGGCCCGGGGCTGTGTTGCTAAGAAGGCGGGTGCCGTCGATGAACGGGCCCTGGGGCCCGCATCTCAGGATTTCTTGGTCGTGCCCCGACCATCTTGGGCTCGCAGGCATTTCTGCTCACTGTGTTGGGGCTGCAATGGATTGCCCCCTGAGGCCGCAACCACTGCTGAGCCCTGAGGATCTGCTGAGCTGGCGGGGGCCGCACTGCTGAGGAGATGGGAGCGGATGTGGATGGAGCCCCGGGCCCCACACCCTTGCCTCCTGTCCACAATGCTGCATCAGCAGCCTGACCTGCCTGAGCCCGCACTTACCCCCGTCAGGGGGAGCGACCTGCTTCGTGGGAGGCCTTCTGCCATGATCTGTAATGCCTGCCCCCCGACGCCTGGAGGGGACGCCTGACATGTGACCCTTGAATTAGCACCCCTTTGGAGTGGTCCTTGCCCCGTCCAGGGCCCGCCTATGATCTTGATGCAGCCAGCCTGAGCCAATGGGATCTGGTGGTCCCTCCCCCTTCACTGTTTACTTATGCCATATCCCACTGGAGTCACCCGGCGGCTCCTCGGCCTCTGGGGCTCCTCAGCCGGTCCCCTTGGCCTATTGTGGACCTGAGAAGCCCTCCTGCATTTGGACGATGGGAGGACCCCACCTGTCGGCGGTGGCGAGCCCCCCCGAGGTGTATAACCGGGACCTGTTGGTGGTCACTACCACCAGCAGGGCTCCGCTGACTGCCTGGGGTGTCGCCTTTGTCATCAGAGCTGCGGCCCACGCCTTGCATTGCCTTATTCCACACTCCTCTCACATGGCGGCAAGCAAAGGAAAGAAAGACCGCTTAGTCAAAGACTTGCTTCTTAATACTCTCATGCCGAGGGCTCCACGCCGGTCCCTGACGTGTATTATCCACGGACGCCAGTGACGCTGAGGCCCCGCTCACTGGCTCCTTTTTACAAATGCTCTTCATTTCTCTCTGGGACGACATACACAGCATGAAGAAGGAGCTCGCTCAAGATCTCAGGGAGGTGAGGCTCAACGTGGACGTGCTGGGGGATAGGGTGGATACATTGGAGGTGCACGACACGAGTAGGGACAAAGAGATTGCACAACTCTAGCAGGAGATAATCCGCCTCCGAGACCAACACCTGGACCTTCAGGCACATGGCAAAGATTTGGAGAATAATAACATGAGCATTAGGGGGATTCGGAACGCAGAGGAGGGTTCGAATATTGCCTCTTTTGTGAGTGACCTCTATCGAGCGATATTAGAGCCCCCCTCCGATTTGAAGACAAAGCATGACCTCACTCACCGCATTTGTCTGAAGATTCCCGCCCCAGCAACCCCTTCCGACATCCTCACTTGTGTCCACGAATTCCAACTGAAGGAGAGCATCCTTAAAAAGGCCAGGGACAGCAGTGGGGTACAACTCCAGAGACACAAACCTACCTTGTATCAAGACCGTGCCACGTCCACTCTTCAAAAACGGAGGGCATTTTGGCAGATTAGGTCCCATGGCCTCTCCAACGGAGTTCCCCACTCCTGGGGTCACCCCTTCCGCTTGATCTTTCACTTAGATGGAAAGATCCACCAGCTCCGCTCACTAATGAAGGCCTGCCAGCTGTTGGACATCCCAGCCGAATCCCCAGAACAGTCCCCTCCGGCCAGGGAGGCGGGCGCTGACTGCGGAGCCTGCAGATGGAAGACCGTGGGTTGCTCCCCTGCTCGGCTCTGCCCAGATCCACAGACAATGGCCAGAGAGTGCCGGATGGTGTTTACATCCCTCAACGAGGATTCCTCTATCCCGGCGTAGTCTGATTCCTGCTACATCTCCTGATCACTGTTTCTGAAATGAGCTGGCTCTCCTTCCATCCTCCTTTCTCTATATTTCTGAGAGGGTGGTGGGCCCGGGTGGGATGAGGGGCGGGATGGGATGTCGCTGGCCTCTTTCGCCTCTTTCTCCTGGGGCTTCTTGCCCAGGACATTGATAATGTTCACTTCATAATGTTAAACGTTTGTTGAGTTTGTATTGGGATGTTGGGTCTCCCTCCACTACTGGGCTCCCCTGGGGCAGGTCCCCCAACCAACACACCACTGTGCCACTTGCTTCACGGGCTCAAGATCTCGATCCCCAGTTACGACACTTTCCCTCCCTCAGACGGCGAATTTCATTAGATTCACCTTACAGTACCCGGAGAGGACACAATGGCTGGAAGAGATGGGCCTGATAGACATATGGAGGGCTTTACATCCAAACACTCAGGATTATGCCTTTTACTCCCACTCTCATAAGACGTATGTGAGGATAGATTACTTTCTGGACACATCGGGTATCACATCCCAAACCCAAACTGTCGACATACTGCCCCATTCACTGTTGGAGCACGTGGCGGTGGCTCTCACGCTCTCCCTCCCTTCCACTCATCCTCCACCTAAGACTTGGCGCCTCAGGGACATGCTTCTGCACCACCCTGCTGTAGTCCAGCAGGTCTCCATGGCACTAAAGGACTTCCTTGACACGAATGACAACCCGAGACCTCGGTCACCACTCTCTGGCAAACCCTGAAGGAGGTGATCAGGGGGGAGTTTATCACGATTGCCTCGGCAGATAATAAAATACGCAGAGACAAGTGGGACTAACTCTCATGACAGGTCCAAGAGCTGGAGAGTATCCCTCAACGGACTGGTGCTCCTTGGATCTGGCGCCAGCTTGAGGCTGCACGCACTCAGCTGTCCGGCATAGACTTGGACAGGGCAGAACACGCGGTGCTCTGGTTATGACACACCTTCCATGTCGGGGTAGTAGATGTGGGAGGCTGCTGGCCAATAGGCTGTGGGCCCAGCGACAGTCATCTGGGGTCTCCTCACTGGTCGATTCAACTGGGATGGAGCAGACTGCATATAGCCGAAACATTCCGCCAATACTACACAGACCTCTATGAGGCGCAGGCCCTCCCCCCGGAATCCCCTGCCTGTTACCTCCGAGAGGCCATGACCACCAGTCTAACGCACGATCAGGCCGTGACTCTGGACTCACCGATCCGAGTTGAGGAAGTGCTGTCTGCTATCTCCTGGCAAAAGCTGTTTAAATCCCCGCTCTTTTTTACTAGACATTCTGCCCCATTCTGGCTCCCATACTCACCAGAGTCTACAATGCTGTTGGGGTCTCCTCTGCACTCCCGCCGACCATACTGGGAGCTTTAATTCTCGTTATACCCATGTCCGGCAAGGATAAACGCCACTGCGCCTCTTATAGGCTGATTCCCTTATTGAACGTTGACCTTAAACTGTTCACTGGGATCTTGGCCTCACGACTGACCCCTCTCCTTCCCGGGTTGATAGATCCTTAACTATACTGCCCTGCTTCAGCATGTGCAAGTGGACTTGCACCGCTGGAGACCGCATGCCCTCTCCTGCCTGGGCCGGGTTGTTGCGGTAAAGATGGCTATACTACCGAAGATACTTTTCCTCTTTCGTGTTCTCCCGGTGAACCCCCCCCCGGGTCTCTACGCTCTATGCAAAGGGAGATTGACCGCTTTGAATGGGCAGACAAGAGGCCTCACTTGCATAGAAACCTTTGCTACAAGCCCCCGAATCTGAAAACCATTGGCCTTTCATGTACAGGGCGGTAACGGAACAATCCCCGTGGAAGATTCCCTTCCTTTCCAAATCAGCATGCCCCAAAAGCTTATACTTGTCTCCTATCACGCAGGCCCCTCTCGCGGCATGGGACAAAGTTGCTAGGAGAAGAGGCGTTACTTCATTCCCATCACTGTTGATGCCCATAGCGGACAATCCTGATTTCACTCTGGGCCTCTGCTCCAGGGCCTTCGCTCAGTGGAGACAGGAAAATCTATCGGACACTACTTCGATGAGACCGGCCCCATGTCATTTGGGGACCTCCGTTTACAACAGGGAAATCCCTGAATCAGAACGCTACCTATATAATCAGATCAGACACTGGGTGATGCACCCCACGGGTACGGCCTCATGCTCAACACCATCTCACCCCCTTCAAGCCGTGACTGCTATCTAAAACCTCAGATGCACGCCTCATATCCTAAATGTACAGCCTCCTTCTCCCCCCTTTGCCTGATATTAAATCCCATGGTCAGAGGAGATGGGAGTCGGAACAGGTCGGTTCCCTCACGCTGCAGGAATGGGAGGATATTTACCATTGTGCACGCCATACAGGCCGCCCGCAAGTTTGCAAGCATAGAGACAGCCACCTATTGGTACCTCACTCCCCCCAGACTGCACAGGGGGAACCCCGCTCATAGCGCCTTGTGTTGGCACGATTGTGGTTTCTTTGGTACTCTGACATATCTGTTGTGGGATAGCTCCAAGATTGCTGCCTACTGGATGCAAGTACTGGTCAATATTGATGCTCACATCGACACACAGCTGCCTTGCTTCCCAGCTTACACTATCTTAGGTTTGCCTAATGCTCTCACATTCCCCCTTAAGTCCCGTAGGGGGCGACAGATAGGTTTGGCACTGGGAGCAGCCCTTCAGAATATCCTTTCACACTGGGGGTCGATGCATCTCCCCACTTACTTGGGATGGCTGCATCGCCTTTGGAATATCCTGGGTATGGAAGGTATCTCTCTCTCCCTATCAAATCTGGGGGCCTCGTTCCCAGATCTTTGGAGCCCGTTTTTATGATTGCTTTCCACGGAATTCCGTGCACTTTAATGTCCCCAAATACTTGCAGCTTATGTGACTCATGGAGCCTCCACTTGCTGCATCTTAGAGGTGACTTTGGTGTTTACACGCATACCTTGAGCTTGAATGGGACGGGTGTGTGGGGTGGATCCCGGGGGAGGTGGGGTAGGGAGAAGGGTTAGGGGGGAGTGGGGAGTTCTAGGGATTTTTGTTTTTGTTTCTGATTAGAGTTATGCTTAACGATTGTCTCCTGCCTTGTCTTGATCCTCCTTTTAATAAACCAATAAAGAAATTTAAACATAAAACAATACACACAAATACAGAAACAAGTAAAGATAGAACAAATACACACATTATGAGTTATTTTACTGAATTCACAAACAAAAAATATATACAAAAAGTCAAAATTTTAATTTTAATGGGAAGGTTGGAGCTATTCAAAAGGTGAGTTTATTTCTAAAAGATGAAGCGATATGCTATACTGTAGCATACCATTTTTGCCCTCTTTGTGCTTAAAGTATACCCTCTTTGAATCCATACATATCAGTACTTCAGTTGAGGCCAGCAATTGTCCATAGCAGATTCTATTTACTGCACTTGCACTGCTTCCACATTCCACAAATTATGCTAAGAATACCAAATTAATTGTTATCCTCCAAATTCAAAATCCAAGCATTTTAATATTTTTAGTTTTACATTTGTGTTTTTATGTATATACACTGTATTAATCTGTGATTTAACTTTGTAAGCAGTGCGGACCCTCTGAGCAGGCGCTGCAGGCCCCCAGGGGTCCGTGGACCACCGGTTAAGAAAGACTGTTCTGATGTACACGTTTTCCCTTTAATAATTGGGTTTAAATACAAGAGTTATTTACAAGAGTTATTTTTAGTTAATTAATATTAATGTTTAACTGTTATGGGCTTTTATCTATTATTTTCAGACAATCTTTATCTCAATCAATTTGTTTTCACTAAGTGGGTTTTAGACAATTTAGGTTCTTGGAAATACATTTCTATTATTTGGTTTTCCTATGAATTTACATAATGCAATCTGATTCTCTAGAGTGAGAGCAAAACAAACCCACATGTTGCATTCCTTTTCTCTGTCAGAACCTTGATCGGATACAGGCTTGTTCTTACATCTTCCATTACCAACTATGCATTCATCGCCAACATGTACAATAAAGGTACAGAGATGCTTTGAACAAATAACTACTTATTGGATATTGTATGCAAATCCTCTACATTCAAAGCTACCACACAAAAGGGAAGTGAATTAGTCCACATTGGCACATTATTAGTTCAGCAGTTTTAGCCTCAAACTAAGGTGAGAAAGCAACTTTGTTCAACTGGAGCGGGCTCTATCTGTTCTCACGACTAACGAGTCCAGCAGTTCAAGGATACCCGCTATTTTCTGAAATATGATTTATCATCCCACTTTTTTCCCAATACTAGAAGGCATTCTATTAAATATCTTACTTCATTGTTCAGCAAGTCTTACGCTGAACATCCTACGGACATATTACTTTTTGCAGGTCTACATCCAAAAAGGACTCCAATATTCTAGACCAAAAGTCTACTACTCTTTCAAGAAAATTTAAGACACTTTCACAGATTATAATAATAATAATAATAATGATAATAGTGATAATAATATTAATAATAATATAATTAATATAATCAACTTATAATCAAATAGGCGGTGAGCTTCACATCTGAGCAGACAACATCTCTGTGACCTTTTTCCAATGCATTGCAGAAGACTTGGACTTTTGATTCACCCAACGTGCCAGGAAAGTGAGGAACAATAGAGACAATTTCTTGGATTTGTTCTTCCGAATATACAAACTTCAAAGCACTCAGTATGATTGCTTACCCTTTAAGGGTCATATCCTCCTCAGATTTGACACAAGCGATGAGTCCTTGATGCTACTCTGTCTTCTCACTGATGAGAAACATAACTAACATTCAATCAGCTGTCTTTCTACTAGACTAATATACACCATACCTGAGAGTCTCACCTCTGTCAACATGGTAGCGACCACTGCCATTGAAAAAAGGACACCTGTCAAACACAAGAAGCCTAAGTCTGCCAAATGCATAGCCATCCAGTGGTACTGAGATTATTTTCGCCTACAGAAACCAAACTGAGTAATACTAAAGAGATGGAAACATTCTCAACTGTCAATTGACCAGATGGTGTGCCAGATCCATCAATGCAGAAATAACAGCTCCATACTGAGAACAAAAGAGACATATTTCCACACATGCATCTCTGATGCCAGCAACCTTTCAAAACAACATGACAGAATTCGCAAGCAAGTGGCAGAGAGCCACACTCAGCACACAATACCTTTGCTACAATCTGATGGACTTCTATGATCACCAACCTTCAGGCAAGCATCCTGTCCAATTGCCCATGCTGTGGATTTATCCCACCGAATAAGATCACTCGCTCAGTTTCCTTCTGGGACTTCTGTTTTCCAAGTATGAAGTTATGAAAACTCTGTCTACCCTGAATAACGCCTATATTTGTTGCCTTTGTTACTTCCCTTGTTGCTATCTTTCTCTCCACAGATGGTACCTCACAGAATCTGTAGTACACTTTCATCAGAACTCCGCTAAAATAATTTGGTGCAGATCTGGTCATTGTGTCAAACTACCAGCCAATGCCCTCTTTTCCAAATATTGCTCACACTTACCACTTCCATTGACCAAGTGTCAACTGTCAAACTCGAGTCCCAATTTGAGCTAAGGTGTAGCAAACCAATGGTAAATTCATGACACCTGCCCACTGACACTACACAGACCAATGCTAAAGTGATGATAGAAAAAGCATAAAATGTCAAAGGACCAGGTGGTGTGCCACATCAATTATTGCACATACAAATATTTCATACTGAGAGCCTACAAAGATATATTTATGACCATGTGCCTGTTAGAAATGGGGGTCTCTAGTTGGCAAGGGTTTGCACCTTGTCCAAGTAGGGACCCTTCCTTCTAGTCAGTATAACGGAGTTACACTCCTAAAATAACCCCTGCTCACCCCCTTGGTAGCTTGGCACGAGCAGTCAGGCTTATCTTAGAGGCAGTGTGTAAAGCATTTGCACATAACCAACAGTAATACAGTGTAAGCACTACAAAAGGACACCACACCAGTTTTGAAAAATATCCAATATTTTTATATACTCAAGACAAGACCAAAAACGATAAAGAATCCACAATACAGTACTTGAAAAATAGATACTTTGCAAGATGTTTTCTAAACTGCAGACATACCTCAAAAACACAGTTCGTACGAGTCGGTAGCTCCGTCCGGGGCTACTGCGATGCTGAAAACAACAGAGTCTAACAGTTCCAGCCGTCCGCGTCGATACGGGCCAGCAAAAGCGTGAAAAGACTCGGTAACAGTACCTTTCTCATTGCGGCTTACAGGGAGGTGCGAGCTGGTCGTGGCAACCGTCGTGGTTGCATTGAAAATGGAAGCGGTGCAGGGCGCGGTGTCCTCTCGATGAAGTGCAGGCAGCGGCTCGGTGACGATCGTCCAGACGGCGTCGGTGAGACCAAGGCTTACAGTGCAGGGCGGGACGGTGCTCGATGCGGTGCTGGCAGGTTGCGGTGCAGGCGACAGAGCCAGTTGGCGGGAGCTGCTGTCAGTCGACTCAGATGGCTTTGTGGGATGAGGCGGTGCATCGTGAAACTTTACGAGCGGTGCCCCCAACCACGTTGCGGTCACGGGTGTCGAGTCAGCAGCAGCGACAGCATCAGTGAGACCAGGATGGTGAAGTGAAGCGAGGCGGTGCGGTGTGGACTGCGGTGCCCACAGGTCACGGTGCAAGCAGCGGCTCGGTGGCGGCATCATCGGTCGTCGTCGTCGGTGAGACCAGGGTTGCGGTGTGGGATGCAGACGGTGCGGTCTGCGGTGCCATCAGGACACAGAGCCAGCGACGGAATTGGTGGTGGAGTCGGTTGCGGTTCCCTTCTCTGTGGCAACTGAAACAGCGGTTCCAGAAGCGGTACCCAGAGGTTGATGAAGTCTTTGCAGTCCCTGAGACTTCAGAACAGGAGGCCAGCTCGATTTCAGGACCTTGGAGATACTCAGCACAAGTAAAGAAAGTTCAGTCCAGTCCTTTCACTGCCCAAGGCAGAAGCAGCAACTGCAGGCCAACCCACCAAAGCAACAACACAGCAAAGGGGCAGTACTCCTCCTGGCAGCTCTTCCAGCTCTTCTTCTTGGCAGGTTCCTTGATTCCAGCGAGTTCTAAAATTCTGGGGTCTGGGCCCCAATATTTATACCACCAAATCCTTTGTTCTCTGAAGGCAGAGAGAGTGTCTGTACCCAGCCAAAACCAGTTCTGTCCTCACTGGTGCAGCTTTCTGGCAGGGGGTGGAGACGGCATTGTGCAAGGCAGACCAGGCCCATTCAGGTGCAAGGAAATCTCCTCCCACTACTCTAAATGCAACCCAGGTCTATTCAGCCCAGCCCAGACCCATCAGACTTCTGGAGCCGCTGCCCCTCTCCAGCCCCTGTCATCCAAAAGCCAGACATGCAATACACAAACCTAGCAGAGGCGCACTGGATGGTTAGGCAAGAGAATACCTACTTTCTAAAAGTGGTATTTTCAAACACAGAATGTAAAAATCACCTTCACTAAAAGATGCATCTTTAGATTCTGAGTTCAGGCATACTAAACTTTATTTTTCTACCTTTTTCCTAGGGCCAGTTATGTTTATAAGATGTTATAAACAAACTTCCCATTCTGTCCTATGGGACCGGTTCAGGGCATCACCCTTCTTCAGCTAGGCTAGCTTGAATCCAGTGGTGTAGTGAGCACGGGACCCACGTCTGGGCATACCCTTCCCACTTAGGGCGACAAATGCAAAAGAAACAATTGATGGACGGAATGCTGGACAATGCAAACATTCACCCCCAGTCACAAGGATCTGGGTTAAATCCATCATTCTTTTGCTCACCACACCACCCCAGGCTGAAGAGGGGTGAAACCCCGAAACCGGTCCTAGGATGCTTGTTTCCAGTCCAGGGAGGACCTGGCTTGGCAGTTCGGGCTGGACTGTTCCCATGAGGCACAGGGTCAAGACTGATTTGCATATGGCTGGGTTCAAACTGGAATGGCATGGTGAGCAAAAAAATGATGGATTTAGGCCCAGATCTCTGTACTGGGGTGAATGTATGACATTGTTCTGCATTCTGTCCATCAACTGTTGTTTTTGCATTTGTCACCCCGAGTGGGACGGGTTTGCCCAGACGTGGGTCCCGTGCTCTCCATGACACTGGAATCAAGTTATCCTGGCTGAAGAGGGGTGAAACCCCGAAACTGGTCCTAGGATGCTTGTTTCCAGTCCAGGGAGGACCTGGCTTGGCAGTTTGGGCTGCACTGTTCCCATGAGGCACAGGGTCAAGACTGATTTGCATATGGCTGGGTTCAATCTGGAATGGCATGGTGAGCAAAAAAATGATGGATTTAGGCTCAGATCTCTACTGGGGTGAATGTATGACATTGTTCTGCATTCTGTCCATCAACTGTTGTTTTTGCACGAGTTACATTTACAAGCTGTTTGTGTGGGTGGCACAATCCAGTGCTGCAGCCCACTAACAGCATTTGATTTACATGCCCTGGCACACTCAGTGCACTTTACTAGGGACTGACAAGTAAATCAAATAGGCCAATCATGTAAACAGCAATCCATAACACAGTTTACAACAGGAGCACTTGCACTTTAGCACTGAACAGCAGTGAGAAAGTGCGCAGAGACACTAAACCAGCAAAAACAGAGTCAAACCTGGGAGGTCAGAAAGCAAAAAGACAGGGGAAACAAGCCAAAAGATGCCAAGTCTAACACATGTCCCCTCCAGCTGAAAGTAGGGAGAACTACCCAACCTCCTGGGAGTTCTCTTCACTAAGGCGGAAGAACCTGGACAGACCATCTGCGTTGGCGTGTTCTGCGCCAGGGCGGTGTTCCACCGTAATGTCCATTCCCTGTAGGGAGATGGACCACTTGAACAGTTTTGGATTCTTACCCCTCATTTGCATCAACCATCTGAGGGGCCTGTGGTCTGTCTGAACTCGGAAGTGAGTCCCAAACAGGTATGGCCTCAGCTTCTTCAGCGCCCAGACCACAGCAAAAGCTTCCCTTTCTATGGTACTCCACCTCTGTTCCCTGGGGAGTAGTCTCCTGCTAAGGAAGACTACAGGCTGGTCTAGGCCCTCTTCGTTAAGTTGTGAGAGCACTTCTCCCACACCATGCTCTGAAGCGTCGGTCTGCACGACAAATTCTTTGGAGAAGTCGGGTGCCTTGAGCACGGGCGCCTTGCACATGGCGGCCTTCAGGGCATCAAAAGCCTTCTGGCAGGACTCAGTCCAGACCACCTTCTTAGGCTGCTTCCTGGAAGTCAGCCCTGTTAAGAGGGCAACAATGGTGCCATAGCCCTTAACAAACCTCCTGTAGTAACCGGTGAGACCTAAAAAGGCTCTCACCTCTGTCTGGGTCTTGGGGGGTTCCCAAGCCAGAATGGTGTCAATCTTGGGCTGTAGGGGTGCCACCTGGCCGCTTCCTACCTGGTGTCCCAAGTACACCACAGAACCCTGCCCGATCTGGCACTTACTGGACTTTATCGTGAGGCCTGCCCTCTGCAGAGCCCTC
Source organism: Calotriton arnoldi (assembly GCA_963921515.1). Taxonomy (NCBI): domain Eukaryota; kingdom Metazoa; phylum Chordata; class Amphibia; order Caudata; family Salamandridae; genus Calotriton; species Calotriton arnoldi. Next base: position 625,657 of record CAWUFW010005748.1, read on the forward strand.
AACACTTCACTGAGGTGCTGCAAGTGTTCTTCCCAGCTGGAACTGAACACTGCAATGTCATCCAGGTAGGCGGCACTAAAATCCTCCTGTCCAGCCAACACCTGGTTGGCCAATCTCTGAAAGGTGGCAGGGGCATTCTTCAACCCAAAGGGCATCACCCGAAACTGGTAATGTCCTTCTGGGGTTGAGAATGCTGACCTCTCCTTGGCCCCATCGGTTAAGGCAATCTGCCAGTACCCAGACGTTAAATCAAACGTGCTGAGGAACTTGGCAGCTCCCAATCGATCATTGATCTCGTCAGCTCTGGGGATGGGGTGCGCTTCAGTCCTGGTGATGGCATTGAGCCCACGGTAGTCCACACAAAACCGCAGTTCTGGAGTGGCCCAGGTGCAGCAGCCTTTGGGACCAAGACCACTGGGCTGGCCCAAGGACTGTTGGAGGGCTCGATCACCCCTAATGCCAACATCTTAGAGACCTCCTCTTTGATGCTGGCCCTGACCCGGTCAGTCAACCTGTAAATCTTGTGTTTTACAGGAGGGCTGTCACCAGTGTCCACGTCGTGGGTACATCAGTGAGTAACACCTAGGGTCAGAGAGAACAGTGGGGCAAACTGGCCCAACAACTGGTGACATTCGCTCTGCTGCTCTGGGGTCAGTGTAGAGGAGAGGATCACACCTTCCACTGACCCATAGTGCTCCTTGGTGGACAAGAGATCAGGGAGAGGTTCAGTCTCCTCTTCCACCCCATCATCTGTCGTCAAGAGCATGCTTACTTCAGACCTCTCGAAGTGGGGCTTGAGGCGGTTCACGTGCAGGACCCTCAAAGGGTTCCTTGGAGTCCGCAAATCCACCAGGTAGGTGACATCACTTTTGCGCTCCACCACCTCAAACGGCCCAGTCCACTTGTCCTGCAAGGCACAAGGTTCCACTGGGGCCATGACCCACACTTTTTGCCCAGGTTGAAATTCGACCAGAGTGGCATTCTGGTCATACCACTTCTTCATTTCTTCCTGGCTTGCTTCTAGGTTTGCCTGAGCGAGTTTCCTGAAGTGGGCAGTTTGGTTTCTGAAGGCCAGCATGTAACTAAACACATCCTGGGAAGTTTTCCTGGGAGCTGCCTCCCAGCCTTCCTTCACCAAACTCAGAGGTCCTCTCACAGGGTGACCATACAGAAGCTCAAAGGGACTGAACCGAAGAGACTTCTGTGGCACCTCCCTGTATGCAAAGAGAAGGCATGGCAAGAGCACGTCCAACTTACGCCTCATGGGTTCTGTTAGACCCTTAATCATGCCCTTCAAGGTCTGGTTGAATCTCTCCACCAGACCGTTACCTTGGGGGTGGTAAGGAGTGGTGAACTTGTAGGTTACACCACACTCCTTCCACAGGGATGTCATATACTTGGATATGAAATTGGCCCCCCTGTCAGAAATTAACTCTCTGGGGAACCCCACGCGGGAAAAGATTACCATTAACTCCCGGCCCACCACTGGTGCCGTCGTTGTCATGAGAAGAATTGCCTCCGGGTACCGGGTGGCATGGTCCACGAAGACCAGGATATACCTGTTGCCCATGGCTGTCTTGGGATCCAGTGGACCCACAATGTCCATCCCTACCCTTTCAAAGGGTGTTCCAACAACTGGAAAAGGTTGGAGAGGAGCTTTGACCTTCCTCCCACACTTACCACTTGCCTGGCAAGTTTGGCAAGACCTACAATGTCCATCCGACTGCCTTCGCATTTGGGGCCAGAAGAAGTGGGTGACAAGCCTGTCAAAGGTCTTGTCCCGCCCCAAATGTCCTGCAAAAGGCACATCATGAGCCAGACCCAGTAGGAAGGTCCTGAAGTGCTGGGGTACCACCAGCACACGTGCTGACCCAGGCTCTGCAACCTTAGGCTCACTATACAGGAGACCATTCTCCCAGTAGATCCAATGTGATCCAGACTGATCACCAGCTGCCTGGTCTGCAGCCTGCCGCCGCAGATCCTCCAGAGAAGGGCACTCTTTCTGCTCCCTGAATAATTCTTCCCTGGTGGGACCCCCTTCTTGCTGCAATGGGTCAGCTCAGAGATGTCCCCCAGTTCAGCTACCTGCTCCCCTGTAGGCACTGGGGCGTCCCCCTCAAGGTCAGCCTCCTCCCTGTCCGTGGGAACTTCAGGGTCCGGTTTCCCGCGCCCCCTGCCCTTTCTCTTGACAGGGGCCTGGGCCACTGTTTCAGGCTCCAGGTCCTTCTGATCGCCCTTTCTGGCCGCCATTGACCGGGTGAACACACATGCCCACTCTGGCAACCCAAGCATCTCCAAGTGAGACCTGAGCTCAACATCCTTCCGCAAGGACTGCTCCAGGTCATTACCTATCAGACAATCTACAGGCATGGTAGGGCTCACAACCACCCTCAAGGGACCTGAGACCCCCCATTCAAAGGGACCCTGCGCCACCATACACTGGTGCTCTGAGTTGTCCATAGCAACTACTTGGTGGAATGCCCCTGGGACTACCTGCTCTTCAGAGACCAGGTGACATCGGACTGAGGTCACACTGGCTCCAGTATTTCTGAGAGCCTCTACCCTTTTCCCATTGATGGTCCCCCAGGTGCTATATTTCTTTGTGTTAGGGGGCACCTGGTTTCCTGGGACCATCTCACTGTCCCCTAGTGAGACGAGGGTCATTTTTGCAGGATCCCCACCCTCCTGTGGGCACCCTTCTTCCCCAAGCGCTATACTAGCCAACACCTTGGACTGCCCACCGGTGGGTGGCTGTGCCCTCTTTGGACACTTGGGGGTCCCCCTTCAAATGACCCACCTGGTCACATGCAAAACACTTGCGGGGGCCGGTCTCAGCAGGCTTTCCTGAAGATACCACTGCTTTCTTATCTCCTGGGGGATGGGAACCTTTACCCTGGGTGTTAGTTTGGGGCCCTTTAGAGAACTCCTGTGCTTTACCCTTGTCCCCCCACTTTTCTGCTGGGGACCCTGCCGACCTTTGGCTGAGTCTCCCCCAAACGCTTTCTTGTGGACCCGGTTACTCACCCAGCTGTCCGCCTCCATACCAAGCTTCCTGGGGTCAGTTAGCTTACTATCAACCAAGTGCTGGCGCAGATCTGCAAAACATAGACTAGACAAGTGCTCCCATGCAATCAAATTATAGAGCCCCTGAAAATCTGTCACCTTATTGCCCTTCACCCAGCCATCCAGTGACCTGCAAAACGAATCTACACATTCCAACCAAGTGTTGGCATCAGACTTCTTACTGGACCTAAACTGATCCCTGTACTTTTCAGGAGTGAGACCATACCTGGTGAGAAGGGCCTCCTTCATGTCAGCATAGGTGAGGCTACACTCCTTACCCAAAGCTATCAAAATATCCCTTGCTTCTTCTGGGAAAAGAGGCCACAATCCTGCCCCCCAATTCTTCTCAGGGACCCCATTCATGTGTATAGATGCCTCATAACCCTGAAACCACCTTTGTATGTCATCCCCCTTCTTGAACTCCTTGCCTACATTCTTGGGGATGTGCACAATTCGATCTGACTACACTGATGAGTTGCTGCCACCATCTGAGCTGGGCCTACTCCTTAGGTCCAGCTCCTTAAGACTACGTTCATGATCTAAGATCATCTTTCTTTCCTCCATGGCTATTCTCTTCTCTTCCCTCTCACTCTCAATCCTGAGTTTTTCCAACTCGAACTTCTTGCTTCCCGCCTGTCCTCCAGCTCCTCTGGGGACAGGCCACTGCTGCCTGGAGGGTTCTCCCCTCCCAAAAGCACATCCACCCTAGGAATAGGCTCCTTCGCCTTTCCACTGAGATTTCCAGACTGCTCGCTGGCATGTCTGGCTGCTACCCAGGCCCTCAGCGCATTTTGTAGCTCCTCTTTCCTGGTGAGGCCTCTGACTTGGACTTTTAGGTTTTTGCAAATGGCCTTCAACTCTTTCACATTGTAGGATTCCAACCTATCCTCCTCAAAGGCACCTTCCAAGGATGCACTTGATGATGCTCTTGATTCAGGCATGATGAAGTAGCAAGTTCAAAACTGGCAAGGTCAAAAATAGGCCAAAAAGAAAAAGAACCAGTATGTGGCACGTAATGGTCTGCGATATGGTAGTAGTGCACACCAATCACTGTAAGTCAAGTGCAAACACAAGTCCTACCCTCACCGCTGACAACCAATGTTAGAAATGGGGGTCTCTAGTAGGCAAGGGTTTGCACCTTGTCCAAGTAGGGACCCTTCCTTCTAGTCAGTATAAGGGAGTTACACTCCTAAAATAACCCCTGTTCATCCCCTTGGTAGCTTGGCACGAGCAGTCAGGCTTATCTTAGAGGAAGTGTGTAAAGCATTTGCACATAACCAACACTAATACAGTGTAAGCACTACAAAAGGACACCACACCAGTTTAGAAAAATATCCAATATTTTTATATACTCAAGACAAGACCAAAAACGATAAAGAATCCACAATACAGTACTTCAAAAATAGATACTTTGCAAGATGTCTTCTAAACTGCAGAAATACCTCAAAAACACAGTTCGTACTAGTCGGTAGCTCCGTCCGGGGCTACCGCGATGCTGAAAACAACAGAGTCTAACAGTTCCAGCCAACCGCGTCGATACGGGTCAGCAAAAGCGTGAACAGACTCGGTAACAGTACCTTTCTCGTTGCGGCTTACACGCAGGTGCGAGCCGGTCATGGCAACCGTTGTGGTTACGTTGCAAAGTGGAAGCGGTGCAGGGCGCAGTGTCCTCTCGATGCAGTGCAGGCAGCGGCTCGGTGACGATCGTCCATACGGCATCGGTGAGACCAAGGCTTACGGTGCAGGGCGGGACGGTGCTCGATGCGGTGCTGGCAGGTTGCGGTGCAGGCGACAGAGCCAGTTGGCGGGAGCTGGGGAGTCGGTCGACCCAGATGGCTGTGTGGGATGAGGCGGTGCGTCGTGAAACTTTACGAGCGGTGCCCCCAACCACGATGCGGTCACGGGTGTCGAGTCAGCAGCAGCGACAGCGTCAGTGAGACCAGGATGGCGAAGTGAAGCGAGGCGGTGCGGACTGAGGTGCCCACAGGTCACGGAGTAAGCAGTGGCTCGGTGGCGGCGGCGGCGGTCGTCGTCGTCGATGAGACCAGGGTTGCGGTGCGGGATGCGAACGGTGCGGTCTCCGGGTGCCGTCAGGACACAGAGCCAACGACTGAGTCAGTGACTAAGTCGGTTGTGGTTCCCTTCTCTGTTGCAACTGAAACAGCGGTTCCAGAAGTGGTACCCAGAGACTGATGAAGTCTTTGCAGTCTCTGAGACTTCAGAACAGGAGGCCAGCTCGATTTCAGGCCCTTGGAGATACTCAGCACAAGTAAAGAAAGTTCTGTCCAGTCCTTTCACTGCCCAAGGCAGAAGCAGCAATTGCAGGCCAACCCAACAAAGCAACAACACAGCAAAGGGGCAGTACTCCTTCTGGCAGCTCTTCCAGCTCTTCTTCTTGACAGGTTCCTTGATTCCAGCGAGTTCTAAAATTCTGGGGTCTGGCCCCCGATATTTATACCACCAAATCCTTTGTTCTCTGAAGGCAGAGAGTGTCTGTACCCAGCCAAAACCAGTTCTGTCCTCACTGGCGCAGCTTTCTGGCAGGGGGTGGAGACGGCATTGGGCAAGGCAGACCAGGACCATTCAGGTGCAAGGAAATCTCCTCCCACTACTCTAAACGCAACCCGGGTCTATTCAGCCCAGCCCTGACCCATCAGACCTCTGGAGCCACTTCCCTCTCCAGCTCCTGTCATCCAAAAGCCAGACATGTAATACACAAACCTAGCAGAGGCACACTGGATGGTTAGGCAAGAGAATACCTACTTTCTAAAAGTGGTATTTTCAAATACAGAATGTAAAAATTACCTTCACTAAAAGATGCATCTTTAGATTCTGAGTTCCAGCATACTAAACTTTATTTTTCTACCTTGTTCCTAGGGCCAGTTATGTTTATAAGATGTTATAAACAAACTTCCCATTCTGTCCTATGGGAACAAGTAGCCTTGCAATAGTGAAAAACGAAATTGGCAGTAATTCACTATCAGGACATGCCACACACACCAGGGCATGTCCTACCTTTGACATACACTGCACCCTGCCCACAGGGGTACCTTGGGCCAACCTTAGGGGTGACTGACATGCAAGAAAAGGGAAGGTAAGGGCCTGGCAAGTGGGTACACTTGCCAAGTCGACATGGCAGTCCCAGACCGCCCACATGCTCTACAATGGCAGGCCAGAGTTACATTTACAAGCTGTTTGTGTGGGTGGCACAATCCAGTGCTGCAGCCCACTAACAGCATTTGATTTACATGCCCTGGCACACTCAGTGCACTTTACTAGGGACTGACAAGTAAATCAAATAGGCCAATCATGGAAACACCAATCCATAACACAGTTTACAACAGGAGCACTTGCACTTTAGCACTGAACAGCAGTGAGAAAGTGCGCAGAGACACTAAATCAGCAAAAACAGAGTCAAACCTGGGAGGTCAGAAAGCAAAAAGACAGGGGAAACACGCCAAAAGATGCCAGGTCCAACAGTGCCTCTGATACCAGTAGCATCTGAAAATAGATATTCAGAATTCTCAGTGGACTGACAGCGAGCCTCTATCAATCCACCATCTTTCCTGTTCTTCAATATCTCTTTGCGACAGTCTGAGGGGCTTCTATTTGGACAACAAGATCAGCATGCTTCTTTCAAACATACTGCCTATCCTGTGTATTTGCCCCATGTAACAAGCTCTCTCCAGTATGCTCCTCTCTTTAAGTTCTTACATTTTGTAAGATCAAATTGGAAACATCCCATCCCCCAAAAGCAGAACTCCCTTCACTGATTCCTTTCATTACCACCTTTTGTATTGGTTTCTCAGCACACATGTGATCTTACAGTAGCTTTATCATATTTCCATCACCACATCCTTAGGATAATTTGGTGAAGTCTTGGTGAAATTGCCAAACAACTTTCCTATTTCTTAACTCCCCCAGCATTTTTAAGACAACATAGTCATGCATCAAATAAGTGCACACATTGGGGAACAAGTACTCTTTTCGATGACTAAATCCGGTGTCTTCCTTACCATATGAGTGAAATAAATCTGCAGAACATGAGAGAATTACTCCCTTTATTTTTTAGGAAAGCCATGTGCCTTGACACTATTCAACTTCTCTGTGCCAGGCCTTTAATACCATCGCATTCATGATATTGGTAAATTGCACACCTGAGATGGCAGGGGTGGGATAAAGCATAGTTTTGATTTATGGTGTTCCAAAGAAAATGTATTATCACATAAAGCTGTGTCCCTTGCTCTCTGTGATCCCATGCATCACCTGTGGAGTTCCCAGTGCTTAGAGTTCTCATCAATCTTCTCCATTGTTTACTTGGTTCTCCTGTTGCACCTCTTGGCTGACTAAGAGATCAGCTTTCACAACTATGCCAATGTTGGTACGTAAAAGTCCTCTCTTGGGTAAAGACTTGTACCCCTCAGCTGAGTGCCCATCTGTACAGTTGTTTGGATCCCTAATGCTGTCATGGGCGAATACAGATCATGCGTGTGCACCATGACATAGGCCTGTCTCATGGATTGCGGTCTTGTTGGACAGGGAGGGGTGCCCAAAGTGCCACCCTCATAGTGGTGGAAGACTACTGCCTTCATTAGGAGTTAAGCAGCGTGAGCGCAGTGGTGGCAAAATACAGTGTAGTGATCAGTAGTAGTAAACAGGATCTTTTTACCCTGTGTCACTGGAGTGAGGTCTGCAGGCTCACTCACCTTTTAAATGTTCTGCTGCTGTGTGCTTAACTCACCCTTGGCCTAGATCAAGTAGATGTGGAGTGCTGCATAGCATAGGTGTAGTGACTCTGCCCTGGTTGTCTATGTGCCTGGGAAGAGTACAGTACAGGGATATAGCAATACTGTACAGTGCATGCGTGGTTACTGCATGTAATTGGTGTATGTATCCCTGTAAGGAGTACATGAAAATCAAAGTTGCAGCAGTGTGAAGCGAGAGCGCAATGAGAGCATGTGCTGGGTGTATGTGTACTTGCATGAAGTGCAATATATGAATAGCAAAGTGTGTGTTGATAGTGTGTGTGTTTGTAAATAACACACCCTGGTTAAAGATAGAAAAGCTTCAGTGCTGAAGAGTGCACGCAGACTGAGTGTGTGTGCTGAATGAATGTGTACATGTAAGGGTACAATGCATAGAGATAACAGTGCTGGGCCGAAAGCGTGCTTGCAGTGGAACGTTACATGGAGGACCCTGGGTTCCATTTTGGGAAGCCCAGGCCTGCCTAGTAAAGACATGAGTAGTAGAGGAATCCCCTCAGGCAGATTTGTCTATTGCTGTATTCCTGTGAGCTAGGTGGGACACACATTAGAAGAAAAAGGAAGAGACTCCCTTTGCACTTCAAAAGACTGTGCTTTGATAGCGTGATAGGGTCCCCCTTCAAATGACCCACCTGGTCACATGCAAAACACTTGCGGGGGCCGGTCTCAGCAGGCTTTCCTGAAGATACCACTGCTTTCTTATCTCCTGGGGGATGGGAACCTTTACCCTGGGTGTTAGTTTGGGGCCCTTTAGAGAACTCCTGTGCTTTACCCTTGTCCCCCCACTTTTCTGCTGGGGACCCTGCCGACCTTTGGCTGAGTCTCCCCCAAACGCTTTCTTGTGGACCCGGTTACTCACCCAGCTGTCCGCCTCCATACCAAGCTTCCTGGGGTCAGTTAGCGTATTATCAACCAAGTGCTGGCGCAGATCTGCAAAACATAGACTAGACAAGTGCTCCCATGCAATCAAATTATAGAGCCCCTGAAAATCTGTCACCTTATTGCCCTTCACCCAGCCATCCAGTGACCTGCAAAACGAATCTACACATTCCAACCAAGTGTTGGCATCAGACTTCTTACTGGACCTAAACTGATCCCTGTACTTTTCAGGAGTGAGACCATACCTGGTGAGAAGGGCCTCCTTCATGTCAGCATAGGTGAGGCTACACTCCTTACCCAAAGCTATCAAAATATCCCTTGCTTCTTCTGGGAAAAGAGGCCACAATCCTGCCCCCCAATTCTTCTCAGGGACCCCATTCATGTGTATAGATGCCTCATAACCCTGAAACCACCTTTGTATGTCATCCCCCTTCTTGAACTCCTTGCCTACATTCTTGGGGATGTGCACAATTCGATCTGACTACACTGATGAGTTGCTGCCACCATCTGAGCTGGGCCTACTCCTTAGGTCCAGCTCCTTAAGACTACGTTCATGATCTAAGATCATCTTTCTTTCCTCCATGGCTATTCTCTTCTCTTCCCTCTCACTCTCAATCCTGAGTTTTTCCAACTCGAACTTCTTGCTTCCCGCCCTGTCCTCCAGCTCCTCTGGGGACAGGCCACTGCTGCCTGGAGGGTTCTCCCCCTCCCAAAAGCACATCCACCCTAGGAATAGGCTCCTTCGCCTTTCCACTGAGATTTCCAGACTGCTCGCTGGCATGTCTGGCTGCTACCCAGGCCCTCAGCGCATTTTGTAGCTCCTCTTTCCTGGTGAAGCCTCTGACTTGGACTTTTAGGTTTTTGCAAATGGCCTTCAACTCTTTCACATTGTAGGATTCCAACCTATCCTCCTCAAAGGCACCTTCCAAGGATGCACTTGATGATGCTCTTGATTCAGGCATGATGAAGTAGCAAGTTCAAAACTGGCAAGGTCAAAAATAGGCCAAAAAGAAAAAGAACCAGTATGTGGCACGTAATGGTCTGCGATATGGTAGTAGTGCACACCAATCACTGTAAGTCAAGTGCAAACACATGACCTACCCTCACCGCTGACAACCAATGTTAGAAATGGGGGTCTCTAGTAGGCAAGGGTTTGCACCTTGTCCAAGTAGGGACCCTTCCTTCTAGTCAGTATAAGGGAGTTACACTCCTAAAATAACCCCTGTTCATCCCCTTGGTAGCTTGGCACGAGCAGTCAGGCTTATCTTAGAGGAAGTGTGTAAAGCATTTGCACATAACCAACACTAATACAGTGTAAGCACTACAAAAGGACACCACACCAGTTTAGAAAAATATCCAATATTTTTATATACTCAAGACAAGACCAAAAACGATAAAGAATCCACAATACAGTACTTGAAAAATAGATACTTTGCAAGATGTCTTCTAAACTGCAGAAATACCTCAAAAACACAGTTCGTACTAGTCGGTAGCTCCGTCCGGGGCTACCGCGATGCTGAAAACAACAGAGTCTAACAGTTCCAGCCAACCGCGTCGATACGGGTCAGCAAAAGCGTGAACAGACTCGGTAACAGTACCTTTCTCGTTGCGGCTTACACGCAGGTGCGAGCCGGTCATGGCAACCGTTGTGGTTACGTTGCAAAGTGGAAGCGGTGCAGGGCGCAGTGTCCTCTCGATGCAGTGCAGGCAGCGGCTCGGTGACGATCGTCCAGACGGCATCGGTGAGACCAAGGCTTACGGTGCAGGGCGGGACGGTGCTCGATGCGGTGCTGGCAGGTTGCGGTGCAGGCGACAGAGCCGGTTGGCGGGAGCTGGGGAGTCGGTCGACCCAGATGGCTGTGTGGGATGAGGCGGTGCGTCATGAAACTTTACGAGCGGTGCCCCCAACCACGATGCGGTCACGGGTGTCGAGTCAGCAGCAGCGACAGCGTCGGTGAGACCAGGATGGCGAAGTGAAGCGAGGCGGTGCGGACTGAGGTGCCCACAGGTCACGGAGTAAGCAGCGGCTCGGTGGCGGCGGCGGCGGTCGTCGTCGCCGATGAGACCAGGGTTGCGGTGCGGGATGCGAACGGTGCGGTCTCCGGGTGCCGTCAGGACACAGAGCCAACGACTGAGTCAGTGACTAAGTCGGTTGCGGTTCCCTTCTCTGTTGCAACTGAAACAGCGGTTCCAGAAGCGGTACCCAGAGACTGATGAAGTCTTTGCAGTCTCTGAGACTTCAGAACAGGAGGCCAGCTCGATTTCAGGCCCTTGGAGATACTCAGCACAAGTAAAGAAAGTTCTGTCCAGTCCTTTCACTGCCCAAGGCAGAAGCAGCAATTGCAGGCCAACCCAACAAAGCAACAACACAGCAAAGGGGCAGTACTCCTTCTGGCAGCTCTTCCAGCTCTTCTTCTTGACAGGTTCCTTGATTCCAGCGAGTTCTAAAATTCTGGGGTCTGGGCCCCGATATTTATACCACCAAATCCTTTGTTCTTTGAAGGCAGAGATTGTCTGTACCCAGCCAAAACCAGTTCTGTCCTCACTGGCGCAGCTCTGGCAGGGGGTGGAGACGGCATTGGGCAAGGCAGACCAGGACCATTCAGGTGCAAGGAAATCTCCTCCCACTACTCTAAACGCAACCCGGGTCTATTCAGCCCAGCCCTGACCCATCAGACCTCTGGAGCCACTTCCCTCTCCAGCTCCTGTCATCCAAAAGCCAGACATGTAATACACAAACCTAGCAGAGGCACACTGGATGGTTAGGCAAGAGAATACCTACTTTCTAAAAGTGGTATTTTCAAATACAGAATGTAAAAATTACCTTCACTAAAAGATGCATCTTTAGATTCTGAGTTCCAGCATACTAAACTTTATTTTTCTACCTTGTTCCTAGGGCCAGTTATGTTTATAAGATGTTATAAACAAACTTCCCATTCTGTCCTATGGGAACAAGTAGCCTTGCAATAGTGAAAAACGAAATTGGCAGTAATTCACTATCAGGACATGCCACACACACCAGGGCATGTCCTACCTTTGACATACACTGCACCCTGCCCACAGGGGTACCTTGGGCCAACCTTAGGGTGACTGACATGCAAGAAAAGGGAAGGTAAGGGCCTGGCAAGTGGGTACACTTGCCAAGTCGACATGGCAGTCCCAGACCGCCCACAGGCTCTACAATGGCAGGCCAGAGTTACATTTACAAGCTGTTTGTGTGGGTGGCACAATCCAGTGCTGCAGCCCACTAACAGCATTTGATTTACATGCCCTGGCACACTCAGTGCACTTTACTAGGGACTGACAAGTAAATCAAATAGGCCAATCATGGAAACACCAATCCATAACACAGTTTACAACAGGAGCACTTGCACTTTAGCACTGAACAGCAGTGAGAAAGTGCGCAGAGACACTAAATCAGCAAAAACAGAGTCAAACCTGGGAGGTCAGAAAGCAAAAAGACAGGGGAAACACGCCAAAAGATGCCAGGTCCAACAGTGCCTCTGATACCAGTAGCATCTGAAAATAGATATTCAGAATTCTCAGTGGACTGGCAGCGAGCCTCTATCAATCCACCATCTTTCCTGTTCTTCAATATCTCTTTGCGACAGTCTGAGGGGCTTCTATTTGGACAACAAGATCAGCATGCTTCTTTCAAACATACTGCCTATCCTGTGTATTTGCCCCATGTAACAAGCTCTCTCCAGTATGCTCCTCTCTTTAAGTTCTTACATTTTGTAAGATCAAATTGGAAACATCCCATCCCCCAATAGCAGAACTTCCTTCACTGATTCCTTTCATTACCACCTTTTGTATTGGTTTCTCAGCACACATGTGATCTTACAGTAGCTTTATCATATTTCCATCACCACATCCTTAGGATAATTTGGTGAAGTCTTGGTGAAATTGCCAAACAACTTTCCTATTTCTTAACTCCCCCAGCATTTTTAAGACAACATAGTCATGCATCAAATAAGTGCACACATTGGGGAACAAGTACTCTTTTCGATGACTAAATCCGGTGTCTTCCTTACCATATGAGTGAAATAAATCTGCAGAACATGAGAGAATTACTCCCTTTATTTTTTAGGAAAGCCATGTGCCTTGACACTATTCAACTTCTCTGTGCCAGGCCTTTAATACCATCGCATTCATGATATTGGTAAATTGCACACCTGAGATGGCAGGGGTGGGATAAAGCATAGTTTTGATTTATGGTGTTCCAAAGAAAATGTATTATCACATAAAGCTGTGTCCCTTGCTCTCTGAGATCCCATGCATCACCTGTGGAGTTCCCAGTGCTTAGAGTTCTCATCAATCTTCTCCATTGTTTACTTGGTTCTCCTGTTGCACCTCTTGGCTGACTAAGAGATCAGCTTTCACAACTATGCCAATGTTGGTACGTAAAAGTCCTCTCTTGGGTAAAGACTTGTACCCCTCAGCTGAGTGCCCATCTGTACAGTTGTTTGGATCCCTAATGCTGTCATGGGCGAATACAGATCATGCGTGTGCACCATGACATAGGCCTGTCTCATGGATTGCGGTCTTGTTGGACAGGGAGGGGTGCCCAAAGTGCCACCCTCATAGTGGTGGAAGACTACTGCCTTCATTAGGAGTTAAGCAGCGTGAGCGCAGTGGTGGCAAAATACAGTGTAGTGATCAGTAGTAGTAAACAGGGGGGCAGATTTACAAGCCCCCTGCGCCACCAGTACGTCACTTTTCGTGACGTACTGGTGGCGCAGGGGGCTCCTCG